>JBAMHW010000017.1:22701848-22715585 GCA_037177495.1 Rhadinocentrus ornatus | reverse complement strand
CATTGTGGGTCGGCCTGCAGTCTTGGGTGTAGAGGCAGTACAGGAGGGGGCTCAGCACGCACCCCTGTGGGGAGCCAATACAGGCTCCATATTGAGATAAAAATGTGAGATTTAACCTTTTTAACATTGTGTTGATTATTTTGTTTTGTATTAGTATTTTTCAAAATGCAAAACAAAGTCCCTTATTTGGCTAAGAGAAAGTTGGCAACCCTATAGAGCAGAGATTAAATAGCTGTAAACATAGGCTACAGGACAACAGATTGGTTGGTGGGATGGAGGGTTTGTGAAGCCTGGTTATTATAGATTACTTTGGCTATATATATCATACACATGCTCTCTGCCTGCTGGTGGGTTATGTGTGTGTCTTTGGTACTTAGGTTGCTGCTGTGATGCATCTTCTTCTTGCTGTCTTGGTTATTTTTATAGAAACTCGTAAAGACTGTCAGTTTAGTTTACTGGTAAAAGCTATAAGAAATTCTCTGTTGTGTTTCTGTTGAATTGAAGGGTCGTCTCTATCTACTATATTTTTGTCTCCTCTTTTTTCCACTTTCCTTTTTACTTCTCCCCGTTACTGTCTTTTTTTTTCTGTCCCCTCCGGTCAGGTCCAGCAAGACTACATAAATTCCATAATTCCAAATAAATAAAATAAAACAATATATTTAAACAAATAAAGAAGTAAAAATGTTAGATTATAAAGAGGAACCTTATACCCATAAAGCTCCTCTTGACAAAGCAATTTGTTCGGCACAGAACAGCAGCCAGACCATCTTTCTGTTTGCTACAATGCTGGACAGGACAAGTAAAAAAAAAACATTAATTTAATAAATCTAATTATGGTGAAGTTATTTTTGTTTTATGTGAAAAGTTATTGTTTTTATTTTAAGGGTTGTCTTATTCTCACACCTAAAAACACATTTTCTAGAAGATGTTGTGCATGAAGAAGTAAAGGCACTAATGCTGGGGTGAATTTGACCATACAAGGGACTCTAGGAACTATGATGTGATAGTGGCCTCGCTACTGAAAAAAGTCTTGTGAGGAAGTATTTGAGACCACTGGGTCATATTTTAGGTAATTTCTAAAGTGATAATACATTGTTTTAATGCTACAGAAATATTCACAAAACACTGAAAAAATGCCATTGGCCCTTTAAAGAGAAAAGCACATACATACACACACATAGGCCTGTAACGGTAAGCAATAAGGCAATTAATTGCACGGTAAGAAAAAATAAGGACAATTAGTTTGCAGCTGCAAAAATTTTCATTATTACAGGTTTTACTATGGAGTATCTCGACGCTCTGGTTTCTTGCAAAGTGGTCTCTCTAGTCTAGTGTCATACTTGACCTGTGCGAGCCGGTATGCCGCATTTGTTTTGCAGGACTCACGCATCGGCCGTGAGACTCGCGCATTTGAGTGGCTTCTCACGCTAAACCTCCGATTCTCACACTAAATCATGTAAATAAGTCGAGCACTTTCTCATGTATTGTATCGCTGCTCCCCGCATGTAGGCAGAACACACACATGTAGCCTACAACGTCAGTACAAAGCCCCCACTTCCTGGTCTACCGTAATAACCCCCGTAGTGCGCAGGCACATTACACAGTCAGTCTATATACTACCGTATATGACAAAATACACACGAAAAGCAATGCCAACTAATCGAGAGGTTCAGGAGGATTCCCAGTGGGCCACATTTCTTTCAGGCCGGTGTCCCGGCACATGTGAAAAAGCATCGCGACGCAGCAGCGCTGTTCACTCACTGCTTATCGATCAGTCTGACTCGCAGTGATGAGGGAGATACTTCAGCTTCACAAACTGCAACAACGCGCAGTAGATATTTTTTTTAATACAATGGTACTAACTGGCAGTTTTGCCGATTTTTCCTGTCTGACCCCCATGTTTAATATTTTTAATATATTATTTGAAGGGCAGTTTGTTTACAGAACAAAGACTTAATTGTCCATCATACTTGTTTTTGGTTGTGTTTGGTTTTCATTCATTGTTAATGAGACTGAGAGTCCGTTCTATTTATTGTTTTTGTTTTGTTATTTAAAATTGCTTCCAGTTCTAGTGTAAAATGTTTGTTGGAAATTAAAGTTAAATGATCTTTGAAAGGGTGTTCTTGCATTATTATGACATTATCATTTATGAGTTGATAATGGTCTCAAAATGACAACATTATTGCTTATTGCAATATTTTCTGAGAAAATTTATCGCACAGCAAATTTTGTTATCGCGACAGGCCCACACACACACACACACACGTCTAAGAAATTAACCATTTATTGAGATTTTCAACTGTTCACATCCACAGGTTTTTTTTCCAGCTGCAGCTTTATACGGACTTCTAGAGATTTGTGTGGTGCTGCAACTTCTTTTGTGACAAACAGCAGCGATTCTGCAGACAAGCTTTCCTTAGGTAAAGTAAAAATAGAACATCACATTTTCTCAAGTTGATAAAGACGATGCTGTTACTGCAGTGCAATTAAATCACAAGAATAACACTGACTATTTAATAAGGCTCAACATGAGCAGAAGTTGTATTTTTAACTTTTACATCCACTGTTGCTACGTTCTACACAACCACTTCAAACTTAGCCTTATAATGGCAGTGGGACATTTTTATGATTGACCATAATTAATGATACAAATATCATGAATGAAAAGGGTGTAATTGCATCTTCTTCTGCAGTGATTTAATGACAATTGGCCTATAATTTAATGCAACCAGCTGATTCTCTACATCTACATCGACATCTCTAGAATCTGCTCATAGCTGTTTTTCTGGTGCCTACCATTTGTATAAAGTAGTTTTAAAACCCCAGTAAAAAAGAACGATGATGTGGAGCTGAAGATTTAGTGTTCAGGCTGCAATCATTCAAATATGTTAAAATAGGTTAACTTTAATGAGAAACATTTTAGAATTACATTGGTCGATACTAATCTGCACATCTCTCTGAAAGGTGGGCTGATTGATTTACTACCGTCTGCATCAGATAAAAGGTTTAATTTTAAAGTGTCATTTGCACTTCTTATCCCCCCAGCTTCCTGCAGCAGAGAGAAAATAGCCTGCCAGATGTAAAAACACTGAGATAAAAATACAAACGCTTCATATAGTCAGATTGTGTCCTTAGACATTTTGAAATAGCACAGTGATTGGATCAATGAAGAAAACCTTTGGATAAATACAAATTCTCACTTTAAAAGGAGGCGATTAAAAATAAATGTAATGCTAAATTACTAAAGGCTTCAAATGATTATAATGTCACCATAAAGAATATAAACCTCGATACCAAGTGGCAACTTCCGGCAGGAAAAGGTGAAGCCTATGCAGAAGTGCAGAAAAATTGCAGTTCACCTCTCCAAAAGGGAGCAAATCCCCATAGACTCCCATGTTAAAAAGCTCACAGCAGAAATAAACATGTTTAAAGCCTGGTACAAAAATCTATTTTAGAATTAATAGGTCAAGTTTGCCTTCATGACAACTGTGAGGGGGATGAATTTTTTTCTAACTCATCCATTTGAATGTTATTTAATCCTGAAATTAAGCTTAATTAGGGGTGTGTCCTTTTGATTGACAGGCATACAATATTCGCGGCAAGAAGGGAAAGTGCAGCACAACCGCGATTTTTAGCCAGCTGACAGCACGTCTTAGGTTTAGCCCACCTACCTCCGTTAGCTGGTTAGCTACTGTTAGCTCCGGGTGAGCTCGATTAGCTCTTAGCTACAGGCAGCTTGGAGCTTAATTGGTGTCAATCATTCACCCCTACCTTCACAGTCCCCCTCTCAGCTCCACCTCTTTGCCCGTTTTTGGATTTTTCGGGAATGACGACAAGCGTGGCGATGGTGGGAACCGCCTAATGAGCTTCAATTCAGCTCTTCAGAAACCTACGGGTGACGTCACGGAGGCTCCGTCCATCTTTTATATACAGTCTATGCTCGATACGCATTTCACCAAACACTTCCTGGATTTCTCAGCACGTGCTTCAAAATGTTGGCACAGTATATCCTGTTACTATTGCTTTGTCTGCTTGTCTGCCAGTTGGCTATGAGTTTAGTCTTTTTAGTTTTAGGGTAAGAACTGGTTTTACCTGCTGTTGCAGGTTTTTTGGTTTCTTTTAATACACCGTAGCTCTTGCGTCCACCTGCCTCCTGTCTTGTTTGTTTTAAAATGAAAACATCAAAACTTAGCTTTTATTTTATTTATTTATTTTTTTAACAGGAATATTGTGCATGCGGTTTACATGAATTACCATGGGTCTGGCAAAATATTTTGTTGGAAATAAATTCTTTCTGCGGAAGAAAATACATGTATATGGAGGGTAAATTTGTTCATGTGTGTTTCTGGAACTGGATAGAATTAGTCTCATTCTTTCCCGTAGGAAATATCACTCATGAATGGATCATAATGAAAGTGCACCATAATAAAGACGTCAGCCATTTAGTCTCACTCACAACCAGCTGGTTTTTATGGATGTTGAGTTTCTTTGCTTGGTGCAAAAGATGAATACAACTCCTTGTTTCTTACTGTCAATAGCAATGAGATATCTGAAGTTATCTAGGCGGATGCAGGCTGACACCAACCTCCCACTCCACTTCTGATTGACCATTCCAGTAATGTTACATCACAGAGGGAAGTCACACGTCATATAAAAAGCTGCTGAGATACATAAAGGCTTACATTGTGCCTTCTTCAGGCAGGGACAGAATCGAGGGTTAATGAGGGTTTTACTTCCTACATGAATGTCTGTACTCGGTTGAAACAAATATTCTGTTTAATTTTTTCTTTACAACCAAAGACAGGAAAATGAGCACAGATGAATGGATGGAGTAAAAAAGGAAATGGAAGGAAACTGTCCTGTTCACAGAACTGGGATCATATCACAATGACTTGCCCCTGACTTTACCTGAGGTTAAATAAATCTTCTTTGCTCTGCTGAAGTCCAACTTCTTTAGAATATCTGAGGCCAGGATTTGAATCTGAAACGATTTTCACTTCCCAGCTATCTCTGAAGCATGCATTAGGGGAATGATTAAAGAAAATTATGATTAAACAACTACTGCTATTGTTAATTTTCTTTTAAAAGAAAACGTATTGTCCTTCTGCAAAGTATGAAAGACTGATATCACACAGAAGACATGTAGGGAGATAATGAGCTACGCTTGGCACAAAGGTAAGCAGCAGGGGAAAATGTTCTGGTTGGTAGCGAAATCTGTATACCAGCATCTCTGAAGATTAATAAAATGTCAGTTTAAATTTTCTTTGGTTTACTAAAAGATGAAATGTCCAAGGGCTGCATGGTTCTTGAAAGTTGGGAGACAGTTATGATTAGGACGGGGAAAAGTGCTTATCAAGCTTCATGTTCCCAAAAGTATGTAGTAGCGGAAGAAGCAGAAAAAGGTTAGAACTTTTCTTTTTTATTAGATAACTGGATAGATTTTAGCATGGTGTTGATGTTTGCCTGGAATCAGATTTTACCAGCATCCTAATAAATGTTTTATCCTCAGTATTCAGTCATCAGATATTGAGCCTGTGTAATAAAACAGCCTTATCAAACTACAGCATATCAGTTGATGTAAGGTGAGGTTGTAAATCACAAGTTTAATCATAAAACGATATGTTGATTCAATGGAAGATGCTCAATAATTTAGGAGCCACCGATCGGTACAAGACAATATCATAAACTGATTTATCATAATAACTTTCATTCATAGCAGATTTAAAAAATAGAATAAAGTGCCGTAATCTTTATATCAATCTTTGAAAGGTTCAAACAATGGAAAAGAAAACTAAAAGAACAGTATATTTCTGTTTGTGTACATTAAACAACAGGATATAGAAGGTCCTATGAAATCTTTATTTTTTTCTAAATCAATAAATTTTTTTCTTTGTCTTTGTTTTCCTCTGCCACTTCCTTTATTCTACAGTGATTGTGTCTAATTGTGTGGTCTGTGTGGAGCTACTGTTAGCTCCAGTTTAGCTCGGTTAGCTCTTAGCCACAGGCAGCTCGGCGTTTAGTGTCAATCATCCACACCCACCTTCATAGTCCCCCTCTTAGCTCCACCTCTTTACCCTTTTTTGGATTTTACAGGAACAACGACACGTGTAACGCTGCCATGATGGTGACGGTGGGAACCACCCAATGAGCTTTAATTCAGCTCTTCAGAGACCTACATGTGACCTCACGGAGGCTCCGTCCATCTTTTTTTACAGTCTATAGTGGGAGGGGACCATAAAATGATAATTATAAAATGTGGGATATTGTGGAATTTGCTCATATGTGGGTGTGATCTGTTATCTCCACCAATTGAAGATAATTTTACCGTTTCTGAGCCAAATGGACCATCAAAACTAGTTAAATGAATTTTGACTGCTGCAGCCCCTCGTAAGCCCGTAATAAGATAATTTATCTTTTTACAAGCATTTTGTAAACCATTGTTTAACCATGGACAAGTTTTATATTTATAGCTTCTATTAATTACTTTAATTGGACAGCTTTTAATCATATAATGATTTAAATATATCAATAAATTTACTATATGCTATGCCCAAATCTTCCTCACTGTGGACAATATCCCAGTCCTCTGACATCAAATAATTTTTGATGTGCAGTAATTGTATCCTCTGTTCCTAATCTCTTATAAATAACTTTACTTGTTATCTTTCTGTCATAATGGACATTAAAATATACACATACAGGTATTGATGGACTGACTGATTTTAATGATCCTTTATTATTTTTTAAAGCTGTTAATGGTTTTAATCCTAATCATTTGTCTAACTTGCTTTTAGTTTATGAACCTCACAGATCACTCAGGTACTCAACAGGAAATCTTATACTTATTCCTAAAGTTGAGACCAGCATCATTCTGTTATTATGGTCCTCTTTAATGGGACGACTTTCCTGGGAAGCAGCTGGGAATGTTGACATTTTTGAAGGAAAACTTAGGACTTACCTTCGTGCAAAAGACGGTGCTTTTGGTTGGTTTTTATTATTACATATTTGTATCTCTGTGTATGTCGTGTGGGGGTTGGAGGTGGATGAGTAAAATAGTGTAGCTGTCATGTGGTTTTATTTGTCTTTTTGTTGGTTTTTCTTTACTGTTTGGACTTTTGGTACATTAAGTTACAAATAATGCATTAAAAGAGCTTTAGAAATAAAGTTCAATTGACTAATTTAATAGGTAGAAAGTGGACTGACTGAGGACCTGGACTTGGGTTATAAATACATTACAGAACAAGAGTCCCGTTGATTGTTGCTTTTCCTGCCTCAGACATGCTTCTCTTTTCATTTACTATTTTGTAAATGCAGCTCAGGACGAGTATGTTTACAGGGATAACTGAGCAAAAGATCAGTAAATCTTTTCTCCATTCTGTAGAAGAGATTCTCCCACTTGAGCCACAAATACACGATCCTGACTCATTTAGTCATGTTTGGCTGGGTAAACGTACCCTCGACGAAATAACTGGATGCTGTTTGAACTTGTTAATTACTGTTGTGGGGTTACATGCTGCCGAATCCATTCACCACGGAAAAAGGAATGCTTTCAAGGTTTTCCACTGTGGATTTTGTGTGTGATAATGACATAATAGCTTCTGAATGCAGATAATGAAGCATGCATACAAAACAAGGCAAGAAAGAGAGTAGAGTGTTCTTTATAATGTCACCAAAGCCCCTCAGTGACTTATCACCTCAGTCAGCAGAAGTTATTTTACAATTAAGACTCAAGAGGTAATTAAATCCCCTGGTGTGATACTTAGAAAGAACTAATTTCATGGTTCCAGCTTGCCACTGTGAAGATTTTCTGCTTGTATGCTTATTAATTTTGATAATATACAGGTTTAAATGTTTGTTGGCCAGAGCAAACAGCTTTGAGTGCTTAAAAATCACCATTTAATGTGTGTAGAGTTCTGTTGAATCCACTTTTATCCATTAAGTTTGTTTAACAACCGTTTTTGCTTAGATGTCACCAGATATTTGGGAACGGTTGCACTGCAGCAATACTGGTTGGCTGCTAGTAAACCTACAATGTAGTAAAATAATGAGCAAAACAATGTCACCCCAGCTGCTCCGGTTTATCACCATTCTAACAGCTTTACCAATTTTAAATAATACAGCTGGATGTGATGGGCAGGTATGGCTAAGAAAGTGGAAGCAGCGGGGTGATAATTGCTGGTTTGGCTCATGACTTCATCTGGGCCAAAAAAATAAAGCTCACACTTTTACTCAGTGCTCACAAACTGTTACTACTCCATAAGATCAGAGAAGGCATTTTAGTCTAGTTCTGTTCAGAAATCACTAAATTTCCATGCACGTTTTACAACTCAAAGTACTATAAGTTGGGACAAGTGGAAAATGTTAAAATGATTTTGATTGTCCAAGGAAAGTTTAAATTATTGCCAGGACTGCAGACCGATTAGTCCAGAACCTCTTCCCTCTTCTTTCTCAATGATGCCTTTGTATCGTGGGTTGATACAAAAATTTTAAACCCGATATAGATACTAAGAATGATGCTCGATACTCGATACTATTTTCGATACTATAGAAAAAAATAAAATAAAATAATAATATTATTATTCCATTAATCAAAGTCAGAACACCACAAAAATAACAACACAATATAAGCAATACAAACACACAAAAATATATTAATAAATCTAGGAAAATACATACATACAGCATACATAACAGCTTAAAATAAATGCATAATTTTAAAGCTCTGCTAGTTTGTGCAGAGATACAGTCTAACAGTGTTGTCAGGCAGTTTGCTCACTGTGGTGCAAAAGATAAAAAATCTAAAAAACATTTCAACCACTAGTTAGTGTACTTATTTACATTAGTGTCCTTTTCTTAACAATGCTTGAGGCGAAAAAACTAGTTAAGACTATCTACTTTTTAAACATAAAACAAGATTAGCTTTTTAAATGTTTTTGTAAACAGTCTACAGTAAACGGCATTAATATCTCACTGTAAGCCAGGGTTTGATCAGCCAGTAGCAGCTTTGTGCAATTCATTTTCAGGCTGGTTATGAAGCAGAAGGCAACTTCTCCTGCTATTCCTGCAGCTCGAACACGAGCCTCTTGTGAGGGCTTCTGGATGGGGGAGGGGAGGGGCCTGCGGTATAATCTGCGACAATCTGCGAGAATTGTAAACAATAAGTGTTTTCACATCAGTCTCAAAGTCTCAGTAACACCAAAAAAAGTCTCCAAATAGGTTGCTGGTCGCTTCTTTGTCTTTAAAGTGTCGCTAAAGAGGTCTAAATTATAGCGACAAGTTGCTAAGTTGGCAACACTGGGTGTATCCCAATCCGCGCACTTCTATACTTCAAACACTACATTTAAGTGCTTAGTGCGCTGACACAGAAATTTCAGTAAACACTCTGAAAGCACTGAAAGTACCCGGATGCTGCCCTAAACTCAGCCAAAAATCTAGTGCGAAACGATGGACACTTCGCGCACTAAACGGACGCCATCTTGCTGACTTAGCAGACTTTCAACCAGTTTTCCAGAGCTGAATAATGGCGGCCAGCAACTAAACGGTACCGATGAAGGCGGAGGCTGTTTAGTACAGATGTAAGTATGAAGTTATTCTATCATAATTCTAATATAAACGGCAGCATGCTACCGATTTCTTCTATCCTTGACGACAGTGATGGATCTGATCATTTGTTGAAGGCTGCGGTTCTACATTCAGTAGAGTTAGCGCACGTATATGTTAGCAGTTTTTTAGCCGGTTTCGCGGACGTAGATAGGCTATAAGTGTTAGAAATAATTAATTCTATAGGTTCCGTATGTTTAATTCATCGATGTTGAACCTCCAGATTAAGCACTGAGGTGTTTGTGTTGTAAACGAAATGTTTCTTGATCTGAAAACTGATTAGGAAACACCGCTGGTCAGAGAACTGGCTCATTTCCATGGTACCGCTAACTGAGCCGTAGCTGATTGTACATCACTTTAGATAAGAGTCAGCAAAGTACCCATAAAGTACATAAATAATGCTTTCATATAAACTGCCATTGTATTTTTACCGTAGGTCACTGTGGCTTCGAACTACCGAGCCAGCAGTGGCACTGAGGTATTTACCACCTGGGCTCGCACGCTGCTGTGGAGAAGAGGAGGCAGCAAGAAAGAAATGTTTTAATTAAAAGTTGGCTGCATACCTGTTTTAACCCTTTTCATTACTGCATTTCATATTTTAAATGATTTTATAGTATAATCTGTTTCCTGTTGCCAGATGTGAACTGTATCAGTGTAAACACCAATGAAAACAGATGTATATGATGTTAAGTACTTTAATTCAGTAAAGATATCTTTGCACATTTAAAAGGTGATGGTTTCTATTATCTACTGAGGTAAACTAATACAGTGTAAATCACAAAACTTTGTTTCACGAATGAGGCCTTTTAAAGGCATTTATTAGCATAAAGTATGATGACATGCAAATACGTATGTGAGCGTAATATTGGATTTGGATTTCGAAAGGACTTGGACGGATGTTAAGCCGGAGGAGAATCCTGTGTTGGCGCCCGCAATGCATTGTAGTCTATATTGACCCGTCAGCAACCGGAGATCAACAGATTTCTTGTTAATAATCCTCACTGTCGAGGAAGAAATGTGCAAATCCCCTTTAGACTTTCTTTGAGGAATTTTTTAATAATCTTTTTTACGCATTAGTAAGATGCCTTTCTCTGCCCATCTTTGCTTCTCAAAGGTTTTCATAAACAGTTTAATGTTTTTAAACTCATTAATGGCTCGAAATTGCCCCATTCCAATTTTTTATAAAGCTGATAAGAAAACAAAAACAAGAAATATTTTGGGTTCATACTGTCTGTCATTAACTAAAACTCAAATATGTATAAAATGTTTACACCTTCCATTTTTTTTCACCACTTCTTGTTTGGGGTTGTGAAATTACTAAACTAGACTATGTTGACAAGACCTTTTGATTTAAGATGAACAAGAAGAGGATTGCTTGGTGATAACATCATCTATGCCTAAATTGCAAGGGGCTGCATGCACAAAGGCTGTTTTGACAAGAATATTCTCCTTTAAGCCACACTAAAGCCATCTATATTACATCTGTGTCTAAGTACTGTGCCGTGGGGATCCCTGTAAACTCCAGGCACATTGTGGTAGGGCTGCTCAATCATGGAAATAAATTATAATCATGATTTTTAACACAAATAATTGTTGCAGTTGTTTGAGTTAAATGAAATTTGTCTTTTGTTGGGATATGAAAACGTCTAACATTCTACTTTAAACATAGTTTCTGCAAATGCAAAATGCCAGTGATAAACAAAAATAATTAATACTTGATGTTATAAAGTATTCATGCCACTTATTCAGCTCTGCATGTTCAACTTGCAACCTCTTTGGGTTGATGAGGTGGAGCAGTAAAGCAAGCATCTTCATCATTAACACTCTTGGCAATTAGTGGATCACATAACCTGCTTCCAAAGCTGTAAATCTTGGTTTAAACATCTGATCTCTTCTGTGCAGTGGTTCATGTTGGCCTCCTGGGATGCTGAGCCATAGCTATTAACACATCTGAATTTTTCTTCTGCTTTAGCAGTAATTCAGACGGGCCAGCCATTTTATCGGACTGTGGTGTCTCCCAAGATCTCGTTAGCAGCACCTTAGAGCTTTCAGGGATCAAGGATTCTTGTTCAGGGTGATGCAGAGTCCCCAGGCAGTCATATTCTAAAGTTTCGAGCTACACAAGTTAATTGAAATAAATCTGAAGCTGTGCCAGTTTTTGCTTTATGCCACCCAAATATAGTATGCCGCAAATATGTACATTTAAGTGGGTTCCTAGATGCACAACATATTCCTGGAAGAGCTTTCTTCACTGAACATTAATCCAGCGTCATTTAATTGTTTTGAGAGAAACTGTGATTGTCTATTAACTCAGAACACCAATTAAATGACTGAGCAGTTAGCTGGGATCTCTAGCAGTGAAAGACAGTGACATCTCAGTAAGGAGGGAAAAAAGATGATTCACTTCTGAAAGCGACTTACTTAAACAAATGATTATGAGATAATAAATAAAAAAAGGAAACTAATAACAACATAAGTTTACATACATAACATAAGTCACATACATTTTTTTGTGCATTCCAATGAGTGGAGGTGGCATACTAAAGCCCTGTTTACACCAAGTTGTCCAGCTTGGTACCTGGTGGGACAGGATGCATTTTTTTCAATCTGAGTTTCACGCAGATTACCGGTTTGTGAGAGGACAGCTCTTTTATATACAGTCTATAAAGGACGGAGACAATTGTACCAGCAAACATCATGACGAAGAGCAAAGATGATTCACACACAGTAAGTTGCTATGCTTTAATTTAGAATGTTCTCATTTGATGCTAGCGCTAATTTCACGCGCTAATTTATATTAGCATAAAATAGAGTGTAAACAAAAGCCAACAGTCTCTTAGCCCTTAGTCTCACTTAATAAATTAATTTGCTAGTAATTTCATAAGTTTATAAGGACAAACGCACTATTTACTTGTTCAAAACATCATTACATTTGTTGTTGTAAACTAACAGGCCCCCAATTTACTCAACTTATATATCCATACAGTCACACAAATTAATTTAATGAGTGCCGAGAAATAAATTAGACTAAACTCTTTGTAAATCAAGATAACCTTTTCGGTTAATTTAAGCAAAATTTTGATGCTTACTTGTCGAAGAGAAACTTTGTCAGCTCAGTATCTGTCTTGAAATTAATTTGGTCTCTCAGACTTCTCCACCTTTCAAAAGATTTATCCAATATTGATCCTTGTTTCATTCCGTGTTTGGACGTTTACTCTTTTTAGCAGGATGCCGAGGCTTTTTAGGTTTTCTGAAACAATTTCTGGTCTGCTTCTTTCATTAGGTTTAATACCTGCTGCTCTTTTGCCGACATAAAATGCCAAACACTGCGCTGTTGTTTGACAACTTTGGGGAGTCGCATATGATTGGCTAAGGAACAAGGAAGTAGGAAAGAGCTACAGTCCACCGAAGTTATTTCGTCACATAACTCTTATTTTGAAAGGAGAAAAGCTTGACAAAGACATTGTTGATGTAGAGGATAGATTGTTTATAGGGAAGCTTCTTTCTATCCTTCGCATCAAATGAGAACATTTTAAATTATTGAGCATTTGAAGGTACCATATTATGCAAAATTCACCTTCTAAAGGTTTTCTAACTGTCATGTGTCCTCTGTATGAACTCCAAAAAGTAGATAATTTTGTCTCCTCTCTCACTTGCTTGCTCCACTTTTTAGCGAATGTGTGCTCAAACGCGTGTGCTGGAGCAGGAAAACTTGAAAAACCTGCAGGATTGTGGCTCTCAAGGACTGATGTTGGCCACTCCTACACTAAAGTATATTATTGGAGGAAGCAAAGAAAAGAAAGAGTGAAAGTGACAGCAAGAGATTAGACAAGATCCAACATTGGACTGACTTGTATCGGTTGGAAAAATCTCAGAGAAGAGACAAAACGGTTGCTGAATTAACCATTGTTAAGGGATGCCACAGTAAGAAAATCTGTTTAGTAGGTCAGTAGTGCTGCTTTAAATGTAGCTTCTTTTAATCCCAGAGGGTAAATTCTTTGTGGATCCAAAAAACTTAAACTTGATCCATGGAAGGTCAGACCCAATAATTTTACCTGCCGATTCAGATTCAGATTCAGATTCAACTTTATTGTCATTGCGCATGTCACAGGTACAAGGCAGCGAAATACAGGTTGC
>JBAMHW010000017.1:22685844-22699240 GCA_037177495.1 Rhadinocentrus ornatus | reverse complement strand
GTGACCTGTCCAGGGTGTACCCTGCCTTTCACCTGAAACACTGCTGGAATAGGCTCCAGCTCACCCCGCGACCCCTACTGGGAACAAGCGGTACAGAAAATGACTGACTGACAAAAAATGAGTAAGTAAAACCCACAGAGCGGGGAAGAAAGGGGGAAGTTAGGGGATTAATGAGGAAGAGCCAGGCTTTGATTATGTTGATATTTTGAGTTCATGTGTGCTCCCTGAAAGCCCTTTGTTTAGCTGTTATTGCCAGCCACCATCTGTTGTCATGCAGTTGCCAGATTGCCTGGAGGAACTTCATAACCCTCCTTTCAGCTTTTGATCTGTGTTAGCAAAGTCCAGCAGTTCCTGACTCTGCTCACTGAGTCAGAAGTCTGTATCTCTTCTGATGGTTTGTGATTTCAGTGTAGCCCCGAGGACTCTCAGGTTGTCATGCTGGCTACTTCCCACCCCCCCAAAGGAAGTAATGACCTGTCCTTGCCTCAGCGCATCTTTAAAATAGACCTGTCAAACATGTGGAGATGAGGACATCTCAGCTGCAGTGAGGTCTAATTTGTAGATTTCACTGTTCATCCAACTGCATTTGCTATACAGCTTTGATGTTGTGGTGCAGATTAACAGCATCTTTGTTTAGACGCAGGTTTTATGCACTGTGATGTTTCCCTGGGACACCCACACAAACACTCCGCAGTGCACTCTGTGATCCTTGCATATTTATATCTGAACTGTTCAAAGGTTGATTTTCTCTTTAACATTCATCTGGCATTTCTCATCTTTTACCTTTTTATTCATTCTCCTCTCATCTGTTCCTTCCTTCCTTTGAATTCCTTGATTGCCCTCATTAAATTGCATCCAGCCATCCTTCTCATCTCCCCGTGCTCCTTCCTGCTGACGCCTAATCTCCATTTCTCTCGGCCAGGCCGGGCCACTCTGCACGGCAAGTCCTCCCTTCGGATAGAGAATGTACGTTCAGACGACCAAGGCTGGTATGAGTGCAAAGTGCTGATGCTGGAGCAGCAGTATGACACCTTCCACAACGGCAGCTGGGTGCATCTCACCGTCAATGGTAAGGACCATCAGGAAATGTGTATTTTTTAAGCTGGTTGGTAAAAAGATCTGGAAAGATGTGACTTAGTGGACATGGGTTGATACTCTAAACTTATTGGAATTTCCTACTCTGTTGTATCCTTATCAGATGCTAGGCTGATTATAATGATCAGAATTTGTAGTATCATAGTTTAAGATTTGAAGAGAAGTGCAACTGCAATCCACCCAAAAAGTTGAGAAGTTGTATAAAATGTTGAAACAACACAGAATCTACTTTTTTTGGAAACCTTATAGGTAAACATGTTATCAACAGAACATGGAAAACATCAAATACAGCCAGTGAGATGTGTTACGATTTCATAAAATGCATGTCAGCATTTGTTCATCTCGAATTTGATGTCAGTAAAACATCTCAAAATCTATGGGAAAGGGCCACATTTTCCACTGTGTAACAGCCTGTAAACATCTGGCTACTGTGAAGACAAACTGCTGAACCTTTAGGAGGGAATTTTGTCCCATCAGTCCTGGATTATGTGTCAAATGTTCTGGACTACAGGCAGACTCTACTATGAAGGCATGCTGTTGTGACAGATGCACCATGTAGTTTAGTATTGTCTTACTGAAAGATGCAAAGCCTTCCCTAACAATCATCTGGATGGGAGCAGATGTTGCACTAAAACCTTTATATACATTGCAGCACTGACGGAGCCTTTCAAGATGTACAAGCTGCCAGTTGCATAAGCACTAATGCAACCCCACTCCATCAGGAATGCAGGATTTTGAACTGAATGCTGATTACAAGCCTTTTGGTCCCTTTAGTACATAGAATGCAGTGGTCATAATTTGCAGAATTTACTAGTTTAATTTATCTGACCAAAGTACAGTTTTCTACTTTGCCTCCAGAAAAGATGGCAATGTTTCTGGATCGTGTTCACATGTGGCTTCTTCCTTGCATGGTAGAGCTTTAACCTGCATACTTTAATGACACACTGTACGATGTCCACAGCCAATAATTTCTAGAAATATTCCTGAGCCCATTCACTGATTTTCTTTATAGAATCATCCACATTTTAAATGCAGTGCTGCATTAAAAATAATGGGCAGCCCAAATATTGAGCTTTGATTCTGGAACACGTGTCTCTGAATCTTGATCATAATATTTACAATTTAAATGAGGAAATTTTTCCTAAATCTGCTTTACAATTTATAAACATAGTTTGTTTAAAAACTGCCCAAATTCTTCCATTTTTCGAAGCCTTTGACTCTGAGAGACTCTGCTTCTCTGAGGTGCTCTTTCTAGTAAATAATATTACTGACCTATTGCCAGTGAACCTGATTATTTTTCTTCATTTTTCTCATCAGTTCGCCTAACTTTACAGCCTTTTTTTCCCTGTCCCAACCTTTGTAAGTCATGATGCTGTTGTCAAATACAAGATGGTCCAGAGAATTATTGACAAGTCAAAAAGCAAGGCTCTGTGTATGTAAGAGGTTGTATCAGTGCCCCTGGCAAATGCAATTTACACTTCTAAGATGGCAGCGTTTATTCAGAAAAAGTAGAAATTAGAATAACATATGCTGTCCACCAGACAAGCATCCATTGGTCCTCACGCAGCAGCAGCACCCAGCTGCATTCAGAGCTCCATGAGCAGACTCAAAATGAAACGTGCAGTCACCACTGGCTGCATTTTTCAACAAGACAATATAAAACTACGCTCTGCACACATTACAAATGCAAGGCTGAGGAAGAAGAAGGTACAGGTACTGATCTGTCCTGCCTCTATTATTATCTTTGAGATTATTATGCAAAATCTATATATTTACAGGATGTCATCCAGTAAAAATTCCTGACAGTTTACACTGTGTTTGGGGTTTATTTTTGGATGTGCCATATCTTTAGGACGGTTAAAGTCACTGAGCTCTCCCCTGCAGCTCCCACTGCACTGTGCATGCAATGTTATCGAAGTGTTCCTAAAGCTGGTAACCCATACTAGTGTCACAGCCAACTCTCACAAACCCTCCTTTTACTTGGTAGCTCAAGCATTTATCATGACTTAATCAGACAGTGTATGATGATGCTTGTTGCTGTGGTAACAGACACACCAGATATGGTCCTGCTCACTTTGCCAATTCCCACTCTTGTGGTCACGGCACATTAGTTCACTTTCATCAGTGTTGCTCTTGTTGAGCTTGACTTTTCCCTGCCGGGGCTCCTGTCTGTCTCTTCCAGAGGTGTGCTAAGGGCCTCGGGCTTCCTCTATCTCTCTTGTCTTTACATCATTCCTTCATCGTCCTTTATTGTCCTGTCACCAAACCAGACAGGATTCTCAGCACTTTGATCAGATGAAATAATCGATCGGATGAGTTTTTATATTGCCAAGGGGACCTTTATGACTGTAAGACTTCTCTTGATAGTCTTATTTATTTATTTATTTATTTATAAATTAATGCATTCTTGCTGGACCTGACCAGAGGGGACAGAAAGCAAAGGAGAATAGTGGAACCAATATAATAATATTGGATAACCAGGTGTTCACATTTTAAAAAAGTATTTAATACTTTCAGGAGTTATAATAAAAGAAGATTTAAAGCTTGTGGCTGTGTCACACTTCTTTTTATAGTTATGTGTTGGTGATCCTCTGCTCTACATCATTGCCAAACATAAGTGCTTGTCAGTGATTACACTGCGCACTTAATCTGTCGGCCTTGTTTCCGTTGCATATAGATTTCTGGATAGATGAATATAGATTGGAGCTGATGCTTTTCTTTTAGAAAACTGACACTTCTGCCTCATTCTTGTGTTCCAGTGTGGAGAGTGATTGAAGGTATGGTTAGTGAGATGCAAGACTAATGTAACTACTGTACAAATGTCTGCTTGTTCTTTTTTTTTTTTCTTTGTCAGACAATTGTTGGAATCAAGTGCTTAGATATGTAGTTCTACTTCATGTGCTGTTATTGTTTTCCTTTTTTTTTTTTACCTGATAAGTTTTATTGACAGTCAGTAGATGGAAAAACACAGTTACATCATGCAAAATTGGGTCCAGAATGTTTTTCCTCTTGTAAAATCACTAGCTAAATTCTCCTAAGGCTGCTCAGTCTTGGAGTACAGACCCCAATCCTGCAGGAAGCGATGCCAAAGAGGTTCATACCTCGCGTGGTTAGCCTCCCCGAGAATAGCTTCTGGACATCCTTTGCTTGCTAGCCATGTATTCTGCAGCAGAACTCTGCAGTGCCTGCAGTCTGCACACCAGCCCTGTTCCCCCACTTCACACTCTCTCTGTACGTTTCTCATTATTATGCCCCTCTTGCTTATTCCCCTTCATCTCTTATAAGCATCTTGCACTTGCAAAATGATCACGTTAGCACCCTTTATATTATATATTACACTGATGCTACAAGTAGACTGTAAATGTTTCTTCCATGCTGCTGGCTGCAGAGCAACACAGTTACATTTTATTGCTTGTTACAGAACTATGCTGCTGCTCAGAACAGGTCAGCAGTAGACTGACCCCAGAGCTGTAATCACAGACATGGATGCCGTATTACCTGCTAATTTGGGCATGACAGGATGCAGTTAAGAATGACCAATAGATGCAGTCAGTCTGTGCATGACAGACCCTGACTACGTACTGCTACAGAAAAGCAGTACTAAAGTTAGACTTAAACATCTGTTGACCATTATTATGAGCTATTATAAACAGGAAAATCTAGTTTATACAATTTTTATGGCTTTATAAATTTAGAAATATGGTAGCAGAGCTTGTTAAAACAGATCTGTAACACAATTTGATCAATCCTATTGTGAGCCCAGACAATCAACTCCAAAAACATCTAGTGTGAGACCAGCTGTCACATTTTCTGCTTTTTGTTTTAGGATTTGATGAACTCGCACTGTAAGTTGTTAAAGCAATGCTTTGTACAACCATACCATCAGTCATTGGGAGTTTTAGTGTCCTTGAATGCACCACTAAGTTGCACTATAAAAATAGTTCCTGTTCACATGAGAGCAGTATAACAGTGACCTAATGTAAAGGTGGTGAGTTATAGTAGTCATCACTATGAAAGCCCAGGACAAGACAATATTATGAGCTTAGAACAAAAAGTAAGGAAATCTGTGTTTGGTGGATTATTTCTTTAGTGTAACAATACTTGGCAGTAAATGTTATCCCATTGGAAAGTGTGTTTATTTCCCTTTTAAATGGAGTCACGTTTGTAAGGAAAAAGCATTTGTGGGATTAGTTCAAAGTTCATAAGTTCAAATATGTAGGTTGCCCCCCATGTAAAAAACCTGCCAGATCTCTCTGCCAATGCCTAACAGCTGTATCTGCTATTGACTCTTGTTTGGTGTCATTTATCAGATTGGATGATTTAAGTCTGCGGGAACAAGACATTTTGTCAATTCAACTATTTATTATTTAACAAACACGAGCCTAAGCAGTATGTGGAAGAACCATGCACAGCCACAACACAAGTTAGGATGGCGTTCTGTCCCAGACTGTGGACACACCGGATCACCACTGGTTGCAGAATCATCTCCCTATCTCTCTGCATTCAGATGGCAAATCTTGTTTTCCATTGAGTTAGAGGCTCCCCCACACCATCACACTGCCTCCACCTAAAGCTATTAGCCTCTTGGTGCAGCAATCAGCAAAGTGTTCTCTGTGTCGTCCCCACACTTTGACCCTACAATCTAACCGATGTGGGCAGATTCTGTCTATCACTGGGCATAACATGTTCCACATGTCCAAGTTCCAGTGCACATGCTGCCAACACCTCAACTCCCCACATACTTATCTCCTATGCTCATCCCACAATGCATTTCACTTCATGTGGCTCCAATTACGAGGATAAATGAATAAATAAGGAATAAAGGAAATAAATAGACTTCCAATATAAACCAATGCCTGCC
Organism: Rhadinocentrus ornatus; assembly: GCA_037177495.1. NCBI lineage: Eukaryota > Metazoa > Chordata > Actinopteri > Atheriniformes > Melanotaeniidae > Rhadinocentrus > Rhadinocentrus ornatus. The sequence continues at coordinate 22,693,284 of JBAMHW010000017.1, read as the reverse complement.
AGCTTGTTCAGCCAGTCAGCTTGAGTTGCTGTGCTGCTTCCCATATGATCTCCCTCAGATGCTACATGTTGTACATTAAACATTCCCATCCAGCCTAGGCCGGAGTATTTAAGCAATAAAGTTCCTGTTTTTCTTTCTTTCTCATGCTTGCTACCAATTTACTACAACATTACAACATTTGTCTTTAATTAGCAAAGGGCGTCTTATGTAGCTTGCCAACCACCATCATGTCAGGTTGGTAAGCATGATTTGTTGTATAATTTTTGTATATCTGTTAATAGTAACATGACAGCTGTTTTGCAGACCTTATACCAGGTTGAATGGTATTGGGTGAGTGCAGTGGGAATTCATACTCATTTGTCATCTTATTTATTTATACAGACTTTTAAGAAGTTACAGACTTAAAAGTTAAGTGGTCAAAGCATCCAAATGTAAGTTGAATATCAGGAACAGATTATTAAACCCTGATGCAACCCCAGGATCATGACCTTGTTTTGATCTGAGTGCATTTCTGAGCTGAGGCATCTGTTGGGGGTTGCCGAGTGTTACATGGTGTGGCATGGCAAAATGCAAGGCGTGGAATTAGCACTATGTCCTGGCTTATGGCTGCAGACGGAATAACATGTTAGCATATGAGAAGCTACAGGATTATACATGTAAGCAGATCAGCTTCAGTCCTAAGTTGATTAGATTGAGAATTGAATGTTGCTGGGAATTATGTCTGTCTTGAATGATGTGTGCATGCAGAAATAACTGAGTTGGGCTGGAATAAAACAAAACAAAACAAACAAAAACACATACATTTTTTTTTTGCAGAAGAATGTGTGTTTTTATATGATCCCTCATAATCTAGGCAGATATGGGTTAAAGAGGATTTTGAAGACTGGTTTAACATAAATAGGATTGGAGGCAGAGAATAGCGTTTTTTGTTTTTTTTTGTTTAGTGGATATAAAATTCATTCTGACTTGATGGAAACAATCAAGTCCCAAAACCCAGAACAATCAGGTCTTTGCAATTTATCTTCTTTAATATTTCTACAAATAGGGTTTCCTCCAGGATTTTTTTAACTGTGGGGAAGGGCTTTGCACTGCCACAAAAACATTATCACATGTTAAAACTTTTATAAAAAAGACAAAGTTTGCAGCGTGACTGAAAGCACTTGAAGAACAGAGCTCCAAGGCCCTGTTGTACTGAAAGTCGGCCATCAGCCTCCAAAATAAATTTACACAGTTTTTGAACAGACAAACAAAACTGCTCTTAAATGTGGGTCCAGACAAGAATCTTATTTTTCAGTCTTGATGCTGGAGTTTGGTTTTGGACGCAGTGTGTCAGACTCAGTTCTTTGCATCAGTTATCGCTCTACAAGCTCAGTACATCTGGATTCAAGCCGTTGAACCCATTCTTACGAGCAGACAAGCTGGATGGGAATCATCTGTAAATCGCAGTCCAGGGGTTATATTTTGCAGACTGAAGTTCTGGGCTCCTTCTGTGTTCTTTAAGAGCAGTTTGGCTGGATTAAACGATTTTCACTGATGTTGCATCGTTGTTTGGAGCTCGCTGCATGGCGTGCTCAGCTTGTAAACTGGATTTGTGGAGTCCTTGCGGATTCACACTGCAGAGGTGATGGATGGCAGGGGTTCTCGAGCTCCAACTGATCTTCAGTTCAGTCTGAGGTGCACAAATCCTCACGTACCTTTATGATACAAACGGTGACTCCGATGACACCATGTGCTTTGTACAGTTTTTGGAAATGGTTTATCTACTACTTCATGTATTATGGCTCCTGTGATTTTTTTTTAATACTACGATACTAAAATATCACAGTATTTATATTGAGGAAACCACAACTATAAACTTGCACCTCCTATTTGTTTTTGTTTTTTAAAGTTGCACCTTTTAACCCAGGCGGAAATCTCAGAAATTAAATAAGGAACACTTGATTAGATTTTGGGGGTGATCCTGATCACCTCCTTGATCCAGGAATTTTTAAAAGGTTGCTTTACTATGGGGAGATAAAGATATTTTTGCCATTAGAGCTTCTAACACAAAAATAATGCCCACAATCATTGGCAAAATAATACAATGGCTTGGTGGGGGTCTGCGCTCTCTGAGTGCTTCTAGATTCAATTGTATTCTCTCAGACATAATACACTAACTATTTTATGTGTGATCATACTTGTACAAAACTACAATAAAAACAAACTAAGAAAAAAAACCTTCCCCACAGGTTTCTTCCTCTAACTGCACTGACATTACGGGAGTAAAACAAGCGGCACCAGCTGTGTTATGTCAGATGGGCGACGTGTCTTATCACTGCTTCATGCAGCTAACTCAGTTAAAATTTATCCAGAACACATTGTAGACAACATGTGCTGTTTTGAAACATTACTAACATGCATTTGTTTGTTCGTTTTTTGTTTGTCCAATCTCTCCCCCACCCTTTCTTTCCTAGCCCCCCCAACATTCACAGACACACCACCTCAGTATGTCGAGGCCAAGGAGGGGGGGAGCATCACTTTAACCTGCATGGCCTTTGGCAACCCTAAACCCTCTGTTAGCTGGCTGCGGGAAGGCCGCCTTCTGGTCAGCAGTGCCAAGTATAAGGTATATGTCTCTTCTCATTTTGTCTTTTCTGTCCATAATTTAGTCCTGCTATACAGCAATATTCTAAAACGTTTATCTTAGTCCAAAATAAAAATTAAAATACTGCTAGGCCACACCTTGTGCATCCAATCAATCTTTGTCCATGTGCTGTGTGGTTTAGTGAGGCCAGTGAGCTGGTGGAGCTACAGTAGTGGAGCAGTTCATGTTTGTCCTGGTAACCTTGATTTTTTCCCTGAACCATTTCATTAATAAGACGCAGCTGAGAAACGCCACAGTGCAGTCCTTAATATTATGAAAAAAACAAAAACAACAAACAAGTAACGCTATATGTTGATAATTACCTTAACTTTGGTTTTATCACAACAAAGGAGTCACCCACAATGGATCATTTCTGGCGAGAAGCTAGTTAATGAAAGCACAAAGCCCAGCCTGGTCCATGGCCTTTTGGTACTTGCATGAAGGGGGTCCTCAGGGAAAACTGGGTTGGGAACAAGTGGTCTACATTGATGACTAGAACTGCCATTTTCATCCACTTTACCTCTGTTGAGATTTATCAGGTGTTTTTTTTTTTGCCAGCTTGTAACATTTTTTCAATTGTTAAAAGACTGATGAAGGATTCTCCAACAGGTGATCGGGTTTACAACCCTTGGAACTGCATGTTTTGGCCAATCTGGGTGTTACAATGTATTCTTCTGTATTCTTCTGGAAATACTTCTTTCCATACTTCATCTTTTGATGAGCAAGCTCATCATCACAGGGATGGGCAAAGTTGGTCATCCTGTGGGTTTTGGATATTTCCTGCTGCAGCACACCAGATTAATGGGTCAACATGTTTGGGCAGCACTTCACAACAAGCTGTGGAGAGCCATTTTATAAGAATCAGGTGTGTTGCAGCAGTGAAACATCTGAAATCTGCAGAACTGTGGCCCTTGAGGACAGACTTTGCCCATCTCTAGGCTAAGAGGTCCAACAGCTATGATTTCTTTTTGTAACAACCAATCAAAATCAATAAAACACATAATTTTTTAAACATTTGCCTTTCTTTTAATTCCAAAAAGAGACTTGTTGGTGCCATTTTTATACTTTTATTTCATTATAGTGACATTATATGCTCTGGAATCCATCTGCCATGTTGCATTAAGGTTCATCACAAATCCCAGGTCAGAGACTAAGGGGTGGTCTGGGGATGCACGGTACACCCCCTAAAAATAACACTGGAAGTGCCTAACAATGGAAAATGAAATACTAACAAATTTATTTAGTTTTTATTTAATTTATTTATTCAGTGTAAACTGAGCTTTACCTTATCCTTAGATGCTCAAGTGCAAGTGAATGCATCATGTAATGTACTTCTAAATGATGTTCTCCATCAACAACATGCTACATTATTGATCAATTTTAAAGATGAGGATGGAAAATTCATAAAACCAGATGTGACGACTTTGCAAATTAATGCTGACAAACTGAGAAAACCTGGGATTTGGCTCAAATCAGGAAACGTCTAAATCTCTGCATGTTTGTGCAGCAGAGATTAAAGCCATACAATCTAGGATCATCCCAAATTTACATTTGTAACCCCTCCTCCCAAAATGTAGGTAGAATTGCTTAATTGTTTGATCATTTTTACCTATATTTATACTTTTTTCACTGTGGTGTTAAATTTTATGAGGTCTCGGTGTCTTAAACTAATATTATTTTAACTCTAACTGTTTTTCTATATAGTTCACTTTTATGTCTATTTATTTAATTGTTGTGTTTATTACTACTGACCTGAGTTGCTGCCTATCTTGGCCAGGACACTCATGGAAAAGGGATTTTAACTTTTTTCCTGGTAAATAAAGGTTCAGCAGACCTGCAGTTTTCTGGGAGTTTGTTCGACGTGTGAGGAGCATAAAAGCTGAATGCTGCCTCTTCACATTTAGTTCTGACTCTGTGAACTGAAAGTAGACCTGACCCTGATTACTTGAGGGATCTGGTTGGTTAATAACGAACCAGAAGATCCTGAATATATTTTGGTCCTAAACCATTCAGTACTTTGTGAACTAACAGCAAGATTTTGAAGTCAATTCTTTGAGAGACAGGAAGTCAGTGTGAAGATGAAGACTGAAGTTATATGATCCACTAGCAGATCAGCTGAATAGATGTGATAAAATGTTTCTGGCCATTAAATTGGTATGCATCATCCTTTAGATGAGGCTTCCCCAAAATCAAAATGAGATTGAAGTAGAAAGCAGGTTGGGTTGAAAAGTAGCAGGCTAGAAGACTATTGGACCAGAGTTGTGATGAAAGAATTAAAAATGAGGTGAGTTTGACAATTAGGGAAAATCATAGTGATAAAGGTGGCAGGATGAAAAAAAACCAAACCCCAGAGAATGAACAGATCATCCTTTTTAAACCTCAGAATTATAGGATTAGCTGCTTGTGTTTTTGACTTTGCAGTGAGATCACAGCCTCATTCTTCTCTACCCCCTTACTCATAATTTCACTAGCAAGGACCACAAGAAATGATCTAAGCTCACTGGTGTAACGAAAGATATTAAAAAGTAGGGATGTGGATGGATTTGAAGGTTCACTGATTTGCTCACTTGGGATGTCTCATAGCTGAAAGCTTTGAGGATGAAACTCAGGATGGGGGAGTTCTGTCTCAGGATGTCACTGACCCAGGCTGACTCAGACTCCCTCAGATGGTACTTAAAAGAGAGAAGAGTAGGCAGAAAGATAAACAGGTGAATGATGTGAAGAGGAATGAGAAGGTAGATAGAGGGTAACGGATAAGGAATGATGGGGATGATGGAGGGAAGAAGTTATGAGAAGGCTCATCAGATGATGAGAGGTGTGGCCTTTCTCCTTAAACTAAGTTAATAGTTTAACTTCATATTACAGTTTAGTTTGAGTTTTTTAATAAGAAATATGTTGTGTGAGTGGGTTCAGTTTAATATCTACCTATAAGCATTACATCTAGATTTAAAATTACACTCTCTGCATTGGATAGATTATTTAAATAATTGGGATCCTGCTGTAACGTGGCAAAATGCAAAAGAGTTAATATTTCTCCCAGTCAGCAGTTTCCAATTAACTGGTTGACAGATGCACATTTGTTTTCTAATTTTTTTGACAATAATGTTAAATAAAGGAAAGTCCCTGATCTGATGTTGTACATACATGTAAAGACAGATTTCAGTAAAAAAGATGCTTTAACCCTCTTTAAAAGAGCAACCCTCTTTATCAACGTAAAGTTGGCGCCTGTGTGTGTGGCTTGCACTCTGACTCCCCAAAACCTGTTTTTATTAGTAGTTTTGTCTATCGTATTTGCAAAAGCTAACTCTCTACTAGTGGATAATCGCCAACTCTTTTAAACCTGCGGCCATCATTCAAGATCTTGGCCTATGTGAGTCAGGATGGACAAGAAACCTTCCGCCTCCCTTTCCTCTCAGGTGTTCCAGCTTACCTCTGCCGGTTGCCCGCTTCACCTTTACGTAGAGCCCGCAGACGCCGGGGGAAACGAGGTGGCAGGCTGGTAAAGTTGAAGGCCAGCCTGGCAGGTGCTCTGGGCGGGTTCTCTAGGGGAAGCGGATTGGAGTGCAGCCGTTTCATCTCTCAGCATTTCCTGGCTTTGATCAACTCCTGTTTGGTTCCTTTGGCTGGCTTGGACTCAGGACAACAGGCTTATTGCCTCTCCTTTCGTTACTTCAGAGGATGCGGGGCAAATCTTGCCAACCTGAGACCACTTGATCGGTCCTTGCAGGCAGTTAATGTTTGGGTTTCGGCCCCTGCCAGGATAGCCTTGGTGAATGCCAGATCCCTGGCGAACAAGATTTTCATCTTGAAGGATTTCTTTTCATCCCACAACCTAGATTTTATGTGCATCACAGAAACTTTGATGAAGATGGATGAGTCCAGTGCCTTCTGTGAACTCTTAACAGCTGGTTGCACATTATTTCACAGTCCAAGGGCTTCTGGTCATGGAGGAGGAGCTGCAATTATTTTTAGGAAGAATTTTGCGTGTAAGCAGGTTGCGCCAGTGTTCTGTCAGTTTAGCATACATTGTCAGATCAGCATACACGGTGCAAACTGACGACTGCACCTCACCCTAACCGTAACCCGCATACGCGTTAACGTAATGTATGCTACTGAGTATGCTAAACTGACAGAAGACCAGCATCTCTTTCCTCCGCTTTTGAAGTTAATTTATTTGAACTGTTCTTCATAATTCTGGCTGAAATAATGCCTAAATATGCCTTAATCTTAATCCTTGGAGATTTTAACATTCATGTGTGTTGTCTTGAGAAGTCGTTGACCAAAGACTTTTTAAATTTACTTGATAGTTTTAATCTTTCTCAGAACGTTTCGGGTCCCACTCACGAGTGCGGATCTTGCTTTATCACATGGTTTTGATGTGTTGAATTTGAAAGTTCATGATGCTGTGTTTTCAGAGCATATGCCTGTTGTTTTCAATATATCGTTGTCATGTTATGTTACTGAATCCTGCACTCCGGTGCACTCTCGGGTTATTATTCCCTTCACCGCCACTAAGTTCTCTGCTGTTTTTTGTCATGATTCTGTGTCTTGTTCCGCTTTTAATGTTGACACTTTTACTTCTCATTTTGACTCTGTGTGTAAAACCACATTGGACATAGTGGCTCCGTTGAAGACAAGACATCTCAGACCCAGGCATGAGCCCTGGCTAAATGACATTACACGCACTGCCAGGCGTATGTGCATGAGAGCTGCATGTACAGGACTGTCTCAGAAAATTACAATATTGTGATAAAGTTCTTTATTTCCTGTAATGCAATTAAAAAACATGAAATGTCATACATTCTGGATTCATTACA
>JBAMHW010000017.1:22666246-22682341 GCA_037177495.1 Rhadinocentrus ornatus | reverse complement strand
AGGATGTATCTTTGCAGTGGCCTCAGGGTTAATGTACACCATGGAAGCAGAAAAAGGATAAACCAGCAAAGGTTACACTCCATGTCATGTAATTTAAAGATGGCTGCTCCAGATGAGCACAGCTGAGTGGTCATGACCTGACCCCATCTTATCTGGCAACTGAGGCTCAGTCTTAATCATTTTCACTGACCTCAGATCAGATTAACGCCTGTTCGTTTAGAAAAGCATGCTCACTTCCTCACGTTTTAGTTGTTAAAATGAGTTAAATATACCCTATGGTCATCATGTATATAATAATCAAACAGTAAAAGCAGCTTCACTTAGCTACTGAATCAAATTGTGCCATCCTGCAGAGGGGGAGTGTGAGCTGCGGGCTGCTGAACGCTGTTCACTTAAATGACACCAATGTCTTTAACTGCAGGTGTTTTCTTACCGTTACTCTTAGCACAAGGGTTTTGGGGTTTATGTGCTGGTTGTTAGTTGCTCTTATTTATCACAGAATTTGTTCCAATACAGGACGTATTTTGATTCTGCCGCCAAGCACAAAGCTAGAGCAGAACCGGGGTGCTTGTTTGACCGTCCTGTATAATTTAACGGGAAGGCGGATTAATGGTCGCCCTCCTGGAAAGCCACTGAGCAGCAGATCAGCTAAAAGACTACAGTGCCAACAAATCTCCAGCACTCAGCTGGTTTCAAATGGGGCGGGTTGGCACTCACGCAGACACACAAACACACACAGCAGCAACATAGCCATCCAGCACAGCCTAGTCCTGGTTGTCCTGCTAAGGGGCTGACAGATGGAAATGCTCTGCTTGTTAAAGGATCAGGCTGCGGGCTACTAATCAGAACTAACACATGGGACTAGCAGTTTATAGTTGCAACACTGACTCAGCTCTGTGTGTGTGTGCTTGTTTGTGTGTATTCTTTTAAGTCTGTCCTTGTGTGAAGCCAAAGTTATGAACAAATACAATATTCAGGGATTTGTTTGTGTGTGAAAAGATTTATTATTCTATATTGTGAGTTTGAAGGTTTTTAAGAAGTTTTTCTCAATTAAGATTTCCTACTTGTTTTTAAAGTTTTAAAAGTGTTAAACTCTCTTGTTTAGATGAGCAACTGACTTTGGAATAATGTTATGTATGTATGTATAGGAGGTTATATCTTTCCACCAACACTTGGCCAGAGGCATTTTGGACCTTCTTCCTGTTTGACAACTGACTTGGTTAGAGACACAGGGAGCACTAATTAAGAGTCCATCTTATGGTAAAATAGAGACCCATCTCTGAAGAAAGGTAAATTGATACAACCCTTATTGAAATGTAAACCAAGAGTTATATTTGAGATGTTTCTGACTGCATCTTAATGAGATGTGTGCAGGGCGGAGACTGCCATGTTCCTTTATATATATATATAAATATATATAAAAGCAAGAACCTCTGTGTCTGTAACGTCCAGTGTCTGATTGATGTGTTGAACAGAACTGCTGTGACATGTGAGTGTATAAAAAGTAACACGTTCAACGTCTCTGCCAGTTGATGGGCTTTGACTTAAATGTATCTAATGGTCCCACCGTCCAAAGACATGCATGTTAGGTTAATTGGAGACTCTAAATTCTCCCTTGGAATGAGTGTGTGCGTGAATTGATTTATTATTGATTTGTCAATTTCTGAAAAATATTTACCTACATGAAAATATCTACAATATTGGAATAATGAGCATTAAAGTAATTATGTCATTGGAAATGTTTCATGTTGAAACAACAAGAAGCATGGATCCATCCTGCCTTGTATCAACAGGTCAGGTTGTCAGTTGTGGTGTGATGGTGCAGAGCAGGGGTGTTCAACTAAAACTGAAAGAGATCCAGTTAGAGAAAAACTTTTGGAGCCAAGGTCTGGGAGATCATAATGACTATATATTGTGATGTAGATAACCCCTCTTATAGTCTGGACTCTTCTAACATAATATCTGATATTGTTGACAGTGCTGAGAGAATCAGAGGGGCTTCATAACAGCAGCAGGACCAGCCCAAATTAGCAACTAAGCTCAGAAAAAAAGAAGCCCAAAAACCCGCAACTAACAATATTTGCAAGAGACTTAACAGAAAAACAAGCCCAAAGTGGCCAAAATGGCAGTACATTGTGTGAGACGGTAGACAGCTGTGAGGAGAGTACGTGAGTGCGTCATGTCATCAAACCCTTGTCACACAGAGGAGCAACCGGATCAGACCATCCAAGATGAAGCATCTTATTTTTCTGAATGCCAACCTGCACTAAGGACATTAATGCTGCTTTCTTGAGTTTGGTTCTCGTTGTTTTGTGGATTTGTTTGCTGTTTGTTTTTGGTCCATTTGTGCAATATAAGATTTTTGTTGAAATAGTAAACGAAAGTGGTTTAGTCTCAGAATAAATGCTTAAAAAGAGGCAAATATAAGGCTTCTCTTAAAATGATGGACACAAACGGGTTTTCAAAACCCAATTCATTAATTTTTGCAAAGTTAAGATAAATTATGGGGCTAAAAAAGATGCTAAATTAAGAGCCGTCTGGGAGCCAAAAGAGCCGGCTCTTCTTTGCCGAACATCCCATCACTAGTCCTTATCCCTGCTGGGTTTGATCTAGTGGGCTGGGAGCCTCACACACTGATTGGCTTAGTGCACCACGTGGGGTGGCTTTGGGATGTGGTGGATCGGGAGATTCTCATCATGCCAACAAGTCTGCAGCAACTGTGTGATGCTGTCATGTCAGTTTGGAACAAAATCTCAGGAATGTTTTCAACACCAAGAATTTAGGCAGTTCTGAAGGCAAAAGTGGTTCAACCCAAAACTAGCAAGATGTACCTAATGTAGTGTTTGGTGAGTGTTTATTGCGCATATTCTATTTTAAGAGGGATTTAAAATTTTTCATAGAGGATGCATACATGAGAGGTCTCAGCTTCTCACAAGTCATGAGAGGACAATGTACCGGAATACCTGTATACTCAAGCAGATTAAATCGGTGAGTGGTGCTCTCTGATAAATACAACCTCCTAGAGTGGAATGAGTGGCTGAAAAACAGGAAGGTTGCTTAGACCAAACTCTGTGTGGTTATTGTTAGAGGGAGAAAATGACTGCAAATCATGGTGCAAATATAGCCTTGTGTTGCAAGGAGGATGATCCGTCTGGCATGCCAAAGATCATTCCATAAATTCTCATAATCCGTTACAGAGTGCTAAATAAGTATGAGATATGGCTCTGACTTTTGCAGAGGCATTAAACATGATTAGGAGTGAATGCGTGGCTATAAATGTGGCACACGTCAAGTAGACATATCAAGGGGTCCCATGGAAAAGTGCTGCTACCCCTCATTTTTAAAAATATTTTGCTTTTATGAAGCCAGACATTATTAGAATTTTTTAAAGTGGTCTTGAGTGAGAGTTCTCCAGGCTTTCTGCAGGTCTTTCAAAGGGATTTGTTTTTGGACATTGGCTGCTGTTTTCACTCATTTTCAATTCTACCTGACTGTTGTCAAAGCCACTTGACACTGACCTATAAAGCTTGTTACATATTCCGCGAGAAGCGAGAACGTTTTTCTTCTTCTTGAGACCACAAGAACAAAATGAAGTCATTTACTCTCGCGGACATGAATGGGGACAGTTGAGACAGAACTTTCTTCTCGTATGGCTCTGAGAAGTATTGTGCGATTGGTCGGACATTTGAGGTGGTCGTAGTTAACATGGAAAAGAATGAAGTGGAAAGTTGTGGCCTCCGCATTTCTTCTGATGCAATGCTGAACGAATAATTTTAGTGAGCATCTGATCGAGGTGGTGAGAAAGTACGTACCCGATAGAGGGTGACATGGGAGTGGATTTTCACTGCTGTCCCGTCCCACTCCCACAGAAAAACATCTTGTCCTGTCCTAATCCTGGGCCAAAGCAAAAGAAAAAATCCTTTCTCATTCCAATCCTGATAAAATTACTCCCGATCCCATCCCGCTACAATTTTTTTGTTTATTTATTTAGCCTTTAGGCAATATATTAAATTTGATTAAATGTTCTCGCCATTCTTTTTTAGACCAGCTGCTAAGTTGTTCTAGCGTTGTTGTTTTTTTGAGGCAAGTTACAATAAAAAAGGGAACGATAAAACAGTACATGGTTCACACCATGTCTGCCAAATAAAGTTGTATTTCACTCATTTCTAAATGTCATTAACTAAACATGTTTTACAAGCAGCAAGCATTGCGTTGACACCGTCGCACTCGACTCTCGTGAAGTTCATTAACATGTCCGCCTTTCCTATCAGTTCTGCCAACCTAAGACGCGTCATTACTTCTAACTTTGCCTTGTAAATCTTTTTTTTGCCGTATCGGTTTCTCTGCGGGTGTTTGCTAACTCCAATAATTTTCTTATTTTAATTGCGGTGGGGAAGCAGCGGCCGGAAAGTAGTGTTATCTTCCGGGTAGTGTAGTTCATTTTTTTTTAACTTGGTTGCAGTGTAGGTTTATTGAGCAAACAACAAAATGGTGGCGCCTGTCTTTTTTCTCTTTTGTTTTTGTTTGGTTCCCGCTTCTGTCTGCTCCAGTTTTATCTTGTACTGTGCCAATCACGTGATTAATAGTAAAATTGACTCCCATCCCATGGGAATCCCGTGACCCATGGGATTCCTGAAAAAATGTCAGCCTCTAGTACACAGCATGTGGGATTTATAGACACAGACACCGAGCACAACTTTGCCCTGTCATGCACGAAGTTTCTCGTTACATATAAGATAAACTCAGTCAGCTCTTCATTTGCACATAGGAACACAGACAATCCCTCCTGTAGTGATCCCACCCCATCGCAGACGAAGCTTCTCATGAGTATGAATTGACCGGACCGGATATTAAAAAGGCTCCTTATATTCAGTGTTAAATGTATGCATGATAAACTTCACAAGCAAACCCTTTCAGATTGTGTCTTAGACACTTTATAATATACATAATTTCTTACCATTTGTTTAATTTACTCAATAAAAGATGCTGAAGATAAGTTTTACTGACAAAAAACGGTGTTTTAGCAGCGGTACGTTGATTCCCACATTGCTATTTGCTGAAAACTTATTGAAAAATATTTCAGCTTACTGTGGAGTGTGTCCTTAAGTCTTCCTGACTTTGTTCCTGTTTACACCGCAACACTGAGACAGTAAAATGCAAATGTTTTGTTGCGTTCTGGCCTCTTGTTTATATGGTAATAAAATATTGGTGAATAAAATAGCAAAGATTTAATCCAGAGTTAAATTCTGTTGCAACGCAAGGCAGGTACCGTTAGTGTAAACTGGAACTGGAATCTTATGGGGACGCTGATGACTTCACGTCATCTTGCACTTGTGCACACAAACCTTGCTTAACCTGCAAAAAGGACAACAACAATATGTAACACTTTGTTGTTGTGTTTTCCAGTCTTCTGAGGTTGTGGTGCACACCTGGGTGTGTCGTTGCCAGGTTTCACCAGCCACTAGATGCCTGGCGTGCGCGCTACATTGTTTCTGATTTTGTTTTCCCCTGCACATCAGTAGTTTTCATTCTGCTGTTGTGTCAATGCAATTTTTTTCAAATACGCAAAAGAAGCAAGTTTTGCATTTTGTGTGGAAACATAATGTAAACCTTTATCAAAATTCCACTCCACACTTTTAGATGTACAAATCACAAAATGTACAGTGATCTTGCTTTAAATTTTAAATTTAATCTAAAAAAATGTGGTCTTGACAGCAGACAAGCTGGTTATTTAGTATCACTGGAATTCATGATCATTGTTTGAAAGTAAAAATCTGTCATAACATATTTTGAACCAGCTAAAGAGCATTCTGTCTGTTTGACTTTTCTCCACCAGGCCCTCCATTTATTGTATCACCGCCAGAGAACATAACCGTGAACATCTCGCAGGACGCCTTTTTCACCTGCCAGGCGGAGGCCTATCCTCGCAACCTGACCTACACCTGGTTCTGGGAGGAGGACAACGTCTTCTTCAAGAAGTAAAGTTATGATCGGGTTCATTACTGTCTGCACTATTGCCTCACTTGTCCGTTCTGCATCTGCAGCCAATCGGGCCTTGTTAAGTCTTGTATCTGTGGGTTTTGTGAGGAATATCCAACAGAAAGGAAATGGTTTCTGTAGTTTATAGGACAAATGATCTATATAAATGTGTATTTGTGCGTGTTCATGTGGCAGCTGCAGTTTGATTTTACAGAATTTTATTTGAAAATATATATGTCAAATGATTGTTTCAGCATCATATATTCAGGACAAAATAATAACTTAATTCTCAGATTAATTTAGTTTTAAAAGGAAATTAATGATGAAATGATAAGAATAAAGTTAAACAATATCTGTGTAATAAGAGATTTGGCATACAGAGGTGCATGTTCACATACCAGAGATTTAGTACATTAATAACATTCAGATAGATAAACGTGGGAAAAACCACAGTGACACTCAGTAACAATGTGAGGGTAAAAATTTTGTCTTCATTTCTACAACTTGGATGAAAACCACACTGCTCCTCTTGAATCTGATTTTCAACAATTAGCCCCCCCCCCCCAGTCTGCCTATCCTCAGGTGTTGTTCCAGACCTCCAAACAACATTAAAGAGGTGTGTTCTCCGAGACAGCCTCACAACATCCAGAGTATCCAATATCTTAGGACGTTTTTCATCCACCCCTAGTGCCCTGCCTCTGCGTCACGACCAGAGACCCCCTCAGGGACAGAAGTCATATGCAGGAGTGGAGTGACTCTGCCACAGACCCCCTCAGGATCAGGAACTAGGAGCATATGATGAGCGTCTCGACCACAGACCCCCTCGGAGTAGGACGTTGAAGTACTGGCGACGTGGACGTCAGCAGCGGGTGGCGACACTGGGCACGAGCACCTCAGAGCTGTTGGGGATGTGGATCTCAGAGCTGGTGGGGATGTGGACCTCGGAGCAAGTGGCGACACCGGGGAGGTGGACCTCGGAGCCGGTGGAGACTCTGGAGATGTGAGGCGTGGAGCCTGCGGAGACTGGAGACGTGAGGTGTGGAGCCGGCGGAGACCATGGAGATGCGAGGTGTGGATCAACGACATGGGTAGGCTTGGAACCAATTGACTGGAGAATTCCAGAAAACTCGTCGTGGCCCTGTTGCGCCAGTGACATAAAAGTCCTCTGCGCTCGGAAGACCGAGGTACCAGGGTTGGGCCCAATAAGGCAATGATCCTCCCGGCAGCTACCACTTTCTCATATGCCTTTTTGACCTTGTGCATTTCCTCAAAAGTCTTCCTGTACCTGCAATGGGTTACAAGGTCCTTGGTGTACCGGAACGTTCTGTCTGCTGGGTCTATATTTGTTCAGATCCTTCTGTTATGTGTAGCGGTGGAGGTAAGGACCCAAGTTCAGGCAGGAGGCAGAAAGGTGCTGGTAACAAAGGCTTTAATCCAAAAACTCATGAACTGAAAACCATACATTACAGGTATGAACCTAAAGGATCTGACGAGGAGTAATTGAAAACCCAGGACTTAAATACACAGACTGATAAATTAAACACAGTTGACATGAATGAGCACTCAAAAAAGTGCACTAACGAACAGAAACCGAAGAAACACAAAATTAAGCCCTGAACACCAAAAACCAATAACAAAAACTAGAAACATGAACAAAACTAAACACATGAAGTCAGAACAGAAACCACAGGACAGCACAAGAGGGAAAACAGGAAAACTGAACTAAATGAGAAAACTAAAAACCAAAATCATAACTAAAAAATGACAAACATGATTATGACAGAACTTAAAAACACAAACACAGCCCATGATTATGACACGGACATGTGATTAAACTGTAAGTGTCTGAAATCTTTGGTAGTGGTATCATTATATTTGTCAGCCTCTCACTAGTTTGGCTGATATATTATTTTTGCTTTAGGGTGGAACTTAATAAGCTGAAGGAATACAAGTTCCTGTGATTTCCTGCTACCTTTGAAGCAAGTTGGCTTATAAAGCTCTCTAGCAACCAGCTGTTCAACTTTAAATCATAAATCAAACTCTGTGCCGGCCATCATTTATATCTAAGACAGAGCTACACTTCCGTGGGGAAATGAGAAAAATGACACGCTGCTAGCTGTAAATATTGTCATCATCTTCACAGGGGTCTTGCATCACAAACTGAAAACGTGCAAATGTCCATTATTATTTTTTAACAGCTGCAACGAAGTGTTTCACACTTTATGTAAAATAATTTGACCTACAGATTGGATTTTTGTACAATACTGATCCAAATGCTTCCCTTTTGTTCATATCCATAGCGACCTTAAGCGGAGAGTCAGTATTCTCATTGACGGTTCCCTCATCATAGCCCATGTTAAGCCAGAGGATGCAGGTAAATACAGCTGTTCTCCCAGCAACAGCTTGGGCCAACCACCGTCAGCCTCTGCCTACCTAACAGTGCAATGTGAGTGTCCCTTTCAACTTTTTTTGACACTATCCTGCTTTGTTACAGCTTCTTCAACCCCATCACACCAGATGTGTCGTATTTAATACATGAGTTTCTAAGATCTCTGCACAACTCGCATAATTTATACGTTTCTTAAAATTCTGTTGTATACAGTTTCATGTGTCTTCTGCTCCATGTGGGTTTATTAATGTTCTGCAGTGAAAAACAGCCATTTTCAAAATGGTTGCCTTCTATGGTTTGACAAATGGATATTCATAAAAAATAAAGATGGTTGAATTTTGTCTCAAAGTACGGAACCAAATTGCTGCCACATCAAGATAAGAAAAATAAGACCTTTTAACTATATAACTAGGAAAGTGAATTGCTCTAAATGTGTAATAATAAGTAGGGATGTTGCAGTTAGACTTGGGACAGGTCTGATCCAATATCTGTATTGGGCTATCGACGTGATTCATGGATCGGATGTGGGGCTGAATTCCCCCCGATCTACAGTACACTCATCACTCCGTGGGCTTTCTTTCTTCAAGGATGTGGACCAGTGAAGACAAAACAACTTCTCTCCTTCAGTTGTGTATTAATCACAATGATATTGGAAATGTGTGACAGATCTGGGTTCTCTTCCTGCCTCTGGGCTAATACAGCATTGAGGTCTGCTGCCTGGTACAGACAGAACACCACTAACTGGCTCCTGAACCGTTAGATTGACTCTCGTGCTCTAGCTATACACAGTTTTGTGCTGACTAATGTACAGTTGCTGGTCAAAGTCCCAAGTGTCATCTAACAGCAGTCGCCTTGTGGTCTTCACCTGGCACTGACTTCCTATTTTCTGTAAGGGAGAGATAAAGACACACACACACACAAGCCCTGGTGCCATTTTCCTTTGCAGGATGCACTCTGATTAAATCAGATAGACCACTGAGTACAGAACAATAAACAATTGCACCCCTAGGATAAACCACTCAGCACATTCAAGTAATCAATCTCTCATATGCCCTTTTTCACCTCCTTCCCATAAGAGTCTTACTGTTGCATAAGGATTCATAACACACTTTTTTAAATAAATGAACTTAGAATAAGAATAGATTAAAATATGTAGCACACCTGAATAATTTCTTCTTTAGTATTCCAATAAATCTGTCTACAATACCAAGTTTTTAGTTTAGACGCAGCATTACCAAACAGCTGCACTGACAAGTGTGATGGGGAATGAGCTGCCTTTGACTTTAGCACGTCGCTAATTTGGATATATTTTAGTCTGGAAACGTATAAAAACAAGATGGCATGAAATATGTGTAGGTTTTCCAAAAGAAAAAGTTTTCCATGTTTTCAAGGTAAAATGTTGCTAAGAAGGGAAGAGAAAATAGTGCTGCAGACACTCATGAAGTATTCCAGGTAAACTTCCATCAGACAACTATTATTTTACTTTTGTATTCATTTAACTGAAGTAAGTTCTGGCACATACAATCTTTAAATTGATGAATGCATATGATCTGTGCTTGGATCGGACTATAATCTCATGGTGAAATGGTTATGTAGATAACTGTGGTAACATTTTGTTTTACATAATTTGAGCGACTGGTAACATGTAAATGTTAAACAGCATTGTCCTCAGGATGAAACCTCGAGGAACTCCACAAGTTGTTGTAGTTCACTAAGATTTATAGTGGCGTAAAAGAAAGTCCTTTACACTGTACACTGTGATTTGATTTTTAAGATATGTAAATAAGATATAATGTGTTACTGGTGAAAAATCAATGAAGATGGCACAAAGCACAAATGAAAATAATATCAGGCTTGCCTAAAAGAGCATTTTCTCTGCAATTGCCACATCTAATTTAAAGAGGTTTGAGTACAGACAGCTCAGACGAGATTTCCAAAATGGCCATTATGGCACAGTTTGGCACTGTCTGCTCTCAACACCTATGGTTAAATAAACAACTGTTAAAGCTAATTTGAACATAAAACCCCCAGTGCTGCTATGTGCTGCTGAATTTCTTAATCAACGCCACTTTAAGCAAGAAAACACCTGCTGACTGTTGAAACTCAACATGTTAGCCAAGCACATAATAATAATAATGGATTATATTTATATAGCGCTTTTCAAGGCACCCAAAGCGCTTTACATTGTATCCATTATTGATTAACCCCTCACTCATACTTGGTGATGGTAAGCTACATGTAGCCACAGTTGCTCTGGGGCAGACTGACGAAAACGTGGCAGCCAGTCCGCGCCTACGGCCTCTCCGACCACCAGCGAACATTCATCCACATTCATGCACCAGTGATGCTGACACTAGAGGCAAGGAGGGTGAAGTGTCTTGCCCAAGGAAACGACGACAGATGACTGCGGGAGTGGAAATCATATCGCCAGAATTCCAGTTATTGGATGACCCGCTCTACCACCAGTCATTTTCAAAACTAAGGAGTAAGTCTAAGAAATAAAGAATAATTTGCTGATTATTTCCCAGAATTGCATATATTTCTACCCCCCCACCCCTTTCATTATCGGTCAAATTAGCAGTCAAGTCAGTTTTACGCTGCTAAGATTAGAAGACCAAAGATTAGAAATGTTCAGTATGATAAGTTCATTTCAGTTTGATTTGGCCCAGAAACTGAACTGATTTTCCATGTATTTATTATAACAAAGCCTCCGCCTTAAATGTCTTTCAGTATCATGATTTAATGTGTCATGTTTTAAATTAAACATATTTAATGTGCATTACCAACATATGAAGAACACTTTCAGGGGCTAAACAAATTATATTAGCCTTTCCATGATTAACAGTTTGCTGCCAGCATTATTCTATTGCCTCATTTGTAGTCATATTAAAAGAAAAAAGTCCCACTGCATCATTATAATTTCCCTTAAGGGATTAATAAAGTCATCTTCATGTAATTTTTTTAAGCCTCCTCTTCACCTCTTCTTCCATTGTTTGTAACTTACCCTTGTTCAGTTTTCATGAACACTTTTCACGGGCGATGGGCTCAATGGGTAGAGTGGTCGTCTTGTAGCCTGAGGGTTGATGGTTCGATCCTTGGCCTGGTCGTGGTTAGCGTCTCGCATGGCAGCTTCCGCCATCATTGTGTGAATGTGATGTATAATGTAAAGTGCTTTGGGTATCATTTCAGGTACACTAAAGTGCTATATAAATACAGACCATTTACCATTTACTCTAGTCAAATTTTTTATATATTTCTATTTGGTAAGTTGTTTAAAGGACACTTTAAATCAATTAAAGGAAATAACCCTCATCTTTCTGTATTTGCTCGTTCAGAGTGGGACAGCGTCTGAAAGCAGAACCCAGAAGTCGTTTGACTGAGAAAGACAGATTAATTGTTTGGTACTACACTATTTATTTCCTCAAATGGTTAAAAAGCCCTGCAACTCACCCAGTGATAGAACAGATAGGGTGAACTAAACCTCATCTGATCTCTTGCTCTACATAGATATGCAAGACTTGGATGCTTCTTCACAGACTTCTTAAAAAACACTTTTCTATTTGCTTGCTGCTCCTTATTTTTCTGCCTTTCTCTCTATCCCTTCACCCTCTCTTCGTTTGTCCGTATTTATATACATACATTCCTGTGCACACTGACACATATCCATCTTTCACTCCCTATGTCTCATCACAGTTTGCCACCCCCTCATTTCTCTGCCATAAAGCTCTCTCAGTCACTCCCGCCTCAATACTGTGTGATTTTTGTCGCCACAGAAAAGCATCTGACTTGTATCTGAAGCAGACGGGCTGAAGCTGCAAGACGTTATTGGAATGAGTCAAAGCAATATACATTTTTAATTCCTTCAATGTCCTGAACCCATCGATAGCTGTGTGCTGGTGTGTGTCTGAGCAGAGGTAGGCAACACCAGCCGCGAGAGGGAGGGAAGCAAGGGAAAGGGATTACATCATTGTTGTAAGACCAGGGACTTTTCTGGTCAGACTGCAGGGGGCTCCCTCTGCATTTCTGCCTTATTCTTTACTCTTATAATCCTCTTTTTCCTTTGTTTCATTGCTCTTATTCATTTCTGTTTTATCTCTCCCACATTTTTCCCTTTCCCCTTGAACAGCTTGTCAGTGATTAACTTTCCCAACACATCTTTCAGTGGGAACCAGCGTGTTTTGAGCGATAGGGCTGTCTGAGGGCTATATTTAGAAACTTGGCGGATATTCTTGTCTGGGGTGCTGTTGGCAGTGCTTTTCTGGGTGCAGAGTGCTGGCAGGGCGACGCTTTGGACTTCAGAGGAGAATCACCCTAGCTACAAAGTTAACTGGCAACAATGCAGTCCTTTCAACCTCGCCACCTTCATTTTGCTCAACCGCTAGCTTCCTCTCCTTCTCCTTTCTCCTCACAGTCACACCACCACATCCTTGGCTCTCCTCCAGCCTTATTTCATCGAGTCACATTTTTCTTTCTCTTTCTCACCTGTCCTCTTTCCCACGCTCAGCTTCACTCATCCTCCCATCTATCGCTCTGCTCATAGTGCTCACCTCTCCTCCCCCTCGCTCACACCATCGCTCTTCCTTATCACACAGTGCTGTACTGTGAAGCTCTCTTTTTTGACCTCAATGAGGCAGCTCACAGTTTCTCCCCTCTTTCTTCAAATTTCTGGATCAAGAGGAAATTTTGTTCTCTTCTATCCTCTTTGTCCTCTTTTCTTTACTAGACAGTTTCTCTTTTTCTGATATGTCCATGTCTTTGACCAGAGGGGAGAAATTAAACATATCAAACCTCAATTATGCAGGATTTAAGATGCAGAGGGGACATTGTGGGAGGAAAACCAACTAATGTATCTGATTACACTGATGAGGTGAGGTTTGTAGTCTGGGAAAACATGCAACTGAAATATTTACTCTCAATGCGTCATATTGAGAGAAACATTTATGGAAATAAATACTTGGAAATCTACTGTTTCTCCAGGATTTTTTGGATACCATTCTTCTGCGTAGCTAGCTAGCAAATCTTTAGCTTTGATTAACATAAAGACTGGAAACGGGGGTGAAACCCTCAGTCAGTCCGCATCAAATTTAACTGGGGAAGAGCCCTCTTATTTAACTGGTTTTGTAAAAATTCTTTTATATAAAAACTGGCATATTGATCGGTTTGGTTAATATTTTCAATCTTATCCGATATCGCATCATGGTAGCAGAATGATGGTCTGGCTGCTGTGTTGCTCTGTCAAGGGAAGTTGAATGGACATTAAAGAAATAAAGCTTTGTGAACGTAAGGCTTGAGTAATGTTGTTTAGTTTGGATATTGTTGAGCTACATGTTAATGCTGGACTTAATAGGAGGAAACAAGGAATAGCGAGTGTGAGGAGAAGAAAGAGGGAGAGAGTGATGAGGTTGAAAGGAGACGATAATACAAAAGACAGAAAGCAACAACTGTACAATTAAAACAGAAAAACTAAACAACCAGCTGCTACACCTATTAAAAAACTAAACAAGAAATGTCCTAAGGCCTTGGCAAGACAACAAAGCAGAGAACCATCAGGAGCATCTAAAAGAAGACAAACTAAGGAAAAACATGAATAACAACAGCTTCTTTGGTTTATATTTAACACAAAATACATGATTCTGCAAAAATTCTATCAGTTTTCTAATGATTGGAACACCTTTTTCTGGAAACAAGCACCACTGAAACAAACCGTACCCCATGTGCAGCAGATTCATTTGTCATTTTGCCACAAGCCCACTTTCTATAAATGGTGTGATTTTTTTCCAGGCTTCTTCTAACAGATATTATAATTAACATGCACCAGGGTCCCCTCTCCACGAGGTATGGCTTTATCACTCGTCTTTCTCTGTTAATCTTCAGATCCTGCCCGCGTGGTAAACATGCCATCTGTCATCTATGTGGCCATCGGTCTGCCAGGATTCATCCGCTGCCCAGTAGATGCCAACCCCCCCGTAACTCTGGTCAAGTGGAAGAAAGATGGCCTCCCTCTACGGATAGATAAGGTGATGTGGTTCAGTGCTGCAATATATTTTTTCTTTTAAAGCCTGTAATTCTACTGTGTTTAATCTATTATTATCACAATGGTAAAATTACTGGTACCAAACCTTTACTTGCTTTTATTTGCTGACCAAAGTGTCTTTATCCACAGTACCCTGGTTGGAGCCAAATGGACGATGGGAGCATCCGTGTGGCAGAGGTGACGGAGGACTCTCTCGGCACCTACACCTGCATGCCTTACAATTTCCTGGGTTCCATGGGATGGTCCCCTCCTGCTCCCCTGGTGCTAAAGGTGGGCATATTTAATCAGCAGAGCAGCTGTAAGGCATGCATCCAGGAGGAAGAGCATTTTCCTAAAATATCCTGGCGGTTTCTCCATGAACAGGACCCTCCCAAATTCTCAGTGGTTCCTGGAGGGGAGTACCGGCAGGAAGCTGGGAGAGAACTGGTCATCCCCTGTGAGGCAGAGGGAGACCCATTTCCCAACGTCACATGGAGGAAGGTAAGACTTCCTCACTCTTTAGACCTGTGAAGTCCTTCTTTCTGAAAGCTGTACCTGAGGTGGATGTTCAGATTTTTACTGCTCAAACCTCTGCGTGTCATTTCCAATTTATTGATATGATTTTAATGACATCTATAAAACATGCAATTAAGATAATATTAGTCTCTCAGTTCTTTACTTAATCATGAGGCACATTTAATCCTGCGTAATGGCTGCTGTATAATCCTCTATTGTTCCTTTAACTTAATGGCTTTGTGTTGCTGAAGATGGGAGATTGAAAAATGATATTATACTAGCTGATAAGTGGCAGCTTGTTTCCTCTGAGTCTTAAAACAAAGTTTTTCTCTCTTTCTTTCCTTCTTTCCTCGGCCTGGGTGGACTGCAGGTAGGAAAGCCCAGTAAAAGCAAGCACAATGTTCTGCCTCGAGGCAGTTTACAGTTGAAGTCACTCACAAAGGAGGACCACGGGGAGTGGGAGTGTGTCGCCACCAACGTTGCCACGAGCATCACTGCCAGCACGCATGTCCAAGTCATAGGTACCTTACATGCATGTACAAGCACAAACAGTACATGAAGAAACTTGCATAAACGCATCTGCAAAAAGCTGTCTCTGTCTGGATGAGGAATTAGCAACAATGGCCAATTACAGTACATGTTTGAATTGTGTTGAAGTGGAAGATAAAATAGCTGAGCTGGTGTATCAGTGAAAACACAATAGGATTAAGTTCAGTTGGAACAGACTTGGCAGATAAAATAAAGCCTCCATAGAGAATCTGACTTCAGCATTTGCTGAAATTTTCACTTTTCTGCAGAGACAGAAAGAGAAAAACAAAGATTGATGAGGAAACTGTGACTCTACTCGCAGTAATAGATACTGCTAGAAATATCTTTTTTAGTTTTCATTTTCTACACCGACTTCTTTGTCACCATTTAAGCTTTGCCCGAAGCTCTTTAAATTACATCCACTTTTCTCTGTTGTGAGGTCAGTAGCACACCAGTGAAAAATTAAATGTAACACCACCGACTGTATATCCTGACAAACCAACATCTAATGTCTGCCAAAGTGTAGTAGATGGAAACCATCATTTCCTTTTGTCAGTCTTCTCCACATTTCTTAAAAATGAATGCAGCTTGTTGTACTTGGAAATGGAAATGGACTTGTACTTATATAGCGCTTTTCCAGTCAGCTTGACCGCTCAAAGCGCTTTACACT
>JBAMHW010000017.1:22647314-22661639 GCA_037177495.1 Rhadinocentrus ornatus | reverse complement strand
ATGGGTGATGCATCAGGTTAGTGGGGGGGACACAGATGGTGAGGGGATGCGTCTAGGTGAGTGGGTGATGCAGCAGGCCACAACAGAAACACTTCCACTACATTAAACACTGCAGGGCGCCAGCAGTTTTACGTATCTTACAGGACATAGTCAGGGTTAGACAGGGTTCACAAAAAGGTGCTATTCAGTTTTTAAGACATCTTGACTAAATTAGATTAATGGGAATCTAGTTTTTTCATCATGCTGGGCAATATATATCAATAAGGAGTCAGACTCTATGTAATATTACTGAGTAATTTATTGGTCATTTGTTGATATTTCTGTTGCTATGCTGGTGAAATAAAACCAGTAGATGATTTATTGTGCTTCCTGCAAGTAAAGGAAGTTGTTTATTATGCTGCAGAAGTCAGGAGTTTATTGCATGTGTGTTGTCTGCTCTTTTGGTGCTCATTTGAGGATCATTGAGTGCTGAATGTTTGGCATGGCAAATAGCAAACTGCAAAGCTGAGTGCAGCATGGCTCTATTACCATCAAGTGATAGCCATGTTGTGAAAAATTGCAAAAAAAAAAAAAGGTGTAAATGTTTCATTGTAGAACAACAGTGTTGGATCAGTAATAGAGCTGAAAAGAAATAATCTTTCATTATGTTGTTATTGCAGCCATATTGCCCAAGACAACATTTCTAGGCAGCCCAAAATGTATCCACTCTACTTCCTAAGCTATCTTTTATTACCTTCTCCTTCTTGTCCTCTCACATCTCACCTTGACTCCTGTGCAGGCTGAAGAGGGAGCATTTAGGTCCACATGACTGGCTTTCCATACCTGTGCCTCGAGGCCACGGCTGGATGGTGGTGCCTGGCTTGGAGCCAGAGACAACATACCAGTTTAGTGTCCTGGCCCAGAACAAGCTTGGCACAGGCCCCTTCAGCGAGGTTGTCACTGTGAACACACTAGGTGAGTACACCCACCACTGCTCTACGAGGAAAAAGGGATCGAATAATAAAATGGCTTCGGCAGCAAGACAAAGCCATTCAATTTTAAACAGGTCATAAAATATTTTATTCTCATTTTCATTTATTTGTTTGTTAACTTCTTTCAGTTCAAAATCAGATTTATACTATTGTGGCAGACATTTAAAAAAAGATCTGCTGCAGAAATCTGACATGTTAATGTTTCACTTCTGAGCTCTGGACAAAACAAACACCCTGCTACAGTTAAGATGCTGTAATGTTTCACAGGCCTCATTTACACATGGTATTAACATGCATCCTTCATCAGTTTAAACACCTTTTAATATCAGGTGCAAACTGCTGACTACCAGGTGATTATGCTAACAATGGATCAGAATCAAACTTAGCAGGAAAAGTAAGGAAATTGTGTTTTATTGATAAATAAAAAAATAAAGCAGTTGCTATTAGTTATCAGTCTTTGCCAAATACACAAAATTTTTGTTTTTTCTTTTATGCACAGACTAAATGTCTTAAGTTCAGTTTTACCTGACAGATGGGAGTGTTCCTGACTGAATTTAGATGTCTTTCTCAGTTTGAAATTTCAAGGGCTCTGCAGCTGCCAGCTCAGTTGATTACTTGATACCCACAGTTTTTCAAGACATATAGGTTTTTCCATTCCTCAGTCCATTTACATCTAAAATAAGCCCAAGACACTAAAGACCTTTTCATTCTGCCGGTTATTATTGGAAAAGCAGCCTCAGAGCTACCTTGAAGTTGCATTATTTCGGTCATTACAGCCATGAGTGGAGGGACATTTATGATGCTTAATCTAAGTGTAAATGAAGCTGTCACAGATTATTATGCAAAGATAAGTGACATGCTGAAAATTGAGATAACTAGCCATGCTGCATCACCTTCTGTATCAGCCAAGGAGGAGAAACAAAGAAAGCAGAGCTGAAGGGCTGCTTGTGGTCTTTCTGTTTAACTACACCTCCAAGTTTTCCATCACTCATTTCCAAGTCAAATACGCTGTCACGGGCATTGTGGCTCAGTTCTGTTTAAGGGGGAAAATGGTTGCTTTAAGAGATTTGCAAAGAACTGTCTTAAGCTGCAGCCTGATCTCACAGAAACAAACACCTCCTCTTTATCGTGTTGCCAACATGTTGACACTAAAAAAGTTAATTAGCAGGTTTGTTGTGATGGACAAATGAATTCCCCTTGCTTTGAGTGGGGACATTTTCACATGCAGATTTTCAAGCCCCCTAACAACGGGGAATTTAGCATCCGTCTTGCTTCCTGTCTCTTCTCTAAACTCTCCAGCTAGTAAAAGTCAGTCCTTCGCCTAGCACTGCCCCTAAAGGTTTGTACAGTAGCACCAGGCATGATGGCTACATCACTTTATCTGCCTCTCTTCTTACCCTGATGTGCCCATTACCCTGGAACAGGGTAAATCTGGACTTATCAGACCACATGACCATACATTGATCCAGACTCCAATCTTTATGCTCCCTAGCAAATTGAAGCCTTTTTCTTGGGTTAGTCCAAATGATTAGTTCAATCCCAATCCCTTGAGTTCCCTTTGAATTATGTGCATGGAAATACTCTTACTTTTACAATTAAACATAGCCATGCATTCTCTTGGTGGTTTTCTTCAATTTGATCTTACTAAACATTTAAGATGGCGATCATTAAGGATTTTTTTCCCAACCACATTTCTTCCTGAAAGATGGTTACCCACTACCTTTCCAGTTTTTCATATTGGTTAGACAGTTCTTTACCCAGTTTTATTAGTTTCTGCATCTCCTTAGATGTTTTCACTGCCTGATGCAAATGATTTGAGCCTTCTTAAACAGACTAACATCTTTTCCCCGACCACGGGTCTTTCCACATGGTTGTTTAAGAAATGAGAAGCTACTCATTTATTGCATCAGTTTGGGTTCATAATTTGTTGCCAGCTGAAATTGCCAATAAAGTAATTATCCAATTGGAGGGTCGTACCTATTTTCTTAGTTAAATCCAGGTAGTGACATTTGTTTTGGCCAGGCAGTGTATTTTAATATAAGGATCAGGTGTTTGGAAACAGGATAGATAGAAACTAACTGTTCAAAAAAGTTGTAAAAGTGAGATGAGGTAGCAAAATGAAATCTTTATGGGACGCCCATAAAAGCTCCAAAGATGAAGTGTTAAGAGGTAGATTTAATGCACATGATGGGGATGGATTTGAGCTAAAAACTTAATGAGATTTAGTCACAGTCCAGTTAAAATGAGTGTTAGCGTCCATTAAAGCATGAAGAGGGGCTGATTAACTGATCTTAAGCTGGTTGAGGAATTCACTAAAATGTGCAGCTGATTCACTCTCGTGTATTCCCAACCTTAATGTGCTGTTTCAGTATTTCCTATAAGTACCCCTGAACCATTGGTGCTGCTTACCCCACCACGGTGCCTCACAGCCAATCGCACGCAGCAGGGAGTCCTGCTCTCCTGGATCCCACCTGCCAATCACACAGCACCCATCCAGCATTATGTAATGGAATTTCGCCTGGGGGAACGATGGGAGATCTTGGACGACAGCATTCCGGCGGGGGAGTTGGAGCTGCTCGCCCGGGACCTCATCCAGGTAAGAGACGGAACATAAACGCCCTAAGTGCCACGTCCAAACTTTAGGGGTCTAAAGCTGGATTTATACTCGTGCAGCATCTGCGTACGGTACGGTGCTGCTGATGCTGGTGAAATGTGCTCTCGCTCTGAAAAGTATTATGACGTTGTTGTAGTTTCTCTTCCCGGTTACCCCCAGAAACCTGAAAACACAATCACAAACCAACCAATCACAAGGGATTACTTCCACAAAACCGCGATGCAAGCGTGGGTGCACGTCAGGTCTGGAAGAGGTGCGCGTCAAGTCTAGGCACAGCCTACGCCGGTGATGAAACCGACCGAATAAATCCAGTTTAAGATGTCATAATGTTCTAATCTGGGTTGTCAAGCGTACGGCCCAGGGGCCAAAGCTGGCCCACCAGAGGGTCCATTCTGGCCCGCAAGATGAATTTGATAAATGTGGAAATGACAGAGAAGAAAATTAACTGTTTTTTAAAACATTATTATTATTTTAAATATTAAAAAGCTAAAATTAGCTGTATATCCTAATTTATTAATGCACGGTTGCTTTTTTGTTCCCATTGCAATTATCCTCTAGGATATTTTTCAGTTTAGTGGTTTTCTGTTTAAATAAAACATTTACAAGGCAGTTAACTTGTTATATAATTCATATCTTTCTTATTAGATCTGACTTCAGTTTGTACTTGAGGAGAGTCAGTTCAGGTGATCAGGAATTATTTCACAGGTGTGGAAATGTGCATGTATGTACATTTTAAATAACTTCTAGATCTAGTTAATCTGATCACAATGGGAAATATGATGTTTTTCAGTATTAGATAATTGCGATTTAATGTTGAGGAAAATTCTGGTTTTTGGTCTGAAAAAGACTGGTTGTGATTTTATTTGTTTTCTAAAAAAAAATTGTTTACATAATGTACTTTCATCTGGCCCTGCGATGGACTGGTGACCTGTCCAGGGTGTACCCTGCCTTCACCTGAAACACTGCTGGGATAGGCTCCAGCTCACCCCGCGACCCGTAATGGGAACAAGCGGTACAGAAAATGACTGACTGACTTTCATCTGGCCTACAAAACACTTGCCAGTGCCATACCTGAGCCATAAGTGCCAAAGGTAGCCCAGATCAGGGCCAAACATGTGAAAATGTTCTCACAATATCTTTCCCTCTATGTGCTTCATCTGTGTGTCTCTTTCAGAGGAGGCAAAATTTCAGTTTTTCTTCACTGAATGACAATTAAAAAGGCTCAGAAATGGAGACAGATACAGTATGAGTCCACATTGACCAGCTTTATCTCACATTTGAAGATTTATGAGCTGTGTAAAAGCTGAACAACAGGTTTTGCCCTCTGACTTGTCTGCTTGTTTTGCTCATGTTGCTTCTCTGGAAAGCTATCACAGTTAGCAAACATGAAGCTTAAAATGAAAACACAGGATTAACCTGATGTAAGTCATGATCTTTTATCCAGCAGATCTTTAATAAACCATTTAACGCTAATCGTTTTATTGCAAAATGAAGTTTCATGCTAATATTCCATGTTAATTGCTTTAATAGTATTTCACTGTTTTCAGTTGGTGTAAAAAAAACAACAACAACCTGACAGCAAGGTAGACAGTAATAAATACCCCCTCCATCTTTCAGGTTTCATGTCAATTAGCACATTCAAACCATGAACCTAATGCAGATGTTAGCAGTATATAATGCTTTATAGGGATTAGTTCGAGCTTGGTCTCAAATAGCAAATAAAACTACTGTTGTGTAATAAAAATGTATTTAATGTTTTAAGATCAGAGCTTGACAATAAATAGGAGTTACCAGTGTAATGTTCTGTGCAGTAACGTGCTATCAAATCCACCTTGGTTGTCATAGTGACAATGCAGGTGAACACATTCTGACTAGCATGACTTTCTGACTCTGTGGATTTTACTTTGAGGCATTGAATACCCTCCTTAAATGCTACAGAGCTGCAGCTGCCATGTTTGATCATAAAAATTAATATTCTGAAACAAGAAATAGCTAAAACTATATCACAATGTAGGACGTTTTCTTTGGAGACACTTGCACAAAGAGCAAAACTAAGTCAATAAATCTTCATTGATGTATGAGCTCTGACACCATGCTTCTCTTCTGGCTGCTGTGACATGCTTGAACATCTTTCTTTAATCTGACTTCTACTTTCAGCTCCATAAAAATGCTTTTATCTCTCCTTTTATTGCACGCAAACACCCACACATAATCATTCCTCTTTTTCTCTCACACTGACACACACATTACACCTAGATTGTGTAACTTTTCTGCTACAAAAATTATTTCTCACTTCAAGGTTGAGGTCGTTTAACCATAAAGAGAGGCTCAGTTTTGTTTAAGGTTCAAGTCCTCAATCCGCTATGACAGAGAAATTACATCAGTGTGCTTTTTTTTGTGTGTGTGTCAGGTTTAAGGACGCCCACAATTGGGTGAAGTGTGATTCAGTTAAGAAAACTGATTCATGCCAACTGGTCAGTTGCTCACCAAGAAGTGATGCGTTGTTTTTTCAAACCTTAGCATCCAGATATATGAAATCCCTGTTCAAACTTCTCAGCAATGTCAGGCCTGAAAGACCTTTGTAATGGGACACATGGGCCTCGTCAGATTAGACCACTGTGACAGGGATCAGAAGTTTTATGTCCCAGATACAGCGGAACACACTCCCGTCTCCTTCCAGAGCATCAGCATCCAGATACTGAGGGTTTTTCCATCCAGGTTTTGTTGCTGTTTTAAGCTTTTTTTTTTTCTTTTCAGAGCTGTGCTGTTCATGTCAAAATGTTGATCACTTTGTTATTGCTGTTCCAGGAAGCGTGGTACGAGTTCCGCGTCATGGCCATCATGGATGACATGATCAGCGAGCCAAGTAACGTAGTAGGAGTGGCCAGCACAGGTGATGCCTTGCAATTTGCTTCTAAATCTATATTTGGAATTAAGGTACACATATGAAATATAGATGTTATATAGCCAGGAAAAATTATACCCCGGGCTTATAAATGAATGAATGAGCCTTGTGTTTTCCAAAGCTGGGATTTAACCTGACAACCTCTGGCTGCTACCTGCATGTCTATCCTCAGGTTATCTTTCTATTTCTGAGCTAAAAAAAGGGGTGGCTACTTAGACATATTGCACACGCAGCAACTTTAACTTTACATTTAGCTTCCTCAGCACTATTAAATTTAAGCTCAATTTACATTCACACTGCTTTGTAGCTTTCTGAATAGTATGACATCATCGCTCTGCTCAGTTCCCACTGACTCCACTGGACTGCTTTAATCTAAAAATAGAAAAGAACCAGAGGAAAAAAGATTAATTAAAGCTTGTCTTTTATTTGGCTACAGTCCCAAAAGTCTGTTTTGGATCTGAAACTAAGCTTCTCAAAATGTGATGCTGCTCTGCTGCTGCAGAGGTCACTGAGTACACGTCGTTGGTGAAAGCAGCTGTTGGGAGCATTTAAAGAGATTTTCTTTAGAAAGGTTTGGATCTTTGGCGGCGCTCTGCTGCCCCCTGCTGGTAAAGATAGAACGCTCTGTTGCATGGTAATCAAAGGAACATTACTCTGTTGATTCTGGCTTCATTTAACTGCTTTCTATGAACATTTTTATTAAAAATGATTAGAATTTCCCCTTCCATCCTTTTAAAAGACAACTTAATAGTAATTCATTCATGTTTCAGGCAGTGGAAGTTTTGTATTTATTGTAACTGGTATTCACTGCAGGAGGAAAACACTTCAACGAGATCATAACAGATGCTGATACAACGTACCCCCTGGTGCGTGCTGAGAGCTTCATTAGCATGTAGGCCACTAAACAAACTCCTGCATCAGTAACTGAAGGCATTTGTTAAAGTTGGCAGCTCTGCAGCAGAAGTATTAGTCTCGCTAATGCACTGGCTGCTTTTCCATAACTCTTGATAAGCTTGGTAATGATTAACTGAGCCAGTGGCGTTAGTGCCAGCATTGATGCATCTCTGACTGTAACAAGCTAAGAAGAGGAGACAACCACATTGAACAGGGCATTGGAAAATTTAAGTAATCTAAACTGCAGTGTGGTTTTCTTCTTCATAGAGTAACGCTTTGAATAACCAAAAACATAACCAAGGCTGTTCACATTGCCAGCCATTTTTAAATTTATATTTTAAACAGATCATTAAGAAAAACACTATTAGTGTCTTCTGACTTTAATGTGAACATGGCTACTAACTGAAACAGCCACGTCTGCTACAAACACATTAAAAACATGAAAAATATTAACCATATTTCCATACAATTACTTTACTTTTTCCTTTCAGCATGAATCTATTCTCTGTCCAGTTACTACGTGTGTCTTGGTTCAGAAATTCTCCCCTGAAACTAAATTGAATTTTGCAGTGTGATAAAGTATTCTATTTTCCTTATATCTTTTAGAAGGACTAGCTAAAAAAGACTCGACGTTTTAAACCTGCATTACAAGTTCCTTGTTATTTGTTTTTATTAAATAAGTGATTTAATGTGCTTGATTTAAGCAAGGCGTGTTTATTTATATAGCATAATTCAACGACAGGGTGATTCAAAGTGTTTTACATAATACAAAAAGCATAATTTAACATTAAAAACAAAAGTAAAAGGAAAAAGAACATTGGATGAAAATAAGTATTAAAAAATGAACGAGTTTAAAAATTCAAACTTAAAAGAAACAGATGCAGATTTGGACTTTTAAATAGAAACTATTGAAATGCAGCAGAGAACATGTGGGTCTTTAACCTGGATTTAAATAAAATGAGTGTTTCAGCTGATCTGAGGCTTTCTGGGAGTTTGTTCCAGACATGTGGAGCATAGAAGCTGAATGCAGCTTCTTAATGTCAAGTTCTGACTCTGGGAACTGATAAGAAACTGGATCCAGATGACCTGAGGGTTTTGTTAGGTTCTTACTGGATCAAGAGGTCACTGATGTATTTTGGTCCTAAACCATTCAGAGCTTTATAGACCAGCAGCAGAACTTTCAAGTCTATCCTCTGATGGACCGGCAGCCGGCAGTGTAAAGACACTTTAGAGCTGGACTAATGTGATCCACTTTCTTGTTCTTAGAGAGGACTCGAGCAGCTGAGTTCTGAATCAGATGCAGTTGTCTAACTGACTCTGGTAGACCTGTGTAGACACTGTTACAATAATCAAGCCGACTAAAGATGAAAGCATGGACTAGTTTTCCCAGGTCTTACTGAGACATCAGATCTTTTACCCTTGATATGTTCTTAAGGTGATAGGCTGACTTTGTGATTCCCTTAATGGGTTTTTCAAGGTTTAGGTCTGAGTCCATCAATACACCCAGATTTCTAGCCTGGTTGGTGGTTTTTAGGTGTATAGACTGAAGCTCTGTGGTGACCTTTAATAGTTTCTCTTTGGCTCCAAAGACAATCATCTCAGTTTTGTTCTTAAATGTTCAGGCACATCCAGTCATTAATCTCCTCTGCATTTACCGTGAGTTTCTATGGAGCCTCAGTCTCCTGGTGGCATCGTGATATATATCTATGTGTCATCTACATAGCTGTAGTAACTAATTTTGTTCTTTATGACCTGTGCCAGTGGGAGCAAGTAGATGTTAAACAGAAGAGGCTCCAGGATGGAACCTTGGGGAACTCCACATGTAACTTTTGTCTGCTCAGATGTAGAGTTACCTATTGATACAAATACTTTCTGTTCTCTAAATACATTTTGAACCAGTGTAGTGTAGTGCCAGAGAAGTCCACACAGTTTTCCAGTCATTTAAGTAATATATTGTGGTAAACTGTATCAAATGCAGCACTGAGGTCCAGCAAGACCAAGACTGACATTTTTCGATTGTCTGTATTCAAACATGTCATTAATCACTTTGGTCATAATGGTCTCAGTGCTGTGGTGCTGTCTAAAACCTGACTGGAAGACATCATAGCAGTTTTTTTGTGTTCAAAAGTCATTTAGTGTTTTTAGATGATTTTACTTAGAAACGGAAGATTTAAGATCGGCCTGTAGTTGTTCATTTGTGTCTTGTCTAGATTTTCCCTTTTTAGCAGAGGCTTGATTACAGCTGTTTTCAGAGGCTCTGGGAAGATGCCCAAAATTAAAGACAAGTTCACAATCTGTAACAGATCTGGCTCCAGAGTTTGAGACCTTTTTGAGAAAACCTGTGGGCAGGATGTCCAAACGACAAGAGGAGATCTTTGCTGTTAATTGAATTAAACTGTGTCATGGTGTTTAAACTGTTTTTTTAATGGACACAGTATTTTTCCTGAACCTGTTGCTGCTGATGAAACAACTGTTTGTCTGATTTTCTGGATTTTTGTCTGTGAAGAATTTGGCAAACTCTTTACAGGCCTTGGTGGAACAAAGTTAAGGTGCTACTGACACAGGAGGACTTGTTAACCTGTCGACAGTGTAGGGACCTGTAGATGTGTTTTTATCCATCTGCACTCGGCTTTGTGACACTCTCTTTTTACATTTTTTACCAGTGAGGAATTTCTCCATGGAGAGTTTTTCCTCCCAGAGACAACATTCACCTTAATAGGAGCAATAGCATCCATAATACTTAACATTTTAGCCTTAAAACTAGTGACAAGCTCATTGCCTGAACCCCCTGATAGGGCAGGTGTTAAAGAGAAGACCTGGTTAAACATCCCACTCATGTTTTGAGTTATACACCATTTTGTGATCACCTCCATAGAGACAGTGTGGACAGGAATCGTACTCTCAAAGAAAACACAATAATGATCAGACCGCACCAGATTAAACACAGTTAACTTGGAAATCCCAACCCTTCAAAAACAGTAAATCTAGAGTGTGTCCTTTAATGTGTGTAGGCTCTATTATGTGCTGAGTCAGCCCAAAGTTGTCCAGACTGTTACTCAGGTCTTTAGTCCCTTTGTACTGAGGGTTGTCTACATGAATGTTAAAATCACCAACAATAATTACACAATCACTAAAACCATCATAAAATACTGTGCAGTGTCTGGGAGGCCTATTAATATTTAGAAACATGAGTCTGTTATAGGCTTTCAGCTGAAGAGCCACATTTTCAAAAGAAGGAAAACTTCCAAGAGTTAACTGCTTACATTGAAATGATTCATTAAATAAAACTGGGGAATTAATGAGTAGAGGAAAAAGGAAGTCATGATTCTTTTTATGAACTTTCATCATTTGACATCTGCATAATCAGAGCACAGGGTGTTCTTGCAGGGGACTGTGTGCTCTCTACTGGAGATTCACATCCGAGTGGTAATCTAAGTGCAAATATCATCCCCTGTAGTTGGGCTGAGAAAATGACTGACAAAAGCATTTATCTCAAAGCGTGCCACGCCACAAGTTTGGTGCACACTGTGAAATTTAACAAAAGTTTATTAGTGCATGATCCAATGTTAATCTGGAATTTTATCCACATATTTGCATCTTTTTCTCTCCTTGTCATCCAACCATTCCTTTGCTGTTGAAACAATAGTTTTTCACTTTTTTCTTGGACTCTCAACCCGCAGATTTCTTCCCTCCGCCGGAGATGGTGGAGGAGCGTGGACTGACACGGCCTGTGGTTGCTGGCATTGTGGCCACCATTTGCTTCCTGGCTGCAGCTGTGCTGTTCAGTACAATGGCTGCCTGCTTTGTCAACAAGCAGCGGCGGAGGAAGCTCAAGAGGAAGAAAGGTGAGGAGAAAATTCTGGATTCCACAATCTTGAAAACGAGGATCACCTCCAAACCTTTCAAGGCTATTCTCCTGCAGGGTTTTAGATGTTTCCCTCCTGCAACACACCTGACTCAAATGAAATCGTTTTCCAATAATTTGTAGACCTCTGCACAAGCCTCTTGTGTTGGTTTAGATACTAAATCCTGATTTTAAATTATTATTTTTTTTATTTTAGTATATTTTATTTTAAAATTGGTTTGAAACCCTGTGGCTTTTATTTATTTATTTATTTTTATCCTTTTATATATATATTTAGTATATTTACTTAAAATTTTTTAAAACATTAATGTGATTTGATTGAGTGATGTGTACAATGTTGGGGTGTGTACAATGTACAGGACCTGGAGGGACCACTGACATAAAAGGGATTGAGTGATTGATTAATAGCCTGTTAATTTCAGTCAGGTGTATTGCAGCAGGGAAACATCTAAAACCTGCAGGATAAAGGTCCAAAATCTCCAGAGTTGGTGATCGCTGCTCTATTAATCACAGAAAACATCAAAGATGTCAACCATTGAACTCTGGGAAGGTGCAGGCATCAGGACACTACTGTCCATACAGACCCACAGATATTGTTAACTGATTATTTTGAGTCAAAGTCATTCTCATTATTCTTATTAAAGACACATTACAAATAATTTGCATTTTTTCAGCGATGGGCCCCTAATGACCGCTGATTCGGCATCCATCCTACCTTTACTGTGAGCTTTCTCTAGAGAGTGAAAGAAATGGAAGTCTTAACTATTGTCTTATTTCTTGCGCTGTCCCTTCCTCTCTTTCTTTTCCTCTCTTCCTCCAATAATGCCTTTTTGTGTTTCTATATAAGTATTAGTGTCATCTGATGATGCTCATCAGATCTTAATTCAACTAAAACAAACCTGCAGATTGTTCACATCATGTCATGCCTTTTTTTTTTAAAGTGGGGCTGCGTCACAAACGGGCCTGTTTCTAACACACTACAAACTATGCTGCTACAGACGGTTCTGCAGTTAAGTTGCTTAAACAACTTAATGAGGCAGAAGTGAGGCTGTGTAAATATCCTTAATATAGCTTTTGTCAAGCCCCCTTCTTTTAGGATTCGTTTCAGATGGTAAAAAATAGCCTCTTCTGTCAAGAATGACATCATCCTTATAGTCCCTTTAGCTGATTCATTTATTTGAACGTAAGTCTCAGCTTGTTGTCTGTGAGCCATATCAGGTTTAACTTTAGAAAAAAGCTAAAAGTAGCTCAGAAACATCAGAAAGAGAACAGCAGTCATATCTTGTGTTTTTTATAGCATATTTTGCATTTTACTTTTGTCATGTCATATCTGTACCGCTTGTTCCTATTATGGGTCGCGGGGTGAGCTGGAGCCTATCCCAGCAGTGTTTCAGGTGAAAGACCCTGGACAGGTCACCTAAAACTCTGCAACAGCAACATTACTGTCAGATCTTTAAGTCTTGTTGAATAAACACTGAAAGACTAAGTTTGTTTTATTTTTCCCTTTTCCCCAGATCCACCTCTTTCCGTAACCCACTGCAGAAAAAGCATGGAAACTCCGTGAGTAACCCTTCCATTAGACTTGCTACTGTAATACACAGTTCTCTCTAAAACAACTCTATGCTGCACATTTATAAGGTGCTAAAAGTAACATTCATCATCATTGTGCAGGAGCATTAGTCAGCATTTAGAAAATTGTACACTAAACAATTAATAACCATTAAAAAAGAAAAATAGAATAGATTTCAGATTTAAAAAAAACAACACAAAAAACATAAACAAACCAACAGATATGCTGTAGGTACCCAAAGCAAGACTTCCTATGAACTCTGGGAATTTTCTTAATTCCATAATGTCCACGACAAGTGCTGTTTTTTCTTCCTTTTTGTTTATTTCTGCTTAAGACAAACATCTTCTGCTGAATTACACTGCAAAGTCTAGTTTATTTGTTTTAAATTAGTTTTCATAAATCTAGTTTCAGCTTTATCTTCCAGCTCTTTTTATGTTTTTAGGCCTCTACTATTCCTTTTACATGAAATTGCAGTTTCTTGGGATTGCATAATCTTTTTTTGGTTTGCCATCTCCAGAAGTCACACAGTAACCTGGCTCTGACATTTTCCCCCACCTTTGGAGGCATCTCCCACTTTGACTTTGGGACTTTAACCCATACTTTGCTACAGATGTCCCAGTTCACTATTCCAGCCACTTGGTTGTGACATTTCATGTATGCTGCCTAGACCTTACAAATGGCTAATATGTGCTGTCCTCTTTGTTCAATCTGCAACTGGCATCTCATCTGGTGAGGTAGACCTTGGTCTTTATTACTAGTAAACATTGTGCTGTTGTCCATGAAAAACAAAACAGTGAGTCTTAATATTCCATTAAAAATCATTGCCAACAATTACACTACTATTTATTTAAATCTAATGTCAAACATACCGTGCTAGGCTGTTGACGGCATTAGCCTTCCCATCCAATCTGCTCCTGGGAATTGTTCTTTCACAATTACACTATTGCCTTGTTTTATTGTTTAAAACTAGTTTTATCAGCAGTTTCAGTAACTTTGTAGTTAGCATCTGTCCTCAGAGGGAATAAGTGGAATTGGGTTCTCAGACATAGCTGAGAGGGATTGCTCTGAAGGGCAAAGAAACTTGCAAACTAATAGGTTAGAAATTTGAGACTGAGGCAACAGCGGTTGTTGGATAAATATGGGCTAAAAATTGCTGTACCAGTTTTGGCGTAAACTATCTTAATTTCCTAAAAACATCAAGTCATAATTATGTAATGTATTTTATTAACATGCATAATTAAAAACATTAAAATGGGGTTATTTAATGAATAACAGTCTCACTGTGCTTCGTCTTTTTCCTCTTTGAAAGCCTGTATTGTTTATTATTTAATGCTTCTCTTTCCTGACCCACTTAACAAATCCAAGTCTTTTTCTCTCTCTTATTGCTCTTTTCATTCAAGCTTACATCTCATTTGCAGGAGTGCTGTTGAAATTGTGTTGAGAGGGGGGGGGGGGGGGGGGGGGGGGGGGGGGGGGGGGGGGGGGGGGGGGGGGGGGAGGGGGGGG
>JBAMHW010000017.1:22627521-22647214 GCA_037177495.1 Rhadinocentrus ornatus | reverse complement strand
CCATCTTTTCCAGGTGTGCTCAAATGCGGTTCAGCTCTTCCTACAATTTCTCCCTTTCAACCCCCCCCCCCCCCCCCCCACCCCCCCTTCTTACTTTCTGATTTCCCTACTTCTACAGGAGTCCACTTAGTTTCTATCCCAGCGTTGAGCCCTACTGGGAAGGGCTGGACGCAAGGTACAAGCCACGACCTTCCAGTCCTCAGTGAGTGTGCCAGCCTTTGTCCCCCTGGTCCTGCACATTGTATGCACCCCTTTGCACTTTGGTTCAGTTTCTCAAAGTCCTGACCTGTCTTCATGCTTCTGGCCAAATGTCCCAACCAGGCAACAACAATACTGGCTCTGGGTTTTTTTTATTAGCATTTTTGCCCTCTTGTTCACATGTTTGTGGATAAATCACTATTACACAGAACGGTGACTTCTGTTTGGTGTTTTGATAGTTTGGAAAACACACTGTTTTTCTTTTAAGACCTAAAGTGAATTTAACATTAATATTTCTGAAGGAAGTTAGCAGGTTGTTAGCTTACATGTAAATGTCAGTCCATGCTTCGGATGTGACATGTGTGAGTTGTTTTTATCTAAGTTTAATACTGCTACAGCAACCTTGTTAGAGAAATAAATCCAGCAGGATATGCATTAACTGTATAGTAGTGGTGGTGAGAACAATCAGTGGATCAAAGTGCTGTACAGAAGAATATCATGATGAATGATGATAGAATTTTTGTGTTCTGCTAAATTTATGATTCTTGAGTTTTATCTTATTTGACAGCTGAAATCAGTCATTCTCCATACTTTATAGTCTTTGTTATGACAATAGTTCAAAATTTTGGCAGCTGTACTTGTTTGTTTTCTGGCAGAATTAAAATAGACTGAAAATACAGCTGCTAGCTAGCTAACCTTCTACCATAACAACTCAAGTGCTCAACAGCAGTGGTAGCCGTGTGGTTACAGAGATGGGTACGGGTCTGGAAAACCTGAGTTTAAGTCCCTGAGCTCGCAACTAAGGTAAACCCTGTGGGCCCCTGAGCAAGGCCCTTAACCCCCAACTGCTCGCTTTTCTGTCTTTAAAATCTGCCTATCAGCAACACAATCCATTGTCACATAACAGCTTTTTTATTCTTCATCAATTTT
Source organism: Rhadinocentrus ornatus (assembly GCA_037177495.1). Classification (NCBI taxonomy): domain Eukaryota; kingdom Metazoa; phylum Chordata; class Actinopteri; order Atheriniformes; family Melanotaeniidae; genus Rhadinocentrus; species Rhadinocentrus ornatus. Next base: position 22,646,086 of record JBAMHW010000017.1, on the reverse strand, counting down.
AGCGTTATCTTTTGCAGAGGCTAAGCTAAAATCTGTTGGATGGAGCCTTAAAAAATCATTTCACTTTTTTTTAACCCATAGACTGCGTATAAGAAGTGGTTGAAGTAACTACAACATCACCATTAATTTGTGCATTGCAATTTTAAAGCCTTACGTTGGTTATTACTCACCCATTCTTATACAAGAAGCTAACAGTTTGACCAGCTAACAGTTTGTTAGCTTTGCAAGAAAGTAGGGTTTAAAACCTGATTGAACTAAAGCACGTATCTTTGAAGCCTGATATGTTTATAATGATAAAAGGTAACCAATTTAGTCTTTCATTAGGGATGTTTTGGATCAAATATTGGTTTTCAGTTAAAACAGAACCTTTTTTCAGTCTTTATAGACCTAAAATATCATCACCTACTAAGCTTTGCAATTAAAAGCATATTTATCAACTGTATAATCTAAATTTTTATCAGAGTTTTTCATAGTAAACTATGGAGGTGGACATGTGGGCCATCCATTCTGAGTCAATTAATGATATTACACTCAACTGTTACAGCCTTACCATACTGCTCCTACAGCTTTTGGTACATTGACTAAAAACACCCTTAGGCTGCAGGCAGCATTAAGAAAAGAGGAATCTATTTAAAGACCGTGAGGAAGGTATGAACTAAAGTGACAGTTACAAGAAATTAATGGAGGCTGAAACTCTCCAAATATCATAGAACCACTAGAGACATTAACTGAGATACTGCCAACAGGATGCAAGAGACAAGTGGGGAATACACAACCTTTGCAAGTTGCATGCTGCCACCAGATCTTTCCAGGATATCGTAATTGGAGCATTTGTACACATTAAAACTTACTGCTGTAACAGGAGCAAAAGCCTTTAGCAGAATCAGGGGAAAAACTGGACCCATTGTTCTCTTACAGTATGCAGCATTTCTGCGAGGTTCTATTATGGGTTAATAAAAATATGATATATTGATATTAAATTGTGAGTGTAAGACCAGTTTTTTTTGTCATTGTCCCACAAAAGTAGAGTGCAATAATAAATTCATAATATGCTTTATAATCATGTTATTTTTGACAGTCTGTTGCATAACTTAATATTCAGAAGTTTCCAAACATCATAAATAAAAATATTTGTGTATTAATAAAAATGATTAACTTCTTTTACAGCTGTTAAACCTTTTACTCATGCATTCAGCAGAAGTGGAGGAAGTCGAGCCTTCTGTTATTTTTACCAGTATGTGGAGTTTTCTGTCCAGTTTTAATTACTTTTATGACTGCAATCAGTTCCTTATTAGTAATCAAGGAATTAAGAGATCTCTGCTTCCTCTTGGCTTATTTTCTAATACTATTATATGAAACATGAGGTGTTTGACCTGAATATAAACTCTTTGTTCACTTGCAGGTGAATAATTGTTCCCTGAAACATAGACTTGGACTGAAATGGGTTTTATCAGACGTCTTGCAGGATGCAAACTGATACTAATGGTTTTATTTAACAGTAGACCTGCTCCCAATGAAAACCTCAGAGTAACGTCAGGCTCACAGGAAATCCTCCGTCACTGTTGTTGTTGCCTGTTAAACACAACACTGTTCATTCAAATCTAGAAATGATACTAATCGTAAATTTGAACACATCACAATACAGCTGTCCTCAGCTCAATTGGCTTCCCCCTGATGCCAGTACAGTGAGGAACACGCTCTAGCCTGGCTGGTACTGAAAGCAAGCTGTCATGCAGACAAACACGGACTTTTCCCCACACTTTCCGACCAGTTTCTCCGATTCTTCTACATTGTTTTGTACATGTCAAACAACGTCTCAATGTTGTCTTCAACACCAACACTGCATTTGGGTTCAAACTGAAGAAGAATAACAGATGTCATGTTTATCTCACTATTGGGCCTAAAGACTTGGGCCATTCCAGCCATTTAACATCACTACCCAGAATGCACTGCCTTCAACAAAAAGGATTAAGAACATATTTATAAGAAAATGCATTTTGAAAAATAGATATAGTACTGTAAATTTGATACAAGGACAAGTTTAACCCTGATGTAAAACTGTTAAGAGTTTCAGCAGACCTGCAGTTTTCTGGGAGTTTGTTCCACATGTGAGGAGCATAAAGCTGAACGCTGCCTCACCATGTTTAGTTCTGACTCTGAGAACAGAAAGTAGAGCTGACCCTGATGACCTGAGGGATCTGGTTGGTCCACAGCGAACCAGGAGATCCTGAATGGACCATTCAGTGTTTTGTAAACTCACCGCACAATTTTGAAGTCAATTCTGTGACAGACAGGAAGTCAGTGTAAAGATCTGAGGACTGGAGTTATATGATCTACTTTCTTGGTCTTAGTGAGGACTCAGTCAGCAGTGTTTTTGACTAAATGCAGCTGTCTGATGAACTTTTTAGAAAGACCTGTAAGTATAGCATTACAGTTGTCCAGTCTACTAAAGATAAATGCATTGGCAAGTTTTTTCTAAATCCTGCTGAGTCATCAGTCCTTTTATCCTCGATTTGTTATTTAAGTGATAATAGGCTGAATTCACAACTGTCTTAATATAAATTCTGGTCTGAGTTTATGACTGCTCCCAGATTTCTGGCTTGGTTGCTAGTTTTGAATTTAGCTTTTTAAAGCTGAGTGCTGACTTTTAATCTTTCTTCCTTGGCTCCAGAAACTATTACTTCAGTTTTGTCTTCATTTAGGCAGGACAGCGACCCTTGAGGACTAGATTCGACATCCCTGATGAATAAATAGTCCAGCTTTGCAAATGGCTACTGAATGTCTCTAGGGGAAGCTTGTTTTAGTCGCTCTGAATTCCCACAGAAGTGGAGACTGTAAAGTTAACAACAGCCACAAACTGAAAGATGCTGTATTATAAGTTGAGACTAGAGGAGTTGTTCCAGTTTTCTCTACATCCCAGCTTAAAAAATAAGTGTTTTTCCCCCAAAAAATTTAAAACAATTATTTTCTACATGGTTTACAACACAACCCTTATGTGTTTTAAACATTTCTGTTTGTGGCCAGTTTCCTGTTTACTGTTTTAAATCACTGTCTATCTCCAAGTAACATCTTGAATTGACAAACCTCACAATTCTTTCTTTTCATGCTAAATCCTGCCAGTCACATTACTTCTTCCCTCTACCCTGCAGTCTTGTTGCTTCAAGTTGACGTCCAGCTTAAATATTCTGCATCTTTTACTTGAAAAGCTTGTAGTATCAGTGCCCACTGCTGCTTAATGTTTGAAAGCATATGTGGAACACACTATTTATTAGAACTATATGATAATGCAATAAATTTGAAGTATAAAGATATAGTATATATAGTATAAAAATGACTGAACCCCTCATTCAGTCAATAAGGCAGTGATTTGCATTTTGTCCTAACAAGGCAAGTCGAAGGGACTCTGTATCAGTCTGTTTTACTGTGTACGGGTCCTGACAAATAAACTAATAAAATACAATGAAATGAATGAACAGGTTTTATGTGGTTATATCATTAGGATTCTGTCTGAATAAACTAATGAAGTTGATGTTTAACATTTTACTCTAATTGTTATGACTGATGGTCAAATGTACAAGAAACAAATGATCAGTAACTGTTACATGTGGCTTCACACGGCTGATGTACTTTTTCAATTGCATCTGCCTAATAAATGTTCTATTTATAACAAAGTCATTACAAGCACAAGCCTTGACGATTCCACTGAACAGGCTATGTGTGTGTTTATTAATTCTAAATAAAATTATTGTGGCTTCAAAGAAAATGTGGCTTCATTTCCTTCCTATGAAAGCACTTGCATCAAAATTACTTTGCAAAAAGAAAAACTTTCATTTTATTTTTTTAATATACAGTTTTAACTTTAGACAATAGATGAATGCTGAAATGAAACTTTAATCTTGGGTTTGGCTTAGACGTAAATGTCAAGTCATTAATAAGAATTTTAATTTCCAAATTAACTACAAGAATAAGGTGGTTGTCCAAATGTAACCCTGTTAACTAACTTCCATGGTATTTAAGATCTGTTTTGGCCATGAAGTAAGTTGTTTCTTCTTAGTTTGACTTGAAAACTATCTCCAGACAGATACATATAACCATCCCTTTGATTTCAACTGGTATAAACCAAGTAAGGCATCCTCATCTAGCTTAGTCATTCTTAACCATAGGGCCACAGCCCTATGTAAAAGAATATAAGAAAAGTTTATTAATTAAATAGATTGTTTGATTAAATGTTTTGTATTTAAGTATAAAAATAAACCATATTTGCAACATTCACATACATGTGATATATAAACTGGATGTGGATTTAGTTTAGTTACTGAATACAAATTAAACCAGGAGCCAGATCAATAAACAATACAATGTTAATATTTGAATGTGTCCCAGACCACTTTGCTCTGGAAAAGTAAAGGTTTAGAACCGCTGTTGTAGCTTATACAGCATATGTATCTACTATATCCAGGTGCCAGTTTATCCCTACCATTGTCTCAGTTTTCCATAAGCTTTTGGAATAGTGCTTTAGCTATTCATCCTCTGTTCATCCAAAGATCCTCAAGGAGTCATACCCCATCTTAACTCATTTTCTTACTTTTGATTGTGACTGGAGGGGGCTATATATGATCTTTTTAAATTTCTATCATGTCAAGATGAAAACTGTTTGAAGTGTTTGATTTACAGGATATTATCTCGCTTTCCGAGCTCTACACTGTGGACAAAAAAAAGGGAAGCAACACCCATCAAGATATTAGAGTGAAATTTTAATATTCTCCCACGGCTATTGTACCTCTTCCAGTCGCTACCAATACCAGTAGAAAAATCAGATATTCAGATTAATCTCTAGAATAATGTGGAATTGTAAATCACCTAGAACAAAATACATTGAAACTGTCTAAAGAGCAGGGTGGAATGGGTCACAACTCATACCAATTCTTTGCAATAGAAGTGGTGCAATCAAACTTTTTGAGCCAAATGGGGAGACATTGAAATAAAAATCAAATGTGTCCCAATTTAGATGTTTCTTGGAAATGATTAACTAAAAAAAACTTTACAGCACTCCCTGGATCATATAACATCTCATACACTGGAATTATGGTTTGAAAAAAATCAAACAAAACACGTTCGAGACGAAAGATAAGACCTGTTTTGTTTATGGTGCTAGATTTGTACCAAATAAGCATGATTTAGGATTCAGGAATTGGAAACTAAAAGGAATTAAGGCAACTTGCACTAAAATGAAAGATGGTAGTTAGACGAGTTTTCAAGAATTAAAAGATCAAAAATCATCTTAGAATCATCTTTTTTCAATACCACTGTGTCGGAGCAGTCCAGTAAGATATTTTCATGCTTCATGTGCAACTTTATAAATATTTTTTCTTTTTTACGAGTCCTTTTAATAGAATTGTGCATGATTTGTTGCAGTGTGTCATTAAATGTGTGATATCCTTTCCTTTTGTGTACTACCCTGACTCGTGAGAAATGGCTGTCTGTTGTCACAAACCTCTGCATCTACACACAATTAATTTAAATTTTTCTAGTAAACAATGTGTCAAGTTTCCATGTTGGTGGCATAACGGCGAGGCACGTGCTCAAACCTTTATCCTCTCAGGACTACAGCCACAATGAAAAATCAAATAATGTTTTGCATTAAGGACAAAGAGACTTGTGAGTAATTAATTTGTTAAGTTCCAATTGTACACGCTAAGTGTGTCCATGCAGGATTTTTTTCAGGATACTTCACTCGGTGGTGGCTTATTATCAGCTAAATGTTTCTGAAGCTGAACTTATAATCTTAAATTTAAACTCAACTACAGTCGCCTTGAATGTTATTAATCTCTTTTCTGTTTGGTTGTTTTCAGCGCAATAAGTGTAACATTGCTGTGCACAAAACTGGCTTTTCAAATTTTATGATATTTACTTCTTCTGTATTCTTGTACATAGGTCATCTTCAGGAAAGTTGAGTCCAGAGAGCATCCGTTCAAAGGCATCCCCATCAGAATCATCTGAAGACAGTCATGACCAGCGTGGATGGAAACCACCCCCAAGTCCAGGGAAGAAGGAGGAATTATCTTTGTATATGAAGACCAAAAGAGCAATAACAAGCAAGAAGTACATGTCCAAGCATGAAGCGGAAGCCACAACACCTATTGAACTCATCAGCCGAGGCCCGGATGGAAGATTTGTCTTAGATCCCACCGATGCAGAAATGTCTGTCAAGCCCCGACGAATTGAGGGATTCCCTTTTGTTGAAGAATCAGACCTTTATCCAGAATTCCGGCAATCAGATGAAGAGAATGATGATCCCAGGCCTCTTCCGCCAGTTATGGCCCCTCTTCGGCCTTACCAGATTTCCCCTATCTCCAGTCAGGAATCCTATCTTCAACCGCCAGCCTACAGCCCTCGTTTTCACAGGCCCTTCGAAGGTATGACTATCATGGAGAGCAGTCGGCTCCAGGCCTCAGGGCAGATCCGAGATTCTCTCCACCACAGGGCTTTCTATGGTTATTTAGGTCACCCTGGAGATCACGATCCCCCACCTCCTTTCTACCTACCTGATACCAGCCCACTCAGCCCTGTCATGTCCTCCCCACCATATCTTGCTGAGGGACCTTTTGCACACCCCATGATTCCAGAAGAAATGGGAGAGGGTGATTTTCCGCAATATGCTGTCTCCAGTTTCCCACTTCCTCTGACGCTCACCCCTTCCTCTCGTTCGCCAGAGATCTGGCAGGGTCTGGATTTTAGCTTTTCAAGTCTGGAGGGGCCTCAGTTCATTTTCCCCTCACACCACCCTTTGCATCTCCGCCATGATCCTCCCTATCCCCCTCCACCTCATGTTCTTCCCCTTAGTGCTTTCGAACCTTCCTCTCTTCCCATGCCCACCTACCCAGCTGTCCTGCCACTGGAGGCTCCAAGGAGCCACTCAAGCAAGTCTCCCAGCAAGGCTAAGCCTCATGGCTCTCCAGCCAGGCATTTAGCTATGCAAGAGGCACATTTAGGGCAGCTAAGACACACAGGCCATGGTACAGGTGTCCCGGTTTTGCCTTACACCGATCCATTGGCGCATATAATCCCTAGCACATTCAGTAGCCTGGATACACGATGGTTTGAAACTACCCCTCGTTTTAGTCCCAGGCAAACACGAAGAATGGATTCTGGCATGCATCAAGTGGTCCTGCAACCATCTCGACTCTCACCCCTCACCCAAAGCCCACTTGGCTCTCATGAGGGCTCCCCAGAGATTGTAGTGCGCCCCAGGCCGCGTCCAAGCATTGTTCAACCTCATATACCCCCAGAGATGTCTGAGATTGCCCTCCTCCCTCCCTCCACCGCCAGCTTTTCAAGGAGATCATCCCCCTCCTCCTCACCTGCTCTAGGCCAGGGTAGCAGGAGAGCAAGCCCAAGCTACCGTTCCCACATGGTTTTTGCCACCTCTGCAACCAGCTACCCAGCTTCCCAGTCCCCATCTCCTCCCATGGAAAGCAGCAACTTATTTGGGCAGATACCATCTCAGAGGAGGACTGAGGAGGAGATCCTTCCATCTGAGCCCTCTCCACCCCAGTTGTCAGCTTCAGGGTAGGTCTGTTAGGCATGCAGAGAGGGATGCCATTTATGTCATCTGCCCCAACCCATAATGCTTTGATGTGTGAAGTTGCTCTGACATTTTGGTTATGGAGGTGCTGTTAAATATCCATCAGTTTTTAAAACCATGGCTGATTAGTTTAATAGTTTAGTTAATTCTTTAATGAAAAATGGAAATGAAAACTAAATGGTTAAAGGGAACCCATTTTGTTACAATGATCCATTCTATTCCTAGCTTTTTGGTCTAGTCATTGCTGCTTTTCATGTCAGACATCATGTTGGAGGTATCTACTAACTGAATCTGTGAAGCATTGTTCCAAGCTGACCACATGGAAAAATGCAAAGCATTTTTTCAATGAAAACACTAAAAGAATAAATTCGCCTCAAAATTTTTTTTGTTGAATTGGCAAGAAAATGCTGGTGTTTTCACAGAATTCATTTCAGACCTTTAAGGGCTATAGTCCATCCCAATGAAAACCCCTTTTTGCCAGCACAGTGTGTAAGCTGTTTGATACAAGCCCCTAAAAGCCTGGGATTTTGCAGACACCACTAAGGATCCCCGTTTTTCCATCTGTATCATGCGTTATCCTGCTTTCACTTAACAGGAGGAATCCCATAATATTCATCAAATTGATTCCCCAGACAAAACACCCATTGGTATGCCTAGTTCTAAGTCTTTGAAAGTGCCTTTATCATGCTGAAGGATGCTTTGAGAAGAGTTCATCTTGGCAGGCCCTGCGGCCCATCCTCAGCCTTAGTAACTTGATTGCATGACCAATTTTTCTTTACCTTCCAACCTTTCAGATTTTTCCTCCCCAACTCCCTTTTCCCTTTCTGTAACCTTCATCTTCCCAAACCTTTAAAAGCCACCAGGTCATCTCGAGGTCTGACTACCAAGGAAAGGTTGTTGGGCAAAGTGTGTCACAGGGCCTGTCCGCTTCACATGTACTGCAATGTCTCCATCATTATGAATTAGGGGCAGTGTGGTGGTTCTTAATGACTCCTGGAGTCTTACCTGCTTTGTTTTTGATTGATCTCAGCTATCTGGGCAGCGTTGTTGTGACCAGGTCCTCTACACCGCAATAGGTAAGGGTTGGATCCATGTCTGAAAGGGGGGGGTTAGCAGGTGGGACTTTTTTTGATCACCTCGTCCTTTAAAGGGGAATACAAGACTTTTGAGTCTTTATTTGATTTGTTCCTTCTGTCAGTTAACACATGTATTTCTTTTCAGTTCTTTCCTTTCTCCTTTTCCTTTGAAGTGGCTATGCATTTTAAGTTCTGCAGTATCAAGTACATTATGCATTCTGACTGATATGCATATGCCATCTGTTAGCCAAGAGATCAGGTCAAAGAAGTATCACCAACTTAATGCTTGAGTTGTTTGCTAATTGACCACAAACTCATGTAACCTTTTGATCCGATAATAAGATTACCTAAACTCATTGTTTAAACTTAAAACAGTTATCCAAGCCTGAAATCTTTTATATTTAATAATTCCTGTTTTTATCAGTTACGCAGAGTATTTTATCCATGAAAATGTCAGTCATGGGTCTGTAAAGCATATTAGGTTTAATTTAATGAATTTAATGAATAGTTTAATTTCAACAAACTCTAAGTGAATGACACCAAAATTTAAATTTTTATTCTTAGCTTCGACAATTAATTGATAAAAAGAATTTTGTCGAAACTCACTTTTCTATGAACGTGTCCACTGATGTTCCCCATATTTCTGCTATTTATCCATAATTCTGCAGAGACACGTTTTTGTTCATGTGATGCACTCCTTTGGAGAGGTGACCATGACACTGACGTTATAGCTATACCTTGTCAAGACCTTCTCAATCTTCTCTACACTCATAATGTTTCAAGAACCATTTCGCTTGCTGCTGTGTTTTAGCAAGCAGATTTACTTGGGGCGGCAGAGGCTCAGGTGGTAGAGCATCCAATCTGTCATTGTGTCCTTGGGCAAGGCACTTCACCTTCCTTGCATCAGTGTCGGCATCGTTGGTAGATGAATGTTTGGTGGTGGTCGGAGAGGCCGTAGGCGCGGATTGGCTGCCACATTTCCATCAGTCTGCCCCAGGGCAGCTGTGGCTACATGTAGCTTACCATCACCAAGTATAAATGAGGAGAGAATAAATAATGGATATCATGTAAAGTGCTTTGGGTGCCTTGAAAAGCACTATATAAAAGTAATCCATTATTATTAATTGGATTTCTATGATCAAAATAGAACTTTTAAAATGCATGTACTGCGTATGCGTAAGTCCAATCAAAAGTCAAAGCTCTGAAAACTGGACCACATAATTTTGTCAAGGATTAAAAAGCTCTGGCATGCAAACACTCAAATGGGCCTAGGCATGTTGCACATGACCAGAAGGGCATTGTTTTACAAGCAGCTGTCATTCGTGTTTTTTTCTTCTTTTTTTTTGTTTGCTTGCTTTTTTGTCAGACAGCTAAACACGTCAGAAATTGTAATTAAAAAGCAGCCCCTGAAGACTCATGTTAACTCAGTCAGCAAAATAACAATTCAAGTCACTTAACATGTGCAGTGAGTTCGACTATACTTAATGTACAATGATCGCCCACACAGATAGTTAGAAGCGAGAGAATCTTTTGAATGTTTTCTCACACAGTCTCATTAAAAAATTTGATTCCTCTCACTAAACATGAATACTTGGAAAGAGAGGTTGGTCCAGTAAAATGTACAGGTTGAACACCATAGCTGGACGTGGCTGTGGCTGTAATCATGCCAAATAAGACTGCCTGCACCCACAACACCACCTCAGTTCCACCAACTTTAAGGATGATCTGGCATCCTCTTAGTCTGTTTCTAGGTAGAAGCTTAGAAAAATCTGGACTTCTGAAACAAGCTGTCTGGCAAATGAAAGGGCTATTGTGAGTCCCATAGTTCTTAACAGTTGCTTTGCCACCAAACCTATAGTCAACTCCCAGCAAACAAACACATGAATTGCATGTAAAGAGTAAAATAAATATGGACATCATTCCTGCTTCCTCCTTTACCCAGTGGTCTGCTGTTTTATCCATTTGGCTAACTTCATCAGGGAAGTTTGACCTGTGTCCAGTTTCTTATGTAGTCCATTATGTTTGGAGTGCAGCCCTATTAGGGAGGCTGGATAGCTCAGTTGGCAGAGCATCTGTCTCCCATCCCACCAGAGTTCGATTCACCAAAGGGATGAACATTAACACCTTCCAGTTGGGTCCTTAGGCAAGACCCTTAATGCTAGTTCCTAACCACTGTAAGTCGCTTTGGATAAAAGCGTCTGCTAAATGACTGTAATGTATTATAAGCTTGTTTCAACTACACCAAAGCTGATCTGACTGCAGATTCTCAAGCAAGAAATATCTTGAACGGACATCCAGCTACTCGTCGTATTCTTTGCCCCCTCTGTCTAAAAAGCATCAAATGAGCTTATTGCAGTCTGCACTGTGCACCTGTAATTTAATAAACTCAACTCAGGACATTATGTTTAAAGGTCCCATATTATACATTTTTTCAGCAATTTCATATGGGTGTCAGAGGTACAACAACATTGTTTTCGAAGTGTATTATCCCAAATTCAGCCTTGGCCCTTAATTTTAGCCACTCCAAATGTGGCACTTGTGATCTCTATTAAGAATGGACTGTTTCTGTGTCTGAACCTTTAAATGTGCATGAGTAGTGCCTGTCCACTTCCCTCTCTGACAGAGGATCCAGCTTTTGCTGGCTCCCGCTTGGTGATTTTAGAGGGCAGGCTCAGTTAGCCGAGGGGTGGGTCAATGGCAGTATCCACTACCAGGGGGAGTAGTTATTTCCCTTTGTGAGGTCACAATAGAGAAGCTCTGACTCACCCGTTTGAGCACACATTTGCTAAAAAGTGGAGCAAGCAAGTCAGAGAGAAGACAGAATTTTCTCATTTTTGGGCCTCATACACAGGTTAGGAGGACACATGACTGTTAGAAAACCTTTAGAAAGTGAATTTTGCATAATGTGGGACCTTTAATCTTTGCAGAGTACGATGACAAAACCTGATAAGTCACTGTAGGGTAAGACTATTAAGATCAGATAGGATTTAAGGGTGCATCCAGACCTTACAGTCTGCAAGGCGATTAGGGACTCCGTTCGCTTGGCTTTTACAACATTCTTCCAGTCCAAGTTAGATTTTTTTTTTTACTCGCACTGGTCACACGAATTGGACCTTTTAAACAATATTATTCCCCTCCTCATCAGCGGTGGCGCTGCTTCAAGAATCGCTGAAGAAGAAGACAAGACAAAGAAGAAAACTCATCTATTGCTATTTCTTTTTCTTCCCTATTTCTCTCCGCGCTGCCTCCTTCTTTGTGCAGATATGGTGTGAGGTGGAAGAACTGCAATACTTATAAAGCTCTGACTAAGACAACTTACCAGTTTACCAGTCCTCAGCCTGAACATGTGTTTGGTGGACCAAACACATCCTCATATATGCTTAAATTTAGTGCCAGTAGCCACTGAAGTATTGACAATAATTAAGAATATTGCAACAGTCTTTGCTTCCTTCATCAGAAACAGGTTGCCTAATCAGGCATGCCTGCACAGTTATATGATAAAGAAAGTAAACCATTTTCACCTTTAAAAAGATATATCAGGACAAGATTTTTTTTAAAAAAAATCATCTGGTCTTGAAATGAGATAAATATGAACAACAACACATGTCAAGTCAAGTTTATTTGAGTAGCAGCAACTGGCTACTATTCACCCCCTTAATTGGTGAATTTACACATGTAATAAGACATGTGTTATTGCTCATTTGTTTATGTTTAATTATCTCTTATATTCTAATAAGGACCAGATGATTTTTATGTGCTGGATAGCATTGCTAATAAAAGTCAAACACAGATTCCAGCACATGAATACCAGTTTATTTTGGTGTCTTGTGCATGATGTTTAAGTTTATAAGGTGTGGTATTTTTTCGCAAACAAATTTTTTACATTACAAATATCTAAAAAATGCTTTTAGCAGTCTCCTATTCACATTCAGAACCCTGTGAAATATTTTATAAGATTGGAGAACTGTGCCTATTTTTAGGCCAATTTTAGGCCTTAGTACAATGTGTGGACATTATCTTTGCAAAGATAAACTCTAATAAAAGTGAAGCACAACAAAATTAGAGACGTTTTAGAACAGACAGTCCAAGTGAGGTCCCTATTCTGGCCATTTTGGTTTAGTTTGGCGCCATCAACATCCACAAATAGGAAGGTCCACTTGAAGTCATTGTTCACAGTAAGGACATGTACGGGACGGGATTTTCAAACAGGTCCCCACCGGCACCCAAAGCCTACCTGGGCCATCCCGCCTGCTCCCACGGTATTCCCTTCATCAGACCGCACGAGGGATTCCCATGGGTCGCAAATTCTAAAGATGATTTTCTCATTACATTCATGAGGGATTTTTCCAGAGTGCAGCGCACTTAACGAGGCTTGACAACCCACACACAGGCCACCCTGGGTCATGTGACTTGCGCTACTAACAGCGGGCCGCTGCGTACACAGAGCAGAGGTGTAAAAAGAAGGCTTTTTGCCATCTTCATCCACAACAATTTAAAAAGGACTCCAGATGTCTGACTTCCCACTTTTGTTGGCTTGCACTATGTATGTGCCGTCTCTTATTTTACTTTCAACAGACTTTACCTTGCACTCCAACTCCTCCTTACCACTCATCATCTGCTTCTCTCTGTCTCATACGCTGTTGTCTGTAAGTCAATTTGGACATGTGCGGGAGGTGGGACCCGATGTGTTTTGGTCCAAACCCCCCGTTCCCGCCCGAGGCTGTGTGAATCCTGCCCAATCCCGGGAGATTTGTGGCAGGTCATGCGGGAATTTCCGCCCGTTGCAGGTCTGTAGTTCAAAGCTCTGGGATATGGTTTTGCATGTAACTGGTAGTGATTAATTCTTAGCAGGTTTGAAGTTCTTAGCTTACTGGTTTCAGGAGGTTAGAATAAAAAAAAACAACAAAACACCAGATTCCTTGCAGGTTTTGAAAAGCCTCAAAACAGCAGCAGATGCCTTGACCAGTCTTTCCCACAAGCCCTGAAATAGTAATCCCTGGTAGATACATGCATAAATCTGTGCTAAGCTCCAATCAGTCCATCTGCTTTGCAGCTGTAAGATTGGACCATAGGAAAGATCTCACTTCCATGTCCAGCAAATGTCCAGTCAAAGCAGCTAAGCTACTTGTTTTTTATCCTAAGGAACAAATTTTTGCAGAAGTGGGCACACAGAGGGGTCGAAGACCCCCTTCTGTTACAATAAGGTGCCGAGTGAAGTACTTTGAATGTATTCCCCTTTAAAGTCGTGTTCCATGTGCAAACTCTGCCATGCATGCCATCGCTAAATATTGCTCTTCCGTTTCAAAAACAAAATAATTATATTGAGAAATTATTGTTACATTTGTTGTCCTGGTGCTTCGCTTTTCTTTGGCTTATTTTTCATTATGTGACTGTTCCCAAGTAGTCATTTTCCCCCCTCCCGCCATCTCTCCCCCTGTCAGCATGGTGAAGCCCATTGTAGACAGTATCCATGTCTATGAACACATTGATGATGCTTTGTCGCTCAGCTGTGATTCTCCCCCCTCTACTAACGACATTCGGTTTCTCTCTGCAGCCACGGTGGGACGATGGCCTCTATGTAATGCTAATTGTTTTCTGTGCCTCGAGAGAAACAAGTGTGTGTTTGTGGCAGAAATCTGTGGGCTGCCGAGTTACATGTGCCTCCATAAACAGGAGGGAGTTCATGAGAAGCTGCGAAATATACACTCACCAAAGAACCATTTGCATCTGTTATTTTCAGAGTGGGATAGAGTAATTCATTCAGTAAATATCAAATCAACAAACACTGAATCTATTGGAAAGTCTTGCATACATTTTGTTTACAGTATTCAAGGTTATTGGTGAATTTTGCTCTGAAACCAACAGTGCAAGTCTTTTTAAATGTTGTACCCTCTCAGCGATGTTACTCACATTATCTGCACCATGAAGTAAATGGATGGTTTCAGGAGTTGTGAAATACTTTTTGATTTCAATGGATATCAGTTGTTTGGATCAATTTGAGCGAAATACCTTTAGATGTCCTTTAAGGACAAAGAAATTTCAAGGTCCACAAATTTTAAATGCCATTGAGATTTAAATTTTGTGCAAATATTCACAATTAACCTAAATATATCTGTGTTAATCTGGATTTTGTAAGATTATGGTAATTGTAAAGTAGTTGTATTGATGTCTAAACCTCTGAAAAGAGACCCTGCTTTTGCTGGATTTCAGAGTACAGCTGTTTCGGAGACTCACATTGATCCTTTGGCAATGTGCTGCACCTCTTTGCTTAGCACGAGCAGTGCTGTTTTTGGGATTGTGTGAGTTTTTGTGCGCTCCGTAGCACACACAGAGTGCACTGACCATGTTTGGCCGAGAGTTACCTGTTTTTTCCTTCTCTCTCTCCTCTTTATCCAGAAAACGCCGAGGTACACTGAGTGCCCATTCGGGGTCTGAGAGGATTGATGCACTGAGATACCAACGTATTAAAAAGGCCAAGAAGATGACCATAAACAACAATAACTCAAAGACCAGAAAGAAAGCGGGTACAGACCCTGACTCTCTTCATTCTCACTTTGCAAACAGAGATATAAACTTAGCACAAAAAGTAAAGAAGTTTGGTGGATTCATTTACATAATGACAAATAAGGGAAATAAAACCCAAAAAAGAAAATACAAAAGTCCAAAAGGGATGGGTGGAAGTATAAACTCGTCCCACCCCTGTAAATTACAAAATGTTTCAGTC
This sequence comes from Rhadinocentrus ornatus, assembly GCA_037177495.1. NCBI lineage: Eukaryota > Metazoa > Chordata > Actinopteri > Atheriniformes > Melanotaeniidae > Rhadinocentrus > Rhadinocentrus ornatus. The sequence continues at coordinate 22,630,701 of JBAMHW010000017.1, read as the reverse complement.
ATTAAACCATAATTACATTACTTACTGATAACTATTAGGCATTATGTCATCTTATAATGAAACAATAATGATAATAACAATACTGAGTAGATATATTAATATCAAGCCTTTTTTTTTAGTCCCTCAGAGGGATCCTGTTGGGTCCCTGGGAGGGATTTTGGACATGGAATGATCTTAATCTACTGACTTAATGCCACAAATGGACATTATTACAACATGCCATCCCAGCTTTGGCTGCACCTGCTTTATCCAGCTAGTGTTCATGCTGTACTGACTGCATCACCACCATTTATGTCTTGGCATGTGTTGCATCTTGCACATCAATCCACAAGCCACATTTCATGGGCAGTTTTAAAAGGATTCAAGGAACTTTATTATCATACCGGCAATTAAAAACACACCTATGAATAAAAAAAAAAATGGAGGAGGTGTGGTCTAATTGACTTCTGGCCTGTATTGCACATAATAAAGTGTTCAGGAAAGTGTTCATCTTGCAGGGGTAAATGGTGGACGTGGGGGTGGGGAATGACTACAGAACACCACTGGATTTAGCAGTCTAACTGGAAAGAAGCTGTTCCTAATCGTAGGATTTATTTGACTACCAACATATCAGCCGGTTCAAAATCTGTAAGCATCTTTTCACTGTGAGTTCTCTTGGCTTTAAACTTACGCTTCATCTCTTCTGCTCCAGGTGTCTCCACCCCTCAGACCCAGCAGGCCTACACCTCTCAGGTACTCCAGCCCGAAGAAGCTCTCTACCTCCGCAAGAAGAAGAAACGGCCCATTCTCTACGATCCATACACTCGCTTTTCCGCCCTGCTGTACCGCCGCCCACCTCGAGAGGACCAGAAGGCCATTTTAGCTAGCATGGACAACATGGACCCAGACCATGCCACCCTGCTCTGAATGCCCACGCGGGGATGAGGTTACATCCATGTGTTTCCCTCTCCTTTCCTGTCCATTCCACTATAAAACAGTAGCTACTTCCCCGTTGGAAAAATCAATAGTCAATTTGAATATTTGCTCTTCATTATCTACAGTGTTAGCGCTTCAGATCGATTCAAAGGGAATCTTCTGTAGCTACATCCTTTGTCAGTTCAATTTACATTAGCAAGCAGTCTGCGGTTTTCATAAGATAACCTTGATTAGTACACATATATATCTATATAGAGATATATATCTTTACGTATATATATAGATATATATCTATGTATCTATATATAGAGATATAAAGATATATAGATATATATATAGAAGAGACCAAACTTTATTTTACTTGTTAGAAAAAGGGGAAAAAAGACAAAGTGGTCTCAACTTGCTTTTATCAAATATAGTTCAAATGTCAAATTGAAGCGTCATCACAGATCGGAGATGTAGAAGTTGTAGTTCTGGGAATCTCAAAAACATGTTCCAGAGGTTTTCAATTCAAGTAATATTCCCTTTTGAACATCAGTTTAGATTTTTAGCGATTCCAATCAAAACAGTAGCTGCCATACTTTCCAAAAGTTTTACTCCAGTGCAAAAATCAACAACTCAGTTTTACAAAAAGAGGCAAGACTTGATATCAAGGCCCCCGATTCTTAACAAAAAAGCTCACAAAACTTCCAAAATCCTTGTTTTCCTTCTCCAGCGTATGCATTTTCAATAGGAGAATATTCCCTGGGTATGGGTCTTGTTTCTGGTGTTGAGCTGATTTCCAAACTTCCCTGTCACCCAGAAGAAAAAAAAAAGGAAAACATCCCACTGTGTCTCGGTTTACAGCCCCGTCCACCGGATCCTCTCCGTCTCTGATCTGCCCATAAACTTGCCTCACAAAGTTCTTACTTCCTACAAAGTATACCTCAGAGCACAGGACACGAGACCACACAACCACCAGGATCAGCCAGCTGAACACTTTAGCCTTTTATTCTGGTCCTTAGTGACTACTGTTGCATTTCATCCAGCATCTTTCAATTCTGTCATTATTCTGTGTTTTATAAGTCCAAACTTTGCTCATTAAGTTTACGAAGTTCTGAAGTTCTGCTGTGTGGTAAATTATGTCGACCTGGAAGTTTTCCTTAACCTCTTCCAGGGAGAAGTCACATTTTATATCTGCATGCACTTTAAAGTCAAATATTGGATTTTTTGCTGTTGGGAAGAAGTAGCTTAAATGGATTTAAGGGAACGTAATCCCTCCAATCGCCAGCGCTTCATTTTCAGATGCTTCTGACATCTTAGGATGGTTTGCACTGGAGCAAAATCTTCTCCATTTTCCATTAGATCCCTTTTCATTTCATTTTATTCTACTTTAGGCAGTGTAGAGGGCTTCAAAATGCCAAAAATGAATCATTAAAAAAAAAAAAAAAGCCCAAAGTGGAGGATAGGATTTTGTGCCATAGTAAATGAGTCATTTATTTCCACCCTTATAAAAAGAACCCTTGGCTTTGTTTGGCCTTAATGTGATAACTTGTGTCTTTTTTTTTTATTAATTTATAACAGAATTTATTTTTTTTTTTTTTTTGTTGTTGCATATGTGAGCATCTGCCTCCTTGTGATTTAAATTGGGACTGCTGAGCGTCTAGTCATCCTCTGAATGAAGAGTATCCAGCATTAAACACAACACAGAGTTAGCCAAAAGGTTTTGGTGTGTTTAAACTCTGACATGAAAATGTGGGTAAAAATAAATTTTTTATTTCTGATTTCCTGAGTAAGTAAGTGCCATAACTCGCTGCTGCTCGGTCACGTTTCTGCTTCATCAATTCAAGCTTTACCTCTTTTTCTTTAGTTTGTCTCAGAAGGTGCTCAGCTTTGAGAAAAGCATGTTCGGAGTGGTGTGTTTATGTGCATTTTTCTTTCTTTTTAATGTATTTATTTCTGATTCTTCTGTGATTTGGAGCTGCTTCTCAAAACTGCAGACACCTGAAATCAGCCACGTTTTATAAATTTGGCTGCTGGGTTCAGATATTTCCACAATGCATGCTAACAAAGGAAGCAGATCGTGAATTTTTGAGGAGATACGCATATTTTAATTGATATCTAATCAAAACGTGGACAATGGCTGTGATAAAAGTAGACAATGAGCTAAATTTAAAACACAGTCTTGTCCAACATATTGGATTTACTTATTATTCAAGTTCTTCTGTTTTGAAGCCAGTGCCTTCATCTAGGATGGAATAATGACTCCATTAAGGCACCTGTTGT
>JBAMHW010000017.1:22614632-22627421 GCA_037177495.1 Rhadinocentrus ornatus | reverse complement strand
GGTTTAGGAGAAGGTAGTTCTTAGTCATCCATATCTTTATGTCCTTAATACATGCACTTAACAACTCCACTTGGTTAATTATTCAAGTTCTTCTGTTTTGAAGCCAGTGCCTTCATCTAGGATGGAATAATGACTCCATTAAGGCACCTGTTGTGGAAATGCCTTTAAGAAAAATTCATTAAATGCACTGTCAATATCTGTAACTCAAGCTGAGGCCACTATCTCACCACAACCTCCAAAGATGACATGAATAATATTATTGAAAGTTTATCCCTAAAGAACCACTCAGAGAAGTTGGATTAAAAGATGTTTGGAGGAGAGAATCTTGTTTAAAGTGACGTGAACTTTTCCGTGATGCAGCCATCTCATCACAGGTGCTTTAGCCACAGTGTCAAACAAGAGGCTCCTCAGAACAGCCTAAGGTGCTACACAAAACCACAGCGCAACGCTCAACGAGTGCAAACGCCACTTCCGTTTTCATACAGTAACTGTATTTTTGTATTTTTTATAAGACAGCAACAGGATTAGGCTGTTGGAGTGGTGGTTGGATTCAGAAATCACACTGAAAGAGAAACAAGGGGCTCTTCCTCCACAAAGCCTCAATTAAAGGTTGAAGAAGAAAAGTGCCATGTTTCCTTTCAGCAAAGCGTTTTCTCGATGGAAGGATTCATAGCAGACGTGAGATGTTTGTGTTGCTGCAGGTTCTCTGGTGAGAGCTTTGTTTTGTTTGTTAGCTGGAGTTGCTGAAGTTGTCTAAAGCCTGCAGCACGGCTCCAGAGATGAGTAGAATACATGGAAGGTCCTCATAATACCCCAGTTGGGACTATAACGACGATATTAATAAATGAGACCCTTTTGAAGTTTAAAACTTTCTCAGATGGTGGTGTTTCTGACTATAATTTCAGATAAGTCCCTAGAATTTCTTTAGAAATCAATAATTAAACACATTAAATTATTATGTATACTGCACCAACATGTTTGATTATACATTGCTATTATATTAATTTTGTGGCAGAATTACTTGTCCTAATTTTACCAAGTAAACAGTGATCCATAACATATTGATCCATAACACAATAACATATTATTAAAACTCAAATAATCATAATAATAATCAAAGCTGATTTGGTTAAAAACCTAATATTTCAATTATCAAGACAAACAAGTCCAGATTAGCAGAAGTGAGGAATGGTGGCTCCCTGCGACTGCACTAAGGGCTTTAACGAGACTTACAGTATGTAAAGTCAGGACATAGTGAAGTGGACAAGTGAGGCATCTCAACCAGGCTAAAAGCAAGGTCAGATCTGCCAAAATAAAGGTACTGTACTGTATATCTCCTCACATGCCACAGAGATACAAAGTGTTTGATGAGAAATGTAATTAATAAGGTTAAACAGTGTGCAAAAAGAAAGACGTCATTACCCTAACCCCTGCAAATGCCCTGCAGCTGTTGTGTTTAAGACAAATATGGTGACAGTTTGCAAGCAAAAAGTCATTAAAAATCTTTGCTAAAGTGGCTTTACAACAGGTTTTTTTACTTCCAGATGTGCACTCGTAAATTCACAGCTGAACATAAACACGACAAAAATATTCCAGATGTGATCCTGCAGACAGTTTTTCCACAGCAGCACTGATATGCATTAAATCCGGAGCTGTGTGGCTTAATCAATTCAGCTGATTTCAAGCTTTAGAGTCTTGTTCTTCTGATTTCTGATCAGGATTCTCTGCAACTCTGATGCACATAACAATGATGGGCAAAATATTAACCAAAACACATAGAAAAGTAAATAAATGTGAGTATGATTGTAACACAAATGGAACATTTTAAAACATGATCATTAATCATAGCTGTATTTTTACATTTCTTTAACATACAGTGCAAAGCAAAAATTTGGACACCTACTTCGAAGGAGGGTTGTGTCCAAACACATTTTTTTCTGCATTAAGAATTGGACTAATTAATTTATACTCCTTGGAGTGTTCAGCCTTCTGGTGCTCCACATTTTTGAGCAAAGATAATTCTCAGTTAAAGTTACTGTACAAGACTTAAGTAACTAGTTTTGACTGTAAAAGCAACACACGTGTCACCCCTCCAAGACTACACGTGAGGAAACTCAGTACTGCATATGGCTTCGTTTATGACCTGAGAAGGACCAGAGCGTGGCTTTGGTGTTCTTCCAATCCGATTTAAAATGTATTAAGAGATATTTAGTTGCTAATGTTCATAATTTGACATGTTTAAAAAAGCTTTCAGCTCATGCTAAAAGAGAATCTCTGGTGCTAGTTGCCTTTGTTAAGAGTTACTTAAAACCTCTTAAACTGATATATTGTTTTCATCATCCCCAAAAAGATAAACATTTAGGTCAAATAATGGAAGTTGAAAACAATTTAAAAAGCCAACCTTTAAAGGAAGAGGCAGTATAAAACCCCAATAAACAAACTAAGAAAACATGAGTGGATACCTCCGGCAGCTGATACATTCATGTAGAAATATTCATCCAAACCTGACTAAACACATGTGAATCCTGCAACCAAGCATTGCAGTAACACAGATTAAAGTATTGATAGTTCATCGGATTCTTTCCAACCCGAGTGTACAAACATAAAAAAGCAAAAACAGATTTAAGAGAATAAAAAAATGTCTTTAACACTGTGTAAATATCTCAAATGAGCATACATTGTCATATACATATATTTTGTAGAAGAAAATATGATGCGCATCAGCTATACTAAAGACTGAGTGGGAACTGAGTAGTGTGTGGTCTACTTAAGAAACACGTTATATATGATGTAACACCAGAGTCTACACTGTATGTGAGTGATGGAAAACTTCTAAATGCTAGAAATTAGTTTCAGAATTCAATATCATAGACAGTAAATATAGAAAAAAAAATGATATATATATATATATATATATATATATATGAATATATATATATATATATATAATTTATAATGTATATATTTTCTGCTGTAGTTCAAGGACTCCAGCAGAGAATATGTATATTTATAATATGAAACCAAAATGCTTCTGAGTATCTATATTTGGGGACAGTACTTGTTTTAAAGAATGTATAAGTCTATATTCTGTTATTTTTATATCCATTTGTTGCTTTCTACTGTAGCGATGCCGAATTGTACACAAAGTAGAGAAATATGACGTCCGTCTGAGTTGTTGTACAAAAGAGAATGGTGCACCAAACTGTACTGTAAATCTGTCTATTACACACAAACTCTCAGAGAAGGATACAGTAAATTAGTTTTATAGTTTGTGTGAATAGCAAAATGTACCTGCTGAATATTTGTGGGCCAACATTTTACAGCATTGCTCATGTGTTTTATTGAATTTGCATACTTATTGGCATGAAAGATCCTCCTGCCCCTCCCTTCCTTATGTGGTGCTCTCCTGCAATCAGAGCAATGAAACTTACGTAAATGTATATTCATTAACTAAACTGTTTTTTTTTTCCTTTTTTTAAATGTTGACATGTTTTTTGCAGTAACAAACGCAGTGCTTCTCGATGCTGCCTTTAACTGACACAAGTGGGATCCAGATTTTATTAGATTTTTGGTTGTAAAACTGAAGCATGTGCAAGACAGAGAAGGTTTCACCTGCCTTTTGCTCAGATGTGGAGGTGGAGTATTGCAGCAAGCTGCTAAAAGTTACACCAGGCTCCCACTTCAATGCTGTACATTGCCAAAAACAACCAACATACATATATACATTCTGACAACTGGTGCTATTTAACAAAAAAAAAAAAGAAAAAGAAAGAAAAGAACAAAAAAACAAACATCTGTGGTGCTTTTTTTTCTGTTTAAACTTATTTCCTTGCTTCAGACAAAATGTAGCTACACAATCTTGTACTGTACTGCGAGGCTGCTGTCCGGGCCGGTCCGTCGACCTGGTGCAAGTCAAAGGGTTTGTTTCAGGGAATTCTTAGATCCAACTGGACGGACATTTTGGTGTGGCGAATTTTAAAGCAAGGAAATTTGATGGGACATGGATTTGAATACACATCCATGCATTTTTTTTCTTTGAATTGACTTTTTTTTTCTTTGTTTTCATCAGTGCTTCAAAGTGTCCACACATTGTGTTTGGTGCTGAGTGATCAGAAATGTTCACCATGACTTTTGATAGTCATCTCAGACTTTTAAGAAACCAACTTCCCCCCCTTTCCTCCCACTGCAGGCGGCATTTTGTAGGTAGATCATATCAGTGATGGTTCATCTGCAGCCAAACGTTTCTTAGATGGGGCCAAGTGTGGTGTTACTCTGCTGGAAAACCAAGCGTCAGGCATTGTATCATAACACCAGTAACATATTCTTCTTTTTGTTTCTGCCTTGTTGCATGAAAAGGGTTTTTATTTCTTTTCTTTCATTATTAAAATGCAATACAAGTGGAAGAAGAACAAACAGAACTTAGTGTCTCTCGATGGTTCTGTCTTCCTGAGATGTTTAAGACCTTTGTTTATTCCAGGCATAAACAACTCTGTACCTCAACATATCGCTTACTGAAATCCACGTGTAACTTAATCATTTTTTAAATGTTCTTCACTCATGATGCTTTTTACATTTGTTTGCACAAACACTAACAAGAATGTATGGCTATTCTAATTCCTGCTCACCCCCCCACCCCGACTCTTTCCTGAGAATTTAAGCTTTTAAAGCAACTAAATTGAACTGTCAGTTTTTTTGTATTTCCAATGTCTTGGTATGCTTGTTGTAGTTGTATATTCAGAATGGTGTATATTACATCACTTTTTATTTAATAAAATGTTTAAATTTTCTAACATGACTGTTTGTGTTATTGAGCTTTAGGTCTCGGTACTTACTTCAGCTTGCATCTTTAATTAATCTCCTGGTAGGATTTTTTCTTGGAAGTTTTATTAGTGGTTTATAAGCCTTTTGCACTTTTTCCTGTCATCTTTCCTGCAGAGTAATGGCATATTTCATGACCCTCAGAAGTGGGAAATCAGGTCATACTTTCTTTTACTTTGAGATTTGTTTAATTTTTCATAGTTTTTTCATAGATTCCACCTAAGCACCTTCTCCGATACCTTCCTTTTTCCATTTCAACTTTTTTGGAACTTTGGTGCCGCCTTGAATTCGAAGAAGAGACTGGCATATTCATCTCTTTCTATCTTATTTAGAATATAATATTCCCATTGATCTTGCCATATTCCTAACTTAAAAACCAACTGTTTTTTTTACAGTAGAAAAGCATCTTTTTTTATAAACTGAGACCTGTTAACTCCTCCTGGTAGATAAGGACTATCTGTTTTGTCCATCTATCCATTATTACCATTTAGCTCAGAACAAATTCCCTCCATCCATTCACAAACAGCTAAAGATTTCAGTCTCTGCCTTATAATTAAATTTAACTAGAAAAAAATATATTTACCACTGACAATCAGTATAAACACTACAGATGCATTATATTTGTTAAATTCTTGTTTCTTGAATAACTCAGGATGAATTATAAAGGTAAGACTGGATATTTATGGCGCCCAGATTTTTCAGGTGCTGGACCCAGAGAGCTGCTCTATTTCAACCCACAGAATGGCTGCTTCCTTCACAGATGGGCAAATCATGCAGTCAAGCGGGTAGGATGACCCATCCTCTATGACAGTGTCAGATTAGGTGACAGGTAAGTGAGAGGACTGTACTTGTTTATGATGAGCCAACATCTGACCACTTCTGTTTCAGCACCGTGGATACTTGGTGTGAAACTTTCAAACAGAGGTGTGGTGATTGGAGACATATCTAATTCCTCATATAGCAAAAGCTGTCCACACAGGCACATCAGCAGTGATATATTCTCCTCTTATTTCTGGACTCAAATCAACAAGACACAATATTTTTTAAATTTTCAATTGCTTGTTAACTTTTTGTAGAAAGTATTAAAAGTTTTGCTATGAAGCTGAAGAACAGCTAAATTCTGTTTGATTTGAAGTGTTCTCAGAGCCAGATGTACTTTATGGGACTGAACTAAAAACTATCATATTTCTTTAAAAATTTAAAAAGCAAGAAGTATCTGATTGACCAGGTGTGTGTTTTAAAGTCACAATTTAGTGACTGATGAAATTTAAAGTAGATTATTATTATAATAATTATTAGTACTAATTTCTAAAAGGAAATAAATTGATAAAATACAATTGTATAAAAGGTGTTGGGGGCTGGCATCAAAATTTATTTATTTATTTTTGTGTGTGATTTTAACACGTTTCAACAGTGCAAATTTTCTTTCTCTTTTTCCGATTGTTTGTTTGTTTCTCGCTTTCTCCCGCGAGATCAGCGGTTGCTAGGAAACCAGCGTCAACACTGCCTGATAAAAGACGCTAATGCTACGATTCTTGTATTATATTTAGCATTTAGACGAAATTATTTGGCGATTTTTTAAGTTCGTATTATGGAGGTGAGTTTGGATTTAAAATACTTTACAAATCGTTTTGTATAACTGTTTAAAATGTAGAAGTCGTAAAATTTTGATAAACGTCTTGTTGAAAGCCAACTTTTAGCATGTTAATATTAATGCTGCCTTAATAACTATTTGGCAACTATGTGTTGTCCTGCAAATAGAACGTTTTTTAGTTTGTTAAAGAAAAAGTCTTTTTAGCTGTCTTGTATTTTACTTTTCATATTTTTTTAAGAAGTCTCGCTTGAATTCATTTGGTTAGAAAAACACATCCGTGGCCATTCCTATTCAATGCAATGGCACAGTGTTTAATAAAGACAGCAGCCAGGTAAAATCTGATAAATCTCATTCTAAGACACATTTTGACTTCCAGTCTGTGCCTCCTCTGTACTTCTAGGAAAAGGAATTAACAGAAGAGGACTCTTTTGAGTCCTTCGAGGAGTTCCAGATGGTCCTTAGCGAGCTTGTTGGGGACAAAAGTATGGACAAGATCCGGGTGGAGTACGAGAAGCTCATCCATGCGCTGAAAACGTCACGAGGAAATGAAAAGAGGCTGATGTCTAAATGCAGGGAGTTGAATGCAGAAATTGTGTCGACCTCAACTAAAGTGGCAGCTGCACTGAAACTGTCCCAAGAAGATGAGACAACAATAACTTCACTGAAGAGGGTAAAATACTAGAATATCAGTCTTTTTTTTATTTAGTCCTTTCATTGGGGCTCTGACTCTGGAGTGTTTCAAACATGAGAGTTACAATATGTTATTCCAGCCACCCTGCAAACCAAAACTCCTGACCAGTTTAGCACAAGGATTTGTTATGGGAAGATGTTTTATCATTTATATGCCTCAAACTTCAACTGAGATGTTATTTATTACATTTTTAGGAGCTGGATAAAGCTTGGAAGATGGTTGATGTTGCTCACGATAAAGATAAGGCGGACAAAGAGACCATCAGGAATTTGAAAGAAGAGATTTCCAGACTCACAAAAATAAGTGAACAACAAACTGGCTTCTCCACAGACCAAGAACGAAGGTGAGTTTTCCCTCCAAGTCCTCCCTTTCTGTTAGCACTGTGAATCAAGTGAATGGGGCCAAATGATATGTATGTTATCTTCACAGAGATTTACTTAAAATGATTGATGAGTTGACAGACGAGAGGAATCAGCTGGGAACAACTGTGGAGGGTCTAAGAGAAAGTCTTAAGAAGGCAACTGCAACTCAACAGGATATAGAAGCCCAAAGAGAGAGCGCAACACAAAATATTTCTCAGGTACATGCGAAGCAAATTCTCATCAACAGAAAACTTTTTATCTAAAGAAAATATAAAGATGTGATATCTTTAAGTGGTTGGTGTAAACATAAATAATTTCAGTGACTTGACTAAGTCTTTACTGTCTTGTAAGACAATGAAGGAACAAGGGTATATCTGTCATGTAACATTTTGACTTATCTACGATAAATGTCACACCAAGAAACTAATAAAGTTGATTATTTTTCTTTTTTTTTTAGTTATTCAGCCTCTGAGTTGTGACTTAATCAGTGACCGTTTCTCTGCTAATCTAATCCCAGCTTCAGCAAGAGCTTCAGGTGCAACAGAACGAGATTTCCCGAGAGATGAGGCTGAAGGAAAAGCTGGACAAGCAGGTTAAACAGCTGCACATTGACATGGAGACCAAGATGGCTGACATTAAAGCTCTGAATCTGCAGAGCCAGAAAGCCAAAGAGGAGCAGCAGAAGTTGGAGCAGCAGCTAAAAGAGCTGAAAGTAAGGAATCGGTTATCATTGTGATGAGTGTCTATACCACCATATATATTATCCTACTTATTCAGCTTCACTACAGGGTTGGTCAAAGTCAAAAGTTGCTTAGATTGCTTTCCACATATTCTGCCTATAAGTTCAGAGTTGGTTATAAGTTATGTCTTGTGTTTTGTTTGGCCATTATATTAATCACAGAGTCATTTTTGTTTACAAACCAGATATTTTCCATTAAGTTTATTTATGAAAAAAAAAGATGTCACATTTTCAAGGGAAAGAATAATCGCTTTAATTGTTAAAGCCTTTAGTCTAGTCTAAAATTTATCTCAGGTTGAACACTCCACAGACCTGTCTTGCCTTACATGGATGCAGTTTTCATGTTTTTATCAAAATTATCTGTTGATTGATTTTTACCAAATGTATACATTTTTAAGTTTTACATCACAGTTTTCCTTTAAGGAAATTTTTACCTACAATGTTTTGAAATGCAAAGACAAGGCAACAAATATTTATTTGTATAGCACATTTCTTATATAAGTTAGCCCAATGGGCTCTACATGATGAAAAGAAACAGACAGGAGAATACATATAGTGAATTAGATTTGATCATTTTGAATCAGACTTTCTAGTACAGTGGTCCCTCATTTATTGCGGGGGTTACGTTCTGAAAACATCCTGCGATAAATGAAATCCGCGAAATGACGACCTCATTACTTTTTCACAATTTAAATGCATGTTAAGGCCTAATTATTCCTCCTTGGAGTGTTTGTAGACCTTTTCCCAAACTATAATCAACATTTTCAACATTCTCACACACTTTATACGATCTCAAAAACCTACATGCATTTAACGTGAATTTCTTAATAATTACTCATCCCGTGAAATATATTACAGCTTCTCTGCTGGCGCTGCGTCCCCAGCCTCGTCTGTAACGTCGTTCAATCAAAAAACAAAGCACAGAGGGCTGATTTAGAATGGTTGAAATAGGATTTACACATACTTAAATATGCAGTGCTGCACACAAAAACAACTGCAGAAGATGAACCGTTATATGGCGAGGGACCACTGTAATTTGTTCCAGATATTCGGAGCATAAAAAATAAAGGCTGATTCTCTGTGTTTAGCTTTAACTCTTAGAATGAAAAGCAAACTTGAACCAGGTAGTCTTACAAGTCTCTGTGGCTCATGTGGCAATAGCAGAGCAGATATATATTCTGGACCAGAACCGGTCGCTGCCTTGTACACCAGCATCAACATTTGAAATATAATTCTTCACCTCTAAGGAAGCCAGTAAAAAGATCTGAGAACTGGAGTGAAATGGGAGCACTCCGGACTCATTTCACCTGTCTTAATGATTTATTTGAGAGACCTGTTAAAACTCCATTACGGTAGTCACATCTACTGAAAACGAATGCATGAAGACGTTTTTCTGAACAATGCAAGTCACCATAATGGTCTGTGTTACAGATATTAGAGCTTTGGTTTCTCGGGATAGCTTCCTTTGACTTTGATCGCAGCTCAGACTCTGACTAGCTGCCAGTTTTTCACAGGAACCTGATGCAATCTCTCCCCTCACAGTTTGAAGACATTCCCAGAGCAGTTGTGTATTTGTTATCTGCTTCAGTTTGATCCTTTTAGTCAGGCTCATCCCATCCCAGACAGGTTCTGTAGGTGTCAGGCTGGGTGACTGAGGTGGTGCTGTGACTTGTCGCAGGCCTTCCTTCTGTTGACACTGCAAGGTGCAGCCTTGTTCAGGATCAGTGCAAAACACCCAGAAGCCATCCCTGATTCTTCCTCCTGCTTCACAGTGGGCTTTTCCCACTAAGGAATCATGTTCTTATCTATCTGACAGCAGACATAAACATTATGCTTTGAACCAGAGTTCTTAAACTTTGATTTTTCCATCCACGGGACTCTGCTCCTGTCCTCTGAAATATAACATAGAAAGTCTTTTCTTCTTTTTTCTTTTCATTTATTTATTTTTTGAGGCAAAGAGTGTTTTTTCTCTGCAACCATTTCTGGACTCTGAATTGTTGTTTCATGAAGTTTTAGTAAAAATCTTATTTATCGGTTTTCCTTTTAGCTTTTCTTGTCTTTCAAACCTGACATTTACAACTACTTTTGGAAGGTTCTATCTATTAAGTAAAAAATATGTCAATTTAAACCCTGAACGAGCCAGTAAGAAAATATATAAAGTCAAAAAACAATTTCAGCAAAACCAAGTAGTAGATCGTGAATGATCCAAGCACATGCTTTACCATCGTTAGGAACAAAATTTCTGGATTTGTTTTAAAACAAAGTGTACTGTAAGAGTTATTCTGCACCCCCATCCTTACTTGACTGTGGCAGATTCTTCATGAGCGATCCACCAAGGAGCTGGAGCAGATGCAGGTGAAGAACGCCAAGCTGCAGCAGGAGTGTGAGCAGCTGTCATCAGTCAAAGAACACCTCTCTCTGGAAAATCAACAGATAGCAAATGAGCTGAAGGTAAACAAAAGTTCACTCAGACACACTCCTAAGCAAAGGAGAAACACCTCTACCTCATACATTTTAAGCAGTTTTATATACTGTATATTCCGATTTATTAAAGCTGAGGATAAAAAATTATAGATAATGTATTTATGCCTTCTAAAACCACTAGGAGGCACTGTTTACACACTTCACTTACACTGTAATCAAAACATGTTGATGACTATTAACAGATGCTGTCTTGTCTCCTTTCTCAAAACTCTTTTCCTTCTTCATTTTATTTTTTTCTGTGTAATATGTTACACTAGATGAGAGAAGAAGAAGTGAGTCAGATGCGTCAGGAGGTTGCCAAACAAATAAAGCAGAGAGAAGCTATCCAGAAGAAGCTCCACCAGCTGGAGGATCAAAAGGCTGATGTGGAAATTCAAAGGGAGACACTAAAAGCTCAAATTACTGGTCTTGAGAAAGGTTTGGACTGTAACTCTCTATATTATCTCAATTAGTGAAAGTCTGAGTGAAGCATATAAAGAGAATGCAGAACTTGTTGCACATGTTCAGATTTAACTACTGAAAACATTAAATGATAGCTTTCACTACTACTGTAAATTACCCCTTAAAGTAGCTAAGTTTGCCATTTAGCTTTTTGTATGACCATTAACTAGCTTTACTCTGCCTTTATCACACAAATACATCTTGTCGGATGCCAAAATTAAGCCTTTTTTTATTTAAATGGCTAAGAAATAACATTGTGATAAGTACTGCATTAATTCAGTTACGAGTTGAGTTGAAATATGGCGAGATGTTTGTGTGCAACACAAGTCCTCAGATAGATGGCGTTTGGTTGGAAGGGCCAGGTTTTTAAGAGGCACCCTGTGCAAACATTATAGCTCTGGAGTTTGTGTTGTTAGTGGAGTTACTCCGGGAGGGTTGATTTAAAGTTTAAACGAAGCACTGCAGAAATGTTCTCAGAGAATCAGAGTCAACCTGCCGGTGACTGTAAGATTGTGTGATTGAGGAGCTTAGACCATAACTGGACAGTACACTGCTCCCTTTCTGAATACTTTTTGGTTGGCTAATTGAAACTTTTTCCTTTGTCAATATAGAGCGTTCACATCTTCGACCATCTTTAAAGTGTATCTTTATTCTCTTCACAGATCTTGAATCTTCCCAAAAGCAAGTTGAAGTTGAGAAAAAAGCCAAAGAGGAGCTGATTCGAGAAAGGGATAACTTAAATAAGGTATCCTATAAAATAGTCGGAGATAATCTCATCACAGGCTTTATTATAATTTAAAGTCAGAGCAGTCTACAGTATTGTACTGCTATTTCTAATTAATGGCTAGATCCTGTATTAAAGTTTGCAGATAATTCATGCTTGTTTTATTCTCAACAGAACATGATCAAAGCTGTGCAGTCTACTGAGAAACAGCAGCACTTTGTGAAGCTTCTGGAGCAGGACAAGAGGACCTTGGAGCATGAGATCAGTGGTTACCGCCAGGAGGCCCAAAAGCAGCGCAAGATCATCCAACAGCTGGAAAAAGAGCGCGACCGCTACATCAACGAGACCAGCAGCCTCATGCAGAAGGCAAAGTGTTGTTTTTTGTGTTGGAGCACATCTTTTTATTAACCTTGTTCTGACAGAAGGAAACCTCGCTCCTCTCCACAGGTGCAACAAAAAGTGAACGACGTTGAAGTGAGAGAGACAGAGATATTTGACTGGAGGAAGAAAATGACTGAGGCAGAAAGCAAACTTAAACAGCAGGAAAACCTGCTGGAGTCTGTTGTTTCTGAAAGGAACCTCTACAGCAAAAACCTCATAGAGGCTCAGGTAAGAATTGTTACAGGCACAGACATTAAACCGCTAGTTATTAGTTAGTATTAGTTAGTTATTAGACTAAGAGTTCAAGTGACACTTTTCACCTCATTTAATTTTTTAAATCATTTAGAAGGCAGGACAGCATTTGATATAAACTTAATATCCATCCACCATCCATCCATCCATCCATCCATCCATCCATCTGTCCATCCATTCATCCAACCATCCATCCATCCGTCCATCCATTCATTCATCCACCATCCATCCATCCATCCGTCCATCCATTCATCCATCCATCCATCCATCCATCCATCCATCCATCCATCCATCCATCCATCC
>JBAMHW010000017.1:22589478-22614532 GCA_037177495.1 Rhadinocentrus ornatus | reverse complement strand
ATCCATCCATCCATCCATCCATCCATCCATCCATCCATCCATCCATCCATCCATCCATCCATCCATCCACCCATCCATCCATTTTCTTCCGATTCTGCTTGTCCCTTTCCCCGGCCACATTCACCAACTTGTCTGGGATGATCCCGAGGCGTTCCCAGGCCAGCCGAGAAATGTAGTCCTTCCAGCGTGTCCTAGGTCTTCCCCTGGGCCTCTTTCCGGTGGGACGTGCCCAGAACACCTCACCAGGGAGGCGTCCCGGAGGCATCCTGACCAGATGCCCGAGCCATCTCATCTGGCTCTTCTAGATGCGGAAGAGCATCGACTCTACCCTGAGCTCCACCCGAATCACTGAGCTTCTCACCCTTACTCTAAGGGAGAGCCCGGCCACCCTGCAGAGAAAACTCATATCTCGTTCTTTCGGTCAGTACTGTCAGCTCATGACCATAGGTGGAGGAAAAAATGTAGATCGGCCGGTAAATCAAGAGCTTTGCTTTTTGGCTTAGCTCCTTCTTCACCATGACAGATCAATGCAAAGTCCACATCACTGCAGACACCGCACCGATCAGCCTGTTGATCTACCGCTCCATCCTTCCCTCACTTGTGAACAAGACCCCGAGATACGGGAACTCCTCCACTTGGAGCAGGTCCTCATTCTCGACCTGGTAAAAACTTTTGCGGCTGAGGACTTGGTATACTTAGTATAAAAAGATTGGAAATTTGTGTGTAGGTAAATATTTTTCCTCTTTAATTACCAATTGTTGTTGTTTTTATATATAGTTGAAAAGCCTGTTTAGTCACTTTTATTACAAGGTATAACCTGTAATGAACAACACATTGGCCATTTTTAGACTTTATTCATTTTAAACTGTCAGCAGCCTGAGTAGCACATGGAATGTCCATACACATCCACCACAGCTTGTTACCTTGTCCTCATGCTGGTCACCAGTCTGATCACATTTTGCTGCTCAACCAGGAGCTGTTGAAGGTCAACCAGTGTGGTTGTGTCCGTCACTCTTGGATGAAACACAGCTATTTTAACCCTAGTATTTTTCATGTAAGTATTAGAACAGTGGTGTCCAAAGTCGGTGCTTGTGGGGAGCTATCGTGCAGTTTTTAGATGTTTCCTGCTGTAACACACCTGAATCATAATGATGGGTCAACATGAATGAAAAGAACATGACAACAAGCTGTTGAGGAGAGCCATTTAATTTGAATCAAGTGTGTTGAAGCAGGAAACATCTAATACCTGCAGGACGTAGGACCTGAAGGACCGACACCCCTACTTTAGAAGAGTGAAGAGAAGGACAGTAAATATGCTTTCAGTTTCAGTTTATGTCTCCGTGTGACTGTTTGACTTCATCCAGTTTCTTTCTTTTTTTTTTAATCACTGTTTTCTTTCCCTTCCTTCCTTTGTCCGTCTGTTTTCTACTTTAGGAGGAAATTGCAGAGATGAGGAGAAAGATAAAGACTATGAACAACCAGGTCACCCGGCTGAGAGATGAGATCAGTGGGAAGGAGCAAACCTTGGCCAAAGATCAGCAGGAACACAAGCGTTTAGAGAAAGACAATGAAGCCCTTAAGGTGGTGTTATAGCACGACTCAGCCAAGAGAAAAGGGAAGGGAAATAATACGAGATTTGTATGGTTTTAAGCCTTGTTTCCACCATCAGGTGCGGGTCAGGAGATGGTTTATAAACCGAAACTCATTGCGTTTCCACACCAAACCCTAACCTTACTTGAGGGGTGGAGTATCAGCCAGATAGCGATAGATGCCTCAGCTACGTAATAGCATGATGCCATTGCAGCGCCTTCCTTAAAGTACAACTCAGAAACAAAGCAGGAGAATGACGTCATCCAACGGTTTGTGTTCTTTCTTCTTCTTAATGCTATTTTAAATGGAGATTTTTTTATAAAATAAGAAAATATGTTTCTCTAAAGGAGCTGTTCCTGCTTTGTTTTATTTGCCTGGTCACACTTGAAGTGAAATTTTTTCTAAACCAATTAATGGATTGCAGTGTGTCAAACTCCACCCATTTTGTGTCGGGTCGGTTAGATTGGTACTCCAACGGAAGGGTCCCAACAAAGTAGGATGGGTTGGGTCGGATATTAGGGTCCCTTTGTTAGCATGTGGAAACACAAAAGAATACGTGCTGACCTGCACCCGTTCGTGTAAACAGGGCTTTAGATTCAATAAGATGCAATGAAAGATAAGAAGAATGGCAACACTACAGCTGAAACAGGGTTGGTTGAAGCTGCCAAAGAAGCCACAGTACTGGCTAAACAAATCTAAATCAAGCAGGCACAGGAGGTAAAAATAGCAAATTGCTCTGAATCACCGGTGACTGGGGTTTAAGTTGGATAGTTTCCTTTGTTTGGTGGTGCAAACATAAGGGCCAGAACATGGAGCCAAAACCAGCCAGGATTCCGAACAGTAGAATCTATACTCTCACATGTTGAAGGATGCACAGGATGGGAGCTGTAGATGTACCAGTGTCTATCCTAGTCTTTGTTAGAGGGGTTTAGCTCTAATGCTGTTGTCATTCAGAGATATTTTGCCTGTTTAACAAGTCCAAACAGTTACAAGCATCACCCTATTTTTAATTTCATCACTGATCACCTCACAAGCTGTTACAGCTGTTAAAAATTTCTTAAAAAGATGCCATGTTCGGTCTTTTGAGATGCTGCTGTTTGTCCCTGAGGTTCGGACTGTGTGACTCATCTGTTCATAAAGTAAACAATTGACTTCTGTTGTTTCAGTAAGAACTTTTGAAAAACCCCACAATTGTCTCTCAACGGAAATGTATTCAACCCATTTATAGTAATTTATTTAACTGAAAAAATCATCTATCCGCCAACCATTTGCTGCTTATCTAATTTATAATCATGTTTAATGGTTAATTAACTGTTTTATCAGGTCTTAATTCATAGATCTGTAATACTTATAGGCAAGGCAAGTGTATTTGTATAGCATATTTCATGTACAAGGCAATGCAAATGAGCTTTGACCCTTGGCTTATTTTTAACTGACTTATGTATTCTCTGGTTCTAAAGGAACATGTGGGTTTTAAAACTAACTAAACTACTTGTGACTTAGTTTAACTCGTGGAATTATGATTTTTTTAATTGTGAATATGAGGTTGTCTTAATTAAGTTTCAAGCGTTCCTAAGTGGAGCTTCTTCAGCTGCACTGATGCATCATTCCAAAGAACTTCAACATATCTAGGATTTAGGGTGATCTAATGTTGGTCTGCATCTTTAACCGTCTCTGTATTCATCGACAGGTCGAGCTGCAGTCAATAAAGCTGCAGCTGGAAGAAACAAAGCAGCGTGTTGAAAGTCAAAGGGCAGAACAGCAGAAACTGCAGAAGATAATCGTCAACACAGAGAACGAGCAGACCCAACAGAAGAAACAGCTGGAGCAGGTAAAGAAGAAGAAGGAGGACAGGAAGAGAAAGAGACGATAACAGAGACTAATGTCGGATCTGTTGTTCTGAAGGTGATCAGAGAGCGGGACAGCCTGGGCAAACAGCTGCTGCATCGTAATGATGAGCGAACACTGCTGTATGAGAAAATCAGGATCCAGGAGTCAATCCTGAACAAGGGGGACTTCCACTACAACCAGAGGTTGGAAGACATCCACCTGCTCAAGCTGGAGATCAGAAGGCTGCGACGCAAGAAGAGCATCCTGAACAAGAGTTTACCCAACACTGAGGAGCTGAGGTAAAGAGAAGCAAACAGTCTGATCAGGATGAGGAGAGGAGTAAAGGTGGAGGACATCAGGCACACAGGGCGAGATGAGGTGTAGAGTAGAAAAGGAAGATTTAAAGAGGAAGGAAGCAAGATGAGAAGAGATGGAGAGTAGCAGGTAATAACAATTCCCTTTAGATTTGTTCTTCCCAATTTAGATTCTTTATAACAGTAAGACAACAAACAGACCTCTTACGTTTTAAATGAAGTAAATAAGTAATTACTTTTTTTAAATAAATGTTTTATGGAAACTTCAAAAATACGCGGTACTTGAAAATATTCTACATATGCTGTTTTTTGTAAATTCTACCTAATTATTTAATGTGATTTAAAATGAATGCATTTTTATTTATCAATGGTTAAATCAGATTATATGATAATCTGGATTTCATTGAACAAAACTACCAATAATGAAACCATCTTTTCTTGCCAAACAGTCAAAATAGCATTTCTAATTAATCTGAGTACCGTTTCAAAAAGTAAAGTAGGTTGTAAAGAAGGTAAAATGTTTACCTGTTGTATGTTTTTTTTTTTGTTTTGTTTGTTTGTTTATTCTTAAAATAAATCATAAATAATTTTTCCAGATCTAGTTCCATGTTAACATGGAGCCCTTGATTGGTATCATCTTAACAACTGTCTCATCCATGCAAACGATTCTCTGTGTGACGGTTTGTTAGGGGAGGCCTGATGCAGCTGAATGCGTAACTTCAGCCTCTGGAGTTTCCAGCATGGAGAAGTTTATCAGGCAGCTTTAAATACCTGCTTTCTGCTCATCGGTGGCTTTTCAGCAGCTGCGCTCTGAATATGATGCATTTTCCTGACGTAGACGTAGACTTTCCTTGATCTGCTTTTATCTGAACCAACTCTCTGAGTCACACACTCGTTTTCTAACAGTATGATGATCTTGCTTAAGTTTTAGTGAAATGTCAAATGTTCGCAATTCTTGCACGAGTCATTGTGCTATTTCATGCTTCTTTTTTCCCAGACTGCATGGAAACTGGGACTGAGGCTTTTTTTAGTGATCTAAACAGACAGGACAAAGAGAACAGGCTGAATCTTCCACAGAAAAACTAAAAGACAAATGTTTAATTAGCTGAAATTCTACATGCAGAATAACTGTAATATCAAAAGAATTAAAATGAAGCTAACATGAGATGCTGCGCTGCAGGCAGGAGCTGTTCCACCTGCAGAAACAGCTGCTCAGAGAGAGAACCAGGAACAGCGTACTCGAGGAACAGCTGAAGCCCATAAATATTCACAGATGGAGGCGACTGGAGGTGAGGAGGGTTGTTGTCCAGTAGCTTGAATTCACCCTATCACCATGTCTGTTACAAGAAGGACTAGTTTAATGTCTGGTTTGGACATGACTCTCCTGCAGGGCAGCGACCCCAGCAAATACCAGCTCATCCAGAAGATTCAGGCCTTACAGAAGAGACTGATCACGAAGACTCAGGAGCTTGAGGAACAGGAACTTGTGTTGCAGGTAGATTCTCACTGCTCTTTCTCCAGCTTGTTAACTCTGTTTGGGATTAATTATTTATATCTTCATTAGGAAGCTGTGCTTTCCAGTGTGCACCTGACATGTAAAAAGAAGTAATGCAGGGTCATTATGAGCAGAGGTTTAATGTTTCAACTGCTTCTGTGCTTTTATTGTAACAAAGGTATTGGCTACACTGATGCGTTTTGGAGAAGATGCACACACAGTTAGCAGGTTTTAGCCTGTTGGTTTGGGTCTTTTCAGCGGACAGGATGACAGTTAATTTGGTAGTTTTACAACCAATGGATGCAGGATTCAAAATGGTCCCAATGTTCAGTGATTTAATAGCTCCTTTCTCAAAGATAAAAATTAAAAGTAGTGGAGTTGCAAGTTTTCTTTCTGTGATATTAAAGATGGATGTGCTGCCTTTTCCAAAACGGAACGATCAAAATATATATTAAAAGTTTAGCTGTTTCTTTCCTCATCAAGGAAAAGGAGAAGCTGTATGTGGAGCTGAAGCACATTCTGGCCCAGCGGCCAGGTCCAGAGGCAGCTGAGCAGCTCCAGCATTGCCAGTGGACCATCAGAGACAGAACCAAAAAGCTTCAGGTCATCTCGTTATTTCTTCAACTTAAAATGTTTTCCAGTCAATCATATTGTTTCCTGTTTCTCCTTTTTTTTAGTTTTACATTTTGATGCCTCTAAAAATGTCTATTTTATTGCTTTTATTTTGTTAATGTTTTTTCATTGCTTATTTTTATTGTTTGGGGAAAGGAGGGGAGAGGTGTCAAAGGGAATAAATGTGGATGTTAGAGTATGTGTGCAGTTCTTTTGTAGGTAGACAGTGAGATTTCATTGTGTGAGATTTATTGTAAATATGTTGCATTTACTTCCACTTCACAGGCGCTAGTAGCAGAGCTGAGAATACTCGATTCAAAGATGAACGAGTACAAAAGTGAGAACCAACGACTGGCCAATGAGCTAACGAACATTAAGAAGAAATATCTCAGTCAGAAAAAACTCCAAAGGTAAGTTTTCCCCGCTGATGTTACTGATGTGTACAGTTTATGTCATGTAGGAAACAGGTGTGTCATTTTTGTTTTGTTAAAGTTTCTCTCTGTGGTTGCTTTCTATAAACTCAGTTTGATAAGTGAGCAGAAAACCAAGACCAAGATGGAGCAGCTGGAACCTCTGCCTCAGCTCGACAGTAAGCCTCACTTCACCGGAGGAGGCTTCAGGATGGACAACCCAATGAGACAATAACGACTTTCACAAGAAAATGAATCATCTTCCATTATTTATATTATTTAAGAGAAGATCTCTGTTCATGACTTTATCTTGTAAAAGAAATAATAAAAGTTTCTTAATGTGTTTTATTAGGGAAAACAAAAGATTTAGAGTTATAACATGAATGTTACATGTGACGTGCTTCTGACCTCTTGGCCAGGTCACCCTAAAAAAAATGAGATCTCATTGGGTTTTTTTGTTTTGTAAAATAAAGGTAAATAGATATAAAATATGTAGCACAATTGCCCCATTTTCTGCTTCCAGTACCTCCATAAAACATGTTTTATTCAGTATTTCTGTTAAACATGCTTTATGAATATTGAGCTAAACAAAGTAGTAGATGGCCTCATAGAATCTGGGATTGAGTTCATCAAACATATTTACAAAATTCAAGAAACTTATATATTTTTACTTGGCTAAAATCAAACTTTAGAAATTTTAAAAATCAAATATTTACAACGACAATTCAGCAGAAAGACATGGTTCCCATTTTTAACTGTTGAGGATTGTTAAACCATCATCCAAGAGGATGTGTTATGCAAAAGATTCTCCTGTAACTAGGCATGCATCCCTCACATCTCAGTTTATACATTCCTACCTTCTCTGCTCATGTGTTTGTTACTCCCACAAAAGAGGAGATGAGGCAGAGGAGAGGAATTATTATTGGTGAACTATACCAAACACCTAGCAGCCACTTTGTTATGTCCACCTTGCTAGGACCGGACCGGACCCCCTTTTCCTTAAGAACTGCCTTAATTCCTGGTGTCATAGATTCAACAAGGTGAAGCAAAGCTGCTCTATTGGATTGAGATCTGTTGTGGAGGCCATTGGAGTCCAGTGAACTCATTATGTTAAAGAAAGATGTTGGAGATGATCTGAGCTTTGTGACATGGTGCATTATCCTGCTGGAAGTAGCCATCAGAAGATGCTACACTGGTCATAAAGGGATGGTCATGGTCAGTTAATCTTCTGCTGCTAAAGCCCATCTGCTTCATGGTTGGACACGTGTGTTCAGAGATGCTGTTCTGCAGACCTTATTTGGAACCAGTGTTGTTTTTTTTACTTCATGTTGCCTTTCTATCATCTCCACCCAGTCTGCTTAATCTCCTCTGATCTCTGACATCAACAAGACATTTTAGTCCAGACAACTGCTGCTCACTGGATATTTTCTCTTTTTCAGACCATTCTCTGTAAACCCTAGAGATGGTCATGTGTGAAAATCTCAGTAGATCAGCAGTTTCTACCACAAAAACCATGTCACGTTCAGAGACACTTAAATCCCCTTTCTTCCTCATTCTGACGCTCAGTTTGAACATCAGCAAGTCGATTTAATCGCGTCTCCCCCTGCTAATGCACAGAGTTGCTGCCATGTGATTGGCCGATTTGCTTTACGTGTTAAGCATTTGAACAGGTTACTTAATAAAGTTTTTGTTGAGGGTATTTTACAGATGTATTTTGGAAATTTTTGCAAAGAGCTAGTTCATTATTTTTGTTTATTGTTTTCCCTGTTTTATTATTGTTATTTATTTAATTTCTAATTTGGCTCTAAAACCCTTAATAAACTCAAACTGAATGGTAAACACATCATAATAAACCTTCCTGTTTTCTCACCACAGAGCTCAGTGTCAGTTTGCAATGAACTAATGCAGCATATACAGTATATTTTGTATGTAAGAAGAACCCGTCATCCACCATGAGCTGTTTGCCTTTTGGAAATAAGGTCATCTGTTACTCCCTAAATTGATTAAAATAACATAGCATGTCCAAACCTTTACATGGATGTAAAGTTTTGACAAAATACTGGGTTGCAACGGAAAAGTTTCCTTATCAGACACCTGCTGCCTTATATTAAAACCTCTTTACAGTTTTTAAAAATCCATCTTTTTAATGTGGAATCGGGTTTTCAGCTACTTCATCACGTAACTGGTGTGTTGACATGTAAAACACAGAGAGAATAGCATGTCTGAGTCTGCTGCTGTCATCAATATCCACAGAGAGGTCAATGTTGGATGTCTGCTACTACAAGAGCTAAAAAAAGAAATCAAGGAAACTGGAGACGTTTATCATTTATTATGTTTCAGACTAACCTTTCAAACTAGGAAAATCTGAGCTGATGTATCAGATATTTTTTCTGGTCTGAGCCAGAATTCACTGAAATGTCATCTGTAACAATACAAAAGAAAAGCAACCCAGATCTGGACACAGATTTGCTTTTTAAACTGTTTTATGCTGTTAGCACAGCAGGATGTGAATAAACCCAAGCAGATATTTTCTGTACTGGGTCACCTGAGGATTTTTTTTTTTCCCAGTCAGTGTTGTGAGAAAATACTGAAAAACAGAAATTTTATTTATTTATTTTAAAATGTATTAGACCAGTGGTTCCCAACCTGGGGTCCGGGATCCCCCAAAGAGCACAGGGGGTCAATGAAGCTTTGATCATTAGAGCCACAGTGATTAATGTCCACAAATTGTTCCTATTTTTATGAATAAAAGTAAGGCGGTATGTTGTACATTTAACTTTGGCTTTATCAAAGCCAAACCAGAATACATTATTTATGGTGAGAATCTCACTTTTGTAAGCTTAAAACCAGCATGGTTTCAGCACAGGGTGGAGCAGGGGGTCCACGGCATTTTAGCATATGCGTGAAGGGGTCCCCAAAGAAGAAAGGTTGGGAACCACTGTATAATACCAGATCCAGTATCCAGATACGTACCATAATGTCTTGTTAGTTACGGAGCATCGTTTTGTGAAATTTTTACTGAGTCATAAGTGAAACAAGTAAGCACAGAGATCATACGGTGATTCCTTATGTAAGTTACTGACTGGCTGTCATTCGGCGCTGCAAGGAGAGTCTAACATTGCGCACGTGTCTGCAGCATTTCACTGGCATGATGTCACCATATCACCACTAGATGTCAGAAACATATAACATACAGTAGCACTGGATTTCTACTGGTATAACCCAACTTTAATCAGTTCTTTAAATCCTGATTAGACACTTATTTTTGGGGAATCACTGACATAACAAACACCCACACATTATTAACTTATACATGCATACACTTGTATGTGTGTGCGTGTATATATATATATATATATATATATATATATATATATATCAGCCATTTTGACATTAGATAGTGGATTAATACAGATGTTATAACCTCCATCATTTAATTCTTTATAATTCTCTAAATCACGTGTCCATGTCCAGTCCTTGAAGTTCACTATCCTGCAGGTTGTTGTTGTTTGTGAAGAAGCTACTGGATCCATTTGATCAGAATCAGGTGTGTTGGAGCAGGAAAACAACAAAAACCTGCAGGACAGTGGCCCCCCAAGGACCGGAGTTTGACAACCCTGCTTAAACAGACAAAACGTAATCATGAGTGTATTTATGACGCTGTGTTTGACTCTTTCCGTGTCAACTATTCTCCACAAAGCTCCCACTTGCTTTGTATTAGCATTGTTTTTTATCATGTGTGAACTGTTAATAATTGGTCATATCTTTAGTAACCGAGGATGACAACACAGCAAGACTTGTTTTTTTCTCTCGTTTTTCTTACTGCGTGTGGAGTAAATCCTTTGCCAGTGCAGTTATGGCATCACCATGGTAACTGGTGCCTATACAATTCTGGGCTGTGTTGCTGTAGAAATGGGAGGCCTCTGATAGGACTTGTTCTCTTTCTTTCTTTCTTTCTTTTCTTCTCTTTCTTTCTTTTTATCCAATATCCTTTCTCTAGTTTCGCTTGAAGGAGCAGCCCCCTGCACAGACTCTGCTGATGTTTGGTTGGTGTCTGCTGGTTTGTTAGTCATGATGGTGAATGCTGTTTATTTTTGTAAAGTACAACTGTCAGCGGGTTGGCTCAGCACCTCCTGCTTACTGGCGTCATGCATTCAGTGCATCACTGTGGAGCTTTTCTCTTAGTCTTTAACTTTTTTTTTTTGCCAGTTGATTCCTAAAATAATTTCTCTTTAAGACTTATTTTGATTTAGTGTTAAAAACTAATAAGGAAAAGGTCCAAAATGCATCACTTCCTCGGTTCAAATATTCAATAAAACCTACAGGAAGCATAAAAAAGTCAATTGAAATGCTGCGTGACTGCTTATTTCCCTGATTCCCACTCAGCCATCTGGTTGTAAAAAGCTTTATCTGTCAAATCTGCTCTTATCTCAGAGCTGGATGTTCTAGGCAGAAAGTATATGAGTATGAGATAGAGAGTGGTAACAAGATACAAACTGTTACGTGATTACATGTATTTATACTATTACAACTGCAGCTCCAAATCCTGACCAGAGGTCGACACTGTAGATTAGGCAGATTTTTTCTTTTTTTTTTGTTTCTTTTTTCAATCCAGGCTGTGATAGAAGGAGACATCATTACTGCTAATAATTTATCATTGTTACGTATAATTTTAATAATATATTGAGAGAACAGCACAAATATATCAAACTGAATCGAAGGGCTGTGTGTTTTCATTAAAACAAATCGTTAGAAATCATGTAAATTAAACATTGTAGTTTAGTTTTCTGTTGTCAAAGTTATATTTTAAGTAAAATTGCTGAAGATTGTGTAAAAAAATTAAGCACCTTGGACATTTTAGTGTGAAATAAGGTAAGCATATGGGCTGGTTCATGAGAAGAAGATTCTCCACAGTTTCTGCTAAATGATGCAATGTAGAAGCTGGAAGATCGGAGCAAGGAAGCTCCTAGTTTTTCATTTCTAAATTGTTCCAC
Organism: Rhadinocentrus ornatus; assembly: GCA_037177495.1. Lineage (NCBI taxonomy): Eukaryota > Metazoa > Chordata > Actinopteri > Atheriniformes > Melanotaeniidae > Rhadinocentrus > Rhadinocentrus ornatus. The sequence continues at coordinate 22,603,287 of JBAMHW010000017.1, read as the reverse complement.
TCTAAATTTGCTAAAAGGTACTGATTCATTCAATAAACCTCACTATTAAAACATTTTAAACAATAAAATATAGAATATTTTACCACATAACACGATACAGTACAATGGATGTACAATGACACAATAAGATTTATTATAGTGTGAATTGATGCAATTCAATATGATACCATGTAGTACAATATGCATGCATTATATTGATTTGACTTTGAACTAAATAAATATATCAAAATTAAATTTGATGCAATATGATAGGATTTAATATGATACGAAACAATGCAATACGATATGATGTAAAATGTGATGCAATATAATACAATACAATGTGATTTGATGTGATATGATACATTGCAATACGTTTCAGTATTATACAATGCAATATAATTTGATACAATAAGATGTGATGTGATGCAATGTATTATGTATTACAATCTGATATGATGTGATACGAAATGATATGATGCAATATAATACGAAAGAATACAATACTATGCAATATGATATATTGTGATATGATATGATGTAAAATGATTCATTGCGATGCAATGCAGTACGATACAATGCAACACAATGCCATTCAATACAATAAAATGCAATCTAATACAGTTAGGTACAAAACAATGGGGTATGATACAATGAATAGCAAAACAATGCAATACAATGCAATGTGAAACAATTTAATACAAAATTATACATTATAACACCGAATGATGTTGGACAATACAATATAATATTATTGACAGCTCAGTTTTTTCCAAAAATTAAAAGAAGCATTTAGACAGACAAAGGTAACTTTGTCATCTTATACCTACCTCATGATAAAAAAAAAACAACAAAAAACATAACAAGACTATTTTTTCCTTCTGCCACCCTTCCATCCTGGCTAAGTAGCTAAATATAATGATGTATAAAAGATACATAAACACATGTATACGGAGGAACTCTGGATGATCTTTTATTTAAGAGTCGGTACACTTTGCCAGTTTAAAATGTTAAAAATCAGAAGAGATGCTGTATAAAAATAAGAGACTGCTCTTACTAAAGCAGTCAAGGCTCGGTGTTCCGGAGATTGATCGAGAATCTTTGGACTATACCACACTGCAACGCAACAGAACGCAAATCATAAAAAATAGAAAGATTGAGCTTTTTACCCCAAATTAGCTTTACATATAAACAAAACAAATATGCTACTAAACCCTATTAAACATTTTATTTATAAGAGTTAGTCACGTAACTGGTACTTATGAAGATAAATGATGCTCAGCCCACAAGCCAAAAATATTTCCTACTGTTTATGTGAATCAATAACAATTTAACTTCCTCTGTTACAGACTAGAAGGCCTTAAATATCAGTCAACCAGGAAAGAAATTTGTCTTGAGTGGGAGTGGCCTAATGGGTTGCAGAACCTGGGTTCAAGTTCCTGAGGTGGCAACAAAGGCAAACCACTGTGGGTCCCTGAGCAAGGCCCTAACCCCCCAAACTGCTCCCGGGGGGTGGAAAAATGGCAGCCCACTGCTCCTAATGTAACTAGTGAAGAGTTTAAAGCAGAGGATTAATTTCAGTGTGTTTCATGAACAACTTTCTTCTAATCGTGAAAACATTTAAAAGAAAGTGGTTTGGCATACCAGCAATGCCGTCAGTGTTAATGAAGAGAGGGAACTGGTGCAGCTTTGAGGTGTACCTCCCTTTGTTTGGAAGAGAGAAAAGCAGTATTTATCTCTACTATTAGCTATACCAACCTATAAGAAATGAATTAATCAATAACTGTTCAATAAATTATACTAGAAGCTTTTCAGCAATTTGTAACCAGTAAAGTACTTTATAAATATCAAACCAAGCTATTGACACCATTTATTTTAAACATGAAAATAAAGATGAAGATTTAAGTCCTGCTGTTGTCATAAGCATGTAATCTGATCACGTCCACCTACATGTAGATCCTTTATTATGTAGGTTCTCCTTGCTCAGTGTGGAATAGAAAATACCACTTTAATGAGAGATTATACAGCATGAAGTGAGTAATTTTAGAAAAACAAAGCTATAAATTTTCTCCCCTCTGTGTTTATTGGTTGATACTGATCATACTGATTACTGAAACTGATTCAGTATTTCTAACCTTTGTTTATTAATGGCGTTTGTCAGTTTCAAGCTAAGGCTGAAGGTGCACAACATAGCAGAATGCTTATCTTCTTTTACATCTTCTCTTAATAAACATTAAAAACCATTTCTTTCTTTTCAAGGCAGTCAGCTCCTTTCTACTTCGCGTCTCAGCATCTTTTTTTCCATCACCTCCTGCCCCCTCATGGACAGGATCTGATTCAACATCCTCATACTTCGCTCAGGTTTGTCGCTGAGCGATCAAGCAGACAACAAAAGAAAAGCTGGTGACTTTTTAAATAAAAGGTGGGGAATACAATGTGCTCCTCTGTGAGAAAACACCATCTCCTTCCTCCCCCAAATCTCCTCCTCTTTCACCCTTCATGAATATTGGGGATTGAATGGAAGCAGAGAGGAGGAAGGGACAAAGGCAGAAAGAGAGGATAGCGAGGGAAGAAAGCATGAGGGGAGAGAGGGAGGGGGATGAACTGATGTCGTCAGACGCCCTGGCAGTGCGCAGGCTCAGTGTGAGCTGACTGGCTATTGACTGGAAAACAACGAGCTGTGGGAGGACAAATAAGGGTGGCTGTGGGATATTGGGTGAGGGAAGGGATACAAACCAAAGCTCTCACCACGCTCTCATCTTTACCTCTCTGTCTTTTTCCCTCTTTTTCACCCTGGAATGAACGTAACTGCTGCTGCTTATCACTGGCTTTTGCTGCGAGGGGAGGCACAAATTCTCCTGGTCTGAGAAGATCCAGCTGCTCACTAACAAACATCGGCTCATCTAACTGCAGGTAAGCAGCTTTCCTACTGCACAGTATCCCTCATTCTGCCCTCCATTCTTTCAGTCCTGACCCTTGTGTGCATCATCTAGCCGTCATCCTTGTCTTGTAACCATGGTTTTCTCCATCTCTCCCTCCTCATTGCTTTTCTCTCCCTCCCCCACTCCTTCCTTTCTCTCTCTCTCTCTCTCTGATGAGCTGATGACATGCACTTGCTTCATTTCCATTTCTGAAACTGCTGTGTGAATATTAATTTATGCTGGAAATCACTGCATTTATTCTCATATGGGGCAGATCACGGGCATGGCCAGTTACATATTTAACTCTTGCTTTGTGGTATATATAATTATTTTTACCTATAGGACAATTACAAATAAATCAGAAACAATTTAATTCCACATTCCTGACCCACATTAGACTCACACATTTTATATTTAATGCAGCTGATGTGTACTCATTACACTATTTTTTTAATTTTAGAAAAGATTAAATCTCTGTAGGAATTTTACATTTTGTATATTTTTTTCAGAAGAAGAAAAACTAAACAGTCTCAGTGAAGGTCACATAAACCTAACCCAACACACCTTGGCAGTACCTGTACCTGCATGGAAACCCCTCCAGATTTCATCTCTCCTGCCAGCAGCTCTTAAACAAATATTGCAACATTTCACATCTAATGTGTTTTTTTTACTAGAAAAATAGCATAAGCACTAATTTTCTTGTCTATTTTCCTTATTATAGTTCAACAAATGACCTTAATTAGGTCCATTGATGAAAAGAAGTTGCCAGTCATTGTGAAGATAAGACCCGAGGATGATTCGTTCCACTTGAGTAGGAATTTAATCTGCACTGCTTAATTCTCTTAGCAGAGGAATTAAAAATAAGTTTTAATCCAGAGATGAGAAATACACATTTAAAGAGACAGTGACTATAATCAGATGGCGGCCCAGTGAGGAGAGAGACAGAGAGAGGGAAAGGGGGGGGTAGTGAAAGACAATATCTAGCTGTGGATGGGGCAGCACTTTGCTGACTCGTGTGAAGAGGAAGAAGCTTGTTTTTAAATGGACTCCTTTGTGCGCACCCACTTACGCCACACCAGCAAAGCACAGAGGATAACATTTAGGCCTCACTACTGTAACAACACTGCGTCAAACAGCCTGACCAAAGCACAACTTATAGTAAAAGTTTGACTGCAGCTCAAAAATCCTCCCGAGGATGAAAGCTGCTTCTTTTCTTCTGCAAAGCTGAAGCTTTTTCTCACTCATGTTTTAACAAGTTAACACAGCATGTCAGGTAGTTTACATGCTCATTATGGCGGATTTATGCTTGCGTGTCGTCTGCGTCCGCGTCACCGCCGTCGGCTCTGTGTAGCTTCGCAGAGGCTCGACACGCACCTCTTCCAGACCTGACGTGCACCCCTGCTACGCAGACGGTTATGAGGAAGAACCCCCTTGTTATTGGTCAGTTTGGGATCAGGTGTTGCCGGATATCTGGATCATGTGGCTGAATTTGTGTGGTAACCACCGTTTCTAAAAACAATATTCAGTGGATCAAATTGATGAGAGGCTGATTATTATTTATTCATTTTCTTCCACAAATAATAAAGACACTGAACCAAACTGGACGCCATTGTTGTTTTAACACAGAAAATACCTACCGACCTGAAGTTAATCATCAAAATAACTCCGACCTGGTGAGTTAACCGGCCGAAACCTGCCTGCTGCCACCTTCAGGTTAGGAGGAGAAACTGCAACAGACACCAAAACTACGCTACGCTTGAGTGCGAAAGCAATCTCACCAGCGTCAGCTGCGCCATAGCCGGCTGGACGCAGACGCGCGCAAGCATAAATCTGCCTTAAGATGTATTTTATATACATTTTAAGTTTTTGTCATTCTATTTTACCCCATAAAAAGATCATACTAAAAGACCAGGAAAAAAATAGAGGGCAGGGGGCCATCCTCTCACAGTACATAATGTTAAATTTATAGGGGGGAAAAGCATAATATTAACATAAATAATTAACCAAAAATTTATAATATAAGACATAAAATAACAAATAAAAATAATAAAAATAAATAGATAATAGACTGAACAACCTGAAACAATTAGAAAATAAAAGGAAATGAAATTAATTAAATTAAAAATGTAAGATTTAAATATGAGATAACATGGCGTTTTATTAGTCTGGAGCTTCATAAATCAGGCAGGCAATGTCTTTTAAACCTTTACTTCAAACTTGAAGTAAACATAAACAACAAATGTGCTGTTCTCCGAGATTTTTGATAATCTCGCAACATTTTTCTTCCTCAATCGTCATAGAAACAGTCACTTCCTGTTACTTCAAAATAAAGTATTTTTAAAACAAGCGTGCTGTCACTGCTCTTAGAAACTGTACAATACAGTTTGTGAGATTTATAACAGTAAATCCATCACCTACAGGATTAGACTCGTGAGGTAGACTCTACTATGTATCATTAAAAATGTTAATATTTAGTAAAAAGAGCAGCTTGGAAACAAGATATTCTTACTTATTGTATTTAATAAACTCCTGTCCTACACTTTCTAAAACATGGTAGAGTCAAAGCCGCTTAGAATGTAGAGATTTTAATGAGCACTGTTGGTATAAAACATGAATACAGTGCAATAAGCCGTGTAAATGTATCTAAGCCTGACACCAGAATGTAGAAAATGCCACACTACGTTGGTCCACAGCACGAAATGTAACAGTTTCACAGTGAAGGTTCAAAAACCACTAAATTACATTTTCAAGGCTTCAAAAAGCATCACATGCCCATTTTATTTTTTATTTAAACAGGAAATAAAACCCCTGAAATTTACAATCTTGTTTCCAAGTGTGTCCTGGTAATGATGGGCAGCAGTAATAAATACATCAAACCATATACAGGGACTACAAAACGATACATAGATATAAGTATATTTTAATAAATAAATAAATAAAAACACAGAATTAAAAGCTTAAAACACCAAAGCTTCAGAAAAGGTAGTCACCATAGTCACTGAAAGCCAAACAAGGGACAAAAATGTGGGCTTCTAATAAAATGTGCTTACTGAAACCAGCTCAGAAAGATTCAGATTATTTGCAATTTATTCCAAGTAACCTGCAAATCCAAGCCGAGGGAGCAGCAGACTCAACAGTTTACTTCCCAATTCACTATAAACATTGTGAGTAGATAGTAATAGTACAAAGACGGTAAGTTCCAGTACTTTTTTAAAAAAGTATATAAGTCTGCAGATAAGATGAAAGCAGATTCAAAATAGTTTTATAAATAGGAATATCAGCGTCAACCATTTAATCCAGTCTGTTAATTGTAACAAGTTTTTTTTTGCATTACATCAAACTGTCACAAATATGAGTAGTAGTAGTAGTAGTAAGTTAATTTTGAGCACATACAAAACCAAATGTATAGCCATGAAATTTCCAATTACAAAAAAAAAAGAAACAAAGACCATGCTCGAAAAGGAGGGAAGAAGTAAAACTTATTAAATCCCACCCGTTCTCCAAAATTAAAATAATACTTTTTACTTCCTGTTAGTTTTGCACTAAGACTTAACCAAGCAACTTTACATAGTACAGATTCATATTCTTTTTTATGTTGTTCAACCATTGCAAGCATTTAATTTAGTTATTTTATTTTAAACTAACCCAAGCAACACATATTTTAAAAAGAAGCTTCCTTATTATTATAATGTGTGAAGGTAATGTCTTTAAATATTTTCTTAAATTGTTTTAAATTTGGACATTCTTGAGCTCCACAATCAACTTATTCCACAATTTTACTCCACAAACAGAAATACAGATGATTCGGCACAAGGATTACATGATCAGAAATGTGTAAGAAGGTGGAGAGTGGCTTTGTGCCGTGGATTGAGTCCCATTAGACTCAAAACTGATTACTTTTCAACTTTCCTGCCAGTGTCACATCTTAAGAAAGCATATGACTGGAGGCTGGCATGACATGATCTGAAAACTTCCTTAAACAAAACAGTAGATAATAAAATTCATTTTCACCTTACATTGTCCCTGCCTTCACTGGGTTCCAACTTGAAGAATAAACGGCATTAAACAACTATTGACCTAACAGAAGAGTTTTTTGTAGGGATTCTATGACTTTGTAAGAAAAAAATAACTTATTCTGTAGCAATTTCCAACAAGATTATTCACATTTTGACAGTTTATCTTAACATTTGGCATCACTGCATCTTGTAAACACTGAGATACGATTATATTCCTCTAAAATTTGCACCGGGCTGCCTTATATCATAGACTAAATCTAAACATAGAAAATTAAATAGAACAAATATGTAATTAATACAGTATGCTGCTGCCTCGTTGCACAACACTTTATTTAGATTTCTTTTTTCACATCTATTTTTAGGTTGTGGAAGGAACATTGTAAACGTATATTAACATTTATTATCAAAACTGAACAATGTGCTTAGATTACATTTTGGGGGGGTCTCTTTATATCTGAGTGATCTTAAGTTACATTAAAATAATTCACAATAAAACAGTTCAAATACAAATATTCACTATCCAGTGAAACCAGTGAACCAGTACAGAAATAACCTGTCTGTAATTTATGATGTATTTTGAAAAATGTGCAGATAATTTCAAGCTTCTGAATCTTTGATACCTCATTAGTTAAATCCCAGCAGGTTTACTTAATTAACTGTGGTTTACCAGTAAAGCCAACTTGCTGGGTCCCCCCTGGGACCTGGTCCCCTTCTGGCACATCTACCTCCATCTCATCTTTGTGTAGACATTATGGTGCCACGCCAGATGAGGCAAGGCAGTGATTTAGGAGATGGCAGGTAAATCCTTTGGGGTATTGGGAAATCCAGCAGATGGGGGCTGACAGCGATCATTAGTGATCTGTATTGATCTTTTCTTCTGTCTTGGGTTCATTAAGGGAATAGTGGTGGATTTAAAAGTATTCTTCTTTTATGAACCCTCAGAAATCAACCTGACAGGGGACGCCATGGAAGCCCCTCTTGTTTGCTTGGATGAGGAGTTTGAGGACCTCCGGCCCTGTCGGATGGATGAGCTGGACCATCCAGCTTTGAACCTCTCCTCTTGCACCACCATCACCACAATGGTCCCACTTGCCTCCATCACCCGCGAGGACTTCTCCGAGCTGGAGAATTTCTCTGAGATGATGAGCTTCAAGTCGATGGAGGACCTGGTCAACGAGTTCGATGAGAAGCTCAATGTCTGTTTCCACAACTACAACACCAAGACCGAAGGCCTGGCACCCATACGCAACCAGTCACACAATCAGGAGGATGAGGAGCAGCTGCAGGATGAAGAGTGAGTAATGCCCTCTCTTTCACACCTTTGGCTTTAATCAAGGATTTTCTCTTACTGTGTTTTTCCATCTTTTCATAAAGGATCAGGGGCCTTATTTATCAAGCTTGCGTAGGAACAAAAACCAGCGTACCCCAAATATAGTCAACTTTTGCAATTTATGAAAACCAGACTTGACAGGAAAATGTTCCTTCCTTCACGGCAACTCTGACCCAGCCGTACGCACATGATCTAGAGAAACGGGAAACGGCGACACCACCGGTACAGAATAGAATCAAGTAAATGATGTGAAATGTGAGACATTTGTGCACAATCCACTATTACCTTTTACACCACATCTTAGATATTAAGGCTGACTGCAGAAAACGTATAATGACGCTCATTCGATATTAATTCTTTTAAGAGTGCACGTTGGGGGGAAAAAGACAGGATTTTCAGTAAAAAGAGAGATGAAATTAATAAGAACCTCAATCACTAAAATAGGTTCCGTCATTGTTAAACAAAATTTACATGTAATAAAATCCATCCAGTCAAATAAGGTGGACAGCAACTAGAAATAAATATTGTTTAACACTAAATAAACTGCGTCCAATCTCAGATGTATCAGTACATATTTATTTTATAAAATTAAAACAAATTACTAAATTACTGGCATCAGTATTGTCATTTAAAGCGATTTCCCCCTGTGGGATTCGTACTTCAGTCTCCTACATTGTAGGCGCGTGGTCTGGATTTTAGCCAAACAGTAAGAATGTTTAACTCTTATTGTTTTAACTCTAAATCAACTAAACGTTTCCAGTTGCCCTAACTACTGCTTCCACACTGATCATTTCCATCTTACTGTATACTGTATAAAGGAGAAACAGACATTAATTAATTTCATCTGTCTTTAAAGAAATACTAAAATATCAAAAATTTTAAATACACACTTGACCATATAGTCTGAATGGATAAATGTGACCAAGGGTTTGATTTGTATCACCAACATGCACCTTTGATGTCCATCAGCAAGAAAACAGAAACTTTCTTTTATTCAATGTTTTTCTGGTAATTTGCATTAAATGTTCAACATAAAAAGACTCCTCAGCTCAGATGGCAAACTAAAGAAGTGAACTAAGAACTTTTTCTCCATAAACGCATTTATGCTTTTGGCTTCATTGCGTAATGCAAAGTAATGATAAAATGACAAGGGACACAAATATAAATTTAAAAAATACCACTTTCCAAATAACAGCACATATAAAATCATGCTTCTTTGTGCGAACTGCAACATCCCCAAACATGCAGTCAGCAGCATGACTCCACCCTCCCCAGCTCCACCTAGTTGGGTTGCCTCTTGAATTATTCAGTTTGCAGTTTTGTACGCCTCACTTGGCTTTGGCAGTCTCAGTCGCTGCCTCTCCACCAGCTGACTAGCAGACCCTCCCCCTTTCTGCTCTATTGCTCTGATGCTCGCACTGTGTGGACCTGAACAACACTAAATATAACCTGTCAGCAGGTGTGAGAGGACAGTTTTTGGATGGGACTGCACGACTTTAAACAACCTTAAATTGCAGGTAAAATCAGTTGGTATTAATGGATAAAGCTTTGGCTGTAATAAATCAAGCACTCTTTTTTTCAATCACACACCAAAAACCAGCACAAACTCATTCCAGTCCAACAATCCCAGCCTTCTGTCCAGTAAACAATGTCTCTTTGTTTTTCCCTTCTTTAACAGTCCACACAGTCATATCAAGTAGTCTTGTTTACTTATTTAGTCACCTCAGAGCTGCACAACTCTGACTATAAGCACCTAATAATAAAAACTAAAGAGTATTAATGTTCTTATTAATGACAGGCTTGGTTTGTGTTTAGCAAACAAACAAACAGCAAATACCAGCAGAAATCACTAATAATCTGCTGGTCGGTGGAGAACGTGGATTCTGGCCTTTAATCTCTGCAGTTTTCTGATATGGGATATGAGAGAGTCCGACAAGCTGATGGAGCTCGAGAATATTAAACTGAATGATTGCTCTTTGGTGGCAGCCAGCCAGCAAACACAGCAGGGCGGCTTTATAACATGGAGTTGGTGTATCTGCAGGACAGATGACCAAGCTGTGCTCCCGTGCTACAGAATCCGCATGTGTTGTTGTTGTTGTTATTTATTGTGTTGTGTTACGGTTCAACTGTACAAGAAGTTACATTACAAGGCAAATATACAGATACTACTTTGTACTGTCCATTATCAAGCTGAAGCAGGTGCCCAGTTTATCAGAACAGAATCAAATTATTTATTTTTTTTGTCATTACACTTTTTGCAACATGTTAATAGTTTTAGTCCATCAACTTCCAGGGTAAACGACTAGGTTTGACACATTAATCCGATATTTGTGGTTACTTTTTCAAAATTTATTTGATCTCACCCTCACTTGTGAATTGTTGCTTTCATCTTAACTCTCCCTGAGATTGGAGGTTTAGTCATTTAAAAGGTTGACGTTGTCAATTAATAATTCACATTTGAAATATCACAATCTGGATTGTGATATTGCTTCTTTTGGAGAGGTGTACCGATGTACACATATTCTGGAGTCAGTAGACTGTTCAATTAGCCAAGCTTACTAACAACAGGTAAAAATAATATAATTAAAAAGGTAAATTAGTAAATAAATCTCCTTAATAGCATTCAAACAATTGTATGAATATTTGTGAAACCCAACATTTTCCTAGTTGATGGGTTTGAAACAGATTGATCTTCCAGTGGTTAAGCTAAGCTAAGCTATGCATAGCTAAGCTAGCCATTGCTTTAGCAACTCAAGTTGCATATTTAGCTAGACATGTGAGGCAGCTGTGGCTCAAGAGGTGTGGCAGTTGTCCACAAATTGACTTGACAGTAGTTTGATCCATCTGTCATTTCGAAAAATACTGAACCCAACACCTGATGAATTTATCACTAGCAGTTCGGCTATAAGCAAACTATGAATGCAGTTTGGAGCATGAAACATCTTTGTGTGATCAAGCAGTCCAGAAAAATGCTAAATAATTGCAGTCGAGTTACTGTCTTTAATCACTTCAGTTTACAGCCTGTAGAGCACTTTGTTTAAACTGACAATGCATGTTTTTGCACTGGATACATGTACGTGTGTATGTTTGTATGTGTTTGTGGAGCTGTTACCATAGTCTGATTTGCTCTGTTGTGAGATCCATAAACTTCCAGTTAAAGGTTTAAGGAAAGTTAAAGGCATGTCTAATGTATAACATTAAGACTTGGACAATGTGATTCGTGAATTTCTAAATTATCACCAAAATAGCTGTATTTCTGTGTATGTGGGCTTAGATCTGTCAATGATTTAATGTTAGTTAGTTAAAATTGCTGCCTCTTGCTTACTGACAGAAAAAGAACAAAGAAGGTTTTTCATATTAAAGATTTATTATGCTCCATTCACTGGCTTCCTGTGTGCAAGAGGATTGATTTGAAAATACTGCTGTTAACTTAGAAAGTCTCAATACAAACATGTCCAATGTCAGTCCTGAAGGGCCACCACCCTGCAGGTTTTAGATTATCCTCCCAACACAGCTGATTCGAATTATATAGATCTCCTCAACTGCTTGTTGGCTGCTTAGACCCATTAATCTGATTCTGGCATGTTGAAGCAGAAAACATCTAGAACCAACAGAACAGTGGTCCATGAGAAGAAGAAGCAACTATGATCCACATATATAATATGTCATATTATTGTGCATCCTTCAACTTATTAAATTATGTTTATGATACTAAACAATTTATCCTGACATTCAGCAGCATTCTGAATCCAATCCTTTCTGTATCTGACTAGAAAAGCAGCAGAAACTACCGCACAGAATCATCAAAAGAGAAAGTCAATGTATGCATTTTTCTCACAATACATAGCAGCGCTATGACACGATTGCATCATATCAAAGGTCCCCAACCCTGGTCCTCAAGGCCCACTGTCCTGTGGTCTTAGATGTCTCCCTGCAGCAATACACACCTGATTCAAATTAATAAGTCATTAGCAGACTTGAGCAGAGCTTGTCAGAGAGCAGTAGAATTTGAAAAATAAAATAAAATAAACATCGTAAGCACAAATTTATTTTAATTTTCTGAACTCAAAAAATGGAAACAGAACATGAGCTTTACTTGTTTGTGTCTCTGGGTTTATTAAAACTCTGACTTGCTGTGTGCAGCCATGGCATGCAGGCATTACTGGTGAGGTAAGCTGCTAGCTGAATGGGGTTCACTGTGTACGCGAGTGGGGGCAGTGCCACTGGGCGCAGGGCAGCTAGCTGAACCAGCCTCTGAGCAAAGCAGTGAAAAATAACACAAAGCCTCTGAGACAAAAGAGACTCTCTCGGTTTAGTCATTCCTCCTCAGATGGTCGCTCGCTCCGGGTTGCGTTTAGAGGCCTCTGATGCACAATGATGTGAGGAGCTTTATTTAATCATCTCTGCTCAGGATACCTTTTAACAAGTAGTTATCTGTGTTTTTTTTCTCTCCTCTTCACATTGAGCTCTATCATTGACTTGCTATGCTGAAATATTGACTGAGTTGCAGGGAGCTGAGGACATGGCATCAAATTCTTGTTTAATGTGCTGGTTTGGTGAGCTGAGGGGAAACAGTATTTTGTTGCAGCTTTCTGATATCATCCCATGGAGGTTGCCTTGTTTACATGAGTGTTTGTGTTGTTTTACAGTGTGTGGGATGCTCTAACTGACAACTACATCTCCACCTGGGACGGCCCAAACTCTGAGGGACTCAACGGCAACCTTTCTGAGCAGGAGGTACTCACCACTTATCATCTCTATTTAGTTTAAATCAATAAAAATTGATCCTACATTCGATTGTTTTCTGGTTTTCTATTACATTCTGTTACATAATTTCTGGGCAAACAATATGTGTGTGTTTGAATTAGCACTCCACATAAGATGGCTGAATTAACAGCAAATTTTTTAGTTTTTTTGTGTGTGTTTATTTACATATTTGTAATAAAAAGATTATTTGACTAAAAAAGTGTTTCTCCTCATCTTTCACAGTTTCCTTCTATTTAGCAGATTTAAAAAACATGTCCTGTCTTTTTCCTTTAAAAAATTATCCCTAATGTCTTCCCGGCTAACTCATAAGATGAAGTAATGTAAATTTTTTGTTAATTTGTTTGGTACAAATATCTATGTTAAAAACACTAACACAAAATGTCATATCTATTATCTTGTGGAGCACTTTGGGTGCCTTAAAAAGCACTATATAAATCGAATTTATTATTATTATTATTATTATTATTTTAAAGAGCTAAAACTGAATCGCTGTCTCAGTATTTCTGTGACAATCTCATGCTGATGCTTGAGGACATGTTTGGCCAACCTTGACTGGTCGGCCACTCAGTAGACATCTTCCTCTTCTTCTTCCTCTCGGTCTTTAATTAGTTGTCAAAGATAATTGGATAGCAGACACTTAACATTCAAGGTCTTGCTAGGACTGGTCAAGACCAGAGCAGATGGTTTTCCATCCAGAGAAGTAATTATATTGTGGTTTCAATCCAAGATTACAGTTAGAAACAAACAAAGGCAGCACATTAAAAAATAAAATTAATAAATGAAATTGTCTTAAGGC
>JBAMHW010000017.1:22570995-22583082 GCA_037177495.1 Rhadinocentrus ornatus | reverse complement strand
CGTCTCCTGATGTACTGGCCTGTCTCCTGGTAGCGCCTCCATGCTCTGGACACTACGCTGACAGACACAGCAAACCTACATTTGATTTGATGATGTTCAGATATTTCCAACCCATGGAAGAAAGCTACTGATCAACATTTCCAGTGGTCACAAAGTCTTTCTTTTAGCTCTTGGGCTCATTTAATGTGTAGCGATGACATTGGATTTAACATCTTGGCTTGATCACTGAATTTCCCACTTTTCTATTAAACCCTCTCACACCTCTCCTCTGTTTCAGTATCTAAACACTGTTATTCCATATGAGAAAAAAGGCACCCCTCCATCTGTCGACGACCTGCAGATGCTCACAAAAAGTAAGTATCAAGACCTGAACAACTGCATGACAGTAGTGCTGGTGGTATGGCTACAATTACACATAATGGTATGTTTTTTTTAAAAATAGTATACCAATTTTAAGGCATTTGATGGTAATTCCATACATAACTGGGGTTTTAACCCCATTTTCTGAAGTTATCTAATTAAATGAAGAGAGGGTGAAGCAAATGAAACCAGGTGTGTAGAGAACAGGAAATGAAACTGAAAATAATACACAGGGGGATAAACTACAAAATAAAACAGGAAATGAGACCCAAAGACAACCAACGAGAGAAACTAAGCAACAGACTAGAACAGAGAATGAACACAAGGATGACCTACAAAATAAAAATAGGACAGCAGGACTGCAACTTTGTAAGAGACAGAAGTCCAACAAAAGCCAAACCAAAACCTAGACCATGACTAGTTAAAGGTTGAATCCTGAAACTTGTGATGATTGAGACGTTAAAGAAAAAAAAGTTGCACTAACGCAGCCAGATCAGGAGGTGGTGCATGATGGGAGCAGTGGCTTTACTTCACAAGGCTTCACCTGCCCATCTCTATCTGCTGCGTGCATGTTTAGTGGTGCGCCAGTTAAAAGGTCCCCCCTTAAATAGTTTCCCACTGCACCGTGTTCCCAACATTGTTTAGGTCATTGAAACTAGTGTTTGCGCTATAAGACTAATTTATATCATAAAGATAAAACGTTTTTTGTATGAAATGGTGCATGATAGCACTTTGGATTTCCCTCTGTTTTCCCACACAGTCCTCTATGCCATGAAGGAAGACAGTGAGAAGGTGCCTACACTGCTGACTGACTACATATTAAAAGGTGAACTTACTGATGCAACCTTTTAATGCTTCCAGTGTTTTGTTAAATCCAGCTGTTGTTAACTTCCTGCTGTAAGAAAACAAAGTCACTTGTTTTATCTTTCCTTTTAGTTTTGTGTCCTACCTAAAGCACTACCAGGCCAGGGACCAAGATGTGAAGGAGAAATCATCCCGTCCGAGGACTTCTCCAACCTTCCACGTCTCTGGCCCAAACTGCATGAGCTCCCTTCTTTAACCATCATCATCATGGATCCTAACCATCGACATTATCGTATCCACCTAAACTCCAACTACTGCCTCTCGCTGAGCTCACCTCTTCCTTTCCTGCACACCGTCTCAGGCCATCTGAACAGCAAGTGGGACGGCCGAATCCCATTTTTACAGGACTTCACTAATGGAGCATGACTTGCTAGTAACGTTCACAAAGATCACATTGGTACAGGGATACAGTGTTATCACTGCTTTCTTGGTTTTCATTTCTTTTTAACTCGACTATCTTTTTGTTTTCTTTGTTTCCTCTAACAGAATTTCAGTGTTGCCAAGTTTTGACTCTAGTTCATGAACTGACCTCTTAACCACTGGATTCTGATTGTTTGTGTTGACTGATGTCATCCACACACACTCCCATGCATCCTTTCTAATGAGAAAAGTAATTCATTTGAATAAAAAAGCCATGCACCTTTTTCTGCCGACTCAGTACTGTAGCTCCGCATACATGAGAGAAAAACACACTACTACTATTACGGGTGCAGTGCCGTGCATTACAAAGCTTCTTTCACAATCTGAATATCCAGTGCTCTTCTGACTTTTTTGTATTTGTTTTTTTAATTTGTAACTCGATATTTGATATAATATGATCTGTTGCGGATTTTCTATTTTTATTTACTGTATCATTTGAGCGACAGGCTTCTGTTCATTCCACCCAGCGCAGCCACCGGGAGGTGTGTCACTGAGTTTTCCGTGAATATCATCCCCTCCTCCCTGACGAGATAAGCTGATTTCAGTGAAGATGTGCTTATTTGCATATTTATGACTTTCTTTGCTCCATGTAGGTGAATGTTGCATCGCTAATTGCAAATTCTAATAAACATTCTACCCTAAAGATGTGAGCATTTTATTCTTTTCGTCTTCTTACCTTCAAAGTGCAGAAGATGCTAATGTTTCATGGGTCAAGTGTATTTATTTATACCCACCAGTTATTTTATTAGGTTCACCTTGCTGGTGCTGGGCCGGACCCCTTTTTATCTTAAGATAGATTCAACAAGGAGATTTTGCTCCATATTGACATGACGGCATCACACAGTTGCTGCAGATTTGTCGACTGCATCCATGATGAGAATCTCACGTTGGATTCATGCTTTCGTGATGTTTCCACTAAATTCTGATCCTACCATCTGAATGGGAGCTGAAACAGAGACTCATCAACACCAACATGGCGATTCTCAACTACAGTCAATCCTGGAGAAAAAAAAAGAAAAAGCATTCGGCACCAAATGTTTAATGCTCATATTTGTTCCTTAAAGGTCCCATATTATACATTTTTTCAACAACTTCACATGGGTGTCAGAGGTCCAACAACATTGTTTTCAAAGTGTACTACCCCAAATTCAGCCTTGGTCCATGTGAACTAAAAAGTGAAGTCTTAAGTGAGAGAAGTGACAGAATTTTCAGATTTTTAGTCCTCATACACAGACTATGAGGACACACATGAGAGAAAACCTTTAGAAAGTGAGTTATGCATAATATGGAACCTTTAAAGACGCACCACGAAACAATTTTCTCAGTACGGATGGGCATATTGATACTTTGGAATCAATGCTTTCATACCTGCCAGTCAAAATACTGGATTTGGTACTTTTAAAAATATCTCAAAACCACTGTGCAAAATGATAAATGCATTTTTTTCCTGAGTTTTCAGCAATTGCATGTGAAAACCAGCCCTGGTGTAGTCCTGAGTTACATGATTATGGATCTCAGATCTCACAATGATGATGATGCTACTAACTTTAGTGATGATGACGTGTTTTAATATTTTGTTGGGTTATTGTTTGTTGTTTAGGATCCCCATTAGCTACAGCATGGCTGCAGCTATTCTTCCTAGGATTATTTTAAAATAACGCATTTCTCTGCGATTGCAACGTTTGCAGCTCAGTTTTGGACTTATTGTAGTTTTGCAATCATATTTGCTGTTGCATTTGGCCATACTGCTGGTCAACAATCAAGATTTGATATGATTTAGGCATGAATTATTAATTTAGTTGCTTTTGGAGTTAAGCATGTCCTTTATCTTGTTATGATGGAACGGCCATTTCCCATTTTATTAATCATTTATTTAATATGTGATTTTCATGGCAATTTTCCAATAATGACTGTTCCCAGCAGCTTGGTCTCCTTTACCTGCTTTATGCTGTTTTGTTTTATTTTGAGGTCTAACTGTGGGTTATTCTTGATGTTAAAGGATGAACCTAATATAATCTAGTGAGATTTTGATGCATTGTTACAGATTACCCAGTCTTCCACTGACCTTAACTCTTCCAATGAAGTGGTATTTAACTCATTAGCTGTAGATGCGGAGGCATAAATGGTCGAGTCAGCCGCATACACGGATATATATTTTCTTCCTATCAATTTCCCTAAACCGGTCATCAGTCATTAGAATGAAAGCTGTAGCAGTGGAGCAACCCTTTCTGTATGCAAGCTGAAAAATCAGTCAATATTAGATCATTGCAAACATGTAGCTTATAATTTGTTCATACATTAGACTTTCCATGCATTTACATAATACTGATGATAAACTTCTTGGGCACTCTTTGCTTCTGTTAAAGGCTGCTTCTTGTTTTTAGGCACTTGTAGTATTTTTACTTTTTTTTGCTTTTTTGAGGACAATGACCTCAAAGCTGGTGTTTATAATGTGTCATATGGGAGGAGCAACAAACTTTGTTCTGCTGCTGGTCTATAAAGCTCTGAATGGTTTAGGACCAAAATACATCAGTGACCTCTTGATCCAGTATGATCCTACCAGAACCCTCAAGTCATCTGGATCTAATTTCTTCATCAGTTCCCAGAATCAGAACCATACACGGAGAAGCTGCATTCAGCTTCTATGCTTCACATGTCTGGAACAAACTCCCAGAGAGCCTCAGATCAGCTGAAACACTCCAGGTTAAAGATCCAACTGTTTTCTGCTGCATTTAAATTGTTTTTATTTAGAAGTCCAGATCTGCATCTGGTTCTTAAAGCTGGAATCTTAACTTCATTTCTTGCTTTTTATTTCAGCTTTTTCTTTCTGTTTTTAATTAAATTTGAACTTTTAATCTTTGTTTTTTTTATGCACGTGTGTTGCTTTCTGCACCCTGCTGTAATGTTTCATGTAAAGCACTTTGAATTGTCTTGTGTATGAAATGTGCTATACAAATAAATTTGCCTTGCCTTGTAACTGGTTTCAAAACTTTACTCTCTAGATCATAAATACCAGGTGTTTTATCTTTTGCTGGTACTTATAACGTCTTCACCTTCTTTTTTTTAAATATATACCTTATTAATTTAAATATACAATCTTTATTCTGCACAATTCCATCTTTAATCATAAGGCTAGATTCAATATGATAGAGATAGATAGGGAAAGCTATTCTTTAATTTTTCAACCCACATTCAGATGTTCCCAGATTCTGACTTTGCTGGTAAAATTTGCTTTGAGTGGGTCTGTGGTAACCGAAGCTGATCACAAAAACCTTCATACAAAGAAGTTCACAGCAATGCCACCTGACCTGCCTGCATCCATGATTATCTGTTGTCACTGATTGGCTAATGTCACCTGTCAGGGTGTTGACAACGGAGACTGACAGGTGACATCTAAATGATGCTAATTTGAGCAGCAAGTGAAGCTGCAGGTAGACTGAGACACCCAAGTCAGTAGAGAATAAGGAGTTGGGACTACAGAAAAGAGTAAAGGAGATTTTAACTTGTGGATTCTTCTATGAAAAACGGATGACACTGCACATTTTGTAACATGGGCCCATCTGAAATACTTGAAGGGAAACAAAGGAAGCACAAAGCATGGTTCCTGTCCACAAGGAAGGATTTTATTGGTGGCTTTGATGGCGTCGTGGACTCCTCATTACAAACGCCTCTTGCCAGTCTTCACTCAACACTGTGGAGTAAAATGAAGCCTTTCAGATTAGCAGAAGTTATATCTATGTCAAACTTTCTGGTGCGGATGCTGCGGAAATTGTTGGTGACTTTCTGCAATTTAAAATATTTCAAGTATGGTTGGCATAGCAACGAATTGGAGGCATCATATATCTTACTCAGGTGTATATGATGTTTCTGGGACATTGTGGCTCAACAGATAAAAAGCTGTGTGTTTTCTGGGTGAATAATGAACAAAGACAGGGAACTGGAGCTAAAACCATCCATTGTGCTCCAAAGTTGGGGGTCAGCTCTCTCACAGCTGAGAGAAAACACGATTTACGGACCTCCTGCATCCATGGAGTCGCCCCAGAAACTGGAGCCCCTGTTTCCCCCATCATCAGCAGTTGCTGAAGGAGTTCAGGTTGACTAGATTTAGTTGAGGCCGAGTGGGAGAAATGTTTCTCTCCTGACCTGAAGATTGCTTCATTTTGCTCTGAGGTGGAATGTTTGGAAGATTCGGGTCCTTTCAGGATTTAAGACTTAACGTAACCAAACTGCTCATTGAAAGAGCTTTTTCCAAGTCCCTGCTTAAAGATGACACCAGAAATCCCACGGGGCTGCTGTTCCTGTAAAGTTTGATGGATGTGGTTCAGGACTAACATCAGCAACATTCAGTGCTCCCTGACAGCTGCTGGGAAATTACTCACCATGAGATGTTCTTCAGAGGAGCAATTATCAGCATTCAGATGTTCATCGATCCAACCAACTCTGTTCTGCATCAAGGTAAGGATTTAAATGAACTATTGTAAATGTGAATACCTGGGAAATTATTCCAGGACATATTTGTTGCTTCTGGGCTGCAAACATATCATGGGAGGACGTGACATGTCAGCTGAAACCCTCACTAAATCTGATTTAGCTGCGGTTGCTGGCTGATAACTTGTATTGAACTGTGCTGTTAAAGTGCTTGGTGAACGCTGATGGTGCATTCGTCCTTGCACAGCAAGCGACCACAACAGTTAAAATCTGCAACTAAATATTAAGCACAATATTGCATTTTTTGGGTGGGCTGGAAAACTGTGACTATCTGGGAACGCTGGTGTGACATCCAGGGTGTTGAACATTTAGTTATTAAAGCTCTCTGTTTCACTTATGTTGGCAGTTGCTTTCATTTATGTGAGGGAAAGTCTTTCACGCATTGAAAGAGGCCTTGGGGCCTTGTGGGCTGGGTACAGAGATAAAGATACTCTATATTAAAGGGAGCGGGTCAAATACTGGCAGTAATACCGATTTTGGACAGAAAATACTGCAGAAACTTTCGTTAAAGATTTCAGTTGTAACCTTTGGGTAGTCTTCCTCGAACCTTTGTTTCCTATTAACACTTAAGTCTTTTGCTTAATGTTTTTATCCCTTGTAAAGACAAATATACAGTTTATATACAATATTCATTCTGACACTGACTGAAGACGTCTGGTAAGTTTTTTGTTGGACATCCAAAACTTTAACAAAATTCAAGATGAAAACCATTCAAGCACCAAAACATTCACCTCATTAATGAAAAGAACGGTCATAAAGAGAATATTTTCATATAATTTTGATAATTTAATAGACCTTTTTTCTTTAAAGAATTTTTAACATTGATTTTGATAGAACCTTTACGCATACAGATTGTATCTCTTTCCAGACATTGTTAAAACTAAGAAAAGTGGATTATTCAGCTGTGTTTTGTGTTTTTTCTTCTACAAAATCACATTCAAATGTGGAATTAACACATTTTGAAATGAAAGAACATAAATCTATTCTTTAAATTATTCTTCATTTTAACTTGAAGGACCATGAGCATTCACATGCTTTTTTTTTATGAAGATGTTTTATTGGGCTACAAGTCTTTAAATGTAAAGGTTTTTTTTAATCAAATCTTCCATCGTTAGTGGTTTGAGGAAGGATCAGGTAATCTTATGGAGAGTAACACACACCCGGAGAGGTTCTTTAGCCGGTTAACTCACCAGGTTGGAGTTATTTTGATGATTAACTTCAGTTCAGTAGGTATTTTCTGTTTTAAAACAACAATGGCGTCCAGTATGGTTCAGTGTCTTTATTAGTTTGTGGAAGAAAATGAATAAATAATTTCATCAGCCTCTCATCAACTTGATCTACTGGTTTTTGCTTTTAGAAACCGTGGTTACCACACAAATTCAGCAGGAAGATCCAGATATCCGGCAACACGTGATCTCAAACTGACCAATCACAAGGAGGTACTTCCTCGTCGACCGTCTGCGTAGCAGGTGTGCACGTCAGGTCTGGAAGAGGTGCGCGTTGAGCCTCGGCTGAGCTACGCAGAGCCTACGGCGGTGACGCGGACGCAGACGACGCGCAAGCACAAATCTGCCTTTAGATGCAACAAAACTACAGGTGCTCTCTCACAGATGCAACACAATCAAACAGTTTAAAACCTACAAAAATAGGTTGGAGTGAAAACACCATATACTGCTGTATGGTTTAGGGAAAGAAACTGGGTTTACTGGTACTGCAGAAGGTCAAATAAGTGATGCTCAGGTTGCGAACGGTCCCTGATAATGCTGTGGAGCGGTGATGGTTGTTTACCAGATGCTGAGGGGAAGGGAGGGGAGCTGTGTTGGAGATTTTCTATAGGACTATTTTAATCTATGACTTATAGAAACGTGTGCACCACCTACTCACTGATGATGAGGATGGGAATTGGGTCAGTTTTGTGTTCCCTGAAGTCGAGAACCAGTTCTTTAGTCTTCTTGGTACTGGGTGACAGATTTTTATCAGAACCCCTCTTTGTGAGACTGTAGATCTCATGACGAGGGCTCGTATCGTCTGTAGTTGTAAACGTGAGACTAAGCCTTTTGACTTCTTCATGTTTCAGCGGTTTCGCTGCTACAGGAGGAGACAGATCAGAGTTTATAGTTAGGAATGTGGTTCATCAGTGATACAGACTGTAAAAGATTTAAAGTCAAGATCTCTGATTTAATTTAAAATGTGTTAATTTTTGTTTGTGTGTTAATCACAGTAACTGGACCGTTTGATATTCCAGTTTCTGCTTTCTTCATGGTGCCATAAAGGTATCTAAAGAGGATTTAGGAAATAATATATTTCTTGGTAGTTTCTGGTGTCAGATTGTAATCTGACCAGTTTGCTTCTCACTCCGGTGAACAGATTAGATTAACAGTCTGATTATGTTTTTCTGCATTACATAACTCTTTGATTGTTTACTGTCATAGTGAACAATCCTTGACGATTCATTTATTCTTTTTTATCCTTTACTTATTTCTCTTCATACCTGCTGATTTTTACTTTGAAGTGTTTTTTTTTATCAACTTCATTAACTAACTGATGTTCATTGATGTTTTACATTTTAATACAAATTATTCTTTGCATTATTTGTATTTATCTTTGTATTTATTTACCATTTACAAATTATTCATACAAAGCTGCTTTGCTGCCACCTGGTGGTTCAAACTGAAACAACTACAATTTAACTGCACGTGCAAAGCTACAAAAATATACGACAAAATACATTTTTACGAGGTATGTATTAACTTAAATACTATGGAATAAGAACACTGCCATAATCTGAAACTGAAGAAAAAAACGTTTTAAAACCTTGAAAGTTAGTGTTAGAAAATTTAAAACTTGAAATAAAGTTGTGAGGATGTTATGAAACCTTAAAGTATTTTGAAAGTCTGAAAAAAGTTTGAATCTAGTGAACAGTATTTTTTTTTTTTTTTTTTAGTTAAAACTGTTTTCATCTTTCCTTGTGGACTCCATCGAAGAGGTGTGGAAATAACCCAGTTAGCTTTACATATAAGGGCAAAACATGTTAACAGTACTGACCTAAAATGTGTCACAAAATCCTGTTTTTAACTTGTCCTGTCCAGCATTGTAGCAAGCAGAATGATGGTCTGGCTGCTGTGTTATGCAGAACTAATTTGCTCTGCCAAGAGGACTTTTATAGGTATAGGGCTCCTCTTGATAATCTCTTTTATTATTATTATTTCTTTATTTGTATAAATATATTGTTGTGTGTTATTTATTTAGTATTATGGAATTTGTGAAATCTTGCTGGACCTGACCGGAGGGGACAGAAGAAAGGAAAAGGGACAGAAATGGAGAGAAGTAAAAAGGAAAGTGGGAAAAAAGAGGAAGTAAAGACAAAGATACAGTGGATGGAAGCAAAAACCTTCAATTCAACTTAACGCCAGACAACCAACTGCTACACCTGCACAGAAACACAACAGAGATTTCCTACAGGTAAACTAAGCTGGCAGTCCTTCGGAGCCTACAACAACAGCAAGATGTATAAAAAAAACAACCCCCCGATGAATAAATAAATAGATAAAGAAATTAATAAAAAAAAAGCATGTCAGCATGCAGAGTATAAGGAGTCAGAACTGAGCATGTTATGTAAATGTAATTAAAAGTGAGAGGTGAGCTGCCACAGGGTGCAGTCAAGGAGGCCACTTAGATGGCCCCCTCAGCTCCACCCAGCACGACGTGCACGCCTCTCAAGACCCTACATGTGTGTTTGAGAGAGCTGGGAAGGAGAGGGGTCTGGGCATGTATGACTAGAGGAAAGCAAGCTTCCCTCCAGTGGATGGGCCGGTGGCGGCAGTAGGCACCCATGTTTCCCGGGAGGACCTCTGGGCAGGACAGGCCAGGAGTAGCTGCCCCTCCATGACTAGGAATACACAGCCGAAGCCAATGAGCTACGGTCACCCATCCACCACATGCCCAGGAAAAGGGGAGAGCGGGAGAGCCCAGATCCACGCCCCCCAGGTACATGTGATTCCCCCACACATCACATGTACTCATC
This sequence comes from Rhadinocentrus ornatus, assembly GCA_037177495.1. Classification (NCBI taxonomy): domain Eukaryota; kingdom Metazoa; phylum Chordata; class Actinopteri; order Atheriniformes; family Melanotaeniidae; genus Rhadinocentrus; species Rhadinocentrus ornatus. The sequence continues at coordinate 22,572,926 of JBAMHW010000017.1, read as the reverse complement.
CTGACACATGTACACTTATGCAGACATTCACACACGCACACACACTACCCTTTTAAAACGCTGCGTTCTGGGTTCATTTAATGGCACAGTGACATTTACCAAAAGATTTAAAACAAAGGTATTTTTAATTTTTGCAGCTGTTTTGCGTCTGCACGACTTTCAGCTTGTTTGACATCTGCATCAGTCTTTCTGTGCTGGTTTTGAACCATTTTCCTGCATTTTCATTGTTGCTCATCAGCATATTGATTAAAGCAGAAATGAATATAAAATCATCAATCAGTCTTTTGACAAAATGGCAACATTTTAAGCTTTTGGACAGAAAAACAAACTTGCAAACAACTGCTTATTTATATTTTATTTGAAAATATCATACAAGGCATTTTCCATGAACATAAATATGAAGGACACAAGTACACACTGCACCCTTAAGTCCGCAGTTTAGGTTGTCTGTATAAATAAAAACAAAAAAGTTTGGCCACCAGTTTGTCCACAGAAGTTATAAAATCCATCTTGGTTTATAACTGTGTGACAGTGAGCACTTCTTTAGTTCATAAAAGATTTACTGTATAAAGAAATTCTCTTCGTGCTCTCATACAGTAGAAAAATAAAGGCTTGTATTGAATACATTTTAATATTCCTAATGTACATTTTTAAATGACCCATTCACACTTTGAAACACAGTCTGTTAGTTAATAAATCCTTTCTCATGGATCTGTTGTCAGCAACTCTTTCCAATCACATCTAATGCCTTAAACATAATCAGCCAAACCCAACAAAGCGTCGCAGTTCTGCTCAGCCTTGCAGTCGGTGGAAAATGTTCTTTCTTACAATAGTTATCAAAAGTTACCGCTCTGTGTACACAGCAAAAAGCTAAATAACAAACACGTAATCCAGTGTAACGACAATACAGCAGAACATATGCTATCACCCTGTTTCTTTTTCTATCAGTCCTAATAGAAAGTTTATCAGTTTTCATCTGTTAAACTCAAGATGGCAAAATAATGACAAAATAGAAAAATTATATATTCTTTTATTCTAAATTTATATAAGAAATTTCTGCTATGGAGTCACTGAGTGTAAATGTGCAAACATCACCAAATATTAGAGTCTGATTAACTCCACTTTATTTTTTTTCCCTTTTGTGTTTTTATTAAGTGAGCTCATCGTTTCCAGGGGAACGTCTCATCGTTTAGTGGGTGGCTGTAGGAATTGGAAGGGAAAATTTAGCTTTAGAGTCCATGTTTTAGACAGTGGGTGGACAGGAAAGGTGGTCAGAAAGGAGAAAGTGACCGCGGAGCTGTAGCTTCTGCGTCTGAGCCAGATGCTTAACCAGACAAATATATCCATTTTTTTCTGATCAAACACTCGGGATGAGTTCGATGGAGGCTGCTCTCGTCTTCCTTTGTGGACGTTCCTCCTAATTTGTCAACCAGTACATTCTCAGCCTTAAAAGGGGGCTTACATACTGAAAGAACATAGAACTTTGTTCTTGTTTTTGAGGTTTGGGAGTTCTCCACACATCATCCAGGCAGAACTTTTTTTTTTTCCAACAACATGCACTCTGGACAATATACCATCCAACTTTTTAAAAACAGTGTTTACCTCAGTAGAAAGTGATCTTCTACTTATAGTTAACAGCTCACTGGCATCAGGCATTTTTCCCAAGTTACTAAAGATAGCTGCCATTAAGCCACTCCCAAAGAAAAGGACTCTAGGCGCCCTATTAATGAACAACTATAGACCTGTCTCTAACCATTCTTTTATATCCAAGATTATTAAGAAAGTTGTGTTTCACCAGCTTAATGAATTTTTAAATGAAAGTGGAAATCTTGATAAATTTCAGTCCGACCTCATCACTGAAACAGCTCTGGTCAAAGTGTTAAATGACATTAGGTTGAATACTGATTCTAGTCAAGTATCAGTCCTGGTTC
>JBAMHW010000017.1:22556365-22570895 GCA_037177495.1 Rhadinocentrus ornatus | reverse complement strand
AGAGAATATAAACCTAGCAGAGCTCTTAGATCCAAAGATTCTGGTCCACTAGTCCAGACCAGAGTCCAGACTAAACAGAAGCAGCATTTAGCTGTTATGCTGCAAACAAGATTAAACTTTTACCAAATGTGGACATTTTTAAATCCAGGTTAAAACATTTCTTTTCTCTATTATTGAATGAAGCACGGTAACTTTTTAACTTCTTATTTTAATCATTTTAATGTAATTTATGATTTTATTGATTCTTGCTGTTTTTTTCTGCCTTTTACTATTTCTTAATGTCTGTAATGCTTTTGTTTTATGCAAAGCACTTTGAATTGTCCTGTACATGAAATGTGCTGTACAAATAAACCGCCTTGCTTTGCCTTGTGTGCCGTCCGAGAACTACTGTGTGATTACTTAGAGATTTGTGGGGGGGCTGCTGCAGAGGTCCATATGCATTCAACTCATCTAGCGTTAGATCTTTGTTGTTGTTCATGTGGCTCAGGCACCATGGGAAACCTTTAACGTGACTGAAGTCCACCATATTCCACGTTTTACAACAGATTCCATTTTCATTGTTAAACTTCATCTGGGAATTTTAGGGTCCCGGCAAATGTGAAGAAGTCATCTGGAAACATCATATTGCTTGTTTGTTTTTTAACTAAGATCCAGTGTGTTAGTTTACTTACACAAAACCAACAAATCTGTTTTTAACTGAACAAAGTCATACATAAAGTTATTGTCACTGTTTCCTGCCAGTTGAATGTTAGAGGTTTAACAAACAAAAAAAAACAAAAAAAACTAAAGCCTTTGGCATTAAAGGAAAATTCTGATTTAAACGCCTTTCCATGCTTCCTTTTTTTTCTCTACACTTGGAAACAAAGCTATATAACTCATGGATGTTGACGTAAAGATATGACGCATACTGTACATCTTTGGTTCGGTCTCTAGTGTCGCAGGCAAACACCTTGCCCGCCTCATCTAACACCCAATAAATATCTTATTTACAACTGCTGCAGGAAACTTTAACGTTCTGCAACATAAAAGTGAAAATTTATATTAGCAAAGTTACAGCAGTGCGGTTCTGGATAGTTTTCGCTAATCCGTCTTAAAAGATTTATCTAAGAGCATTTTTTAAAATGAAATAAAACAAGCCCCCGCTGAAACCCCCCCCAAAAGCATTATGATATTTTCCAGTGCCATAATTGACCATAAAGATACATTACATAGTCTTTTCTGTGCTCTCATACATCTGCTGCAGAAATATACTCGTTTATACATTAATCTTCACAATCTTTGAGCCACATTCTCCACTCTGAACAGAACTAAAACCACGGGCTTAAACCTGCGTTGGTCTTTGAGTCCTGCTTCAGGTAGTAACAATGAAGGATGGATGAAGATAAAAACCTCCAGCTGCTCCAGAGAATGGCGGGGTGAAAACTTCAGATGGTTTAACACTTATAAGCACAATATAACCAAAAACATAAGAAATGCTTTAAAGTAGAAAACAGGATACAACGTATACAGTGAAAACAGAATATAAAGATTTATATAAAGTAAGTTTAAAGCGAGGAAACGGCATGTCCCATGGCTTAAAAGCATGAAGCAGGAAGTCAACTTTTAATTTCCTGCCCTTATTTGCTAAATTGTAATAAAACGAAGCGTTCCCTTTACTAAAAAACAGGATGGTATAAACCAGCTGTTACACCAGAGAGCCTGCCTGGTTCTGTGCAGGCACCATGATGGGCACCCCTCCCATGCGGCTGATGTTGGCGGCTGTGATGGTGGAGGTGGGCAGCGGCGGTGGTGGCGGAGCCGCTTGGCGCTGCATCTGAGGCTGGCCGAAGGTCTGTGGCAGCGCCGATGACTGGGGCAGCGGGGTGTAGCGCTCCTGCACCGGCAGGGAGTTGCCGTTGGTGACGGCCTCGGCAGAGACGGGCTGTCCACGCGGCAGGGTAGTGGCATTGTTGTAGTTGTAGTGGGTGGGGGTGGAGGCCCCCTGGTGGCGCGAGGGCCTGTAGCCAGCCATGCTGCCTGTGGCGGTGATGATGGAGGCGGTGTCTGAGGCGGAATGCTGGGGATATTGCTGCAGGTGGTGGTGGTGGTTGTTGTGGTGGTGTGAGGGCTCTTTGTGGTGCGGGCTGGAGGCGATGGAGGACAGCGTGCCGTTCTTGGAGATGACGTCAGAACCCATGCCGCTCTTTGCCCAGGAGACTCGCTTTGGGGCCTGAGCATCCTCCCTGGAGGGACATGAGGGTTTAACGAGAGGAACAACACATCCATATTCAGATTCAATGATTCAATAGCAAAGATCCAAACTGAAATTAATGCAGTAATAAATTTTTAAGAAGCACTTCTAACAATCAGAATGTCTTATTTTCGTTTAAGAAAAATGTTTATCCAAATATGTGGTCTAGAAGTATGTTGAGCTCGGACTGTACTACCTCAGTTATTATACCTGACTTTTTGTTTTACAAGTCATGAGTTTATGTGCACGGTCCAGGTCTTATTCTCCATCAACTCTGTTTATATGAAAACAAGTTTTTGTGTGGACTGGTCCACACGAAAAACACCACAGCTCATAAGTTTTGTAGTGTCCCGACACTGCATTTTCATCCGGACATTTGTCAAAATCAGCTTTGGACTAGCAACTAGCTAGCTAGCTATTTGGCTTCTATCATGGGATTACATCTTTCTGATTTCCAGAGTTTACAGAACTGGAGTTGTTAAACCAAACTGGAGAGGAATAAAACATAAACAAGATTAATTATAATAAATCACCATCAAATTATCATTCTGCTTCTAGATAACTATTTCTATTCAAGGGCAGGGCCAGACGGGTAGAAAGGAGGGGCAGGCGCCACCCCTAAAATCTGGCTGTCCCCCAAGGTGCCACTCCAAGGATCGGTACAGACCTGAGTAAACTAATGTAGCTTGTAATGTATTTCTATGTGATGTTCTGCCTACATGGTGATATTATCCGTCAGCCCAAGCTGTTTCCATTCCTGAAACGGATGTAAAAGTCTGGAACCCCCCAGATGTGACGACAACGTAAAAAGCCAAGAATGCCGAAGAAACACTGATAAAACTTGTGATTTGACTCAAACAAAGTTTTTCTCTATCAGTGGAGTGTGAGTGTTTGGGCACCACATGATAAAGAGTAAAAATCAGTTAATTATGTTGTAAAATCTAAACTCGCATTTATAATCGGTATCCTTTTTCCTGGTCTGTACCCCTGCCTACCCCCACCATCAATACATTCCTAGAACCTGTTTCAGGCAACTCCTGTAAAGGGAGATTTTAAGATAAATGCTACATGAACTCACTTGATATCGTTGGCCATGTCGTCCTCATTGTCTCTCCGCCTCCTGAAAAACACTAGGAAAGCAAGGCAGACGAAGAGGAGGAAGATGAAGCCGAGCACTGAGCCCACTGTTGCACCAACAATCACCCCCACTTTGCTGGCTGGAATAATGGAGCATACAATGATAGCGTGTTATTAGAAAGCACGTCCACACAGCGCAGCAGTAAACATGGCAGCACATTGGCTTCATCACAGCTTGTGTTGCTGTGGGTTACGTACAGTTGATGACCTCCAGGTTGACGAAGCAGCTCTCCGATCCAGCTGCGTTGATGGCTGTGCACACATACTTTCCGGACATGTTACTGCTCAGGTTGCTCAGCTTCAGGGTGCCGGTTTTTTCATCTAAAGGATGACAGCAGTTAAACATTCAGTCATTAACGTTGTCAGCTCTGATATCATCCATGCTAATAAATGTAGTCATGTAAAAGATGCAGCTTTACACATTGAAGCATCATAAAACGTCATCCAGGGTTAATGAGGTCTTAAAATTAGGTCAATACAGCCTCAGATGAAGAACACCATGTGACCTAATAGTAAAAGTAAAAGTCCCGTATTTTCTGTGTTGCAGTATCTTTGAGCTGCCATGTTCTTGTTGGCGCAAGTTGGTTTTCTTCTAGTAACCATTTGACCAAATATGGCTTGTTTCGGTCTTTTTCTAATTGCACTGTTATGAACCTCAACATTTAGCTGATAGGGGTGGGGAATCTTTAGGCACCTCACGACAGCATTATGATTTAGACGGCAGGAGAGTTTTTCCTTGCGTGATGACTGCTACGACTCTCATGGCTTCTTATATTTGTTGTGACAAATAACGAAGAAGAAAACCGGCTCAGGTTTTGGTAAATGCAGGACAGCTTCTGTTTCCTCCACATCAGAGCAAAACAAGGAGCTGCATCAAGCGGTTTAGGTTTCCCCACCAACAGCCAGCTATCCTTCCGATGTGCACGTGTTTTGGTTGTGTTTACCCACAATGCCCTGCATCAAACCCACAACGACCTTTATGTTGTGCTTCCTCTAATTGATAGTAGACCAGAGTTTGCCTCCTTGATCCGCATCAGAGTTCAGTTCATTCACACCTTCCCACACAAACCAGACTTTAGAAGCAAACAAAGTCCCTGATAGAAGCTAAAGTACCTCCACCCGCTAGCTTTGAATGCAGAGGTTGCTAGTTGGATTTCACGCTCAGCCATCATTCCTGTTATCTGCACGCTACAGATGATCCGGGTGATTTAAATTTAAACAGTTAAATCTTTTTTTATAAAGCTTTTGTTGCATCTAAAAAAAACAAAACAATTTTTTTCCTCCCATCCCCACTATTGAGGGTTTGCAAGGTCTGATCTGAGACCGAAGGAGGGATGTTTTAATCTGCGGTTAATGAGCCGTCGTCCGTGGAAGGAATTCATCACCTGAGAAATGCTGCGTTGTCCGAAATGAACAGGAGAGCAGAGATGACCAACTTCAGGGAAATCTCCAGAGTCTACATGAGGAACGTACATGCAGAAACATCCAATTCTGATAACACTTTTGTCCACAGTCCCAGAAGTGAAAACGACTTTCGTAACGACATGTGATAGAAAATTTGTTTTCAAACGTATTTTTTTTTAAAAAACACACAAAAAAAGTGAAACTTTCTCCTTGAAGTCACACCGCGTTCTGTAAATTATTCTCCACTCTATTATAACTTTATTTAATTAAAAAATGGTAATACTCCTATTTTTGTACAGATTGTACTTGGTGTTTTTTTTATTTTACTGCTTTTGTAATTAATGTAACTTAAGGGCAGAGCTGCTAAACCCATTTCGTTTCACTGTGCTGTGGCCTTGTACAAAGACAATAAATAATTTTCTATTTTTTATCCGTGTATCCTTTCATTAGCAGCATGTTTGGTTTTAAAAAGGGAAAAATTAGGATTGTAAGTCGGATTTGCTGTGAGTTTGGCTGAATGTTTCCTACTTGTGAATTATCTTTCTCATTGTGGAGTTTGGACCTGAGGTTGTTGGTAAATCATCTTATTCCTTCCCCAGGCTGATGCATGGCAACATCTGCCTCTAAGATCGTTGCTGATGTCTTTCCTCCTTGGCACTAAGATCGTTGCTGATGTCTTTCCTCCTTGGCATTCTGTTAACACGCCTGCAAACTGACTAAACTTCTGCTTTGTGCTTTGTAAACCTTTTTTTCCACATGACTGCATGTAAATTGAGATTTTTGGACAATATTACTCATAAGCTACAAAATGAGCCACTTACTGGCCATGGGTGAGAAGAAGACCTCGGAGGTGGGGCTGGTTTTCTTCCACTTGTACAGGGGGAGAGGTTTCCCAGTGCTGGACTGGCAGCTCATCGTCACATTTCCTTTTAACACTGGTTTTCCTGACATGGAGCACTTGGGAACAGCAGGCGGAACTGGAGACAAAAACAGAGGAACGATCTTAAAGATAATGTTTGGATTCCTTCTTTCATAGTGGATATGATCAGACCAGCTATGATGCAGGAGTAAACTGTGGTTTCCTCCTCACCCTTCACATCCAAACTGAGCTCAGCTGTGAGACCTCGACCATTAGGAATGATGACCTGGCAGAGGTAGCGGCCTGAATCAGATTCCTGGGTGTTGTTGATGTACAGTGACACATCGCGTGAAGGCATGCTGGCGTAGAAACCCACACGGCCCATGAACTGGGGGCTGCCCACACTCATGGAGCCTTTGGTGTAGGATATGATCTGGACAGGAGGGAAGAAAGACTCGGTGTGAGAAACACATGGCCGAACTATTTCTTCTCTCCAGCTGCAGAGAAGCACGCATGGCTTGAGAACAAGCATTTTTCCTGACATCCATGTCCGTGTGATTGCTTGGCAGTTATCCTGGGTCATAAGAATCTGAAGGATTTGTAATCCTGACATTTCTGCACAGAATATTAAAAATGTTTGGCATTTCCTAAATACATGTAAAATGTTTTCGTTCTCTCACAATCCTCCTCTGCACAGTTTTGATCCATTTCTACAACCCTGGAGTTAAAAAAACATGAAGTACTTCTGTCACTGGTACTTGGTTGGAATATCTTGTTGATGTCAGAAAACAGAACAGAAATATACAAGCTGGTCCATAAAGGCAAGATTTCCACATCAGATGGTATTGAAAATTCCGATTTGTTTTCCAGCTTTAACACAAATATACAACATGCGTGCGTCTCAGAAAGGCAGAGCATCCGCTGACGTAACATCAAATGTCCTCCAGAGGTCACACTCTCCTCCATTCTGCTGGTTTAACAGCAAATGTGACCCTGAATGCACATTTTTTGTTTAAATGTGGCATTGGGACCTAATCAGAAAAGGTGGAAACCATTAAAAAAAAAAAAAAAAAAGTATGGGGGGTTTTAAAGAAGAATATCAAGAATTTTAATATTTTGTCTCCTAATTTTATTTTTTTTAAATCTCGAGCCATTTTTTTTAAATTTCTTTCAGGCCTACAACACCCTACAAGAACTGTTTCAGTGCTTGTAATAATGACAATGTCATTTTTAATAAGGCAAATGCAACATTTATGGTCCAGACCTTTCACACATTCATGTCCACATATTTCTTATGAACAACTATTAAACATAACAAAGCAAGACTAAAGTCCTTCTTTTTTAGATTTTAGGGAGCCTGAATGACAAAGTTGACCATAGATCGCCAACTGGTTCAGATGGCTTTTATATTGGCTCTTTAATATAGAATTACATTTGATAGACTGAAAATGTCTGCAATTAAACATTTTCCATATTTGTTTCAGATCAAATCCAGATCTCTCTGCTCCTGCTTTGATCATTTTTAGTCATTTATTTACTCCACATAGTACCAGTAAGACACATGCCATCGTTAAGTGATCTGGTTTAACCCAGAATATGTTGAACCTGCTTCGCTGCAGGTTTCCGGTCTCGCCGAGTAACCAGATTACTCTCATCGAAGGTAGGCAATTTCCGATTTTGATTCAACAACTCGATTAAACCACAGAGTCAAAGTATTCAGACACAAAATGTATGTAGACATTTTCAACCTGTCTTCAAACTAAGCCGTATTTTTAAATGTTTAAGTCGGGTACAGGAGTCTTGTGAATGACAAAATGTTCTACTTTTATGTATCAGAAAGGATCGGTCCTCCTCCCCTCAGCTGCTTTACTGAAACAGTGCCTTGAAGCTCTGCAGAGAAAAAGCAGCTCGAGTTTTAGGACTTTTTATTTGCTTCTTTGGCAACAAACAGAAACTTTTAGAAGTCTTTTCTGGTAAATACAATGAATTAAACTAATTTGTTTTTATTGCGTTCATGCATGCATGATTTCAATCTATTATATTTAGAATTATTGATATGTTTATAACCTAATGATTTTGCAACACTGTGACTCTGGTGTTTCCTCACACAAATGTCTGGCCTTTATTTAATTTTCCCTCCAAAATGAAGACGTTTCCTTCCTTTTTTCCCCCACTTACAGCCCTCGTGACTGACTGAGTTGCTTAGAGTTTAATCCTTCTAGTGCATTAGAGTTGGGATGGGGCCGGGTGGCATCTATTGTTTTTGAGTCAGATTTTTACAGGTTAGTTTTTTTTGCATTTACATTGAAAATTGCTACAAAAATAAAGTCTGGTTTAATTAGATGAACTAAGTCTTTTCCAGCTCTACAAGTTCTTCATCGGACTTTTTTATGTTTAATTGTGATCCTCTGTTTGGGTTTTTGGGTCGTCCGTAAGCCGATTAATGGCTCAGCCCTCGGTGTCTTTAAGTTTTACAACAATTTACTTTTTTTAATGTAAAGAAAAAAAAATATTAATGCACTTCGTCTGTTTTCATCTGATCAGATTAAGGACATAAGAACTTGAAACATCTCTAATAAATCTAATTCCAGATTTTTTTAATCCACAAATGACAAATGATTAATTCACTGCTGCTGGAGATTAATTTATCTAAGGTACAAATAATTTCATGTTTGTAGCATCTTTCTGCTTCCTCACCAGCTGGGTGTTGTTGGAGACCAGGTTCCAGAGGACGGTGTGGGCGCTCAGGTCACTGCTTATGTCCGTGGTGTACAAGGCCCTCAGCAACACCATCTGACCCTTAATCACATCTACGCTGGTTTGGGGCATCTCGATCTGGGCCCATATTCCTGCATAGAAGAGAAAGGAATGTGGTTAACGTTCTGATTAGGTTGTCCAGTCAACCAGAAGAAGAACAAAGTAGTGTAAAATAATCATGATTATCAAATAAGTAACTTATAGTTATTACTAACAGAGTAACGACTGCATATTAATAACCTAAAATACTTTCTTTTTTAATGTGTTTTTATTCTAAATAGTCACATTTTTAAACTCTTAATTTCCATTTTAATGCATTTTATTGGAACTAGTTATTTCAGTATCCAGTATGCAGGTCAATGTTGCTCAGCCTTTTAGTGCAATCACAGTCATCGGCTCCCATGTCACTCATAACAAAACGAGCACACTGGCTTCAACTGATCCGCATGAAGCAAAAGCATCTATAGTGACGTGAACCCTGAGGTGTCAGCTGTGTTTAGTAACTCAGTTCCCAGGTTGAACTGTGAGCAGGAAAATCTAAAGGAAAAAAACCACATCCGTGAAGCTGTGATGTGGCAAAAGGAAAGGCGACGGCAGGGCTGCTGTTTGGATTCAAAGCCAGAGAGGGGCAGTAGAGAGCTAAATCACATCCACTCCGAAAGGACAATAAAGCTCGTTTCAGGCAAGCCTCTCCTTCATTAGAAATTCATGTTTTTTAATCAAATTTCTTTTTTTTAACTTGTCAGTCCATCCCTGCAATCCCAGCAGAGATCATAAGCAAAGGACCAGATAATTAAAACAGACTTTTAATTGTTATTTTTCTGTCTGATCCATAACCTCCCCACCTCTTCTGACATTAGTAATGTTAGCGAGGTGTTTTTTAGTCTCAAATATTCTCTTAACAAATCCAACACTGAGAAAAAAGTCATTTCCTGACTCATTTTTTGATTTCTCACAAGCCTGCCATCTCTACAAAGTGCATCAGGAAACAAGGCATGCAGAAACGTGGCAGATGTTTGCATATTTTAAAAAATTGATGGGATTCCTGTGTGTGTGACAAACATGTAAGCGCACAATGTTAAAAGGTGGAAATCCAGCACACAAATACACTTCATCCAGGATTTATTCACACATTCTGCATATTAACTTGCTTCAATGTGATGCAGCATATTGCTTAGTAGTAGTTTTCGCTAATTAGTATTATTTAATGTACCTGTTGCACAATCTCTGCATAGATAATGATGAAATGTGATGTAATGGCAAAGATCAATTCTGTGTTTCCTCCAGAGAGCCGAAGCTGAGCCTCTTTACTATGTCTGCTCTGGCTGAACACTACAAAGACGAGGCTCGGTCTCTTAATGCCACAGTAAATAACATGTGAGTCCTCAGAATTAAAGCCACTGCCTCGGCTGGCTGCTATTAACTTAGACTAAAACAATAAAAACCAAAACCAGAGTGAACTTTTAGCCCCTGGAAAGTTTGTAGGGCTCTCCAGGTTGGGGAAAATCAGATCAATGCTGACTCTGATCTTTAGTTTTTCTTTGTAGGAGGCTTTAAGGCCAAATAATGTGATACAATACAGTTCTGTAGTTCTGCACGGCTCTTCTCTGCTTCATTTTCTCAGTTTCCTATCAAAGTGGACGGGATCAGCTGTTTATCAAAGCCGAATTCTGACGCTCCGCCTAGACAGAAATGACACTTTTTGTCACCTGTGTGGGTTTGATACATTACAGAGATGCTTTCATCCATAGCAACTTACAAGAGACGGATAAAGAGGATTATGCAGCATCTGTCAAACTGAATAAGTTTACAACAGGTTGTTGTTCAGAGTATTTCTGACCAGTGGAGAAAAATAGATTTGTTAATAAGTTAATGTAAAGTACATGTTCATGTTCTCATTTATCATGCCAACGTCTACACAGCTGCAAAGATGATGTCTACATCCACAATCATCAGTCTGCAGTGTCTCCACATCACCGTATGGCATCGGTTAGACTCTCGCCCAACCTTGACTGGAGTTGTATTAAAAAAAAACACACACACTTTACTTAAGTGTTACTTCTTACAGTAGAAAACCAAAAGAGAAGGCCATACGTATACCGGCATTTAGAACAAATGTAAGGGACCAGTTTGAATAAAAAGTCAAGGACACTAAGTCGGATGCTACGTGAGGCCCAGCCCAGTTAGTGGCCACTGAACTGTTAACATACATTTAATCTGTGAGTTATATGACAATTTACACGTCTATCTGTTGTCATGAACAGGAAATTAGCTTTAGAGACCAAACAATTAACTCGTCGTTAATAGATCAGTTCATTAAACATACAGTCAAATCTATTGAAGAGTTTTAAGGTTAATTTTAAAAACCGAGAGGATGTCTACGTCCTGCAGCTTCCACAGGATCCTTAAAGCTTACCAATCTGCCTCCTGATGTAGTCCTACAGATCCTGGAAACACATAAGCCTGCACACCAATAGCAAAATATTGTCATGGAGTGATGAGAAGAAAAATTATTTAGATAAGTTAGAGCTAAACCTTACAAGAAGCTGGAGCATAGAGGCAAGAATATGGCAAATGTAATCTTTCTTTCCAGTACCTGTCAGTACTCTGGCTGTAGTGATTTGGATCAGGAGAATTAGCTTCAATCCAACTTCTGGAATAACATCAAATTCATCTTTAATGTGTAATTAATATGTAGCTTGTTCAGTGTTTTACTGGGGGAACTTTTTGGTATTTTAAGGGGTTAAACAGCAAGGCTTTAGGTCATAAATAATGATGCTGCTTTATTACATTTCTAAATAATACCTTTTACAACATGTCATAATGAAATAAATGTTCATTTTACTGCTGCTTTGTAAGATTTGTAGAAAGGTTCTGATTCAGGATTAAAGACATGATCTGAGTTCACCTTTAATATCATTAGTACGAGAAATCAGAAATCTCTACGGAGGAGGAGGGAGGATCATTTTCCTTGTCACTTTAGAGATGAATGGAGCATTTAAGTGATAGAGAAAGTGTGTAGGCAAGTCTCCTTTGGGAACACTGCTTCTAATAAGTCTAAGTCATTAGGATATACACAGCAACCAAAGAGGGAGAATCTTAGTAGAAGAAGAAAGGGTGGGAGGAGAAGTGAAGGACAAGAGAAGCAAAAAAGAAAATTGATTCTGCCAACTGTTCTTCAGACCTTGAGATTTGCTGGAGCAATGAGAAGCACGCTGCTGTGGAAAGTTAGATTGTTCCATCAGTCAACATATCAGAGGACATGTTGAGATGACGGTAAGTTGCTTAAATGTGTACACCGCGAGTCACAGCTTTAATCTTGCAGCTGACTCGACGGTGACGCTACTGTCTCAGTGTGAGCGAGAAGGGTGAATAAAAGGAATAGAAAATGCAAATTCTCCATCTAGGAAGAGCGTATGAAAGACAGAAAACATAATCAACCTATACGGTAGCAGCTGAAGACGCGACAGGAAACATGAGAATCTTGATGATTAGAATTTATGCTTTTATAAATCAGTAATCAGGTCGACATTTTAGGGAGGATGACAATTTATGATAAATAAACTGCACAAACCCGAACATACTACTTTATTCCTTCTGTCTTAAATGCTCAAACTTCAATGAGCAAAGCAATTTCCGAGTTCTGCATCGTGCTCAAGAATATTTCTCTCTAAGCAAAGCTAAACATGTCCTGATGTCAACACACACGAGAGCTAACCCTCTAACTCAAAAAAGGGACATCCTTTATATATGAATATGATTATTATGGTGTTATAATGATTTTTTACCTTGTGCTTTTGCTCTTTTCTCTTTGCTGAGTACCGCACTTTGGTCGACAGTGTTTTTCTAAAGTGCTTTGCAAATAAAACTGGATCAGATTGGAAACCTTCTCCGTATTCTGCCACTTGTTTTGGATTGTGATCGCAGCGATCTGAGCAAGTTAGTCCAGATGTACCTCTGCCCCGCAACATGCTCCAACTTCCTTTTTACTAATTGAGATGTATATAATCCCTCCAGCATGTTCCTGGATGATCCCTGAGCCTCCTTCCAGTTGGATGTGTCCAGAAAGTTGGAAGTCACCCAGGGTAAACCCTGATTGGTGGTCCAAACTACCCAGCTGGATCACTTCTTATGAAAAAAGCTGCAGCCCTTCTGCACAAAAACCACAGCTCTATTTTCTGAGGCTAAAACCTTCAACCTATATAGATGTAAGATGTCTGCCACTTGCACTCAGTCTGTCACTCTTCCAGTCACTATCCAAAGCTCATTACTCGGGATAAATGTGGGATTGACTAGTAAATCTAAAGTTTTGCCCCCTGACTACTTCTAAACCACAAACACATGCATCACTTGTGACGCAGCAACTTTAACCTTACTGAAAACATAACCCCAGTTCTCAGGGCAGCAACTACTACTGTAACAAACAGTAGATGGCCTCAGATTTGGAGGTGCTGACCATCATTTCCACTGCTTCCAACTAGGCCATTAGCTGCCCCAGTGCTTGCTGAGGCCAACAAAATCACAGTTCTAAGGCATCTATGCCAGATCTTTCCTCCCTCTGGGTTCACCTTGAAATCCTGCCCACAAAGATCACCAACAGAAGAGCAGATGAGAGATAACCAACACCAACTTCCTGCTGCAAATGCTGGCTAAATATCTGATTACTCCTTTAAGTGTTGTCGGCACAGAAGGATTTTAATTGTCCAGGTGTTATCCAGGTGTCCCACTTTGGATAGACTGTTTTCTCTTTATTGTGGCTAAGAAAAGACAGCAAATGTAGTGTGCAAACAAGACTTCCAACAGAAATCCAGACATCAACATTTCATTGGGAGAAAATGGGCCAAAGCCTCAGTCCCTCATTAGTGTGGATGGCTTTTCATGATTTAGTCTTATCAGCTTGGAGTACTTTTTCCATAAAAATCTTGCCAAGTGCTGCTTTAAGAAGATTTCCTGACAAAAATCCTCCCTGATTCCAATGAGAGTGCATCACACTGAAGGAAAATGGAATGGATATATGGAGGGATGAAAAATGAGGGATAAATAGAGAAATGAACAAGGCCATAGGGATCACATTCATAACATTCACTTTTCATTCTTAATTTGGTCAGCGAGGCATAATCTTTCCCTCTGTGGCAGGTCTGAAATCCACTCTGCGGGATTCTTGATGATTGGCTTTAAATATTCCAGGGTGACTGATGGCAGGTCAGATGGGAGCAAGCTCGTTGAAGGGAGTAATGAGGTCGACATTGGTCTCATCGGAGAAAATGAGGACATTTCATGAGAAAAGCCTAACAAAGTGTCTCACAGAGACCTGGACAAGCTTTTACTCACCTTTCAGCATTAAAAGATGAGGATGTGCTTTTACCTGGACCTTGAAAAATGGATATTTGAAGAAACAATTGGATGTAAAGATAAAAATTTAATATGAGGAAAGTGGTTGTGGTAATAAGGTGTCCCCCTCTAAGTGTAGTCCTGTCTGGGGTTTTTGTCTGTTAAAAGGTTTTTCTTCCCCAATGTTCCCATGTGCTGCTCAGATCAAACTCTAGAGCTGTGTCCCAGTTTAGGGTCTACACACTTCAGAGTGCGTAGGCTACGGAGGGTCGTACGTAATCTGTGCACTCCGAAGTCGCTTACGGTTTGTGAAATGACACTGCCTATCTAGCGAAGATAATTTTTCCACAGCAGCAGCCACACCACACACGACCCTCCCACCATGCCCCATGGGGGACGCCCCAGGCAGACCAGAGGACAGCAAGGAGCTCTTGAATAGTTCGACTCGGCTATTTTTGATCTCAAACAAAGAGTTGGAAGCCACTTTTCTTCATGCTTTTTTTAAAATGGGCATGGTAACAGAGGTGGGCTTGGGTTTGGAAAACCTAGGTTCAAGTCCCCGAGCTGGCAACTAAGGTGAACCACTGTGGGCCCCTGAGCAAAGCCCTTAACCCACCAACTGCTTCCCTTAAATCTACCCTAGATGGACTAAATGCCGCACGGTGATGTGGTGGTTAGCACTGCAGCCTCACAGCAAGAAGGTCACTGGTACGAGCCTTGGCTGGGGGAGGTTCAAATGTGGGGGGGCTGGTGGCCTTTCTGTGTGGAGTTTGCATGTTCTCCCCGTGTATGCGTGGGTTCTCTCCGGGTTC
>JBAMHW010000017.1:22505109-22555579 GCA_037177495.1 Rhadinocentrus ornatus | reverse complement strand
ACATCTCTTTCTGTAAAGTCCTCTGAGACAACTTTGTTGTGATATAGGGCTATACAAATAAACTTGACTTGACTTGATTATTCAGCATATCAGCTGAAAATTTCATCAGATTCCTCATCTGAGTCTCTATCAAAATGTTTCTTCACATGATGAAGAGGGCTTACTGTGTGCAAGTTTCTGCAAGAGTTAACGATATAATGACAGGAAAGTGAGCCTGTTTAGCTCTATAGGTCTTGGTGTAGATAAAGCAGAGGCCCAACAAACTTTGATGAGGGTGACCTTGCATCTTTTAAGATACAAAGATGGGAGGAGTGGGTTGGTCTCTTCCTCTGTTATCAGCTACTTTTAAATAAACTATTAAATTAAGTGATGTAGATAGAAAATGAGAACATCCTGGGTGAGTAAAGTTTCCATCCAGATATGTTTATTGAATAAGATGAGGAGCAAAGAAAAAAGATCAGACTAATTCGACAGAGGAAGGGGAGATGATAAAATCTAGAGATGAAAAGTAAGAGCCTGGGTGGAGACGTGATGCCATGCTTCAGATGCAATTTCTCCAGATTAGACTTTGGATTGGTGGTCTAACTGTCATTAGTGGGAGCAAAAATTTCCACGCTAGACCGTATAACTTTAGATCATATAACTGTGCACCATTTTACGTTGTATCAATGCACGTGATTGTTTGCATGTTTTTTTTAAAAATGGTAACCGGCTGATCTGACGTGTTTCTGAAGCTCACAAATGACAGATAGACAGGAGACTAAGCCAAGAGTCGGTTGAAATTGTTTAGATTAGTGGTTTTCATACTTTTTGAGTCACCCCCAAGATAAAGATGCACT
Organism: Rhadinocentrus ornatus; assembly: GCA_037177495.1. Lineage (NCBI taxonomy): Eukaryota > Metazoa > Chordata > Actinopteri > Atheriniformes > Melanotaeniidae > Rhadinocentrus > Rhadinocentrus ornatus. The sequence goes on along the minus strand of JBAMHW010000017.1, from coordinate 22,554,740 downwards.
GGTGTTCGCGACCTCCACCCCGACATGACGACTTAGTGATGAACTGTGTCATGTATCAGATGGGTCATCTTGCAGCTTCCTCTAAATGTAAGGCTGGAAAACTGTTAGAATCTTCATAAATAAGGATGATAAAGTGTTTTTTGGTGATTCACTGCTGTGTCAAGGCATCTACATGCCCAAAATCAGCTTCTATCATGGAGATGATGGAAAATTCAAAATTAAAGCAGTTCTAAAGATAAAAGGGGGTCCAACTAGCAAAGTGGACATAAAAAAGTGGCCATTGAAGTTATATAAATTTTTTTTAAGTAATATTTTTCCCTCAAGGTGACATGACATGATCTTTTCATGTATCCACTGTCCTGTAAGTGTCTTTAAATTTTTTGGGGGGAAAATTATCAAAAAAAACACAAAAAAAACACAAACATAGAGCTTTTTCTGACCCTTTGCTCATACCACAACTTTGTCTCGTGAGAGTTCAGGCAAGCTTCTGACTAATGTTAATGAGGTGCGTGCTGATTGGCCGCAGGGAGGTCAGAGTCTGAAGGGTGGCTGGCCCAGTGCATGCACAGTGCGTCCGACTCCAAAACATCAACAGCTAAGTGATAGCGAGCGAACCTGACCAAGCAGCAGCTTACGGAATTCAGCCATTTATGTTTGAACATGACTCTGAGCCTGAGAGTGAAGATAGCGAGATGGTGGAAGAAGCCTGTTTACAACAAAATGAACACATGGGGCTCATTTGTACATTGCAGGGGGTTAAACTTTTAGGCTCGTCCTTTATCATTACTGTTAGCATTAGCTGTGTCAGCTTAACTCACGGTTGACATCTTCAAACAACTTGTTGTCATGGCGACTGCCGTAGGTTAAGCAGGTGATTTTAGGCGTGGAAGAGGGGCTGGCTTATTCTTGTGATGACGAAATCACAGGAACAAATTAAAATCACGCGTTTGCGAGAGTTTACCCCATAAGCGGTTCTGCTGAGAACAAATGGCCCAGACTGAAAAATGTGACCGTCTTCAAAAGAAAAGCTTTCAGGGAAGTTACACTTCGGTCCAACAACAATACACGTTTTAACTTAAAAAAAGTGCAATTTCATCCCATTTTATGTTCTAGCCACTCACCCAGGATGTTCTGCAACAAAAGCCCAAAAGATTAACAATACAAACCACAACAATTTACTAAAGCCACAAAATTCTATGAAAGGGAAAAACCACAAATGCAGAACAAGATCTTCCCTATATAGAGCAGTACCACACAAGGTAACAGCCCCATTCAATTTAAAACATCCACAAAACAATCAGCTCTGCACCATGACTATTGATCTACATGTTGCACATGTTCACTTAACACTAAACTACCAAATACTGGCTGATAAACCTTTGCACGCAGCACGGGACATCACCAGAAAAAAATAACAAAATATGGTTAACCTAACAAGTTATCAAAACTTGAGTCTAATTCTGCTCAGAGATGGTCCAAGATTTCTGAACCTGAGTCTCCATCAGAGTCAACAATAATAAATCCACATTGTGTTAATATAAAAACCCATTTTCAATCACTCAAGTCTTCCCTCTTCATCTCTTTTATATCCAACACTGAATTATTAACAATTAATAACCACACAACTTCACAGCTTTTACACATGTAAAACTTTGCCTGCATGAATACTTCATAACTCACATTTAGAACAAACTAACCAACAAGTACTTCATGTCATTATATATTACTGTAAAGAAAACAAAGACTACATAAAAAAGCCTATTTCTAATGGTTTTCATGGCAAATAAAACACGAATTAAACGGTATTTAATGCAGAATCACACATTAGTTTGCCATGTTACAGATAAAAAATTTGATTTCACACCAGATTTGAGCGTTGCTTAGGTTAGTTTCACTGAGATCCGGTCTTTTTTTTTTTTAGTTTAACATTAGCAGCACATTTACACACTGAGCAAACACATGCATCATGAATATTAGATGAGAAAAGTGAGAAGAGAGAGGGGGAAAAATACATTAATGAAAGCCAATAATCTAATTTAAAGTCTTTCAACATACTTCAAGTAGATCAATTACCGAGGAAGATGAAATGAATTCATCTTAGAGGAAAATTTCCATAAAATTTGAATGTCCAGGTATCTGGTATGTCTAGGATCAACATTCCCAGCCTAACAATGGCTATTGAAAGAAATAACCCAGGACTCAACTCCAATAAAGGGAGATAATGAAAGGAGGTAAAAGTGCCAACTGAAGATGGGCCTAACAAATATAGAGGTAACACATGCAGACATGGAGCTTCTCATGCGCAAGGGGAGCTCAGGGCCAGAGACGGAGGCAGATCTCATCATCTGATAAGTGTGTGAGTGCAGTCCCTTGCAGGATAATTAAAGCAGAGACACAGCAGTGGGACTGCTGAAGAGAGGAATGTGTCATCTCAGTCCTCAAGCTGCAAAACTACCAGCCGCTCATCAGCTGGATACACTGAGGAAGGAGGATGAGGGAAACAGCTGCTTAATTGGGATAAGAGAGATGGTGTGAGGCCAGGAGGGTCAGTGGTGTGTGTGTTTCTGCAGCTGCATTAGTCTGTGCATGTGTTCTTCTCGTAGTGTATGTCTTTCCTTCTACCTGCTAAACGCATCTCCACAGCTGGACTCTTATAGTCTCCCTCGACAGCTGCAAATGCATCTTGGGATGCATCCTGAATACTTATTCAAAGTCAGTACTCTGCTAATTATAGAGTGAACTGTAGATATGCAGAGTCCCGTTATCCTTGTAAAGTATGACATTATCTGCACATTTCATCTTTACATTGTGATCCAGTGGGTGACTTTCAGTGCTAGTAGTGCATAAATGTGCACATGAGATAATAACTTTCTTAAAAATTAACTGCAATTTGACAATACATATAACACATTTGAAATCATGCACTACTTTACTGCCACTAATGCATTTACATGCACAGTTTAATCAAGCGATGGTTGTAGTTCTACCTAATTTGGGTGCAGCAGCACTACTGGTGGTGCTGGTGCTTTTATACACTTGTAAATGTAACACTTAATTTGCTTTATTTGTCATTGGCTGAAATCAAATCATTAGAAGTCAGTGTTTCTGCTAGTTTTATTGGTACGGTGACATTTATTATGTAAATTCCTGTCCCGTAGAGGCTGAGAAACCGCACTTCTTAATCTTTTTTTAAGCCCAGGGTGTCGCATCATAGCACTTCACTTTAAAGCACTGCATCACCTGCTAGAAACTGGATATCAACACACTGGCTGTTTTGAACATGAACAAGAGATGAGACAAGAGCCAACATGGGATGGACTTTTACTGGCTGGAGAGAGCTCAAAGAAGAGACATGATGCAAGACGGATAGGATGTAGTGAACTTGTATTTAAAAGTAACAGAAAACAAGACATATTTAGAATAAACAAGTTAACCAGTTTAACCCTTTAGAACCTGACCCAAAACGTGATGGTAGAAAATGTCTTCAAATGGCCCTTTAACAAAAACAAACAAACAAAAAAAGAATTTATGATTAATTACTGTGTGATACATCAGAAATATTGTAGTGCAAACTGTGTTAAATGGGGGCAAAAGAAAAGTATCAGATTGTTCACTAACAGGGTTTCAGATATTCATTGTCTCTGGGAAGTAACATAAGATTACACATGGAATTGTATAAAAATCAATAAGTTAGCTTAAGGCTGACATCTATATAAAATACAATTGACAAGCTAGCGGTTAGCATGCACGAACAGACTAAAGTGATTTAAACAACTTCGTCCATCAACAAATGTTTACCTCAACAATATTCTCTGTGTTCAATTATAAATTCAGTAGAATAATTATAGGTAAATATTCTCTGGCCATGAAGGAGAAAAACATCTTTACTTTCATATTCTGTCTGAGTTGACTACGGAAAGACTGAATGGGCAAAACACACTGCTTTACTTCAAGAAATTTTGATAACAATATCACATGGTAATGTTCTTTGATTTTCCGGAAATGAGAAAAAGTTTCAATAATGAAGTTGAAAATAACATTTTTTACATGTTTATGATGTTTGTCAATATCAGGACACTCAGATTTATTTTTTGAAATAATCATAAATCAAAAGGGAGTTCGTAATTATCTGACTGCTTGAATTTATTGATGAAAGTAGGAATGCGCTGGGATAAAGAAAACTGAGGATGCAACATATAATGATTCGTCGCTGAATCGAATTGAATTGTTGACAAGATAAATGAGGCTTATTGTTGTTTTTTTAAATATTTTAAATAGCATGACATGCTCCTGTATATTGTCTGTGCTTAACATCTCTCTTTACGCCTCTCTCTCTAAAACATAATATTCCTTACTTGAAGTTCCTTTTCCAGATTAGTTGATGAAATAGTGGAAAAAACATTCCTAGGAGGCTAATCTCAACTGTGCTCATAAGGATTAGTGAAGGGTTTACATGCCAGCTCACTAAACTAAAACAATGAACAGAATAACTATTGTTAGGATTAAAGAAAAGCTATGCTAACAATGACTTAACAAGAGTGTTAGCTTTCAGAGCTTTGCATTAAGAACCACTGGTAAGTTCAGTTTAACAGGGCTGCTAGGGTAGCTTCTTGGTCTTATGCACGACCTGCAAATGATCAGGCTTTTTGCTTTATATTTGGTCAATTTCATGGACATATTTTAATGCGATCACTCAGTCATGTTTCATTTAATGGTTGCATGCTTTATTTTAGGGCTGTGCGTTTAATCAAATTTTAATCACATTTACGATCTTGGTTTTCAACGATCATAAAAATGAAAAGGTTCGATTACTTTGCTCCTTCGCAGTTCACTTTTGTGCTGTTTTCAGTTGCAAATCGAGCGCCCCTGGCATTGCTGCGCTGCGCTCTGTTGCAGACTCCTCCCACAGTCCCAGACGCTTTGATTTAATTTAACTCCAGATGCAAACACCTCTCAAGTTATGGGCTGGACACACGGGAGGCAACGTCGCTCCTTCTCCATTAATTTTCTATGGAACCTGCGGGATGAAGCAAAAATCGCTGCCGTCTTCCAGCCAAGCGACAGGCGACATTCGTGCATGTGAAATGTTGCGCTCATTCATGTAGACGTGCACACGGGGGCTTACGACGCGAAACAAAAAAATAGAAAAATGACTCTCACATTCTTTACAATACTTAACACAGAATAAAGAGATGTATGCTAAAGAAAAGGCAGCTGTGTGGCGCCAGGATGAATTTGTCAAAACGTATGTTCTGGATTTATCCGGATCAGGCTTGAGGTCCGCCATCAAATGATATTTACGATGTACAACTGAGTCCATCCTCATGATTTCCTGCTAAATGAATCTTGATGGAGTTTATTTTCTCTCAATGATCTCCAGTTTCTAGCTCAAATGTGGATGAGTAAGTGAGTCCTTCTAATGGCACTAATTAACTAAACCTGCCTAAATTCTACCACGGCACTCACTGGACCAGCTACTTCCAGGCTCAAAACTCCTGTTTCTGGTTACAATGTCACATAAATGAGACAACTCAGCAGTTTTTGCTGTGCTCCATCATCATAACTTACCACTGCTTTTAATCATTACCTACTCACTCCAACTCATGTGTGTCCTCTTATTCAACCAATATCCTAGCAATGAGAAATAGAAATGTGTGTGTATATATATATATACAGAGTAAATTGAAGCCATCTTATTGGACACACATCAGCACATCTTCTGCTTTGCAAATGCATGTTTACAGAATAATCCCACAGACACAATCATGGTATAATATCTATCTTAATAAAGCTGTGAAATACGACACTACAACTGCTAGAAAAAGTCAATTCTTGACACATTTTTATTAATTTTCAATTCTCTTTTCTTATGGTCTTGTGCAGCAGCGACCATATGCCATTGTGATGCTCGGGTCTCTGAGAGCAGCTGAGCCTCAAGCCAGAACCAAACTGGCTTTGGTTAATTGGAGCTGCCTTCCATCTGATGGAGTCATCATGGGAACTGCTGCAGAGGAGAAATTACTAAAAAATCTGCCACTTGACTGAACTTGAAGCTCAAATTAAGCACTGCAGATTAAAAAACAGCCAGTGATTAATTATTAGACAGAAACAATGTAAAAAAACAACAACTTGAAGGTGCAGCAAACACCGCATCAACACATTACACATCGAAAGGGGGCAGATTATGGAAACATTTTTCTCATTTAAAGCATATATTTGGGTGTCTGAAGTCTAACTCAAAAACTCAGCAAAATCTCCTCATAAGTAATATATTCCACTTAAAATAAATAAATAAATTCCCTAACACTGCCCTAACAGTTCTTTATGGATATCCTTCTTCACATATTTCATTTAGCACAAATATTTATTACCAGCTGGAAGTTAGAAAGTCAGATTTCCCATTTATCATTAAACGCACCACCAGTTCAGCAGCAGTAACGTCCGCTATGCTCTGCAGTGCGTAATTTCATAACTTGGGCCAATTCAACATATGACCTGCAACCAGACTGTGTCTAGAAAAGGGATTAAAAACCCACCAGCTGTCTGAGGTCCAGCCGCAGATGAGGGAAATGAAAGTATCGAAGAAAAGCGCCTGTCAAAACCTGACGTGTGGTCTGAGCTTTTCTACCTGTAATAACCTGCTGCAACAGATTACAAAAGAGGCAAATCCTGAGGAGAGGAACGGGGTGGAGTGTGGGTCACTTCATGCCCCTAAAATGTTCCAGTTGTAAAATAAAAATGAAAAAAAAAAATGAGTCACGCAGTTATTTTGAGCAGAAAAGAGACATCATCCACATCCTGATGTCTTTGCACTGGCTTCCAGTGTGGAGTTTTTTTTATGTTTCTAAAGCTGTAAAAGGTGCAGATTCCCATTAGATTGTAGATCTCCTCTGCCCTTATTACACCACTAGATGTCTTAGATCTACTAATCAACTGCTCCCTCATTTAGATGCTTTTTCCACAGCAGCTCCGAGACTTTGGAACGGACTTCCCGCCTCGGTCAAAGACTCAAAAATGTCTTCAAGGCTAACGTAAAAACTTATTTTTCCACAGCCTTTGGGTGTTAATCTTCTAAAATATACATATTTATTTATCATTATTAGTTTTACTTTTTATATAAATCTTTAATTGTTTATCCTTCTGACAATTGTTTAGCATAATTATTTTATTTTAAGTTTTATTTAACTTCCTAAACCAATAAATGTAATATGGTTAAGACCTCAGGAAACTGCATCAGATATTTGCCTTTTGCTCACAGTTGTAAACATGAATTTGTCCCTAATTATTTGTCAAATAAAGTTTAAATTAACGAGATACAGTTATTTGGATTTGTGTAGGGGACTGTAGAAACATGTTACACTGCAGCAAATCCCTGCACCTTTATACATCCAACTTGTTAAATAAAGCTGAGAAGAACGATCATGTTTTCTATATTTCTGCCACAGATGATGTCATATGCAAGACAAAACAGCGGTCTCGCTGTCACTGGGAAACCTGTTGACATTAGATACTGTAAATAACAAATAATGAATTTAAAGAGTTCACTTTTTATTAATGTCTTCACAGCTGAGCTTTTAGGCATTTGATTCAACTATAAATCTGTGTGTGTGTGTGTGAGAGACAGCTCTTCAATGCAAGATGGAGAAATGTCAAGACCTGACCTAATCGATCAATGCTTGTGGTGGGAGCAATTAATAGTTATGAATAATTAATGAGCTTACTGCAGTTGTGTAATATGTATAAATACACATTGATTTGGACAGTTCAGGAGGTGCAAGATGGTTTGTTACCATAATTAAAAGTATATTTGTTGATATTCTTGTTGAGATTATTGTAAAATGTAAATGATGCAGGTAACCAATTAGAAATGGTGCTTATCAGTGCACACATCCAACCGGACTGTTTGTTTGTTTGCTAAAGTGACTGTAAACTCGGGAATGTTCCAGTTATTAACAGTCTGATAAGCATATCTTCACAATAGTTTAATGTTTGTGAGTTACAGTTAAATATCTTGGTCATGTGTGGCAGCTTTTGAATGTGTGCTGCAGTTTAATTTAAAATTTAATTTATGTAAAATAATTCCAATGGGAAATTTTTGGGGGGTTTTGCCGAAATTGGAAATTTTTAGGTATAAGCTAGAAAAGTTTTTTGAAGAAACTAGATAGCTGTAAAATGATAAATAAAGAGAAAAAAAACCAGCCTGGCCTTCCAGCTTCTAATTTTCCTTCTGCTGTGTTTGTTTACCACTTTCACTATTTTTAAAATGTACCCTTTATTTGTATATACATATACTTTTTTTAACTTATGTATTTATCATTATTGCATTTATTTATTAATTTTATACTTCTGCAGTTTTAGTATTTTTGTTTGTAAATTGAATTTTCTGTTAATTTCTATTTACCTTGCATTTATTTTATGTTTCTTTAGCACTTTTGTTTTTTTTATTTCTATGTATTTTTTTTTATTATTCATGTATTAATTTATTATTATTGGATTTATTTATTTATTAATTCAGTCGTTTATTTTCTAAAACTGGGAGAATGTTTCTTTGGTTTGAAGTCTTATAATAATCCAACCACACCTTTAACCTTTCATTGGTTAAATATCTGAGTAGAGGTATCTGATTGGCTGGTTTGTACTTTTTCATACACACACACACACACAAATGAGCGTGTCCCTCTTCCTCTATGTCCCATTTTACATACTTGCACACTAAAACACACACAGACTTCCTCTGCATTGTGTGAATGATGGCAGAGAGGAAAAAGCTGGGCCTCATGATAGCGCTTTATTCCAGGATTAGCCTGTTATTGTTGGTAGGCAGCGTTACAGTGAAGTCCAGTAGTCGAGGTCAGACAGGAAGTGGCTCCTTCTGAGGCACCGTTGGCCTCTGACACGCTCCGCTGGTTCAATACTCCCACGTCTGAAAGATGAGTCACTGCCCTTTACTTATGGGTGGTAATGCTATGAACCAACATTTCACAAAGGATAAAAAGCTAAAAACATTAACAGTACAATAAGTTTATTGTTCCAGTAACAATTTTTAGTTCTGTGCTAATTTTAAAGAAATGTTGTTGAAGTAATTACTCAGTCTTTTGTTATATTATGATACACAGCAGGTGTTGAATGGGGGGGTTGGAACATTTCCTCAGCTCTCTAAATGAAAAGCAAAGGTTGGATGCAACAAATGCTGTTCCCAGAATTAGATTAATTCAGCTGTTAAGTTCATACTAAAGGCCATGAAAGTATATTTGATGATCTCAATCTTTGCCACTATTTACTTGAAAAAAAGCCTCATTAGGAAGGAGGTTGGATAGCATTTTACCCTCAACCTTCAATTTCGACATCACTGTTTCATATTGTGTCCTGACGTATTGTTTCCAAAGGTCTTTTACTTTCACTAACAAATAATATTTAGAATATTATTTATCATCCTACTTTATTCTTTGACTTTAAAGCAACTCTTATCTACAGAAAATTCCACTCTTCACAATTGCCCAGATGGCTCTTTCAGTGTATGTTGGATAAAAATATATACTTTTTACTGAATGGCACTGGCAGTTCAGTGAATAAAATAACAAATATAACTTACTCAGAGGCCACTTTATTAGGTCCACCTGTTCAGTTGCTTGTTAACACGGAAGTGTGAAGTGAATTAAGGTTTTTAGCTTTTTATCCTTTGTGAAATAGTCAATCAGCCAATAATAGCATCTCAATACATTTATTCATGTAGACATGGTCAAGTTCAAACTCTAAAATGAGAAAGAAAGGGGATTTAAGTGACTTTGAACGTGGCATGGTTGTTGGTCTGTGTATTTCAGAAACTGCTGATATACTGGGATTTTCACACATAACCATCTCTAAAATTCACAGAGAATGTTCTGAAAAAAGAGAAAATATCCAGTGAGCAGCAGTTGTCGTGACGAAAATGTCTTGTTGTCAGAAGAGAGTGAGCAGACTGGTTGGAGACGATAGAAAGGCAACAGTAAGTGGACTACTAGTTTTAATCAAGGTATGCAGAATAGCGTCTCTGAACCCACTACATGAAAACATGGATCCATCGTGTCTTGTATCAACGGTAGAGCCTGGTGATGATGATTTTATAGCCCCTTAGTACCAATGTGGCCTGGTTTTAACACCACAGCCTACCTGAGTATTGCTGCTGACCATGTCCATCCCTTTATGTATGTGTAGCATCTTCTGATGCTACTTCCAGCAGGATAACGCACCATGTCACAAAGCTCAGATCATCTCCAGCTGCTTTCTAGAACATGACAATGAGTTCACTGGACTCCAATGGCCTCCATAGTCACCACATCTCAATCCAGTAGAGCATCTTTGGGATGTGGTTGAACGGGAGATTCTAATCATGGATGCAGCTACTGTGTGATGCTGTCATGTGTTTATATGTTGCTGTTTACTACTCTTGGACGGGTTTCGCTGCACCTGTTGCAATGACAATAAAGTTTTCATTCATTCATTCATGTCAATATGGAGCAAAACCTCTGAGGAATGTTTCCAACACCTTGTTGAATCTATAACACCAACAATTAAGACCCATCTGAAGGAAAAAAGGAGGTCCAACCCAGTACTAGGAAGGTGTCCCTAATAAAGTGGCCGGATTTCAGATATGATGGTATTTAAAAGTATTTATTAAATTTATTCTAAAACTAGAAAGGTTATTAAATTCACACATAAGTGGAATTAAAATAACTAATTTTGACATTTACATCAATAAATTTAGTAAATCTAATTGTATAAGTAGGTTCAATCTAAAAAACGTCCTTTACTTTCTCCCATCTGCTCCAGGGAGGAGGAACATAATTAGTTTCAGGACTGACAAGTCATCCTTATTAACCAAAGACCGCCACAGACAGATCTGATAAGTTTTGCAGCCTTACCAGGCACTGAGGCCCTATGCCAATTATCACAAGTCGACCACAGAAGTACATGAACGATGATTACTGATACACTGATTTTTACATGCTCACATGAAAACAAGAAAAAAAAAGTGTTATGGCAAGAGTTCAGAGTCATGGGGTCCAGTCGCAGATATAAATATCTTTTCACCTGACCATTCAGTGTCTTGCTGGGTTAACTGGTGTCAATTTAAAGAACGGAGAAGCGTGACAAAACACTCGCATTTATATTTTGATCTGAGGCGCAGGACTTGGACTTGAATCAAAACATTTCCCACGTGAGACAAACAGTTACAGTAAAGACATCAGATTTGTCTGGAGGTGGCTGAAGAGATCAATCTGAACATTAGAGAGCTGACAGGAGACACGATCTGCCCAGGACACCCCTAGATTTTGATGAATTAAACCCGGGGTTGCTGTACACCTTCACCATCCTCCAGGTACAACCGGATGTCAATGTGTGTGTGAGACAGACGGGGAGAAAGCCTTCAATCTAAGAATTCAATTTAAATGATGGTAAACATTACTATGCAACGTGACCCAGAAGAAGATGGACACAGATTTTCTCACTGTTCTCACTATGGGTATCTATGTGGATGCCATTAAAGAAATGTGGCCTGGGTGGAGGCTGACAGGACAGATGGGGCTCGGCTGGAAATGAGAGGCGATGTAGAGATGCCACATAAATGAATGACTAGCAAAAAGGTGTGTGCACTTTGAGACTTCAGCCAATCTGGATGAGAGTTTTCTCATATAGACTTTGTCGTGTGTGTGTGTGTGTTTATTTAGTTAGTTTTTTCTGGCATCACATTGGATCTGCTTGATCCTCTGCCAGCAGAGTTCTGCGCCAGCCACGAAGCCGGCCAAGCTTAGGCAAGACAAACAACACTCGTTTCGTTGATCATCAATATGAAGTTCTACAGTCGCTAAACGCTTTCATCACAAAACTGAGAGACCTGCAGAAATTTTAGCTGAACTTTGAGGAACAGTTAGCTGTGGAGCAATTTGCTTCAAGAGACACAGGAGTTTGTTTTTAGAAAGATGAAAGCAGTTTGTCTGGCACCGCTGCAGCAGACAAGGTCCAGAATGATGCCATTTGGTCTTCCCATGGTGCAATGAGCGCCACGTGTTCGGACCGCCTCCTCTCCTTCAGAACTAGCAGCAGCAGATGCTGATGTTATGATTGTTAGCTTCCTCTATGTGTGTGCGTGTTTAAAGACATATCCACCTGCCTCCTTTCCAAAACCCATCCTTTAGGTGTGTGCACAGCAATGACACATGTTCCTCATTATGCTCCATCTTTGGCTGCCTTAAGATCCTGACAGTCTCTTTTTATTAGGATTTATAGCTTCCACCATACTTTAACTACTTCATTGGATGTTACACCTTTTCTTTGGTGTGGAAAATGAGTTTCTCCATAATTAAGAGCCTAGTCTTGCACACCCTTGAGAAAGATGAGGAAGGAGAGGAGGACGTTGCTTGGAATCAAAGATAAGGACTCTGAATTGAGTTAGGGAGAGACATTCATCATGTTTTGACACAAAGACAGATAATGTGGGGAGTCGGAGGGTGTGCAGAGAGAGAGAGAGGATGTGGTTACCTGATGCACAGCAACTAACTAAAGTCTTATCTGACCTCAAAATGCCAATGACAAAAGAATATATTGGGAACTTTGTGTCATATTTGTTTTTCAGCCTGAGGCTGAAGCAATATCTTTTATATTTTCTAGGTTACATCATCACCAGTATACTGGGGTTTGACTACATATGGAAACGATAACAAGACATAGTGACCGGCTGTAAAATGAGACGTACCCTGACACAGAGCCTGAGAAAGGACTACATGAGACGCAGGATTATATTACATTCTCAGAAGTAGAGAGGCTTTCCCTAAACATGTCACAACACTCAAGTGATCCCATTGCTACAGTTGGTATGTTTTCACAAGGCTCCACAGCCTTCTGTCAGTACAGTCAGAAAGACTCTGGCATTGAGTGTTGTGATATGAAGCTGTGTTGACAGCACATTCTCATTCCCAAGTCACATACTGCTGCTTTGTCAAGAGCCCTTTGTGTCAGTTCTCAATGCACAGCTGCCCCTGTAACATCCCTTTCTGATGATGTAACAGAAAACGTCTGCACAAACAATAAAAGACGAATGGAAACAAATGTATAGTTTGGGCTTATTGACTCCCGAGTAGGCAACACCATATCAAGCCAAACCTTAAATCAATTGATTTTTCTCCATTTTTTCATTGATCAGATCTTTATCTTGACATTCATCCCACTGCTGCTCTTTTAACTGCTGCTGTTGTTACACATGAAAGTAACTGCTTTGGATTAGAGATTAAAAAGCACTTTGTCAAGATTATCATTTTTAATTTGTCAGGGAAAGTCCGTAAAAAACATTGGCACATTAAGAGAAATGTCCCCGTTGTAATGTGTTTAGGACATCTGGCTTTGGCTAGTTTGTCCCTGGTAGCACTGACGACACCATAAAATGAAGAAGAAAAGAGATATTTTGTCAGGATTAGTAAAAAAAAAGAGCATTTTAAAAATTAAGCATTAACAAGTGTTTGGTTATGATTAGGCAATAATTGTACCTGGTTCAAATCACTTGTTTAAGTTTAGGCATAAAAAATCAATAAGTTAAGAAATGAAAAACTATGATGGTTTGGCATTTAGAAAAACAATGGCATCACTTTCACTGCAGACTCGTTGTGATTAGAAAATCGACTGTGTGTACCATGACTGTTACGTTGCCAACAGATATGCTGGGTCCAAATGATACTTTGGGGCTAAACCTAACAAGGTACAATGTCCAAATTATGCTAAATAGTTTCCCTGCATTTTTCAAAATGTTAAAAAAAAATGTTTATTTGGAGGATAAAAAAAGCCAACTTAAAATTTAAGTGAATATTTACTCAAAAAATACCAAAAATGAATGTTTCATCTCCAAATAACCAAAGTACAACCATGTTTTATTGTAGTTTGATTGATTGTAGTTTATACTGATTATCCACAAACAGATATGACCGCTTCCCTTTGTAACCCCCCCATCTATCTAAAAATGTCTGTACTACCGGCTCATGTGTGACATGATACATTTAACTTCTGTTTCCCAGATTTGATGATGGGTAATAACATAAAACCTTAATAATTCAATTTACATGTGTTTGAGGTTCATTACAAACAGTAATGTGTTGATTGACGACCTTTCAGGAAGCTGAATAACTGGGCATCTGTCACGTCACCGTGACGCCCCAGCATCCTCTGATAACATCCTGTCTGTCCCTCTAAGAGAAAACTGTATATCCTAATTAGCAAACTCACAATCCCAGAGAGAGCATGTGGGGGTAGGGCCATCAAAAATAAACAAAAGCTCTCAGAGAGGCGGGAAGTAACAGACAAAGTTCACTGTCCCCAGAGGACGTGCTTATCTTGTTGTTTGGTCTTTGATATCCAGCCTCTGCTCAACTTAAATGTATTCGTCTGTTTTCTCCACTAAAGCTTAAACAGGGTTGAAAGCTTCCCCAGTACTGAGAAAAAAGAAGAAAACACCTGAAGATTGAGGTGATAAATGATTGTAGCAAAGACATTTGCAGAGTACAAGCCCAAAGAGACAAAACGGGAGGGGGCAATGCAGTCCCCCATGTTTTCAGGATAAGCTATCAAAGAGCCACTTAAGGATGGATTATTCAGAAGGACATCAGCATCTGAATCTATGAATTGAAAGTAAATGTTTATGGGAAAACACCAATTTGCCTGGTGGCAGCTTTCTGTTGGGAAAGGGCCAGGAAGGATGAGGGGAAGGAATGTAGACCATCTATCTCAAACATGCTAACAACCATCTGAAGCATCCCTGTTATGACATCTTAGCTAAAGAGTTTGAGTCCTCTTAGATTCTTTAAAGATGTGTAAAAGTGAAGAATGTTTTTGTCCATAAGCTTTAAACTGGCTTCCAAGATAATTTTCCTTCAGAGAAGTTATATTTTCTATACGACATCCCCATTAACAGCTTTATAATGCAGCTAAATCATATTTGACAGCACGGACGACATATTTTATGTCGTTACAATCACCTGCAGAGGAAGACAACATCAGCGTAGTGATCGTCTTGATGTCTTGCTCCAGTTGCTTAAGAGAATATTTTTATTTTCTTGGCAATTCATATCTTATTCATCCTATATTTTAGCAGAAAGATTGTAACCTAAGTTATCATTTTATACACATTGATATCTATAACAAAATATAATCATGCTTGCATATTAATGCATTAATAGTAACCCAGGGTCATGAAATTAGAACACAATAGAAATATAATTTTACTCTGCATCACATTGTCTTCATTTAACTGCAGAAATTGAGCAATTGCAACAAATCATTTTATTTATGAACATTAAGCTTTACAGCACAGCGTTTGCCCTCCAGAGACCAACTTCAGGAACGTGGCATGGTTTGTATGTCATCAGGAGTCCCAGACATAATGCGGGAATAATGTAGTGTAATAATAGCAATTGTCACATAATCACATGGCAGCATGTAGCTGGTGTGGCCTGCGGGGGGTTCGGGTCAGCTCGACTATAAGTGGCATTTGTGAATACATTACAAAATGAACCCTTGTGACAAGAACCTATATTCGCACCTGTAATTACTGTTGTTCGTAGAGAGATTATAATCACCACTCTGAAGCCAGATATTACAACACAGATGCATTGAAAGCATGACTCTGACATCTCACTTTGTTCCATGAATTGATCCGAGAGCTGTTTTTCAGTAAATGGAAATCTTCACATGCAGAAAAAAATTTTTTTTTAAATGGAGATGTCAAAGTGATGGCATTACTCCAACTTTCTATACTTGATAAGCTGTAAAAATGACTCAGATTGACAGTGAAAATGCTGAATGCACATATTTTAAGTGTGTGTCTGGACAGAGGTACTTTTATGGTAACTCATCCTCACATCTCTTCTGCACTCAGATTTGATTAGGTTAGATGACGAAGGCGGAGGGGACCCCTTGCTAAGCCTCAACACTCCTAATCATATCACTGTTCAAAGGCAGAGCTGATGATAAGGCTCCCAAAAGAGACGAGCACATCTGGTGCTCGGGTGGAGGGATGTAGGCGACAGATGGACTGGGAGTCGAGACACACATACAATGCTACTGAACTTTACCTTGACATCGACCTGGAAACATGTGTAACTGATCAAACTTTGCCAGCAGCTATAAATAACAGTGAGTGACAGTAAACATGTCACTAGTGTAAATCAAAGTCTCTGTGAGAAATAAACCGTAAGCAGCGTTTGTGTTGTCAAGCGTTATCAATCATCAGGCGTGCTGCCAGCCTGTCGTCAGGAGATGTGCTTTTAATGAGATGGAATGAGATTAAATCAAAGAATGTTTGTTTTTTTGTGAAAATATAAAAGAAATAAAGGACATCAGAAAACAACCAGGAGTGCTGGTGCACATAGGGACAATTGGTTAGTGCTAATTAATGAAGTATAGCATGTCAGTCAAATCCATCTACTGGATATTTTGACAGAATAGCTAAATAGTACTGAATGCATTAATTGATGACATTCATATTATGATGTCTCATGTTTTTAAAGGGCGAAAACCCCAGAGATTCAGAATTCTCATCACTGACCAGTTTGTCAACTTTTAATGGCAACAAGACTAAGAATCAACAGTCTTGTTAGCAGCACTGAGACCGAGCACAGCAAAAAATTTACCATAACTGCTCACATCTGCATGCTAAAGCCTAGTTCATGCTCCACAAGTCTTTTGCATCCTTTACATGTGTACTTTGGTCTGTTTTCAGAGAGCCTGCGGATGCAAATATCTGTTATTATTTGCTGCTAGCTTAACTAACAGTCTTCAAAAAGAACCAGTTTGATGTTTTTAGCATTGATCTCATCCATACGGAACAAAATTTTTAACTATTGAGCATAAAACCAAATTTAAGGCATCAAAGAGCTGGGAGATTATTGTTGATTCTAGCGATACAAATTATGATAATTTTAAGTAATTATTATCCTTGTCTGATCCTCAACAGCAAGCAACATCAAGTTAAGTCGATCTCAAGTGTTTTTGTGACAAAATAATAAAAAAAACACTTCTCCACACAATGAAAATGCCATAGCTGAAACCTTTGCTTTAAAATATGTGAACTCTGAGACCAGTTGGTAACCCATGAGGTTACCCATGAGAGCTGGTGTGATGTGATCTGTTCTGTCAGCATGAGCAGATGTTCTGTCTGCCTGTCCCAAGCAAACAGACAATGACTGTGGCAGCAACATGGAGCTGTCTGGGGCAGAAATGTGAACATCTTTATACTCATCGGTAAAATGCGGAAGCTTCTCATGTCTATTGAAACTGAACCCTGTTATTACTTAGGCATAGCAAAACAGGTCTTCTGCAAACTGCAAGAGTTTCTTGCGTTATGAGAAACTCATATGTTTAATAACACTTCAAGTTAGAGTCCACATATGTTGCTAGAGTTAGAGAGTTAGAGAAAAACTTTTGGAGCCAAGGCCGAGAGATCATAATGACATAATGACAGATAAGAAGGTTCTTTTGAGGGGTTGCTTGGTGACCCCTCCACACTCTCTTTCCTTCTCTTTATTATATAAATTTGACATATTTCCTATTTATTCGTGGACATTGTCACTGTCACTGCATTGCTCAAGTAAAGACCACCAGTCTTTAGGCTACTTTAAGGTTAGCGCTATCCTTTCAAAGGCTGCAAAGTAGCAGTCCACATCACCATCCCCAAACATGGGTACAGCGGAATGAATTTTGTAATATCAAAATGACATGAGGGAGACGCCGCATTCAGAAGCCCACTGGAGCCTTCCAGACTGGCTCTGAGCTTCAAGCTCCAAACAGAGCAGACAGACCTGTTTGTCGGCTTCGATCTCCATCCGACAGATTTCAACCTGCATGCTGCATTGTTGGGCTTTCTCATGGGCAAGCCCACGCAATATCGGACAACTACCAAAAAGGGTTCACAAGGCTTACAAAACCTCACGGGTCAAACACAACCAGAGCTTCCAATCCCAAGTGGCACACTGAGTACGTTGTACACAGCTGCCCCGAATGTTTGTTAAGTCCTTCCTATTAAAGACCGGGGGGCCCGTTGATTGGTTGAAGGAGCATAACCATCCTCCAATCCCGAAGAAGACTAAGGATCATGAAGTACGGCGACGAATCTCCTGAGTCAAAGTGGGTGGGTCCAGCCGGGAACTGCAGCCAATTCCCTTCTGGCGACAGCAGAATCTGCATACTCCACATCCAGGCCACAGGCCTGGGATATGACAGTCATTGCTGCTTTGTCAAGTGAAGTGGTGCGAGTGTAGGTAGGTAGGGCTGTGCCAGTTTGGAAGTCCACAATAACCAAGGAAACAGGGCTGTTGACGCTGCTTCGTGGGAAAAAAAGGACTGTTGCGTTTATGTTTACTGCTCCGCATCCATGGGTTATTGCTTTATTGTGGACAGCTGTGAGAGAATCAGGGTTACTCTATAGCAGGACAAGAGCAAGCCCAAATAAGAAGCTACACTCAAGAAAACAAGCCCTAAAACTTGCAACACGCGACTGATATAAAGCGACTTCACAGACAAACAAGCCCAAAGCTGTTTATAACAGGTGAATTTAGCAACACTGCTGCCTTTCTCTGGCACAGTCGTCTTTTCTTTCTCCTTCTACCGTCTTAGTTACCTGCCTCTTAAACTCTCGTCTGTCTGCACTGTAGTGCTGCAAAGTTTACTGCCAGGAGTCTCACAGACTTAAATGGCTGAGTGTATCACGTGGGATGGCTTAACTCACATGTAAATGGTCTGCGTGTTACCTGACGACTACTGTCAGGACTGCAAAAGTTGCATCAGTTAAAATAAAAGCAAGATTTTATGTGGTCTGAGTCCAGATCCAGACCACGGTCCGCTTGTTAGTACCCTCGGTTCTATGAGGTCAAGTAACAGAATCAAGGAATCTAGTTTTTATTTTAACCTGTGCTGCCCAGATGGTCTGTAAGCACACAGTTAGTTTGTCATGTTGTGTCGTTTCGGTTACTTTTTTCACACCTGGTAGTTTTAGGTTATCTCTGAAATATATTCCTTGTTAAAAGGAAAAAGACAACAGTAAGGGCAGGCTAAAGGTTTTATGACCTGGGATAAATTTTTATAGGTGGTATTGTGAGTAGTATTGAGTATTCAGTTACGGTAGTAGCTTCAGTCAACAGAGATGAGAGCACACACTGGAGAACCAGAGTTTCCCAATGGACGAGCTAAAGCTAAAAGCTCCTCAACACGACGTTCCAAAAAAGTGGAGTTTTTAACATTTAGCTCATAATTTCATAACTATTCAAGCAAGTGCTGGACCATGGAAATTTACACCACTTTACTTCTGCTTCCAACAGTTACACAAACTGGGTTTAGAGTGCAGCAAATCGGGCTTTTCTTTAATATACTGTGAACTGTGTTGGTGCATGACCTTTATGGAGTTAAAGAGTAAACAACTGTTGGATGATAAACTCATACATAGTAAATATTTAAAATATGGCTCTTGCTTGAACCACTATGAGCTGTTTACAAGTGCAAAAAATGATCTTTTCTGGTGGCCCTGATTTGAGTAGTTTTTAGTGTTAGCTTGTGTGTTCAGGAAGGCTTCCAATTCTGCTGCAGATACTAGAGGTGTTGAATTTAATCGTTTCCATGATGCATCGCAATGCGAATGTGGATAATTCTGCATCAATGCAGCAACAAAACATAATCTACTATATGTAGTGCATAGTAATGATGATTCTTGATTTTTCAGCAGCAAGTTGGATGTTTAGGATTGTTATATTGAGGACATTCTGATTGATTTCTGAAATAATTAAGTTAAAGGGGGTTCATAATTATCTGACTGCTATACAAAAAAAAGTGATGCATTATGATGCATCGTGGAATTGAATTATATCGTTGACGATATAATCATAACTGAATCGTGACACCAGGGAAGATGCACAGCCCTAATAAAAACTGAGTATAAAATCAGACATCCAACAAACCAAAAAACAAAACATGGAATCCATTTAAGAGGGAGAATCATCTCTCATGAATCACAATCTTGTCTACAGATGTTGTTAAACCTGAGATTAGATTCATCTGACAAACTGCAGCATAATTAAGATTATTTCAGTTCAGTTTGTTTACATGGAGCCAAATTAGTAAATTATCATTGGACATTATATAGAGAAAGTTTGATAAAATACAGCTAAGTTCAATTCAATCCAGTTCATTCCAAACATATTAATATAATGGCAAGTAGTACTTTGTATTAGACTTTTGGTGCGTTTGATTTGACTCGGAGTTCGGAAGTTGGATTTGGGAATTAGCAGCAATCTTTGTGAAGTTGAATATCTGACTTAAAGGGGTGGATTTCTGACTGGGAACTTGGAAAATCCAACTTCCGAGCCCATTTTACTCTATTAATGTGAGACTAGATGTTTATTAGTACTGATCAATGAAACTCGATTCAAAAAGTCACCAGATGATGTTTTTAATTAAAGAAATATGTAAGAACTTCATCTAAATTTCAGCATTTATATATAAACAGTTAGAATCTATGGCAAGAGGTTGGAAAATAACTACTGTCACAGCTCTAATTTTATACTTTGCAAGGATGACGACAATTCTTCCTAAATTCTTGCCAGAAGCTGTTTTCAGGCTGCCAGACAATAGCTATCCTTTCTTTAAAGAAGCAGTCTTCGTATCAAGTCACACAATAACACTCTTCTCACTCCAACAGTGTGCTTTATCGAGCTCTGGGGCAGGACTCAAAACCTCAACACTGCTCCTGTCCAGGTCAGAGCCTCCATCTCTAAATCGAGCCATTGTGCGTACTTAAGAATGCTCCACTACCCAGAATCCCTCAGGACAATGGACAAAAGGGGTCCACCTCAAGTTACCAAGCACCTGTCCACTTGTGTGAAAACAGACACTGTCCCTGAGAGTTCAGAGCCACTCTGCCCCCTTCCCAGCCACCCCGGCAGGTATCCAGTTGCAGGGTGGATGGGCGTGGTGCCACAGATATGCTGGCTAAAGAAACAATTCCTGCTCATCTGAGTACTGTCTGTTCAGAAACTTTGCTCCACTTTAATACGAAAGGTTTGATAACTCTGATCTATGCTTACTTATCAACTGAATCCACTTTGACGTGATGGTTAAAACTAGTCACTTTTTCTTTCACCCTGCTTCAACAATAGACACTGCTGTTCATCAGAAATCCTTCTATAGAGATTTAGAGAAGACAGAAGGTATTTATTTTGGTGGCTAACTGTTATCAGTGGATTGATCGTTGTGGGCTGGAATTGGTGCTGGATGGAGTAGAGAGCATCAACAGGAAGGTGGAATGTACTGGAAGGCCTTATCTGGGAGCGCCAGGCTGCTGTGACGGGAAGTGGAGTGTCAGGAGGGGAAAGAGGAAGTAGGCGAGGATGTAATGTACAATCACGCACATATAGACAATCGAGCACAAATACGCAAATCTGCACACAAGCACATTGCATTTCCTGCCTAATCAGTAATGCAGTAGAGACAGACGGCTTTCTCCACTCTGATTTTCATTTTTTTATTTCCTCTATCTACCAATTGCTCTTTCTGCATTCTCTAGCTTCCCAGTTCCATGTGTCTTTATCAGAAGGGTTTAAAATCAAATAGGAGAACAAATACGTTAACAGCACCATTATGCTGCTCAGGGTCTATTGGTGTGTCAAGCCAAAGCACTGATTTCCCAACAAAACTGGATACAACTGCAAGCAAAGGGTTAAGTTGTGCATTTTATAAACTGCATTATTATAATAAAGCAGTTTATAATAATATATCTGGAATTTAAAAAAAAATTATGAAACCTGTTCAAATTTTAATCATGCAGCTAAGTTAGTTTCTGAAGTTCTTTATTGTGTCCTACAAAGAAAGAGTTTTATCTGAATTTAAGCTAATAAACAAGTGAGTCCACTTGGTGATTTTGCGTATACGTATGTGTAGCAAACAGCCGGTTGATCAATCAAAATCCTGATGCAGCCACATAGAAGAGTGAAGCAGCGTTTCATCTGATAAGACATCTTTGCTCTTTATTCTGTGCTACAATACTCTCTAGATCTGATGCAGAAGATAAAGACGTGCAAAAAGTGAAAATGATGGTTTGGAGTATGTGAGGTGTTGGAAAAGGGATGTCCTCAAGATATTATTTAAGGTAGAAAGAGTTAAGATAGCAAGTGGGAGCTTGTTCCTTTAGCATAGAAGCAGAAGTATGAAAAGTCTGGACTTAAATTAATCTGTGTCTCAGGATGCTGGCATCCACTACTCTTTTTGAAAACTAAAAACAGTGTGTAACCTGTGCAGTGTTTTTCTGTGCATGCATGCAGAGATAAACATGCCTGTACCATTGCCTGACACAAATAAATAAAGATATATATATATATATATATATATATATATATATATATGCCGTTTTTACAGCAGCTGTCAAAACAATCTCATGACATCCAGATTTCTTGCAAACAAGGTTGGGGAGAGCAATAAAGAGATGACGTTTTAAAGCTTTTGTGATGGTTTACGATAGTTTACTTCTAGAGAGAATTTGCTGTAGGTGGAATTTCATCATCCATGTGTCAAAGACAAGCTGAGAGACCAAAAGTGTGCTTTGCACATGATTGTAAGAACTCCAGCTGCAGAACTGTTAAAAAGATGCATAGGCTTCCTTGCCCCAGCTGTACCCTAGTAGGGTACAAACTTTCATTCCTTTGGAAAAAATAGTGTGCACCCCTAAGGACCCAAATGTATATTTTACCTTATGGCACAGAAATGCATTAATTGGAAAGACCATACACAACTACAGTTCATCTAGGCTCACTAGTTAACCCAATATGTGTACTTTGGATTTGGGGAGGGAGCCAGGAAAACTCTCAGAATCCCAAAAAGCATTGGAAGTATTGTTGGAAGTATCGTTTTAAGCAAAGTAACAGTTCAAACCACCACATCACTGACCTGCAAATACCTGTCAGACAAGCTTGTCTATGTGCCTCTACCTTAAGGTTATTAAAAGTATATTTACATACCCCTTAGTTACCAGTGATCATTTGGAAACTTACTTACCTTAGGGATCATTTATCTACCCTATAGGGTTCATTTCTGAGCTTTACCTTTGGTTACAAAAATGAAACATTAATAATCTTCCATAAGGTGAGTGAAACTCTGCTGCTTAAAAAAGAACTGTCCAAAACTCAGATATATGGAAAGATGATTGTGCTTTCAAATGCAAGGAAGCACACAGGAATATCTGTGAAAGCCCTGTGACCATCATGTGACAAACTACAGAGGGTGGATTCTTGTGAGCAGCAGGTGCAAAGTGTTTTAAAGGGACTAAAACCTCACTGTATAAATCTTTCTATCTGCTGTCAGATAGAAAGATTCCCCCTTCTTGCCTTTCTTAAACAAGTGGAATATCATACAAAAGCTTTTTGTCTCCCCACAGAGTTGAGAGCACCTTCATTTATTATTTACATCTTGTGACGTGCTTTTGTGATTTAATGCAGCCTCATTAAACTAAATGCTTCTCTCAAACAAACAGTTGGGCCGTTATGTACAAATTTGCAGCTCTTACAGGGAAATGACAGGAAACAAAGCACTTGGACCAGAATGAACCCGTCACTTTTTTAACAAGACTAAAGATAGTTTTCTCAGTAAAATTCTTATGTATAGAGGAATACTTTATGTTTTACAACTAAATAAAAATATATTAGCATTAGTGAAATTGTTGAAAAGATGAACTAATGGCTGAAGTAAGTAAAATGACGCACAGTTGGATTATTATTAATAATAAAACACATTTGTTATATTGAGATTTGGTGAGAAGATAAATCTGTTTTTATGTACCAGCTGGATTCTGTCTCTTCATCCTTTAGTAAAATACAAATATAATCATATGTATGATTATTATCATCTGTGACCATGTTCATCTCAAAGCCAAACAAATGTGTGTTTTAATGCTGCTCCACAGACTCGCACACGGCGCTGCGTTCCTGCAGGCGAGATGTTAGAAAGTGTTGGTGCTGTAGCAGCATCTGGCAGCATCATCATAAAAAGGCTTCAGTTTGTCAGAGCTTTTCAACAGTAATGACCCACTCTAACCCACACCATATTATACACATTGTGTCTGATTGCAGGTTTACTGAGGATTTACCTCAGAAGCACAACTTGTGTGAAGTGTACTGTACTGCAGGTACAACAGCTGTTCCGTATAGAGAGGCTACAGCTAGTCAACCTAGCCGGCCCAGAATCGACTCCTGGCCAGACAAGCCTGCTGCTTGTCATTCCCCACTCTTCATGACCCTTTTACTGTCAAATACAGGCTTCTAAAAGCCCAAAAATCCCTTAGAAAAATGTATGAATTCTCAACAGGAAGCTCTTAAAAAGTAAAAAAAAAAAAAAAAATTGGAATTAATTATCAATCTTTGTCATTTGAAAATCACCCTCATCAGCCTCAAATTAAGGCTTAATAGCTTTAATTACTTTGGAAGCACTTCTGGGTCCTCCGTGCTCTCTCAAGGTGCTCAGGTGTGTTCTTCTTAACTTAATGCAGAGCATCTTAGCTAAAGTGAAAAAAACTTTAGCCTTTCTTGTAAGAGCAGGTAGCCTACCAAATAATCAAATGGACTCTTTTAAGTTGGCTTAAAAAAAAACAACTTACGTGTTGTGACCAACTACATCTTTACCAGTCAGTCTGTTAACCAGTAAGCTTGCACCAGTGCACCCATAGGGCCCATTTAAATTCATATAAAAACAGAAATGGTTGTAAAATGCTAAATATTGTTAATTTGCTCATATGAAAGTGCAATCTGCTTTCCCAACTGATCTAAGGAGACATTCACACCAGAACAGTCCGAAGAGCTCGGTTCGTTTGGAATTCCTAAAATGTTTGCACCTTTATTTGGTTTGCTTTCACACTGCACTTTATTCATACAGACCAAAGCATCTTGACCCTGTCACACAGTTGTCAAACAGCTGCTTACTACAGGGCAGTATTCCCTGGAACTACCACTGTCCAAAATTAAAGAAGAAAATCCAGGTCATTGATTGGCCAGGATTAAAAAACAAATAAATAAAATGGAGTTACAGTAAATTTATTCAGTCTTAGGGTTGTTGTTTTTTCTTTCTTTCTTTGTTATAACCGAATGTGGTTTTCACTAGAATCTGTTCAGTAGCAACGATTGGATAGGCAGATAAAATGCCAGATATATGTCGTGTCATACGTCACTTCCTCTCTTTGGTCCGGTGCGCTGACATTGGGAAAGCATACGGATCATCTAGTGAATAAGTTACCTACAAGTAGTCCATCAGACGCATTTATCCCGTTGGAATATATCACCCCATGTCGACCAAACTGTTTGTACACTTTCAGAAAAAAAGTCTTCTCTTAATCTGAAAATGGAAAATTCTGTACTTTCATGGCATATGCCCCGTTTCCTTCATAGAATGATAAAACACTAAGAAAAAAGCTAAGCCAAATTTAATGATTTCCTTTGATTGGTAACGAGCGATTGTTTTAAATTTATCCATGATCGATTATCAAGGACCTACCCACCATCAATTCTACCTTCACTGCAACTCAGACTGGTGTTAGTGGTGATGGTGGGCGTCTCTCCCTGGACTGTCCACTGCACTCATCATCCCAACTGTGAATCTGGAGAAAAGTGTATAAACTTAAGCTATGTCGTACTTATTGTAAAACTCTGACAGTTCTGGTTCCCAAGATGCAATGTGCAAATTAAAAAAATACAGGTAAAACCACTGTGAAAAGTTATATAACAGAAATTCTCTCACATTTTACAGAAAATTTGACCCTATTTTTACAGCTTTTTCTGAAAGTAGGAGAGACTGTGTCACATTAAAAATGATGATTTTAAAAGTGTATGGAGACTGCAGCTGGAGTTGATGCAGCTGGTACAGGTTCGAATACCAGCCTGGAGCCCTATGCTGGAGGTCACCGCCTCGGTCTCTGACCCTCTTTCATGTCCAGCAACTATCTCATGAAAGGCCTCTAAAGCTAAAATAAAATCTTTCAGAAAAAGATTTAATATAAAATCTTTATATATCAACCAAATTATAATACCCCGCCCACTTCCAACCATCAGCCCTCCACCGCCTCGGAAAACACAAGGTTACTTAGTAAAACACAGAATTCATGGAGAAAACAAACAATTTGGGAAAAAAATAAGTGGATTTCATAGAGCCAAAAAATCCATCTGAAAGTCATGATTGTGATTTGAAAAGATTTTTAACTTCACTAAATCCTGTCCGGTCTTGATCCAGCTCTTTTCTTGTTAGAGGATGCTAAATGATGCATGCTTTCAGAGCAGCAATGGCATTAACCCCCCCCCCGCGCTAACACAGACACACCTGTCCACACACACACACCTCTTGCTGACACCCTGGCGTCTGTGGGCATTTGTGGCTGTGTGCTTTGCTGTCACTTGCAGTGTGAAATAATGCATGCGCTCCACAGCAGGGCCATTTTCTCCCTCCCATTCTCTTAAGTGACCTGACAGTGAGGGCCAGCTTTGTAACAACCCCCCCCCAACCTACTTGAACCCCCTCCAAAACAAAAAGGAAAAATGGGATCCACACCACTCTGGAGACAGGACCAGTTAATGGACCCACTGGGGCCACTGACTCCATTTCCATATCCCGGCCACATGGAGTGCAGTGGGAATAAAACAGAGAGAACGGGGGGGTTAAAGAAGACGCCACAACAGCAATCTGTGAAAGCACCGCGATATGTGCTGACGGAGCAGGAATGATAGCAACGCCTGACAGCAGCATATGATGAAAATAACAACCACCATTCATAATGCAAGATGCTCTACCTTTTACTGAACGAGCACTCTGGACTCCCCCCCCCATTCAATGGCTTCACAGTTGGTCCCGCTTCCTTCACGGACAACAATCGTCCGACATCGGTGACGCTCTGCTGGGAGCAGGAGCTTTAATCATGAGATGGGTGGTGGTGATGGTGATATCGCTCTCCAGCCTCAGAAGTGACTTGTTCACACTTGATCTGCCCAGAGTCCCGAGGGGGGCGGGAATGTTAGAAAAACAAACGATCACTGAGGATAACAGGATGTAGGGACAGGTCGCTACGGCCAAGAGATAAGAGGCCGTGATTTAATAGCAAGTGCTGTTTGCATGCTCGAGGCAATTAGACTTATCGCACACTGTGAAATCTGATTTAAACCTGCTGCACATCATATACTGTCATGGCTCTGAGGCTGAGCTTAACCTCACTTTCTTCTCCCAAAAATTCAGAGAAACGAAGAGTTGCAGCTTGAGCATTGACAGGAATGTCAAAAGGTATATACACACGAAAAAGCAAAGTCGAACCTTTATTAAAGCCTTAAAGCCTCAGTTATTGTTTAACGATGTGAATGTTGTTAAGGACTGCTAAAGTAAACAAACTAAATAAACACAATTTTTTAGGCATCTTTTTCCAGTCTCATGGAAATTATATAAAAATGTAAAAGAGAAGAAAAAGAAAGAGGTAAATGAAAATGCATATTAATGAAGTAGTGCGAAATAATGTAGCCTTTTATAAAAGAAAGCTGAGGCTTACCAAAGCATTTCTTTAGTTTTGCAAAGTTTTACTGTCAATGCAGAGGTCGACCATGGTAATGCATTAAATATTTTACTATTCTTTTGCAGCACTTTTTATGACTAATAAAAACATGAATACAAGTGATTCTTGCCTTTACACAAGGGATGAGTTACGACTTCTTCATTTTCGAATCAACTGCAAGAGATTGAAAATTTTATGCAACTACTGACTCGATGCACAACTTTTTAAAAATTTTTTAAAAACCGGCATTTGGTCATAACGTGTTACCATATCAACAAGGTGAGGGTCAATTTATCAAGCTGTTTGCCAAATGCCATGTAAAAACAGAAGAATGCTTCACTATCGCTGGGCTCTGGTACAAAGTGTGTGGCGTTGTGAAATTCACTGCTAATGGAGTACAAGTTCTGTGTTCAGGAAAATAAATTGAGTACCAGTGTAGGTAAAGCTACGCATCAAAGGTCTAACGTGACTTGGAGTCAGCAGACGGTCCATCCACAAATCAGCAGTCAATAGTTAGCTTTGTCACCAGATGAAGTTTGATGTTAGCTATGATGAGCTAACAGCAGACTTCATCCCAAAGATCATAGCTGAAGACTTCCGTCACTCTAAAAATATCAGTTTCTGATATGAGTTTTCCTGGAGCTGTCGTTTATTTTTATTTTGGACACTGTGTCAGTTTACAGCAGCGAGTCACACACCAGCAACTGGATATCAACACACTGGTCGCTTTAAACACACACAGTGGCTGATACAGAGAGTGATAAAGACAGCACAAAAGATCCTCGGCTGCTCTCTCCCTTCCATAACGGACATCTACACCTCCCGCTGCCTCAGCAGAGCCACGAACATTATAAAGGACAGCTCCCACCCCGGCTCTGGTCTGTTTACCCTGCTGCCCTCTAAGTAGACTGAACCTAATGTTAGGCTGTAAAGGCTGTAACATACTTCCTGAGAAGGCAAAACTTTTTTCTTGCGGGGCTCCGAGAAGTATTGTGTTGGACACTTGATGTGGCCGTAGTTAGCGCGGACAAGTTTGAAGCGGAAAGTTGTCACATTTCCGAAGATGCAAGGCTGAATGGATAGCTTAAATTAACAGCTGATCGAATTGGTGAGAGAGTACGAAAATGAATACAACACGTGGAAATAAAGTCACGGGCACCGCCCCGTGCTCAGGTCAACTGTTCATTGCACATAAAAACACAGAGTTGAAATGGTCATTTTTATTTGTGCTTCCTAACTGAAATAACCAAATTTACACAATCATAATAATATTGAGAAAAAACAAAACTAAAATAAAAACTAAACCTTTTAAGCCAGGTGTGGTAGAGCACCTGCTGCAAAGCCATGTCACACTTTCGTTAAAACACAGGATTCAAGTAAGAATTTCTTGTAAATGTCTTTAACTTGTAAATGTGAACAGGCTCTCAATTGACTCCCCTGGTTATAAACAACTTCTCATATTTTACATGTGTGGACTCACTTGAAAATGCACCCCATTACTAAACATAAATAAGCTCTAACTGGACTTTCAAAGACAATTAAATCTCTCTTATACTGGGAGAAAACATGCAGTCTTAGCCCTCATACCTCTTGTTTTTGTCTTCCAGGATGCAACATAGCATAAAACAGGTTGTTGAAATTTCACTTTTAGTGTTTCCTTGACTTTTTTTCCCCCATAGATCAAGGATTTGTTGCTTCCTATTCAGCAAGAAATAAATCTACACAAACAGCAGGTAAGAACTTAAAAGAGAAAATCCTTCATGACATAAATATTAATCATCACACATAATCTGTGTTTCTATCAGCACATCAGGGTTTTTGCATAGTGCAATAAGATGCTTGACAGAACATCACAGGAATGTTTTCTCTGGCTATACATGCAGATAAACATTCGCAGCTTGGATAAAAGAAAAGTTATGACATCATACCATATTTACTACTTGCTTTTGGAGATTTTCTTTTTTTGTTTATGTCGGTTCCAGCTCACCGTAGAGGTTGAGAAACGGTAACAACAACTAAACGCAAGCATTTGTGTTGCAGGAAATATGTGGCTGTAGTTGGACAAAAACAACCACCCAGAAGTCCTGTGGTACAGTGCATGTGGTGTGGAGCCTAGTAAATAAGATAATATATGGAGTGAGTCCTGGCTGGTGCTAGGCAGGGTCTCAACACGCTGCGAGCAACTCGACCCCTCTTCATGACACAATGTATAATTAATGGGTTGCTCCACAGATGGAAACATTGCAGCTACATCAGTGTGTAATTCTCTTTATTTGTTTCTGCACAACTGTTTGACATCTCCCACTGATAAATATATACTTTCAACACTGTTGATTTGAAAGGAGGGATGAGGGTGAACTAAGGCCTCTGTTCAACACTGGAGGCGGAGTTTGAATCCATCCCTCTCACCGTTTTCACGTGGTTATTATTTCTGGTCAGGTTTAGATCTAGAACACATTTTCATCAGCCTAACATTAAGTTCAGTCTCATATTCAGTTTTACAGAAATCAGCGTTTTAGCAAACGAGATAACGTCAGCTGACGGAAGCTCTTATTTATCTAGTCTTAGTTTTATTTCTTTTTTTTATTATAAAGTGTACGTTCTTACAAGATGTGAGAGAGGTAAGCATCTTTGGGTCCTTAAACAAGGCAGTTAACCCCCGCCCCCCAGTAGTCCTTGGAAGGATGGATGGATGGATACATAAATAAAAATTGTTGCGTCTATGTTGCATCACATTGACTTTGCCCTGGAGCAAGGTTTATTTACATTTAAATTGACTGGGTACAAAAACATTTAGCTGGACCATCTGTGCTTTGAAAAGCTATTGAGCTGGTCATGGATTAACTAATATAACTTCTAATTTTTACATAAATAATCTTTGTATGTGAGAGGTTATAATGCAGGTTATAATTTGCTCATTTAGAGAAATTTTAGTGTGATGAAGGTCTGAGACTGTTTCAGTATTGTTTGTAAAGCATATTTCTCTGATCTAAAAGGGGAAATTGAGGGTAAAAAACCCCTGTATTGGCTAAATTATTAAGCTCAGTGAATATGTGGCTGAAAGCAATCTATGCTACACTAGTTTAAATTGTATGTGTATTAAAGTGTATGTATGTGGCGGCTGGCAATTTTTGCAAAGATGTACTGATCTAAATCATCTACCATCCTCTTGAAGTCGTATACTTAACTAGCTTTAAGTTAAAGGATGGATCAAACTGTATGATCAGAGGTAGAATAACTGTTATTTGGTTGTATTATCTTTTTATTTCGTTGATTTATTTAATCTGTAATTTCTTCAAAACCCTAAATGTAAACATTCGGTTTTTCTTTTTAGCCAAAAAATATTATACTTTAGGAAATGAGGCAAAAATACGTATATGTTTACTGGTGAAAGCTGCATTAAGGGCTCAATATGGGGCTGTTACAAAGTATAAATGGCTGGAGATGTTTCTCTATTTCAGTGTTGGAGGAGTTTGTGTGTGTGTGCGTGCATTTCCTGTGAAACACACTCAGGTAAAAGCCGCTGTGTGTGTGCATGTGAGGCATGTCATTGCTGATTACATGTTTACGGAGGACTCACTGGGCTGTTTCTGCCTTCATGGCTGCCTGACCTACCAGCTCTGCTCAGGTTTCATCAGGGCTGGATGGCTCACAGGACCGCAACCACTCACTTCAGTTCAGGTCTTAACTGGGGGTTAATTCCAGCTGTCCCAGCACATTCACGGATAAGAAAAAACAAACTTTTCTTTATGGTTGGACATTTTTAAAATTCAGAAAAATACCTGTAATGCGGGTAAACATACTTTAATGTACTTTTAGTGCTTTTTAAAAATTTGAGTTGGTTTTAGGTAAAATTTTATATTTCATTATCGAAAGATTGAAATGGAGGACCATGTGACCAAACTTAATCCCCCCCCATCATACTAGGTGGAAAAAAAAACAACTAATTTCTTCTGAAAATAGCAGTGGATTAATTTTCCTTTATATAATTTAATCAGTTCAAGGTTCAATATGAAAAAAGAAGGTTTGAAAGTTTCTGGAAAAAAAGAAACAAAGATCTTGTAGGGCACAAACTATAATATTTACTGTTATTACGATGCTGTTTCCTCTAATAGATCAATCAGTGAGTCTGTATGTATGTTTTCACCGCAAACATGGTGACCTGATTATTTACACCACACACACGCACTGCTGGCTGGTCAAGTCCTCTGGCTTTGTCCGCCTCTCAGATTAAAGCTACCGGGCTAATTTGCTGCTATGTCGCAATTCCTACATAATCCTGCTCTAATCCTCACCGACTCGATTAAACAGCCAAATCTCCAGCTCAGTATCAGGCCCTATCTGTCACACTTACCATTTACGCTTTCTCCCCCTCCTTCTCTCTCATTCCACGCCCTCCCCTCCACCTCGACTCTTAACAAAGCCCTCTATTATCTTTCTCTGCTTCGTCTTTTTCACCGGCTGCTTCTCTACTTTTTTCTCTTGAAGTGTACCTAAGAGGCCACTGTCGCCTCCCCCTTTGGGCTGGGATGTAATGTGTAATATGTTTCAGCCTAAACAGCTGGGTCACCTTCAGCTAGCTTTAAAACTTGCAGATTTAAAGTCATGCCTCTTTAGTCGGTCAAAAGCTAGTCTTAAACTTTTGTAACTTAAACTTTTGATGTTCAAAGGTTTTCAGTCACTCATTTCTTTAAATATTTTCCCCCGAAAAATGGAAATTAATTAAGAAATGTATTGAAACATGTTCCAAAATTAAATACAGGAAAAAGGAGGCAAAACAGCTTCTAACAAACTTGAAGGTCAATATTGTTAGGAAAATGAGGATAGCAGGACCCTTGAACAGAGTTAAATACTAGATAAAAGTTGGGAAAGGTGTTGAGGAGTTGTGGTGAAGAGTCAGCTGGGGGTTGGAACAAGGCGAGCAGGGAAGATTTCCCAACTAGACATGGATTTGTTTCTTCCTGTGGA
Organism: Rhadinocentrus ornatus; assembly: GCA_037177495.1. Classification (NCBI taxonomy): domain Eukaryota; kingdom Metazoa; phylum Chordata; class Actinopteri; order Atheriniformes; family Melanotaeniidae; genus Rhadinocentrus; species Rhadinocentrus ornatus. The sequence continues at coordinate 22,522,201 of JBAMHW010000017.1, read as the reverse complement.
GCTGGTGGTGCAGAGTAGCATTGAGAAGGTGATTTTTTTAAAACTGGAGGACTGATATGAACCTCTCTCACTGGGTGGTTTGGTCCTGGACTGAATGTGGGACTGCACAGACTAGGATACATAATTCTGCAAAAAAACAGACAAAGTTGCACCGGTAGGAGAGCAGGTGGAGGGTTAATAAGCAGGACACATTCAGCCACACTCTGCCACGAGCAGAGGTGAGGTTATAAAAAAGCAGGAAAACCCACAGATCTTAGTCTTCAGGAATAGTTCTCCAGGTTTCTGGAAGGACTTTCCAAAGCTCTTCTTTGGATGTTGTCTGCTTTTTTGTTCTGTCCAGATGTTCCCATCCATCTACGCAATTTTCAATATTGCTTAGATGTCCAAAGTTGGTTCTCGAGGGCTGCTGTCCTGCAGGACTTGAATGTTTCCAGCTGCAGCACACCTGAATCAGACTATGGTTCAACATGTTTCGGCAGAAGTTGATGACAAACTGTTGAGGTGAGCTATTTAATTAGAATCAGATGTGTTGGATCAGGGAGACATCTAAAGCCCTTGAGGACCTGAAGCTGGACACCCCTTAGTCCACTTCAGGGGTCAAGAGGACGCTGGAGTCTACTCCAGCAATTAGCAGGCGAGAGGCAGGGTACATCCTGGACAGGCCACCAGTCTATCACAGCCACTCATGCGCCCTCTCACTCACAGGGAGAATTTAGAGTAACCAGTTAATCTAACATGTCTTTGGACTGTGGGAGGAAGGAGAACTACCTGTAGAAAACCACATATACATGGGGAGAACATGCAAACTCCGCACAGAAAAACCACTGTTTGAACCCCTCTGAACCCACCAAATGGCCGCATACTGCTTCAATAATACTAACGGCTCTGGGGAGGATTCATCCCTCCGTCAGACCTGAAGACCTGATTTTCAGTCCAGTTCTTGAGTCATTTGACATACCTCAGCCTTCTCTCTCGGTTTTCTTTCCTAAAGAAAGGCTTCATGAGGCTTCGACCAGCAGTAAATGGATAAACTGAAGGTCAAGATGCATCTCTCAGGTCCTGTATCAGGTCTTTGCTGGATTTGTTTCCATTCTTAAAGGACACAGCTTTCAGATACTGTAAATCCATCCATGCATTTTCTGTACGCGCTTTTTCCAGTGCAAAGTCACAGGAGAGCTAGAGTTCATCCCAGTGGCTACCCCACAGCCGGTGGGGCACACGCTGGACAAGTTGCAAGTCCACTTAGGCTTCTGATGGAGGAAGTTTGTTAGTCCCAACACTTGTCCTGTTTCTGCACACACTGCTGAGAGATGCTAAGTTTTCAGATAATAGCTCTTTGGGAATCACCTTGTTGCTGCAAAAACTTTGTTTGGCATTTTTTAAGGCCCTTTTCACCAAAGAAATGGGAACAAATGTCCAGCTTAAAATTGGTTCTTTGCTAAGTTATCTGTTAGTTTAAACACAACACTGGTTCATCCGTGAAGTTTGGAGCTTTATTTTCTAATGCTTGAATGTTTCATGGGTTACTTTTCAGTGGCTGTGAGTAAATGAACTGGATTTAAAATGAGTGAAAAGCAGCCAATGTCCAAAGAAAAACTTTAAAAGACCTTCAAGACCACTTTAAGAGAATACAAGAAATTCTGATAAAAACCCCAAAATATAAATAAATGAGAGGTGGATCCAAACTTGCTGAGTCCGGGATTTTGAACGCATCACTTTCACCTCTGAAGAATAATGATGTGGCATTACATGGACCTTAAAGAAGCACTACTGAACTTCTTTCTCTCTGAGGCAAACCTGAACAACAACTAATTCAGCATCCACCATCGCGTGTCGCTCTCTGGCCTGTATGATGAGTGTTGTGAGGGTGTTGTAAAGGACGTGGCTACAGTCCAATGTTTTGCCACCGCTACGGATCTGTGGTCAAGCCACACCATAGAGCCGAATATGACGCGGATTTCAACGTAAAAATGAAATGTCTCCAGTCTCGTTTTTTCCAGATCACACCTGGCAGAACATAGCTGGTGCTGGTCTGAGACAAACAATAGCTACTGGGACCTGCTGGAAAGAAACTAGTCTGTATTACCACGGACAACGCTTAAAAAAAATCTCTAATTTTCTATCTCTAATTTTGTGAGATAATTGAGATCTCAATTTTAAATCAAAATAATCGGGATTTAAATTTTTCTCATAATCACGCAGCCGTAGTCTGATGTTGACTAATCTCTTGCTCTATTTCTGTGATAATGTCCTTGTGTTTCTTTGTTCAATCACCTACAGCGCACATTCGAAGCAGCCAGTGTGTTGATATGCAGTTGCTGGCATGTGACCAGTGCAAAACATGATTTACATGATCCTCCGGGCTGGAAAAAAAAATGTTGTGAAGTGCAGTTTCTCAGCCTCTCGATGCTGCAGGGTAACGATAGTTCCAGGAAAGTACATAATGTATTTTTGTGTGCCATCAAAATAAGTCAAAAACACAGTTTTAAGGTCATAAAGTTACATACTTAAAGAAAAATTACTGTTTCAGTGTAAATAGAAGTAACTGATGTGCGATCGGATGCAGCTGTAGGCTAAAGATGAAACAGTTTCTAATGTTTTTGTTTTACGAGGTGCTTTCAGATCACAGGAACTTTTGCATCAACTTCTGCAGGAGACCCCATTCTGTTTAAGCGCTTGCATGGCAGGAAATGCAGACAATCGTACTTCATGGAAACTCCTGTTGAGTCTTTTTTAGCTTCTAGTTGTGTGAAAGCACCCTCCCAGAATGAGGTGTGAATGCTCCATGAGAATAATTTGTCCTTCTAGGACCTCATAACCTTTATAATGGCCTCAAACTGTGTTGTTTGAAAGCTGCTTCTGGCTGTACTGAACACAATGTTCACACATCACACAGATTTATCTGCGTTGATGCATGTAGGCAGCCAGGTTCAAATAAATCACAGAGACACGCGTTTGCAAGTCAAACCACTTACATATTCCATCGAAAACTGATCGGAAGATGGATGAACCATTTACTGAAGATAACAAAAGTTACGTGCAATCCTTCACGACCAGCCTGAGCACCAACCCGCTTTCGCCACTAACTGATTGCATAATGGCTTTTATAGACTTTGCAGCTAAAACATAAACACAACTTTGGTGAGACAGGAGCCTAATCAACATCTGTCCTCATGAAAGCAGCGGACATTCCTTCCTCGCTTTCATTTGTAGCTTCGTCTTTCTGTGAAGCTGCAAGTTTGAGTTGAATTCAGACAGAATTCAAACCAACTCTGAGTAAATAAATAATTAAATCCCAGGAGCATTGGGAGGAAATGTTTTACACGAAGTGAAAAGCTTGTTTTTTGTTTCTTTTTGCAGCAGCCCCGGCAAGCAGGCGTATCAGCTTTGACTGACATGGGGAGAAATGGAAAAGCAGTTTATTTTGACGAGCCGTGCCTGGCTTTGTCATGTGGCCTGTAATGATCAAGAAAATTGCTGTAGTCTGTGAATTATGAAAAGCTGGACAAAAGGTGACTAATAGAGGGGGGAAAAAAAGAGTGAGGGAGAGCAAATGGAGAAAATTGTGTTTGCCACTTGACAGCTTGGTCTATTTTTATCACAGTGCGGAGGGAAGAGACGTATGAGCGACAAGTTTGTGCGGTGAAGGAGAGTTGTGATGCTTTCTCCTCGCCTCGCCGTGTGATGTCTTCCTCGCTGACAGGTGGTGTCAGGAGAAGGGAGATGAGACAGAAACTAGTATTCCTGTGTGGATTCTGCGTGCGTGCCAACGCTGTTATTAAACGAAATCTGTAAAGTTATCATGATGATTGCGATAGCGGAGGAGGTGCATGACTCCAGAGAGCGATTACGGATCAGACGAGCTCGCATTTCGTCCTCCCGGAGGATGTGTGTTAAAATAAGTGAAGGAGGGAGTTTGTGTGTGTGTGTGTGTGTGTGTGGGAAGGAGGTGGAGATGTATGGGTCTGCCATCATGATTTAAGTGTTCCCATCCAGGGAAGTGGCGGGAGGAAACCATGTGGGGGTGTACGGCGATATTAAGGGAAAAACAGACCGCAGAACAGGGTCAACAAGATGTTGCACCTAAATGAGGATTTTCATTTTATGTGACAGTCTGATGAAGACACATAATAAGGTCTTTGTGTGTGCGTGGTGTATACAGTATGTGCATGGGAGTGTGGCCTACACCACGTGACAGGATCCCTCCTGGCACCATCAAAACTAATGATTTTTCATCCACTTCTCCTTTAATAAACTCCTCTTTGACTTTCATTGCTGCACATGAGAATTTAACCTTCTTGCACTGAGCGTAGAATTGGGTAGGCATGGTAAGGACATGTCCCTAACAATGTCCAGCAAGTCCTGAATTGTTCCTATAATTATCTGTCACACAAACAGCTGAGAGATCAGTGCTCTCTGTAGTACTTTATCTATATAAACCCCGCCTTATAACCTCATTTCACCAATGGCTATGCGCCTTCATTTCATGTCCCCGCTGTCGATTATGTGACGTGGTCTACATAATTAACTCAAACTTTACATTAAGTCATAATAAGAAAAAATGAGGTGTTTACCTGGCCTTCAAACCTACTGTACAGACTTAAAAAAAAACATTTTGGTTTGCAGACTCCATGCTGCAACTAATATTGTAATAAAGCCAATAACATAATAACTTCCCAATTATGTTCATATCTATTTTTGATTAGCAAACTGCACAAAAACTACAAAAAATTACATTATTTTTGAGAAATGGAGTTTTATTCATGTATAATTACGTTATCGATTGCAGTTTTTACATTTTTTGTCATGCCAATAAACATTATTATATGCAAGTTATTGGCTTATTGGCTTTATTAACTTTAAAAGGACTAAATTATTACGTTGTTGGTATTTATTATATTATTGGTTGCTACACCCCTGAAATGGACCATAACAATTTTAATGTGTTTTTTAATTAAAATGAGAATTTACTTTAAAAAAAACTAATTCTGTTTATTTATGAGTCAAAATAATCTCTTTCTTTAATACTAAAACTATAAGGATGATGATACACTTTAACAGATGTCTTTCCATAACAACTTTACCAAAATTAAAATAATCCTGTATTTAGTAGGCAAAAAAAAACTTGTTGATATGAACCTCTCTAACTGGGTGGTTCGGACCTGGACTGAATGTGGGACTGTAAACCCGAGAAGAACAGACTAGGATACATAATTCTGCAGGAAAACAGACGAACTGGGACCGATGGGAGAGCAGACCCAGGTTAATAAGCAGGACGCGATCAGACCAGGCACAGGTGAATCAGATGACACGTCAGCCACACTCTGCCGCAAGTGTTAAATACTCTATCAATAATATTTCTTGTTAAATATTCTATCTAATCTAAATTACACAATATTACAAATAACCGTGTATTTTCTAGCTCTACCCATGTCAAAATAAAACCTATGCTCTACGATATAAACAGAAATGGAGCAGCAAGGAGTCAATTGCCCACCTAATGTAAATTAACAATTGTCTTCAGTACGTTATACACACATCCCCATAAACACCCCTTTGTGTAAAAATATCAGCACAGAAAGTGAGCACTTTGCCTAATTACTCTAAATGTTTGTGGTTAATGGGCTCTCACGGATGGTTGGCCGCGGGGAAATCGGTGAACATAACGACCAGTCACTAATGAACTCTCCAAACATCAATAATGTTACTCGCTGAAAGGCTTTCTGTCTGGTTTTTCTAAAAAAGAAATGGAGAATAAAAAAGGCCCATCAGCCTGTGACTTTAGAGGAATCTGTCGCTTTGTGGCTCACATGGCGAGCTTTTCCAAATTCCCAGTTGTGAAACACAGTCAGCAAAAAGCTAGACTGCCTCAAACTTGAGCTTAATCCTGATAGATCCTGTTTAGCATTCGGTGGAGAGATTTCCACCTCTTCAAACACATGAGCAGGGGAGATTATACGGGCTCTCTGTGCCTCAGCTGTACTGTACTTCACAGCCCTGTGTACAGTAGTGCTGCTGCAGACGCACACATGAAAAGAAAGATGAATTACAGAGGAGCAGAGTGGGTTTTTATTTTCTCTGGCAGTAGAGGACACGGCAAAGGCAACGGTGACATTTAGAAGGAGCGTTCGACGCTACACAATGTTTCGTCACAGTATCTCCTCTGCACTTTCTGTCTCTTTGTTACACATCAGTTTATATGCCATTGTTCTTCTTGGAGTCAGAAAATAGAGTTACAGCATCAGGAAACTGATCTAACCTTTCAACGGCCCGAAGAACTGCTGCGTGTGCCAACAGTTGGAGGATCCCGGTGCCTTGTGAGGGGGATTTATTACAAGCAAAGGACAAAAGCCCTAAGAAGAAGGAATTGTGTGCCAAATCACCACCCCCCCCCACACACACACACACACACACAGTTGATTTTGCAATAACCTTAAAACTACATGTGTCAACAAAATCCTCAGCTGTGGCAATTACAGATTCTAACTTCTAACAAGTAGAGCTCTCTGTAGGGTGTTTGTGAAAGCAGCTTTTTACAAGCTTGAGATATAAACTGCTATTAAGTGACCTGGAATGATTGAGTGACACGTCAGCTCATTTGGTGAAAAGAAATAAAGAGGAACATCAAATGTTGATGTGTATGAATGAGTTGGCAAAAACCCTAATCCTTAATCCTGCTTCTCCAAACCTTGAAGCAACACTACACAAGTTTCCGTCCTTAAAACTTTGTGCTTCTGGCTCATTTTGATGGCACACTGATATTTATTATGTACATTCCTGGAGCCGTTGTTGCCCTGCAGTGTCCCGAGGCTGAGAAACCGTTCTCCAGGAATTTATTTTCCTGCCTGGGGCATCACGCGACAGTTTTAGCTTTATGTCACACGCCAGCAACACATTGCCGTTTTGGTTGTGAGCCATGGCTGATTCAGCAAAGAGACCAAAGAGGACATTCTTGGAGGAAGTGAGGAATGAAAAAGAAAACGTGGCAGAACAATAATAAGACAGGAGTCAACATTAGACTGGCTTTTACTGGATGGAGAAAGCTTAGAAGACGGATTTAGCCTAAGATCAGGTGAAAATATACCAAAGTTCAGCAGTGTTGCTTTGAAGATGTACTTGATTCATCCTAAAGCAGCAAAATTTACCCAAACTAAACAACCTGACCCATGCTGCCAACCTCACCTAGTCTTGATTGAAGATTTACGTGTTTTCTGTCCAGTTCTGAGGGCTATTAGAGGAACAGGCTGCATTGGGATTGGGATCCTGTAAATTTCCTAAGGGCTGCACAACAGAGTCGTGGCTAGCACTGTTGCTTCACAGTAAGAAACTTCCTGGTTTTAGTCCCTGGTGCTTTTTGATAGGTTGATTTGTGACCCTAAATTGATTCTAGGAGTAAGCATACATCTGTGATGGACTGGCCACCTGCTCAGGGTTAAACTGTCCCTTAAAGTATCCCGAGAGGACAAGGATGCATGCTGAAGACGATGGTGCAGCTTCACTGTTAGCTTTAACAGTCTGTGCAAGCAAAGGTTGTGTGAAGTACTCATGAGTAGTCAGTGCACTGGGGAGCGGGCAGAATGCTCTCATGTTGGAGAATCAGGGGATTCTCCAACATGAGAGCATTCTGCCTGCCAGCTAAGACACTCATAACTCAGTCTTACATGGAAAAGAAAAAAATATCACTTTAATTGGTACAGACACATGATCTGTTGCAGCTGATCAGGAAACACGACATGTCATTAAAAGATGTGGAAAAAATTGGATTTGTTGTCAAGATTTTTCTGTCCTTTGTCTGTTTAATCAAGTTTGTTAAGAGGACTTTTACTGGATGACAGCAAGCATGTTCTCTCTGAGGGCTGCTGTCACTTGAACTGAGAATGAAGCAACAGAAATCTAATTATGACAGTATTGGCCAAGATGCCTCTACATGTTGATTTAAAATAAGACAGAAAAACAGCATATTAATATCATGGCTTACTTTAAGGGGGTTGCAGCATAGGAAAGGGAAACGATGCAGGAGATATTTTTATTAAATAGCAATTATATGGTGAGTGGTGAGGATAACGGGAGGGCTGTGGGAGAGGCTGCACCTCTGAGCCATTATTGGAGATAATGACATCAACTGAGCTCTCTCTGGAGTGTAGTTGTGTGTGACGGAAAAATAGATAAGAGCTTATAATTACATATATACCAGCCAGGGAAGGGAGGAGCAGTGAAAGAGAGAAGGGAGAAATGAGGAGGAATATGAGTGAAGAGGTAAAGGAGGGATTACAGAAACATAACACACACACACACTAAAAGCCAGTAAAACAAAGACCCCGTGCTGTGCTCTGACCCTCCAGGCTGACCCGAGACCTGAGAGCTGATGAGATGTTGGAGCTTGGAGCCCTCAGGAGATTTGGAAGATGAAGGAGAGGAGGAGGATTGGACGACAAGATGAAAAGGAAAAGGGCAAGTAGGCAGAGGCAGGGGAGGCACATGTAGATGTAATAATGTTGATAAAAGTGTCTTTCATGGCAGAAGATGTCTGTTAACAGATTAAAAAGAAATTAAATATGAGGGAAAGAAAAGAAAAAAAATCTTATTTTTTAATCTGTCAACAAGAACAAAACTGTTTTCAATGAAATGAAATGTGCAGGGTGGGAGAAGAAGAATATTTAATGAGGGAATAGTTGAGATGGCAGAAGGTCCTGCAGTCTGGAACATCACAGACCCGACCCAGGAAGGCAAAGTGATCAACAGGGCGGCTCCTTTACCATTCCCACAAAATGCTCCACCTTCATTTATACCTTAAATCACAGCTCTGGGGACGATTCGTAAACTGCAAATAACCCCTCACTTTGGATTAACTATAGTAAAATGATCACTTTTACTAGCCTGGATCAATAGTCAATAAAGGGATGCAATGAAACTAAATGAATACCATCCAGAGGGAGGTCATTTTTATCAGTTCATGCAAGAAGAGATGAAAAACCAAGCATCTGTGGCTACATCTCGGTAGGCGTCAGGGAATTGCAACAAGTTCACATCTACTTCCCACGGCTGATACGTGGGTACAACAAAAAGAAAAGTTTCTCCCACAGGAGAGCACACCGAACATCCCACTGTGGATGAATGATACTTAGTCATTCAGTGGAAGTAAAGAAGTTTTTTGTATTTTTTTTCCCCCCCGAGGGTTGTTAAGAGGCATAAACCTGACTCGCCTCCTGCTGTCTTTCAAGCAGCATCTCTTCACTCGTTCTGGCTCGCTGAGGACACCAATCCAGGCTCCGATGCCCTGAAGGCCTCGGCTTAATGTGCTACTGTAATGACTTTTTCCACATAGCTGCCTACTGCCGGCGTCACCTCTCACTCCATTACCCATCAGACTTCCACTGGGCTGCTGCAATTATACTTCTGATCATGTCAAACAAAATTATGAGAAAAACAACATAAAAAAACTGTGTGGATGTTTATGCTATGGATGTATGGAAGTATGGATGTTATGCTAATAATGAGGGTTTTACTGATAATGAACACGTGACAAATTTTCTATGAAATGTGGCTTTTCCAGTTTCAGGGAAAATGTGTTGAAATACACCAGTAGATACATCTCTTTATGAGATAAGAGACACACTTTGTAACAACACAGCAATCGACACAGAAGTCCAGCAGAAATGTGCTCTGTGAGTGTTAATCTAGAAAGTGCTGCAGGCTTTTGTGCCTTACAATAACCACTCTGAGTTGCTTGATAGTTTGAACTGGACTGGGTATCTGTAGATAGCCAACCTTAAACTTTTGAAAGTTTGTTGACTAGATGGACCAAACACTTGTACATGAAATAGTCACTTTCCAAACCACATCAAAGAGGTTATAAAAGAGATTTTGAGCTTGAATCTTTTGATTAAAACTTGAAAGTGGATATGGCTTAGCACATGCCAAGAGATAAGGAGCTGTAGGGGTAACAGCTGTAAAATCCAATTTGTAGGTGTTCGGTGGTGGCTTAAGGTTCGTTTATACTCCCTCCACTGTCACAAATGGATATGTCCATGTCAAACATTACTGCCCACATGCATCCTATACATTTGCATGGTTGTTGGGCAATACATCCACTAGAGCAGTGCTTCTCACCTTTTTTTGAGCCAGTGCCCCCCCTTTTAATTTCCAGGTCCCTTAACGCCCCCCGCCCTTATAATGGTGGCCAAGTGTCTTCCCAACATATCAGGCCTAATGTGGATTATTCTGTGTAACATAATAAAAACCTGTAGTAAAGCTTGTATGGTGAGAATAAAAATAATACATGCCATTATAATCAAAACTTTAATTAAAACTTATTTACAAACAACATCCATCTAAAAAAATAATTACAAAGCATCCAATAAAAAATGGTGATGTTGAACTGCTGAAAAAAAATGTCACGCTTGTGCTTTACTGGTGGTTCTGATTTGTTTCTTATAGTTTAGCAAAATCATGTTCAGTGGATTGTGCATTTGTTTAAAATGAATCACTCAAGTCCAGGTTATTTTCATAAAGAGAAAAGATTTTTTAGGATCGTGGGAGCCATCTTCTAACAGTATAGAATCTTTGGGTCTACTTTCTTTTGATCGTATTTGCTGCGGTGCACGATTTTTATTTATTTATTCATTTTTTTACTTTAAGAATTTGATTGGTCAGTAAAGTTGTCAATCATCAACTGCCAAGCCAAAGAAACACCACCGCGCCCCTATCATAATTAATGCTCCTAGCACCGCCTGACATTATTACAGCGCCCCCTGGGGGGCGATACCGCCCCCGTTGAGAAGCACTGCACTTGAGCAAGCGGCTGCCAAAGGCTTTGACTGTTTAGAGGCAGTGTGGTTTTAACTTGGTTCTGTCCACAACGAGATGAGTTGAGCTGTATGTGCTTAATTTTTTATTTATTTTTTATCATTTGAGTGTTTCATTCATATGGAATTGAAAAAAAAGGCTATATGTTTGTAATTACTGGGAAGGACTCAGCCAGAATGCATCGTTTATGGTGTGAAACAGATAATGGAAGCATAAAGCCGAGCATGGTTTCAACACGAGGCAGACAGGGGCAGTTTCATGACTGCCGTCCTCAGGAAAAATATGGCTGGGAACCACTGCACTAGAGGGCATTGTTAAAAGTACATCTCCAGGTTCTGACATCAGTTTTAGACAACAGCAAACATGGCAACGGTGTAGGAGATCATGATTATCTATATTTTCAAAGAGACATAAAAAGTGGCAGTGCAGTAGTCGGCGGTGGTCTTTGCGGCCATTGAATACATTGCGGCTTCTCCTTTCTTCCTTTTGCTGGTCACACGTTGGTTATACTTCGCTACGTTGCCCCCACGGTTACCTGTGGTGTTGCTTTGTTTGCCACATTCGGTTATGCATCCACAATGCTCTCTAAAAACCACCCAAAACCCACACGTAAAGGACAAATATGGATATTTAGCTTAGCGCATATTTGAGCGTTAACACTATGTTGCTAACAATCTTATGTAAACATGCTATTACTTTTCCATTCATTCCACAGTGGCTGTGCACATTCACAAGGTTTTCCGGCAGCTTTTCAACTGAGTGTTCAGCTCAAATTCAGGATCTTCATTTTTTAAAGTCTTGTGCTGATGTTTTTTTTTATTTTTTATGATGTAACTTTAAACTCAGGCTCAACTGGTTAGAAGCATGCCTCCAGCTATTATCAATGAGATGAGGTCCGCTATTTGTCTAACATCAAACTTCATCTGGAGACAAAACTAGCCACTGACTGATCTTCTCTTGGATGCTTTGCTCTCAAATGACTTAACATGGCTGTGGTATCAGAATCAGAATACTTTATTAATCCCGAAGGAAATTCTGCTTCCAGTACAACCCATCTAAAAGTAGACCAACCAAGTAGACTGATATGCTAGCTGTACCTGGCAGAGGTTGGACTGGAACTCGTTTATCGTCTTGGAGAGTTTCAATGCTTAACTTTTGGTCTTTTCTGAGGCCATTAGCCTAAAATCACACACTTTGCATCAGAATCTTGCAATCATGATGTGTTCTTCTGATGTTTTTTTCCTGGTGTCTGAGAAACTGTTTGGAAAACTGGTGCCACCCTTTGTGGCCTTATCACATTAATACCAGATGCTGGTAAAAAACGATCACATATCGAGAAGAAAGTCACATAAACTTACTAATTTATTTGTAAGACACTATTATTATTTTTTTTACAATTTAATGACTGTAAGGAAATTATACAGGCACATCCATTAGGGAAAAATGTAATGTAGTACCATAATCAAGTGCAATGCCAAACCTCATTTCACTCAACCTCCAACAACTTGGCTTCATAAACAGCATGTCTGAACGTCCTCTTCTATCCCAACTTTAAAATGTGCCTTTACATTTGTTTAGATTTTCTAAATACAATAATTGGTCAATGAAGATGCTGAAATTCTTTATTTTTTCTTTTATGTGTCTGAAAAAGATGTTATTGAAAACAACGAATGACAGATCCATTAGCTACTGTAGTACAGTGAAAGTCTGCCCTTGTGGTTACGGGATATACTGTGGATTTGCCCGATCATCTGGAATAGCTTACTTAAAAACACAAGCTCACTAAGGAATAAATACAATCCGAGAGCGGAAATAAAAATACATAATCCAAATGTGAATAAGGTTGGAAGACACTGCTTATAAGCTTCCTAAACACTTGGAGAAAAAAGCCAGGATTATGTCAGCATCTGTAAAGTCATATGTGCTTCCAGCTCAGACCCCACCACCCCTCTTATTTCTTCCAAATAAGAATAATTTATCACAGCCTCTTGTCTAAATCATCTAGTCTAAACCCATGCCCTTAATTCCCGTCTGTCCACAGCTTTATTAACCTCTTCTATTTGTTTGGTTTTTGAAGGGTAGGTCAAAAGGATATGTGGTTGTTGACTTCTGGTAGCAACATCTGTCAGTTGCGCTAGAAGCAAGCTGCATGTGCTCACAGCAGGCGAAATCTCTGGCCAATCAGCTCTTTTAACTCAGATTATGTGACCGTGGTCCCGTGTGGGCTGAGACAATATGATAAACCTTGGCCTTAGGAGGTCCTTTCAAGAACTATTAGATAACAGTTGAGAAAAGAAGTTGAAGACGTTTTTGTCTCTAATAAGAGAGCATATTCTACTGTTTCCTGCTGTCCTGGGTCTACAGAAGAAATATACTATCTAAATATAGTATTATACTACATTTTATTTTTGTACACTACATATTAACATTAATAGTATACTTCTCAACATAGCATGGCAGACCTTATAGCATATTGCACTGTTATGTTATGTTAATACATGGTTGAACATGGTTTACCCACCACACCGTACCTGAGTATTGTTGCTGACCATGTCCATCCCTTTATGACCACAGTGTAGCATCTTCTGATGCTACTTCCAGCAGGATAATTCACCATGTCACAAAGCTCAGATCATCTCCAGCTGCTTTCTTGAACATGACAATGAGTCCATTGTACGGCCTCCACAGTCACCAGATCTCAATGCAATGGAGCCGCTTTGGGATGTGGTGGAACGGGATGCTATCATGTCAATATGGAGCAAAACCTCTGAGGAATGTTTCCGACACCTTGAGGACACCGAGAATTAAGGCGGCTCTGGTGGCAAAAGAAGGTTAGTCCTGGTACCTATTAGATGTACCTAATAAAGTGGCATTATTGATAAAAGTAAACCACAATTCGAGGCTTTTTCCATCAGTGGTACTGTGAGAAAACCCAGCAAAGCCAGATTGGCCTTAAGAGGCACCTGATAAACCTCCTGTGGTTCCCTGTGCTGTAAACAGTCATTATCCAGTGAGCTGCCAAAACTTGGCTACAACCCTCAATTAAAAAAGGAGAGGAGGGGGGTTATGAGTCTGAAACTACAGCCTGCTTTGTGTGCAGTTTAACAATGCGTCATTATTACAATTTTAGACGTCTGTTATAGAAATCAGAATAGGATCTTTACAAATAAACCATCCTGCTTGTATTTATTTATATACATAATGATGTTTGTGATTTACCGAAAGCAAACATCAGCTGGTAATAACTCAAAACTGTTTAACTGCCCACAAGAGATTGTAGGCAACACAACTTGTAGGCATGTGTTTGGGCATCAACCACTCAAGTGCAGAAAATATCAACACCCAGAAACATCCTTTCTGTTCCTGCATGTGTAGCCTGTTTTCTAGACAGGATGAAGAGGAGGGACATGCAAAATATGACAAAAAGAAGATGAAGGGGAGACGTTTGGGCGTCTGTGCCTTTAAGAGTCCACAGGCCAGAGCTGCATGTTGGGAAAGTCGCCCAGTGCTTTTCTCATGACCCCTGAGAGGAGGCCTTCTTCCTTCTGGGTCCAAGGATGGAGATGAGACGCCACAGAAGAGCCAAAAGAGGCGACGAAGCACAGTCATCGCATGTCACTGCAGCCATCGTGACTGTCTGTGGTCACCTGCTCACAGTCACTCCCTCGTTGGCGCAAATGTTGGCAACACATCCACAAATGTCCGGGCAGCCTGTCATACGTCATACAGAACATTCCCACAGCTTATTCCACGTTGAGACTTAAAATATGAATGTTTGTATGTGCTTAAAAATAGGAGCAAGTCAGTGAATGTGGGGCAACGAATCAAAGCTCTGATGGTTGAGCTGGATGTGGTCTTTAGAGGTCAAAGCAGCCTCTTAAAAAGAAAATTTAATGGTGCTCCACATACTTTACATCCCAGTACTAATGTGACTTTAATCAAGCCAATAATATTAAACTAAGATGTAACTGCGGAATCAGTCAAAATGAGAGTGAAATATTTCTTGTTGGACCAGCATCATAAAGATATGCAAAGTATCCTAAAGAGACATAATACAGAAGAAAAAATGACCCAGAGTAACCACATTGAGGTGCAAAACAACTAGTGAGTTTTACACATCTTTACCACAGATTTCTCTGTATTTTACCAACAAAACAGAAAAATATAATAAACATTTAGAAAGTGTCTTTAGATCCAATTTAAATAGTTTCTTTGCTAAGTTTTTTGTTATGATTCCATACAACACTGGTTCATCCTTTGAGTTCGGTGGCTTTTTTATGCTTAAATGAATCCTAACTTTGTGTTAAGTAGCTAAACAATAGTGAAGCAAATGGTAGGGTTCAAGGACTGGACTTCAAATTATTTAAAAGCTGCCAATGTCCAAAGTAAAAGCATGACCTTCATAAAGCCTGAAGATTATAATGAAGTCTCGCTTCTTGGTAGAAAAATATAATGAAATGAATGAAACAGAGTATTATGATATATTTCAGGATATCAAAATAACGTACATGTTTTCTGTATAGTGCCAGCTCCATCTTTTCTCATCAGTAATCCGGAACTGGACCTCGTATACAGTTCTGATGGATGTAAAATACGCAGGATTACAAGGAGCATTGGCACACTCGCACAGACTGATGATTGGACAGCAAATGTTCTGTCTGCAGAGGAAAAAAAAAAGGGTATGACTGTATGTTTCTGGCATTAAATCCCTCCATCTCCCATCTCAAATCTAAACTGCGACATTTGCCGTGGACACATACATGAGGAGCGCTGGCTTCAGACTGCTGTAATCCCAGCTCAAAGTGGAGAGGGGCTTTGCTGCACATCTATTTAGTATTATTTTATGGAAAAGGCAATTAAAGATAAGGGCCATCTTTGTTAGTTGGATGAACTCCCTCCCCTTACTCACATTTTTGTCTTCTCAGGGGACTTTAAATATATTTTTAATTTGGGATCAAGTGTTTTCATTGTTACAATGAGGGAGGGAAGGGGCAGGAAACAAGCCGGTGCTGAAATATTGCCATACATAAAGTATGTCGACATGCTAAGCTTCCTTACAATGTTATCTTACAATGGGAGAAGGAGCAGTGCCCACAGCGACCCGTGGTAAAATAAAGCCTGACTAAAAATAATTCTTACAACACTTCCGCTCACTATAATGAAGCTCTGAAAGTCACTACAGAAAAAAATCAGCGCCCCACCTCCCAGTGGATCCTTTTGAAGCTTGTCTGGATTGACCTTGTTAAATAAGTAAAGCCATTTCTCGGAGCCACCTGGAAAACAAATGAAGATGTTCGTTTTCCAGATGGTGTGTCAGGAATACAAGAGTAATTGTAAAGGAGGTGATAAGGCATGGCTATTACATCCCTGCCACGAACAACTGCCCTTTGATAAGGGACGTCCAGCTACCAGATCACGCTGCTTGCTCATGTAAATGCACCGCTGAATCCTGGGTCAGCGGATAAAGAAGCTCACTCTGGTGCATACCATTTATCTTTACTGGAGCTGAGAGTATGTAAAAATAATACAAATCATGCCAACTCCCACTTTTAAGGACCAGGTGTCAATTTAATCTCTTTCATCCTGGCAAACAACCACTACCAGCTACAACAGTGCAGCAACAGGGAGTCAACTAACAGCTAGCAAAAGCAAAGTTATATACTAGTGGAAGCCAGCTGGCAGGAAAGTAGAGCACGCATTAAACCAAGCTGGAGAGTACCCATATCACAATCTTTATGCTAAACAACAAAGACAGCAGTGTCGGTGACTTCTTCCTCACTTTTCCTCCACTTTAACAATGTTAATCTGCAGAATGAAAACTGAAAGTTCGGTCGATTAAGCCCAAAGAAACAGCATGTGCATGGGTGATAAGGCATGGCTTACACATCCCGACCATGAACCAGCCTTTTGTAAGAAACGTTGAGCTTCCAGATTATTGTGCGCTCACGTTAATGCACCACTAAGACAAACTGCCAAAACCAGAGCTAATAAAGAAGCTCACTTCCAGTGCATACCATTCATCTTAGTGGAGCTGAGAGGAAATAAAAATAGTACAAATCCACCCAGTTTCCACCTGTTGTGACAAGGAGCCAATTTCATCTCCATGATCATTTCTGGCAAACAACTACTGCCAGCTACAATGGTGCAGTAACAGAGACTAAATTAACACTGAGTAGCCGGCAGAGGTGAAACTATATACTTGTGGAAGCCAGTCAAGTCAAGTCAAGTCAAGTTTATTTGTATAGCCCTATATCACAACAAAGTTGTCTCAGAGGACTTTACAGAA
>JBAMHW010000017.1:22476770-22502259 GCA_037177495.1 Rhadinocentrus ornatus | reverse complement strand
TCCTTTAATTAAAAAAAAAAGACGACTTTAAAACTCTTGAGTTTTTCCTTCAGCAAGACTACAAGCCCAAATTTCCAGCCAGACACATAAGAACAAACTTATATCCTTAGACCCCTGCAACAGCTGATCTGGACTCAGTAGAGCCTGGATCTCAGCATCATGGCGACAATTATTCACACAACACCTGCATTAACATACTGCAACAATTCCTGAGAATGGTCATGTTTGAAAGGAGAAAACGTCTGGTCACAGAAGATAATGACTGATTTATTTCCTCTTTAAATGACGTTAATTGACACAGCTTTGCTATGTACACTGGCAGCAATTTCTAATCATCGTGCAACCTTTGTTATTCACATACCTCAATCACTCACCAGCAGCTTCTGATTTATGACTAAAAACTTTTTTTCTTCTTGTTTGTGGGAGGATGTTTGCTCACTTCCTGCTCTGCCTCATCTGGGACTCAAGGAGCTCAGTCTTCCTGTTACCGCAGGCTACCATTCATGAACATTTCCTCCCTGCATCTCGACCTCTGTATTTTCAGGACACACCTGCAAGGCCCCTTTGATGGCGAGTCAAACAACAAGGTCAAGGATAGCTAGTGTGTTCTTATTGTGTGCTGACACTGAATCACAACCTGCCGTTAAAACCTCAAAATTGCTCAGAAGGAGATATTGCTTGTAATCATCCCCTAAAACGCCTAATGTCACGAGGGGTCTGGGTAGTAAAAATGGAACTATTTCTCAGGTATTACTCCTCCCTTGGGGAGTAACAAGTAAGCCTGAGGTTGCCTGTGTCAGCTCATGAGATTGTTTTGGCAACAGCGCTGAGAAACGCACAGCGGCTTTTCAGCAGCCCAGAGCTAACGTAGGCAAAATGCGGAGCTCCCGCTCGCTTTCATGCCTCACAGGGTACGTGAAAGTCACCAGCCTGTCTCTTGGAACTAATAGGCACTCACCTGAAGCAGACAGAGCTCCATAACTTAAATGGATATCTCCTGTTTTTTGTATAAGAGGAAGGGGGTTACCTTGTAAGAACAGAGTTGAAGCTGAATCTTAAAAGATTCACAACTGCCACTGAATGAAATGTCATTTCTGTTGATGCTGAGTAAATCTGAGGGAAAATAGGGGAATATATAATAATATTTGAGCAGCAACCCCTGAAGGGGAATGATTGTCTGTTAAACGTTAAGCTTGGGTCCTTTAAAAATAGCTCACAGGACAGAAAACCCTTAAAATGCAATCCAGAGATATTATTTTTTTAAATTTTTTTAAAATAACACCTGAATTCATCCTTCAAAATATTTGTGCTGTGCCCCAATTTCCAGAGCAAAGGGTAAAGAAAAAAAGTAGGATACATTTACTGTAGAGCTATCTGAAAGTAGGAGTTTAATACATTGCTAGAGAGAGGGACGGCTGAGCCAATGTTGCAGGCTATAAAGGGATTATTCCTCCCTGGGAGACATTATCATGTGTAACACACTTGTTTCAAATCCTGTGAAAAACAAACAGGTGTTTCAGCCTTCAATCCAGCCCTCTTCTGGCACACTTCAGGACAGACACTGCAAAATCAGACCTGTCATTTGCTTGGTAGTTATTTGGATCTGGATTATGACTCATGTCAGTACACTTCTTGCAAGAAATACATCTTGTAAATTAAAGAGAGGGAGGGAAGATCTGCTAGAAATGGGCAAGAAATGCACTTTATGCTTAAAATAAATACAGACTTCTGCTGTGCACTGGATTTGCTAATCTCGTGGATGAAAATGTGGTGTCAGCGTCCAAATCCATCTAAGTGCTCAATGAATGTCACCTTGAAACTCATCAGTACCATTCCACATTCAACATCTGTAATACTTTGAATGTCTCAAGTTATGGAAAATGTACAGGAATGAGGGGGGGATAAGCTTGGAACACTTGTGAATAAAAATAAGAAATGCTAAGAAAAGCCTCGGACTCACCTGTGAGCCCCCACAGAAAGGTAAATGAGAGCAAAGTAAGTTTCCTGGAAGTAGAGTAGACCTTCATGGTTGAAGCAGCTACTTCTCAGTGTGCTATCGTCCTTCACCCGGCTTTTATATACGAGCTCTGATTTCGCCTCGGGCAAAGCTCCTCAAGTCTGTCAAGTGGTTTTCCTTCCCAGCAGACGCGCTGGTCGGGGAAAGTAAGGGACACTTCAGGTGAGGACGTGAGGAAGCCGTCTTTATCCCTCCACCGCAGGAATCCTGGAGGGATGGAAATAATGAAGTGAAGTGTAAATTGGATCCCCACCTCCGACACTAACGGTCCTCCGCGACTCTTCTCCTTACTGCGTCCTCCTCTATGTGCTTCCCTCCTAACCACGACGGCAGCGAGTACAACTCTGCAAGTTGTCATTCCGCGTCCTCTTCCTGCCAGGGAGGGCGGGAGGACCTCGGGCGAAGAAAGAGAGCCGTAATACCTTTCTCGGTCAGTCGTACAGTTAGCGTAAATGTTTAAAAGAAGTTCCGCGTATAGGTTTCAAATTAAGACAAATCTAAAAAATAAACGCTTTTAATGTTAGGGTTTCCGGAAATTACACTTTTATTTTGAAAGCAAAAATTATATTTTTCCGGTTTTTGTTGGTAAACTTGATACACTTACACCTGTTATGTGGTTTAGCGCAACGAACAGGTGTAAATGATACGAACAAAGCAGTCTTAAGTCAACCTTTTTGAATGAACTCAGTCAGAGAACTGTAACTATGTAGGATTTAGTGTCAAGCACATAAACCAAACTAAAAGATTTGTAGGAGTAAAAGCCTGACTTCATGTCTTTTTGGGCGAAGTAGCCTATTTATAAATATGACCTAAAAGACATAAGTGTATAGGAAAGCTTGGCTTAAATCTTCCTGATCTGATTACAAATTAATTTGATTTTAAAACATATTTTAATCTAATTATTATTTTAAAACAAAGAAAAATATATTAATGCCACAAGCTCACTGACCACGCCTTTTAAGCTAGGCTAATTAGCTGTTTGCTATGCTACTATCACCTTGGTGGCACCTTTCCTTCATAATTAGCTTAAATGCAAAAAGAATATCTTAATTTTTTTTAAGATGCTGGCCCACTCAAATTGACTTTAAAAGTGAAAAAACAAACAAACAAAATAAGTAAAATCAGCTTTAGCTGAAGTAGAATAGCTAGCCATGTTGGCCTCAGTCTAGCATGGGTGCAACTACTGGTTCTTAACTTTTTCTCTTCATTCTAAGAAAGAAAAAAACATTCTTTGGAATAATAATAAAAATTGGCTTTTTGACAAATAACTTAGATAGTAGTTAATGATCAAAACTCAAGGAGGATGCGATGGAACTGGTCTAAATCCGCAAAAGGGAAAAGAAAAAGGCATTTCACAAAATTCTAAACAGACGTATACACTAGCACTCCCTGCCAGTTTCAACACTAAGTCTGTTTTCTGGCCCTCACAACCAAAAACTCATCCTGTCCCCCTAGTCTCTCCTTGAAAATCTTCAGCTTCTGCTCCATCATGTGTGAAGAGGTGTGGGTCTGAAAGCAGAGAAACAGACTGGACTCAGTTTGACATGAATTCCCAAGGTGAGCTCACCACCCTGAAATGAAAATAAGGACTGACCTATGCTCGGCGAAATGGTCAGCCTTCTTTATTTCATTTTTATAAGGGTGCTCAGTTGCCTCAGCAACAAGGATGAGGCTAATGCAGGTGGACTGCTCAATTATGAAAGGTGAACAAAGGTTATTCTGTGATTAAATTCAAAGAAGCGGGTTCCAATCCATGTGGAGATCCTATTGTGTTGTTGTAAACTGATTTTAGACATCCAGCCAATCCAGCTGCAGTATTTGGGCAAAAGCTGTCAAAATATGTCTGTTTATTTTTATTTTTTGTGGGAGCTACAATAGTTTGTGCAGGACAGATAGGCTAAGAATATATTTGTGGAAAGAAAATCCAGACACAAGACAGGTCAAATTGTGGACAAACCTGACACCTGGAGGCCAAATATATCACTCTTTGCAGTTAGACTTTTTTCTCCCAACATTACTTTAGTTTTTTTTTTTTTTTTTCTAGATCTACATTTGGTTTAATTCTTTTTCCACATATATTTTTTTATTTAAAAAATTGTCATACTTATTACCGTTTCCACACATAAAAATAACTACTTCAGTACATCTGGTCAAAACGTTACTATTCAACTAATCATAGTCTGAATAGTATGAACACACTCTCAATGGTTCTTTACAGTGTTGTGAGCCCACACACACACAGTTATCAGCCCAAAATGTCCTTTATTCTTTTGGAATAGGTATGCAATGTTGCACACGGAAGGTATTTTTAAAAGGTTCTCAAACACAGAGTAGAAACCACGTCTCAAAGTCCAGTTTAAGAGACAAAACATTTGGGTAAGAAGGCACTTTATTAATATAATTTATATGTATCAGTGCATGAAATGATTAAAATGCAGTTTACGGGTCTGTTTTTGCTTTTCTTACTGACACTGTATTATTATACTGATACTCCCGCAGCCTGTAAAGAAGCTGTGCCATGCAGTTTGACTGGAAAATACAGGCTTGTCATTTACTACGGTTTTCTAAATTTCACATTAACAATCACTGTAGCCACAGGATAACAATCTGAGTGCACTGTGCAGAAATAATACACACAGTGGGCGGAATTGGGATCATGTTTTAGTAACTTAAACCTTCAAACCACAAAGGTGTGGCCGTGGACTTTTTTTTATTATGTGGCTTGGCTTGTTCTTTTTATTTGGATGGATGGATGGATATCACACAGTAATTGTAAGAAATGCAGACAAATCTATTGAATATAAAAACAGCCAGGAAACCTGAAATACCATAAAGGCAGAGATTATTCTGTGTCAGCTGGTGGCTACACATCCAAATGTCACAAGAGCCCTCGAACCTGAGTTTAACCTCTTCTTTGTGTGGTCTATTTGTTCAGCTTCCTGTCTGAAATGACTTGGAGTAGGGGAGACCAGGGACAGTTGTAACAATTTTGACATTTCTGTCTTGAACTTACAGCTCTTTTAACCCAATGTGTTCAAACGGCTACGCAAACCAGCTTCAAGTGTCTGCTAATAAAGGGCATGGAAACTGCCTGTGCAGCACAAACAGAAAATATATGGCTTGAACTCAAACACAAGGAATGAAATGTTACAACTTCTTTTTTTTTGACCCCTTGTCGGGGTCAGTTGTAACATGCCTTGGGGTAAAATGTAACATTATGAAATGAGGCCCAAACTTTTAAACGAAACTGCTGTGGTCCCACAGCATAGAGGTTAAAGAAGCACTATGTAAATTTCCAACTAAAATTTTGGAGCCGTCGTTGCCGAGCAGCGTCCCGAGGCTGAGAAATCACACCATACAACTTTTCATCTGGGATGTTGCATGTTTCGCTTCACACCGGCTGTTTTTGAACGTGCCCAATGGCTGATTCATCAAAGAAATGCAAAAAGATATTATTAGAGGAAGAGAGGAAAAGAAAGAGAGAAAGGGACTAAACAGGCACAAAATATGGGTGTTTTCTGTTTCCATGTCTTAATACAGTAATATCAAATATAGAATATAATATGCAACAGGCTTTTGCTGCTGAAGAGAGCTCACGGTACAGATAGGATGTAAGATGGATGCTGGATTCGCTGTTGATGAGAAGGCGCTTCACTAGGAACATTGCAAAAGTTCTGTTGTGCATCTTCAAACTACATAAACGTCCTAATCACTAACATCGGTTTTGTTCACTTGAGTAAAAAGCAATGTGAAAACAAACTAAACCAAAGGTGTAAAGATTTTCTGATTTCCCCGCCCCACAAACAAAGTCCCCCTGACTATCCTGGTGTAAATTCACCCTAAAAACCAAATGTCATTTACATCACATTTTTAACAACTGCTACAACCTATCCCGAGAAAGCATGTAACAACTGACCCCAAGTGTATTATCCATGAGCTAGCTAACCATACAGCTAACAACTAAAACATTACCACAAATAACCTGCTTGAAAAACAGCTAAATAGGCACATAATCAACATGATGTGTGTTTGACGAAAGCAAGCTATGTAGTCACAGAAATATTTTGGCCCAAAAAATTTACTTTCTTACTTAAAAACCATATTTTCCCTCCTAAATTTAGTTGTGTTTGCCTCAAGGCAATACTTTTCCACATGCAGACCAAGGACTTCAGTGAACATGTGCAGAGTGAATTAGGTGATTCCTAACTTCTCCCTGATTGGAGCAATTGCAAGTGTTACAACTGACCCGTGTTACGACTGTCCCAGGTCTCCCCTGTATCTCTACAACTACAAGAGCTATAAGTAGGCCGAGTCTCAAAAGAAGGCTATGATTCTGACTTTTTTTTTTTTTAGATGACCACAAGAGTATCAGAATCAAAATAATTTAATGATTTTATAAAGATTTTTTGCTGCTCTGGCTGCTAGCTCGTGAGTTTTTATAGTACAGAGATAAGACAGGCATCTTTAGCAGTCACATGTTCTTGTATGTGGTTTGCTTGAATTGGTGAATCAGAAAAAGCACTAAAGTGGACATTTACTGTTTTTGTTATAAATGCTTTTACTTGTATTTGTTTGTGTGGCATTGCTGCTAGCATGCTACATGTTGGGGTTGGTGCTTGCTAGCGAGTGTGTAGATCATCTGAACTGCTTGCTTACCCATGTACATAAGTTGATGTGTATCATTATTATTAATCTGAAGAGATGCAGATATTTAGCTGAATCACCAACGCAGTTCTGCTGAATAATGTTTTCTAGGTTCACAAAGAGAATAGGTTTACGTGGACTGATACTCTGGAGTTGATACTTCGATATCAGACAGTCAAAATGTCAGATTCGATACTTTTGTGAGTGTCGGATAGTTCTCTGCTGATACAAAATATTTTTCACTTCTAAATGTTTTAGAAAAAAAAGTTTTAGGTGAAGCCCAGCTAAAAAGTATTCCTTGTGTGTCACATGATTAAGGTGGCCTACCAGATGTTGTAATGATGATGATGCTGCTGCTACTGTTAGTGATGATGAGCTTTTGATATTTTCACATTATTGAACATTGTTTAATTATATTTATCATATCACTATTACATATATTTTTTATTTTCAATTTAATAAATTTGAATAATGTTATAATAATCTGTAGTTTAATTATTTGTTAATTTTAAAAAGATACTGTAAAATCATGATTTTCCTTTAAGGACCAAGAAGTATTTATCAGTATCGAGGGGAAAAGTACCACAAACTAATTGTATTGTATGGAGAGGAAAAATATTTGTATCATCCATCCCTAAAAGAGACTCTAATCTAATCTGTTAAAAGTTTGTCCTTTAAGACAGTACCAAGGTCTTTAGCTTGATTCATACAATGACTAAACCAAATCTGTACAACATTAAAAAAATGTAGAAGTCTGACCTGAAGATCTGCTGAAACTTGTCTAGTTTCACAATTAGCAGATTTAACCACAGCTGTGGACTGTTCATAGGTTCCTCTGGTTCTGGTTCAACATTTAGTGTTTTAATTAATTATTATTAATAAAATAAATAATTTTTTTCACCTACAATATTTTACTTCTACAGACATGTACATTTTTAAACATCTTTGTCTACATGTAGATTTTTAGCAGTGGGTGTGTGTCGCCATCTACTGGTCACATTGAGGAATTACACCTTTAACCTCAATCACTCACTTCAGCTACTGCAATGACATCCACTGAGATTTAAAGTTACCCAGTGGTTTTGTCTGTACACAACTGGTGTATTCTTTTGTCTTGGTGTGGAAAGAGCATCATGTTAAGTCGCTATTTGTGACTTGTTTAACATTTCACCTCATAAAATATCAACCTGAACATCAAATATAAAAGTCCAGTTTCACTAAACAACAGCGTGACCCATTTATTGTTTTTCAAACATGTAAACATACAAGACGGTGACTCTGAAACAATCACAAGACATGGTATCAACTGATAAGATAGAAAATATCATATTTATCTTAATATACTGTATACCCAAACAAATGAAAAGCTGCAAGTTTCCAAAAGCTGGAATGCTCAAGAACATCAATATTCTTAAATATATATTATAGTTATATATATGTGGTGGATTTAATACACATAGATTCACATGGATGTATCCAATGTTTCTTTTCTACACAATCCTTTCCTGGCACATTGCACATAACCTATGGAATGGTGTCCATGAAGGATTCAGTTTGATTATTGGCCAAAAATGAGCAACCTTCTGCAGTGTTAAGTCTAAACCTCTCTGGGAGATGTAGATCAGTGCTTTTTTTTCCCTTCACTTTGGTCCTGTAAAGAAAACTATTTACCACAGGAAAGATTTAGTGTTATCTGCATCTGAAATTACCAGTATGTGGGTTGTAACTTGTTGGTTCAGTCTGTGGGGACTGTCTAATTATACCCACTATGACCCCATGGCTGCAGCAAGAGATGCTCCAAAAGTATCGGCCACCAACAAAAACTGCCGTACAGTACATGAATATTGATAGACAAAACAGTGTCCAATTAACACCAAGTCACCATGGTAACTAAAAGAAGAGAACGTACAGGATAAAATGGCTTTGTGTACATGCACAACGATGTTCTCACTCCAATCTAAACAAGACAGGATATTCTAGTCCTATTCCTGTTTACATGATACAGAGATTAGTCTGATTCATGACTCATGCAGACATTATGACCCTTTATGTAACTGCAGGGTCTGTGCCCATACAAAACTTTAATTATAAACACAAAGCATTCTCCAGATTTGAGGTTTCTCTCTTGCCACAACAGCGTCTTCATTTCAGTTTCCAAGGTCTAAGAACAGATATCAGGCCACCTGATTAACAAAAACAAGCTCAGATAGGTGAACTTGACCTCTGGATCCTAACAGATATGCTGTTAAGCAGCAGAGTATCTGTCTAAATACGTCTGTATACATGTCTACATAATGAGACTAAGACCAGTGTAGCCCACTTGGATTCATTCAGTTATTGATAACTCTGAATAAGACCTCTTTTAGCATTAAGGCAATTAATAAAATGCTGTTTACATGGTAGAGTCTGACTCAAAGTTTGTCTTTGGCATGTCTGTGGCATCTAGCCATGTATAACAGACATGTGGGCAGGATTGGGAATCAAAACTTAAAGGTCCCATATTGTAGGTAGGTCCAACAACATTGTTTTCAAAGTGTGTTACCCCAAATTCAGCCTTGGTCCTTAATTTCAGCCATTCCAGATGTGGCTCTAGTGAGCTGATGAGTGGTGACTGTCCACGCCCCTCTCTGGGAAAGGATCTGGCTTTCGCTGGCACCCACTCAGTGATTTTAGAGGGCAGGCTCAGCTAGCTGGGGAAATGGGTCAATGACAGCATCCACTTCCAGGGGAAGTGGTTATTACCCCTTGTGAGGTCCCAAAGGGAAAGATCTCAGACTCACCTGTTTGATCACACATTCACTAAAAAGTGGAGCAAGCGAGAGAGGAGACTGAATTTTCTGATTTTGGGGCCTCATACAATGCTATGGGGACACATATTACTGTTAGAAAGCCTTTAGAAAGGGAATTTTGCATAATATGGGACCTTTAATTCCCAATAGGAATCAATCAGAAATACCAGGAACTGACTAACCATAGCCATGGCTTAAATTTCTACTCATCAGTTCTTGAATGCACTCATACATGAGTCCTGGAAGAGAGGTATTTAGGTTCAAGCATCGACCACTGGATAGGCTGACAATTTAAGAGCAGATATCCCTCTGTCAGGACCTTTGTGTGCATATCTGCCTGAATAATTCAACATAAATAGCTAATTATTAATGTGAGGAGGTTTTCTGAGAATGAAAACTAACATGTTGAGTTTTATAAATAAATAAACAGGAACTGATTAGAGTCTGACTCAATAAAGACAATCTGAATTCATGACATTTATGATTCAAATAATGATTTAGGTACCAAACTAAATGTCTTCCAGCATCTCATGTTGAGTCAACCAGGTGAACAATGGCTAACACCATCAGTTTGCATGGAAGCATCTCTTGCTGCCAGGTATGTGTGCGAAACATAAGGCATCAGAAACGGCCTACACTCTTACAGACGCTTCACGACTTCAGGTCCAGACCTCAACAGTCGAAAGTAAAAGGCAGTTTTTAAATAAATATAAATAAACACTCTGGTTCCCTGGCTGCTTGGTTTGCTACATCCTACTGAGGTAGACAGATGCATACTGCAGCAGTCACCTTGCCGACCCCCCCACACATTCCCTGATGAGGCAATATTCATCTACATTAAACAAGCAGCATAACCTTTGTAGTGCACATTAGTCAAAAATCAAGTACTTATTTTGTAAGTGGTGCAGCTTTGTAACTGTTCAGCTCAAGTTCTCCCATTTTGTTGCGTTTTTGAGTAAAACGTCAAACTTTTTCTGCTTAAATATTTCAAAATTAGAAATTTTGCAGCATTAAAGCTTGTGAAAGCAGATTAAATATTTTTAAAAATGCATTTTTAAAAGTAATCTGAGTAAATGGGAAGATGGTTGCCAGATTAATGGACATTGAATGACTAACATTTGCCAACCTGCTTACACATGCTTTCTCCCAGAATAATTTACCAGCTTTCATTTAGCTGCTGGCTGTAACAACTGTTATATCTTTAGTTAGTGAAAATCTCAATGGGCTGTATTACAATGCTTCTTTGTTGTTGTATTTAAGGGAATAGCCGACGGCGGTTTCGAGGCACTCCACCAGGGAGCCTGCCGACAGGAAGTCCAACTCCACCTCAATGAATTTTATGTAAATAGCAAAACGTTGCGTGGAGTGTTCGCCGCCCTCGCTTGTCGCAGCATTGCAGCAGTTCTCCTGTAAGAAAAGCGTCACGCTGGAAGGCTCCCTGTGGACGTAGTGTTTCCCAGAACCCTGAAAGTGCTGGAAGAGACACTGCTGTATGGTCCTGTCCTCAGCTATGCCCAGGTAGCAGTAGGTGATTTTTGCCCCAGTCCTGTCGCCCTGCCCTGCTCCTTCCCCATCGACCTGAATCTGAGCTCCGTTTTCACTCCGAGGTAAGCTGTGGTTCTCAGTGTCGGCCAGAGAATAGGTCTGAGCAGTGTCGTTACAGGCCAGCAGGGCCTCGTAGCCAATGGCGTATAGTCCATATGTCTTGGGGATGTCCCCAGGGAGGAGGTAGTGGGATGTGACTTTGCTGCTGCCTGTCTCCCGGGACTGCGACACGGGGACCCAGTCCACCTCCATGTGGAGCTCCAGGCAGCGCGCTTCACTGATGGTAATGTCCAGGAACTTGTAGTAAACATTCTTCCAGTTCATCTTCTGAACTTTGGTCATGATGACCCGGCCCTCCGGCTTTTCGGGGTTGAAGTACTCCCGAAGCCTCTTTCCCAGCGGCACCTGCGAGCTGATTTCAGCGTAGTGGTAACGCACGTCTTCGCGCCAACGCGTGTTGTAGCCCACGCCAAAGATGGCCAGCTTGTTGGAGAGGTGCAGCCGCGAGAACTCGGTCCACGTCTGGAAGTGCTCCCACTTCAGTTCCACTGACTCAAGGATACGAATCACAGTCTGCATTGTGTCCCTTTTTCTGCAAAAAGTTACAAAGTGATGCATTATGACTACCAAGTTAGAAAGTGCTGCACAGCAACAATCTGGCAGACAGCAATAAACAACTCTATGGGCTTGAATTTGAGAGTTACCGTGACAACTTGTGGCTGACGGCTGTAGGTTCAGTATCAGTTTAACTACTTTTCTCAGCAACTGCATAAACATGACACATCTATGAATGATGACTTTAGTGTGACAGTGGTGGTATAAAAAAGACATTGACAGGCAGCATCATGACTGTTCCATCCATGAAGAAAAAAGAAGACCTGGATGACTTACTGGATCTGTTCAGACAGCTCTGCTTGAATCTGTAGAGCTCTGTTTTTAGGCACCTGGATTTCCTCTAGAGGGGGAAAAAGAAGTACACACAAATATTAATTCAAACCTATCTTCTAATCACATTTAATGTTACCTGTCCTCTGGTTGCAAACTACACTCACCAGTGTCCATGTCTCCTTCCTGGAAAGCCGAGTCCAGCACCTGGTTGCACCAGTCCTCCTGGGAGAAGTCTTCTAGGGTGCTGCCATCAGACTCCATTTCCTGATACAACCCGCTGCTGTTTATCAGCACTGGGGCGCAGCTCTGGGAGTCCCAGCCTCCCTGACCGAACACCTTCTCCAGCTGCTCTATGGTGTAGCTGCTCTTCCTTTTCCCGATGCCATGCTCCTTCACACGGCTGTAGCAACGCCTAAGTGTCTGTTTGAGATCAGAAAACAAATAAGGACTCTGTAATGTGTTAGACCATATAAATGACCAGAGTTATGTGTATGGAGCTCTAATTAAACATTAGACCTAGTGTTAGGTCTCTGCTCATTGTATGTGCAGCAAAGTAAACAAATTTTTATGCAGCTTGGCAGCTGCAACCATTTAATGTTAAAGACTGACTTGGCACAGTGTCTCTTTGTCTGCTTTTTAGGAAAGATTGCACAGAAGCAGCAACTGGTGCAAGTTGTGGCTCAATTTTGCACCCAGTACTGCCAGAAAATCCCATTTACAGGTACTGGAGTTCAATGAAGCTTGAAAGTCAGAGATTTCTGCAGGAATTACTAAAAAAAAAAAAAAGAGTTGGGCTTCTTTGAGTGTTATATGATCATTAAACAGAATCGGCTTCCTGGAAAATGTGTATAATTGTATCAGGGATATTAATAACAAGCCCTAGAAGTGTTATTGAAAAGTGTTGCATGGACCCTTATCAGTGTTTCCAGCCTGAGGTCCCCACCCCCCTGGAGAACACCAAAGATGACATTCAATCTCATATGGGTTGTCAAATTTCAATGTGCACACATACAAAATCATAACAAATCTAATGGACTACTGAAAATCTGTGTATGGGTGACGTGCATAAAAATGCTTTGCAGGAATAAAATATTTTAAGAGAAGAACACATCCGATCAAATCCTGGTATAGTATCAACATTAAGAGCAACAAGCAGGTGCAGATTCCTGAATCAAATAAACTGCAGCAGAAAGACGTCTATGTACAAACTGGAGAGGAGATGTAAAAAAAGTGGTTTAAAAGGGGAATTACAACAATGATTTCCACTGCAGGTGAAACAGTCTGCTGGCATCGTGTAGTTATTTATGCATCAATTTGAGCATGCACTGCTCTGCACATGTGGATATTTTGTCAGGTGTTCCTAATACTGACAGGTACGTTATGTTACTTTTGACTAAACAAAAACCCATCACAGGTTGTTACAAATAACTGGCACCTTATTCCTAAAAGTAGGTGTGTTAAAGCTAGTTTATAAAAAGTTTTTAACTGTTCTGGAAATTACGTTTTAAATTACGTTTCCTTCAATGGACACGGCTGAAAACATGGCACCCAAGTTTTTAATGTGTCTATAAACGGTTGCTGAGATACTGCATCCTAGTCCGCTATGCCAGCAAATTTACATGTAATTTTCTATGAGAAACTAAAAGTTTTTATCATACAGGCTCCTAGCTAATGTGTCGTAGCTGTAATAAATACTAAAATGTGCCTGGACCCGTGTGTCAGTCCGGAATCCCCCTCGTTAGCAGCTCCAGCTCAGAGTGAAAGCTACAGGTCCTGATGATGGAGGATAACCGTGACACGTTACAGCCATTGTTGTATCCTCACTTACCTTCATCCTCTCCCTGCACTGGGACGGGGTCCTCTCGTATCCCAGCTCTGCCAAGGCTCTGGACACCCGCTCGTACATGGCAGGACCGGGGGCCTTACCGGAGAAGACGGTGCCAGCGACCTCCAGCTGCTGCATCCTCGCCTCCGTCAGCCTTTCGTTGCCCCAGACCGCGATGAGGGCGTTTGTCTCGGACGGCGTCCATGACATCCCTCGGCAAGCAGTGAAGCTGTTGGAGGAGGATGAGGCCGCCGTACGGCCCGTGGTCCCCGAACCCACGTTCAGAGGCGAGAAGCGGTTTGGTGTCGAGGGATTAGAGTGGTATTGATTACTGTCACTCAAATCCTCCGACTCAGGGGATGGCACCTCGGTTTTCGGTATCTTTAACGGCGTTGTTATCTCTGGAGACTGCTCCGAGTTACTGGACGCCGCCATGTTGCCGCTGTTGCTAAGGGGAGGGGGAAGATAGTTGACGTCAGGGGCTTTACGTTAGAGGGCACGGGGGAAACCACGGCGTGGATCCAGGGGAGTTTAAGTAATATCAGCTTCAAAATGCTTAAAAAACAAGTTATTAAAACGATTATAAGGTCGCTATGCTGTTTGGGAAAATCTCCATCTCGAAGTACCACAAAGAAGCCTGAGCATTAGTTTTTAATTTAATTCTATTCAATACAGCTTTATTTATATAGGGCCAATTAACAGCAAAGTCATCAGTTTGCAGTAAAATTAAATCCAATTTACTGTAGTCCAATTATAATCCAATTAAAACCAATCCATTACAAGATCCACATTCTTCCAACTATAACTATATTTACTGTGTTCATATAAACCAATTAATTTAAAAATAATCCAAGCTAACGAAGCCAACAGATTGCATTGAGTCTTCTCTTAGATTCAGTCTTCATCTTAAGCATGTAAGGAGCGACAGTGGACAGTGTTGTTTTTGTAGACACACTAGCAAAAGTAAGCCAAATATAGCAGTTTCACAGTCCTGCCAGTCAGACCCATGTCACTATCAAGTGAAGTCAGAAGATTAAAAAACGACAGAAGCCCATTTTGATGAGATATTGTTTGCATTTATTTCATGACACTGAAGTTGAAAAATATAACAAAAATAACTGGTCAGTGTATCTCTGTATATTATCAAAAAATAATAATCAGTGAATTTGTTAAACTGCAACGTATAAAAAATTATGTATGATTTTCTGTTGTTCCCTGTTACCCCACAGAGTAAGTCCCTTGGTTGTCACTGGGCAGTGAGGAAGACCTTTTATTGGATTTTGAGTGCATAATTGGTCATTTGATGGCTGGATCAATGAATTGTGTCATTGTTTGCTTCATCTTCTCTGTGATGATGTTTGATTGGCTTCCATCAGGGACCACAAATCAGTTCAGCCGGCTCTGCCATCTGCCCATCGCTGGGTTGTGTGACCATCTTTGGTCAGCAAGGTCATGACCCGGCCACAGGGATGGCAAGATTTTTACTCTGAATGAGGTCTTAACACTTTTCCTGTTCAATTAAGGTCAGAGATGGGAAGCAGTGGACAGTTGAACCTTTACTTGTCAAAACTGCAGCTGTCAGTGATGTGACATGTCACATTTCCTGTTAGGAAAGGATGAAATGAGGCAGAAACATCGTGTTCCAGTGACATTTAGATTTGTATTTGGATTCGATCAACTTTTATTTGAAGTGTGACTTGTATTGGGAATGAAGTTAAAAAGGGCCCTTTGTGCTTTTTCCTTTTTTCTGCCATTTGTATAATGTTACCGTGTTGTTTTATTCAAAAGCAAAGGATCAATAAGATATAGAATTATGTTTTAAAAAATATATATATCATGGAAGGCCTCTTTATTCAAATCTCATATATAAAAAGGTGTAATAGGACCTATTATTGTTCAAAACATATTAAAAAACATTGATACAAGATTGTATTGCACTGGGTGACATGTTCCTGGATAGTAAATGTGTCGGACATGTTTAAATTCATGCAAACCCTTTAACTAAACTCAAACAAGTGTCAGCTTTATGCGTAATTCAGTGCCACAGGTTGAATATTTGGTGTCTGTTTTATTTATAACTAGATTTCTGTTATGTTCAGTGGTGTTTTGTTAAGTTATTTTGTCTTCAGATTGGGTTTTCAATGCTGTTAATTTGTTCTGTTTCTCAGCGTTAGTCTGTTTTCTTTGTGTTTGATAAGTTCATGTTCTGGTTCAGTTAAAAGTCTAATTATTCCTGCTTCCTGTTTAATTAATCCAGGTTCATCCCCTTGTGTATTTTGTTTTGTTTACTTCATGCTCCTCTGTGACACTTGGTTTTCCGTAGATTCTTTTCATTAGTTCCTACCTGGTTTCTTGTTCTCTGTTTGCTGTTGCTTTTGTCCAGTTTTTGTCTGAACAAGCTTATTGAGTATTTTTGCCTCTATTTCGTAGTTATTTCATTATAAATTGCTGAAGTTGGACTGATTCATTCTTTTATATGTATCCAATAGGGTAGATTGTCATTAGCTAACTAGCTAGCTAGCTAACTAGTGCTGTGGATAAATCGAACATGTGTTTTTACATAAAGGCTTAACAGTGAAACTGTATTTGCGGGATTAGAAAACTGATGGTTACTAAACTAGTCAGAAAACCGTCAATGGGCTGCCACACTTTACTAGCATGATAGTTTCAATCACAGCTGTTATTTCAAATAATTTAAAATCAAATCAGGTTTTGTTTATAGAGCACCTTTCATGCATAAAGCAACACAAAGAATAGAATGGAATAAAAACAAATTATACACATTAAAAAAAAAGTTTTTAAAAGCCTTCACACACCAGAATATATAACAACAATTTAAAAAACACACCTCATTTTAGTCTCTATCACACACACACACACACACACACACACACACACACACACACTCATGAACAATGCTGGACTGAGCAGTTCAACATAATCTACTACTTTTACATAAGCAGACACAATTTCCTGACGCCTTAATAAAATGTCTGTGACATGCTTTGGTCACAATAACATGGAGATACTAGAACAGTTCCTTTTTGTCCCATTAATCTACACCTTCAAGTGGATCATATTAAGGGCATGGGACGATTCACCCGACTCAAAGTTTTTTTTTAGATCAACAACCCTTAGAGCCACAGTTTCATTGCAAGCTATTTGTTAAAATGGCCCAAGCTATTAAAACAGGCACAGTTCAGCACAGCAACAAGGCCGTCATTATTGTGAAGCTGCATCGTGATTGCTCCATCACCAGTGTCTGGTGTAACATTTTGGAGTTACGGCAGAACTTACTGTGAGGAAACAGAGACCATAATAGCCTTCAAAAGTGACAACGGCAGCCCTTACTCCCGCAGCACCCCCCGCAGAATCCCCCAAGTAACACGGTTATAATCTTTATCCAAGTCCACAAAACACATGTAGACTGGTCAAACTTCACTGACCCCCTCAGCAACAGTGAAGATAAAGATCTGCTCCACAGTTCCAAAACCTGGATGAAAGCAGGTAACCTGTAAGTTCACAAATTAGATTTGTAATTCAAATAATCCGTTCTTTGGAGAGATGTCCAACTGCAGTCATAAACAGTGTTGTATGAACAACAGGAGCTGGGTTGTGCACTGCTGTCTGGAGCCATCATTTGTTGGCATGCTGGTGGTCACATTCAGTTCAAAGATGCCCCTGCTTGAGCAGAGCCTCACTGATTTCTAATTTCATAATTCTGTTTAGATATGCATCAGCTGGTACAGAACATCAGCCGCTCGTCTCGGGGTGCAAACAAAATACAAACTCACAGCAAGAGAGGAGACACTCCGACTAAATAACTTCATCGAAAAAAACTGAACCAAATATTTCATAGACCGCATCCACATATCTAACTTATTTAAATAACAAAGATATAGCTCAATATGTATACTTACTGGTGACTTTATTAGGTATACTTGTTCAATTACACAAATATCGAATCAGCCAATCACATGGCAGCATCTTTGTGGCATGTAGACATGGTGAGGAAGACTTGATGAACTTCAAATTGAGCATCAGAATGAGAAAAGGGGGATTTAACCCTTGAAAGCCTGGTCCAACAAATAATGAACAGAATTCTATCTGTTTAAATCAGAAGTCTTTTTTTTAACAACATTGAAAAACAATAAACAAAAATAACATGCATATATGTATAGTTTATTACCATGAGATTTCCACCAGGGAACAGAAGACAAGTTTCAGTTTGTATACAACAGGGTTTTGATCAAATTTCTTACAGTAAAGTTATGCAATAGGTCTCAAACTATTTTTGGTTTGGTTTTATTTTTTTAATATGATAAAGACAATGTTGAAGAGTTAATCCCCAGTTTTCTTGTTTTCAACATTTGTATATTTAAGTGTTAGTGGTTTTAATTGTCTTTTATTTTCCTAATTTAAAATTTTTTTTTTTGGCTTTTAGCTGACATTTCTCTGGTTATGTGGATGTATACTGTGTATATACTGATACAAGCATCATAGCAATTACCTTACAAACACTGCCCAACAATGGTTATACTGGGGACAACGGCTCTTTTAACGTGACATGGTTGTTGGTGGCAGACAGGCTGCTCTGAGCATTTTAAAAGCTGCTGATCTGCTGGTATTTTCACACACAACCATCTCTAAGGTTTACAGAGAAAGGTAAACCTTTATTTCAGCTCCACATTCAGATGGTAGGCTCAGAATCTGGTGGAAACATCATGAAAGCATGGATCCATTCTGCCTTGTGTCAACAGTTCATGCTGTTAGTGGTGTAATGTTGATGGGGAACTTTTCTTTGCACACTTTGGACCCCTTAGTGCCAACTGAGCATCATTTAAAGACCACACCGTACCTGAGTGTTGTTGCTGACCATGTCCATCCCTTTATGACACAGTGTAGCATCTTCTGATGCTACTTCCAGCAGGATAATTCACCATGTCACGAAGCTCAGATCATCTCCATCTGCTTTCTTGAACATGACAATGAGTCCATTGTACGGCCTCCACAGTCACCAGATCTCAATGCAATGGAGCCGCTTTGGGATGTGGTGGAACGGGATGCTATCATGTTAATATGGAGCAAAACCTCTGAGGAATGTTTCCGACACCATGAGGACACCAAGAATTAAGGCAGCTCTGGTGGCAAAAGAAGGTCAGTCCTGGTACTAGCAGGATGTACCTAATAAAGTGGCATTATTGATAATAGTAAACCACAATTCGAGGCTTTTTCCATCAGCGGTAAATCATCAGCGGACAACAGTGTAGCATCTTCTGATGCTACTTCCAGCAGGATAATGCACCATGTCACAAAGCTCAGATCATCTCCATCTGCTTTCTTCTACATGACTATGAGTTCAATGTACTCCAAAGGTCTCCTGTCATCAGATCTCAATCCGATAGAGCAGGGCTACTCCGCTGACATATCTGCAGCAACTGTGTGATGCTGTCATGTCAATATGGAGCAAAATCTCAGAGGAACGTTTCCATCACTTTGTTGAATCAACTTTATCGTAGATCTAAAATATTACATACAATGTCTCAGCGTTTTTACTGTTAAGCAGTATTGCTAAAACACAGCATGTGTCTCAATAATTAATCGTAGTTATCCATGACTTCAAATTTTAACCAGGACATTCATCTAGCTAAAACGAAATGCATTGTGAATCTGTGAACACGTTAAAAATCTGCTGGTGTTTCCAGATCGCCTACTGTGCTGCAGTTACTTAATACTCACATCAGCCTGGATCTTGGTGAGAAACTCTGCAGATGAGTGCAGAGGTGCGTCTTTCCTGGAATTACTACTGGCGCATCCAGAGCCGAAAAAGGTCAAATCCTTTGTGGCCTCATTTGTGTTTTAATATTCCTGAAAGCACATCTGAACAAAATAGAGCGGATCTGTGTTAATCTGTGCACCATCAAGTAGGGACTGTTTTAGTCTGGGGACATGTACAGACATAACTTAAAGTTAATGAGATAGGACTTTATTTGCACATGGCTTTACCTCATGAATGTAAAGTTTTAGAATAGCTTTTATTCTCATTAGAAAACAAAAGATCTGATTCTGGGTTTATCAGAGGGATAATTTGCTTTTTAAAAACTGTAATCAAGTAATAAGATATTGCTTTTAAGTGAATTTCTGCAGCAGTACATTTTAAAATGGCAATTTTTCTTCATCACAAGGTCACTGACCTGAGAAAAAGATGAGCAATACGTTAAGAAGAGACAAAACAAAGAAAAGGTCTAAAAAAATCAACTTTTGTCTTATGGAAAGCTACCAGACAAATTGTCCCTGTCATCCAGGTGATGGATTTATCTTTGTTTCCATACCCATCGTTGATTGAGCCACATCTGCTACCCACAAGCTTTAGTATCAATGACAGTGCCAAGAATGGCCTCCAGTGCTTTCAGTTAAGCGTATCTGAGTGCTGTCCTTGCTCCAAAATCATTACTTCACATGTGTGAAGTGACATGATGATTATAAAGTTAAAGTGCAGCCTGTCTGCTTTAATTTGATCCTGTTTTCACCCATCAGACTGTCAGGTAAGCTCTAGCCTGAAGGTTTCATGCTGCGTCTTAAAACGGGACCGCTGGGAATGATCTTGCACACAAGCTGACTATATTCCAGCTGCAAAATGGAAAACCAACACTTTGTTCAATTTTAACTTGGAAGCTAATCTGACCCAGCTAGGAATAATTTGCAATAAAAATAAAAAAGAAGGCATTACATGTTTTTATTTATTTTAAACAGGCAGTAAGGATAAATACTACAGGAAGGAGGTAATACTCTTTATTTCTTTAAAAAAACCCACAAAAATAGTTTTTGACTTAAGAAGAAACTGGTCCATCAGGGACACTGCTGTGGAGATTTTACAGCATATAAAACTGTTGAGGGTGCATGTGACCAACAACCTGACCTGGACCCTGTATACTTCCTCCATTGCCCAAAATATAAATAAATAAAAATGCTCTCCAGCTGCTGCGCTTCACTAAGAAGCTCATTGAAGTCTGGCGTCCACCTGTGTAGTACCAAGTCTCAACAATGGTACCTGTCAAGAGCAAAACAAACAAAAAAAACAACAACAAAAAGAGGGACATTACTCACTTTGGTTAAAAACTGTTTTTCCTCCTGCCCTCTGGCTAAAAAGGTATCAGTGCCTGAAGAGTAGAACCATAAAGTTCCATGACTGTTATGGTGGTACCAACAGGGATGAGTTTAGACCCCAAGGCGCAGACACAATCCGGCGACGATGATGCAATGGTCTGCTCTTTAAG
Organism: Rhadinocentrus ornatus; assembly: GCA_037177495.1. Taxonomy (NCBI): domain Eukaryota; kingdom Metazoa; phylum Chordata; class Actinopteri; order Atheriniformes; family Melanotaeniidae; genus Rhadinocentrus; species Rhadinocentrus ornatus. The sequence goes on along the minus strand of JBAMHW010000017.1, from coordinate 22,481,274 downwards.
TATTGCAGGCAGTGAAGGTGGCTTGATGATAGATGAGATCCTGGTGTGGTGATCAGCCTAGATGGAATGATGGTGGTCCTGGCAATCCTTCAGGCCAGGTATGACCATGACAAACAAAAGACAGAGGTAGCCAAGCGCACACATTTACAAACACACACACACACACGAGAGACAGGAACCCTACCAATCCCAAACTTAAACTGGCTTGACTTTGTATATACTTTTACATTTGTTTACCTAATTGCTCTTGCATTTCTTTGTTGAATCAGCCATGGTGTGCATTCAAAATGGCCATTGTGTGTCTATTCAATTGCTAGCGTGTAACGTGGTGCTGTAAAGCGAAATGTTGCTGTAAAGTGGTGCAGCTTCCTTGAGGAAAAAAGAAAAGGTGTGAAATGCGGTTTTCAAGCTTTAGGATGCTGCTGGGCAATGACAGCATCAGGAATGTGCAAAATTAAAGCTACCATGACAACAAGTTGGAAACATATTTGTGGGGTTAGAAAGTTGCATGGTGCTACTTTAAGGAAAAGTGGTAGGAGAAATTTAGAAATGAAGAAGACTGCACAGTGATCAGAATCTGATCACACTGAGTAAACTGTGATGCAGCACTGAAACCACAGATGTTCAATAGATATTCTACAGGAAGGGCTTTACATACTTCCTCCAAATTTACTTTATTATCAAGGTTCATAGTTAAGAGAAAAGAAAAGGAAATCATGAAAGTGAGATGGCTTCCTGGCAACGGCCTTCCTGAATTCTAACAAAGGTCTCCTTTATTTTAATTTTGACAAATAAGAAATGTAACTTTTTCCATTATCTTGATATAAAGAGATATTCATTCTCTTTCATGTCTGTTAGTTTGAGTTAAAATTCTCTGAGAAGGCTTTTCACATCCTTCCGTATCAATGTCATCTCATTCACATCATCTCAGGGCTCTGACTGGATCTCTGCCAGATAAGTGTGAAATAACCAGTGAGTGGACTGCTTGGATGTGTCATATTAACCCCACCAGGCTCCAAAAGGAGCAGCCATGGTGAAAATCAAGCTTCTTCTTCCACACACTGGCACAGATAACACAATCACGACAAACCAGAGAGGATTGGAGAGTCTATAATAAAATAAAATAAAATATTGGCAGTGGTACTTTTTTTACAAACAGAGAAACATATGTCAGAACATATTTTTATTTCTTATTTACTCAATACAAGCTCAAGATTCGAAGATTTGGCCTCATAAAATCTAAAGTGGGCTTTGATTGTGGTGCTGGCTAAATAAAGTTTTAATCAGCCATTTTTCCCTCAGGGGGAAGCACGAGTCAATATCTGTGTTTTTATATCTCTTACATGATGAGTCATATGGATTCTTGGACTTCCGCCTTGGCCGGCTGTTCCTCGAAATCTGTCCATTCAACCTTGTTGCATTGGAAAAGCAGAAACAATCTTTCTGATACCAACTTTTCTGCATTAACCACGCCGATATGATCTGTCAGGAACAAACCATGAGAGCTCCCAAACCAGGGCTGCAAGAAACAAAAAGACAAAAACGTTTTCCTTCAGCCCTGGGAGAGAGAACAAGCCTCTTGTTTTATGCAGAGTATGTACATGTCATAAATTTTCTCCTTCGCTCTTTGGGCTGTTACACTTTATATAAGCAAACTTAGTGCTAGTAAACTGAATGAAAACATTATGAACGCTGAGATTTTGCTTGCTTTTAGCATTACATGAAGGACTGTTGTGACTGGTTGTAACATCTTTACCTCTGGCTGTTTCGATTCTGGTGCAATCATTTCTCATATACACATATTTAGAGTACTTGACAATTTTCTACATTAAAACTTTTGTTAACATGCAATATCCAGACATGCTATGTTCAGTTGTGACTTGACAGTTAATGTGTTTAGCTTGTGTAATGTATCACAGTGGATATCAACTGAAGTTGCATTTTGGACATATCACATGAGCTCAACACAAACCGTTTAAACTGCATCTAACTCTTCTCACAGTGTGCTAATGGGGGAATTGTCTTGTCTTTATTCTTAGGTGAAAGTTGAAGGAACACACCTGATTCAAATGATTAGGTCTTTAACAGACTTGTGCAGACCTCAACAACAAGCTGTTCCATTTTATTTGAATCAGGTGTTGCAGTAGGGAAACATGCAATCCCTGCAGGACACCAGCTCTCAAGGACTGGAGTTGGTGATAGTAGATGTAGCCACAGAGTCAAACATGGTGTGTGCGTGAGAAAGTTGAACCCGAAAAGCAGAACGACAAACGGTGGAGCAAAAGTCAACAAGTTTTCTTCTGAATAAGATGGATATTTGAATTTCCAAAGACTTAAGTACGGAGTCTCTTAATGCAGGTCTTGGTGGTCCAGTAGAGAGGAACTGGAGATTCTGGTGAGCAGACAGACAGGTAGGTATGCAGGTGAGTGGCCGTAATGAGTCTAGGCATCTGGGACGTGTCAACTTTAGTCTTCCAGTGGGTATTTCTATAAGATGGTGGGGGACTTAAAAGAGTGTTTCTCAGTTCTGGTCCTTAAGTACCACTACCTTGCATGTTTTAGTTATTACCAACTCCAGCATACCTGATGCAGATTAACTGAACTGCTCGTCAAGCTCTTTGTAAGCCTGCTAATAAGCCATTCATGTTAAAGTATGGACACCTCTAAAACATGCAGGCTAGCGGTCCCTGAGGACCAGGATTGAGAAAACACTGACTTACGATCTGATTTTCCAACAGAATCTCTAAAAAAGGGGTGTTGGAGAGCGGGTGCATCTAAAAGTTGTGGGATGGTTGATCTCAAGGTCCAGACTTTGGCATCCCTGCTCTACAAATTTCAATCGAGTGCACAGAGATGGGTTCTTCAAAGAAGGTGGTTGGTGTGTGTGTATACCTGGGTGTGTGACTGTGTTAAATATTTTGATGAGTGTTTTTATTGTTATGTAATTTTAATCTGATGTATAGAAAGACTTGTTTTATTTTTAATATGTTTAAGTGTTTTTAATCATGTAAAGCACTTTGTGTTGCCTGTGGCACAAAAAGTGCTTTATAAATAAAGTTTGGATTTGATTTGATTTGAAGAACAGGTAGAATTAACTGTGGATGATGTAGGAACAAATAATAATATAATTCAGATGGCAGATATATCATAAGTGTCACAACAATCTGGTGCTGAGGGTGCTTTCAGGTTTTATATGCAGCAAGATAATAAACCTTTATGGAAGATAGCTGTGCCAGGTGAACCTGCAAAACCCAGAGCAACTACACCCACAACTCTCCACACAGGGACTCAATCATGCAGTAGGTTGTAGATATGCTACAGCAGGTTTGTCTGAAGTCTGTCTTTATGGCAGTTAACCTGCAGGTTTTGGATGTTTCATGGTGCAGCACACCTGAATCAGATTGAGACAATTTGCTTGTGGATAATTTGACGACAAGCTGTTGGGGACATGCATTTAATTTGAATCAGGTGTGTTGAAATAGGGAGACGTCTAAAACCACTAGAACTTCGGCCTTCTAGAACAGTGATTCCCAACCCTGGTCCTCAATGCACACTATCCTGCAGGTCTTAGATGTCACCCTGGTGCAACACACCTAGTTCAAATTGAATGTACAATCTGACAAGCTCTGCACAAGTCTGCTAATGCCATCACATCTAAGACCTGCAGGATAGTATGCCCTGAGGACCAGGGTTGGGATTCAATGCTCTAGAACTAGAGCTGGACACCCCATGTGACACAAAATGACCTCTTGCATTTGCTCAATAAAAGAGTTGTATACTTGTTTTTAAAAAGTGTGTTGTGCTTTTTTGAAATCCACACCAACAAACACACACACACACACACACGCGCGCACATGCACACACACACACCTGAACATGAACTCATGATACATACAATTACAGAGACACTGATCTGCAGCTCTGTTTGATTTGATGTAGTTTTTTCTTTTATTAAAGATACAGTGTGTAGCTTTTTTGTTTTTTTGTTAGCAAAAATCAAGAATTTCTTTCATAAATACATATTTTACCAAAGTCTAATCACAGTCCCATCCAAATGAAAGCGTTCTCATAGCTTAGAATTAGATTTTATAAATACATAGGTGGCGGCGCACCCAACTGGAGGCTGCCATGTTGTATCGCCATCTTTGAACACAGTAGCCGAAAGGGGACAAACTTGTTAGCCTTATGCGTTTTACCTGCGTGTCCCCGCTGTTTCGGGGGGAGGGGGAGGGCACGGGGGTGGTGTAAACAAGCCAAGTGGATAATTCAGCTTGCCAGCTTACATTGAAATGGAGGACCATCTATTTACTCTTTGCCCGCGAGATGGAGGGAAAAAAATTGCCAAGAAAAGAAAAAGAAATAATAACCAGGAGAAAATAGGAGTGTACATCGGTGGAGTTTTTACCAGATGAAGGCAGCTGATGAGTAGAGGGACTTCAAAGCTAACGTGGAGGTTGCAGCTTTCTGCTGGATAGGTGAGTTAATGCAATCTAACAGTGAAGTT
>JBAMHW010000017.1:22465371-22476670 GCA_037177495.1 Rhadinocentrus ornatus | reverse complement strand
GCATTGCAGAAATGGTCAAAACACCCCCAGGGTTCCAAAGGACAAGCCCTTCTTGTTTTTGTTTAAGCTAAAACAACCGCTCCATATGCTTCAGAGCACAAAGATCTTTATTTGCCATGTAGTTTTTGTTTCTCTTCCATTATCAACACCATCCTTACAGACTTTTCTTGAGTTTGTCCCTAAATTAATACAGCATTCTAACAACTTTAGCATAGCAAAGCTAATTCCTGTGCTACATGCTTGCCTGGTGATAATTCTTGTTGTCCAGTAAGTTTTTTATTTTTATTAGTATAATATAATTTTACAAAGTTGGCTAATTTGTTTACTTCTGAGGATATTAAAGTATGAATTATGTGTTATTTTTTTAACCTTTGAAGAGAATTCACCTTGGTTCAGGCTTTTTCCACTGAATCTTTATATTACAGACGCCCTTCGAGTCGCCCGCTGACTCTCCTGATGCTAAAATTCAAAGCCTCTCTCATCCAAGCCATGCCAATCAGTATATAGCTCCTTAACTTACTCCAGCTGGGCCCAGCTTTGCCTCCCGCTCTCCCAGTGGATTCCCCTTCCCCGAGCTATCCTCCCCCCGAAGCTACAAGGGGGCCCAGGTGTCATCAGTGAACGAGACGTCGAGATAATTTGGCTCGTCGTGCAACACACACAGATCAGGGGCAAGGAGGGACTGTGGACATTAAACACTGTCTCATTAGGTTTGTTTGGATGAGACAGGAGACATAATGAGAGGTGCTGTATGACCAAAAACATCTGATCTCCACCCATTCCAAACAAACCGTCCAGGTAGGACCCCGGGTCAGGGCCAAAGTCATGTTACGCCTCCTTGGATCTGAATGAGAGAGCAGGAATGGGGTTGTGTGTGGAGGTGGAGTGAGGGAATCCAAGTTCAAGCACTACTTAAGATGAATAAGAAGTGACAATGCAGCGTGCTTGAGTGAAGAGCTGCTTTGTTTTCAGACTGCTTCATTAGGTTGGTCTCATGAGGATCAGCTTTAAATTAAAGATGTGGTCATCGGATGATTTTTTAAAAGCTGCAGTTTTAGGTTAAAAAGGAGCAGTGCAGCTCAAACTTTCAGGAGCTGGGTGCCAGTACTGAATTAAATTTAAATATCACAGACTGCTTTCTGACTTAAAGACATTTCTTACCTCATTAACATCTCATGAATGTTAAGTCAAGATGCAAATAATTGGTTGGTGATGATATAATTTGCAATGTCATCACAAAGAATATCCCTAAATCACAATTTAAACTGATTTTCATTATTTTATGCCGACTTTAGTATACAAATATCCTGACTGGAAGCAGATTTGTTGGTAATGGACCTTTACAAATGAGATATACCCTTTAAGTTCAAATGCAGTTGTGTTGATTTGTCATTTTCAGACTGCTAAACATCTGAGGGAAGACAAAGGAAAAAGGGACTGGGTTATTCGGCTGTCCCTCCATCACTGAGGGCTTTGTTTGGTTGTGGGTTCTTAAGGAGACTGGAGAGGTGGGTTAGTGATGGATGAATGCACATCCTCACAGTGAAGAGGACTGTTTAGATCTCCCACCTCATCCCTGCAGGACCCCAGGTGCAGAGCAGCTGAACCACCCAGGCTTCTTGACCCACAGACTGCCCACAGCTCAATACATTATTAGCCTCTGCAGCTGATCTGACCACTGTGGCCACGTCACTCTGTCCACTCTGGAAGATAATTGGTGCTAGTTATGGGACATGGTGTGTTATGCCGAGGGTGAGAACTGTACATTTTTAGTCAACTTTCCAGAAATTTCCATACAACACGCAAACCAGTTTCATCATTTCTCATCTCATACAGAAATTGTAATGTGAGGCTTTATAAAAACCACAAAATTAAAATTTTTCTTTATCAACAGAAGCCAGTTCACTCCATCAAAAAGCATTTTTCCATTCATGTATGTATGTGTGCAGGGAGCCAACAGGAAGTCATCTGGCTGGGACAGCTGGAACCTTTGTTGAGCGTGTTTTACACAGGTTAAAGGGAGAGGGATGCTAATGAGCATTTTCTATTGGCACAAATAGTCTGAAGCGTATAACACCCTGATACCTTTGAAGTATTTAACATGCAGAACTGAACAGCTTTCACTTCAGTGAACAAGATTGCATCCTGCTATCTCGTATCCATGAAGACCCTACTCTAATGGAAATAAAGCTTTGAACACCCTTCCCATGGCCTTATTTTTGAAAACACTGCACATCCATGATGAGAATCTCCCGTTCCACCACATTCCAATGCTGCTCAATTGGATAGAGATCTGGGGACTGTGGAGGGCGTTGGAGTCCATTGAACTCATTGTCATGCTGGAGATGATCTGAGCTGTGTGACATGGTGCATTATCCTGCAGGAAGTAGCCGTCAGAAGATGCTACACTGTGGTCATAAAGGGATGAACATGGTGCAGGTTTTGTGTTTGTGTTTCATTCAGTTCTTATTGAGTCTTGATTTTTGTTCCGTTCTTGTTCTGTTTTGTAGAAGTATGTTCCTTGTTTCTTCAGATTAATTTAGGTCCTGTTCACCAGGTATCTGTTTATTGATTACCACTCATGTTCCTGGTTAGTAATTAGCCCCCTCTGTATATACGGCCCTTGATTTCTTTTGCTTTTTGTCAGATTCTCGTCATCATTCCTTGAATTCCCGGTCCTAGTTTTCCATTGTACTTCTACCATTGTCAAATACTCTGTTTCTGAGTTTTGGTTTCTTTTTTAGTTTTGGTTAGTTTTATTAATGTGCTTTGTTGTCCTGCTGTGGTAGAACTTAAACACATCATTTCCAACATCCGCCTGCCTCCTTCCTCATTCTGCATCCGGGTTCTGACATTTGCACCACGAAACTTGATCCTTATTTCTAAGATAATTAAAAGTTTCATATGGTCTGTCATAAAATGTAAGTCAAAGAATACTGGAATTCTTTTTGCATTTTCCATTCAAACATATTTTTACATTTATATGATTGAGGTAACTATCAGAAGATGCTACACTGTGGTCATAAAGCGATGGACATGGTCAGCAACAAGACTCAGGTAGGCTGTGTTGTGCTAAGAATTCTAAGCCTACCATCTGAATGTGGAGCTGAAAAGAGGACTCATCAGACCAGCAACATTTCTCCGTTTTCTATTGTCCAGTTTTAGTGAGTCTGTGTGAATTGTAGCCTCAGTTTCCTGTTCTTAGCTGACAGGAAGCACCCGTGTGGTCTTCTGCTGCTGTAGCCCATCTGCTTCAAGGTTGGACGTGTTGTGTGTTCAGAGATGCTGTTCTGCATTCCTCGGTTGGAACCAGTGCTTATTTGAGTTCATGTTGCCTTTCTATCATCTCCAACCAGTCTGCCCATTCTCCTCTGACCTCTGACATCATCAAGGCATTTTAATCCAGACAACTGCTGATCACTAGATATTTTCTCTTTTTCAGACGATTCTTTGTAAACCCTAGAGATGGTTGAATGTGTAAATCTCTGTAGATCAGCAGTTTCTGAAATAATTAGACCAACGACCATTCCTAGTCACTTAAATCCTCTTTCTTCTTTCTTCCTCATTCTGATGCTCAGTTTGAAAAGAAAGTAATCTTGACCATGTCTACATGACCAAATACATTGAGTTGCTGTCATTTGACTGGCTGATTAACTATTTGTGTTAACACAACACTAAACACATGTACCTGAAAGTGGATGGTTGGTGTGTAATCACATCCTTTTGTGCTGAATATTAGATACTGAGATTTTATATCTTAAAAAACCCATGACATACCAGGATTACCTGGAAAGACAAAGGCCTTAGAACATCCGAACACTCTGAGCCTCTTTGCTACTCTCACAACTGCTGTGAAAACTGAAATTCAACCCCCAAATTCAGCAGAAATGACATATACATACACTGTAATAATGAAGTAGAAGAAAGTGTGGTACTGTCAGCTCATATGTGTATGCATCCCTGTGTGAATGATGATCGTTGTGTGTGTGCTGGTGCAGTGTCCCTGCTGTGAGCCTAATTAAAAGGCACTGGGGGCAGGGGGGTGGCTGATTTGGCGCCCAACCGAGTCCCTTTATATCCCTGCTTTCCTCCCTCTCCATCCAGTGCCTTTGATGACCACAGAGCAACTAATGCCCCTCAAAGTCAGCAGCACATGTGGCCCCTCTGTGGCTTAGGAGGTGAAGGAAGAGAACACCTTTCTGTGTTGGTTTATTGAGTCAGCTTAGAGCTGGAAATTCTTGTTTCACTCAAACATTTGTTAAAATTACTCACAGTAGAAACATCCAAAACTTACTTTACTGTGTAGTATTCAGCAGGAGTGGGGAAGTTGCAAAATTTACCTTATTACTACCTTATACACAAAGTTGTTACAAAAACCTCCACAAAAACACAACCAGAACTACACAATTCCAGTGACCACAACACAGTTTACGTGGTAGGACTACATACTTACCTCATTACTAGTTGCAAAGTCAACTAGTCAGGCCAGTTAACTTGTTTAATCATTAATGTGTGCCATCTGTACACAAACGTTTTGCTTTACAGTGGGAACTTGTGGTCTTTATTGTACAGTAAGTGGACAGGAAAGGGAGTCAGTAAAAGGTGACATGTAGCAGAGGGCCCCAGGCTGGGATTACCTAGGCTTGCCGAGCTGAGTAGCTGTAGCCTTTATGTATGTGGGGTGTCTTCTTTTAGGTAAGCGAAGTACAGCCCCTGCACATGTGCTTAAATACAGCAAAACCAGCCATTTTCCTCATGTTTTCATCTGGTCTTTTTGTTCCTGAAGCTCAACATTTTCATGACAATTAAGTGAGTCTTCATTGCACTGGTAGATTCATGGTTTGCTAGTTTTATTGTACTTAATGTACGTTTGACTTTGTCGTCCAGTTGAAATACTGTGACACTTCCCTTTGTTTGTTTCTGTTGAGACCATTTTCTCCGGTCTGTTGCTTCAGCTTCTGCAAACTCTGACATAAACAGCGCTGTAAGGCAAGGCAATGTACAAACCAGTGATATTTCGGAGGTGTCACTTTCATAAATGACCTTTCCTTGCCTGCAAAGTACCTCTGTCTGCAGCAGGAGATCAATGTGCAGGCCAAGCAGCAGTAAGCAGTATCAACCAATTTTTCCTTGAGGTTGTTTCACAGCTGGAGGTTTGATGGCTGGTTGTTCTGTTTCAGAGTGGTGACCACTAAAAATACATTTTGTTGCTTTCATAGCTTGGTGTAGTTGGAGAACATATGTTTATGTGTAGACATATAAAGACTTGTTAGTAAGGTTTGCACTTGCACTATCTTGGTACTTTACTAATGCAAACCCGGGAGAAGGTCCCAGAGTTGTATATTTTTGGATTTTTGCATTGGTTGTAACTTCAGACTCGCAAATATATGCTGACAAGTGCATATTTTTCAGATATCCCCTTGAAAGTCTTTTGACCAACAATGTATGTGATGAGAAACTGTTACTCTATACACTTTTTTTCCAAGGTTTTTCAGCAAAGTCAGGCCTGATGGAAAAGGCCAAGATCTTCAGGAAGGGCCAGCTGCCAGCCACAATCTCTTCCACTTCTTTATCCACAAAAAACACACACTTAACCACACTCTGTGGCGCATTTGAGCCTGAATAAGGGACATAATCCCCTGCTGTAATTGCATTCGGGAGGATTTTGAGAGTCTCTACACACCACTGGATCCACTTGAATGGCGAAAGTTGCGTCTCAGGTCCTTCCAAGGTCGATGCTTAACAACATGTGTCTCATCATTTCTTAATCTCTCCTTTCCATAACAAGATGGGTAGGACGCAAGCTACATGGTTGGTAATTACCCACACCCTGTGATCCAACTTCTTCATTTCAAATGAGCAGCTGGGTCAGGAAACAACTGAATCTGATGAGGAAGGAAGTAAATGTGTTTCTTTTCCACTAGGACTTTTAATCAAAATAGGTTTCAAAGAGATGTAGGGGTGAGACTGGGAGAGATCCGGTCTGTCCTTGGTAGGAATTAATGTCTGCGCTTTGATGGATTCTCTTTTCTATAACTTTGGTATAAGAGGAGAAGGTGACTTTGAAAAGAAGGACTTAATTGTTATAAAAAGCTATTTTGGAAAGTGTTTTCAATGAACATCAAGATGCCTGGCAGACATTAAGGGACACTACTGAAATCCAGGTATTAGTAGGCATCTAACAGAGACTCGTACTTTTGTGCTTCTTTTCTGTTGTGACGGGCTCTTTGTTTCATTTTCACCACTTCTCGTTTTATACTGCTGTTTGGCCACATCCTGTATATTAAGTCTTATGGATGCAAGAGACTCCAGATGATCCCAGGCCCAGATCGTCCATCATCTCTGTCACACGTCCACCACACTGATGCCTCTACCCCACAGCCTGCATGCATATTCACTGGAGCTGGTGTCCCATCCGAGAAAACCAAATTGCCCCAGCCTGTGTATCTCTCCCTCAGTCAATATTAAAATGGGATAATAAAGAGGGGCAAGATTCCCCTGCGGTAATGACACCCCAGGGACCCCTGACTAATTAAAGGGCTGCCCCTTCCAATGAACAGTAATCACTCACAGCTTCGAATAGAAAAACATGCAAACAAGCAGGATGCTGGCTTGCATTGTGAAGACTTTAAAGACATAATCTTTAAAGTGAAGTGCACTGATTCTTTAAATCCAAGTTGGAAAACATGTATTTAATTAAAATATTCAAAGTATTTTGATCACAAAAAAATTAAATATGAGTGATTAGAAGTATTTTGTATATGCAGAGCTGTTGGTTGTATAGAGGCTACTGGAATTAGTCAAATACAAAAATCCATAAATTTCCTCTGAAAATATGTTTTTCAACCATGCGAGTCTAATGTGAGTAATCCTGAAATAATAGGACTTTTTTTATTTGTTATTGTAGTACTTTATGCCACTGGATGAATAAATGGAGCACTCTGGGTTTTTGTATTGTGTCTTTTTATTTTTTATCCTTTGAAAAATGACAAACAAATCAATAAATATGTGCAAATTTAGTAAGGATGATGGTCAAAAAAAGAAAAAAAATACAATAAACAATAAAGTTACTCAAAGTGACTGCTTCAATTTAAATAAAAGGAAAAAAAAGACATGCCAGGGCTGATAAAGCAGTAAATCATAAGATTCTCGTAATGAGCTCAATGAAATGCTCAAGTACTAAATTAAATGAGGTGCTGTGTGCCTCAGAGAGTTAAGCCTAGTGAATGCCTCTGTCTGCCTACACAAAGATGTCAGAGGTTTCCCCCTCTCACACAGCACAACTTTTTGGTCTTTACAACACTGAACTTGAGTGAGTTATTGCTAAATGTCTGGACTAGGACCAAAGTTAATTTCAAACACACAGTCAACTGGCTGATGGTGTCCCATTATCACTCAGTCAGCAACACAGTTTCAGTGTTTAGATAACTTTATTGTCATTCAAAAACAGTACACTAGGGATGCACTGCAGAAGGAAATAGGTTCCAGCCTTACATAGGAAAATCCAACCATGCAGATGGATGTGTCTAAAACTGGGATGTGTGAAGCAATTCATTTGATGTCGTTTTCAAAATGTCTTTTGCCTCAGTTTGCTGACGTAAAACTGTTGTGCATCAGTTTAAAAAGTGCAACGCTGTAGCTGCAGCAATCGCATATACATCCCCAATGTGCATATGTCTTCCTAATGCAGGTCATCTGGGCATCATCACTCAGAACTGGGTCATTCAAACTAGTTAAACAAAGATCAAAGTACTTTTCAAGTTCAGTATTCAATGACGCCATCTGAAACTTTTCCAGTTAAACACAGAATGTGTGCTCATAACACCTCCGGTCATTGTAAAGGAACTGTCTCTGCTCTCTAAAAGACGGCGTCACCATTAGACACTGTCATTTCCTGAGAGGCCAAGTATTAGTCCTTGCCAGCGGGCCGCCTGTACTAATGGCTTCGGTGTGAAAGATGTGAGGGTGTTGGTGCTTGTGATAGAGGAAGGCCAGTGGGTGCCTGGAAAAGAGTCACTCTCCACCCTAATTGCCATGAATACTCCATCTAGTTTGGTTTATGGAGTGGCAGGAGGGATTGGTACCCTCTGAGAGGTTTTGTTAAGCTGGCTCTGGCTTTTCTTGCACCCGACCACCCTTGAGGGCCAGAGGAGGTGGGTTGCAAATGGACACCAGATGGATGTAGCAAAACAGGGGCAGGAGGAGGAGGAAGAGGAGGCTCAGTATTGGGCATGGTGAGTGACTTGGCTGACTGTGCAATCTTTGTTTTGTTTCTGTAAGGCTACATTTTAAAGTACAAGTGCTGTTTGAAGCTACTGTAATCTTGAGGAAATCTGAAATACGAACAGTATTCTTGGCTTTAAGCTCTTGTGCTGTTCCCATTGTGCTGTCCCAAAGTTAACCAGGCAAGGCCGGCAGCTTTGCATGGAGAAAACAAATGGATGGGGATTAAATTGAGCAGAAAAGGTTAACAATGGGCCGCCTTGTTGTGCTGTTTGTTAATCATTTCCAAGCCCCTCTGGCTTCAATAAAGCAGAATAAAAGAATATAAAAGAACAATTTGGACTGCGCCAGCTGTGAGTAAGCAACCCATCACGCCACACAATAGACCAGTCATGCCTGCTATAATTCAGCTTGTGATCTCAGACACGCCCCTCTCACTCGCCACATCTTTGTTAAAGTCATCCGTCAGGCATATCATTTTCCTCTCCCCACCCCTCCTGCATGGCCAGATGGTTAAAATCCATAATTCACTGCCAGAAAAGAGAGAAAGATCAGCGGACTCCCCCAATTCCTACATCCCTCTGTGCAATGACATTACTCCCACCATGGCTCATTATTGGCCACCTCCTTGGCTAATTAAGCTCAGGTTTGTCGAGCTGCAGTGCAATAGCTTACCAAGTCAGGAGTAGATCCCTGCACCTGGGGAGCCTACCTGTTACACCGTCTGGCTCATCAGTCAAGAGGGAGGAGCGATGTGGGGATAGATGGGCCTCAGCTGGTTGGTCTGCACTGGCACTTAAAGAGGAGGCGGGGTGCAGTCATTGGTGTGTGGTATGCTTATTTTAGTAGCTTGAGGGTGTTTTAAGCGCGATACACCTCAGTAGTAACAAAATGCACAGATTTTGTGTTAAATGTGTGCAAACGTTTATTTAAGTTACTGAAGTGCACATTAGCCCTAATGGGTAGAGGAGACTGAAACCATTTATTTAACTGTCATTCACCACTATCATTCCATTTCTGCATAAATGTTTTGTGATTGGTCAGTTTGACAAGCACTTACAAACATGTACAAACCCCACAATGATCATAAAAGGTAACAAATATTATTTTAAGGCCTTGTTTTCTATGATGAGCACATGCTACAATCCCCTGATTTGGTTTTCGTAGTAGTGAATTTGTGAGGGTATGACAGAGATGGGGACTCGAGTTTAGGAATTTTGCACTAAGTCTCAAACAGTGACTTCAGACTCAACTTAAACTCATGGTTTTAGACTTGTGAACCATCTTCTCGTTTTATTGTTTTCTTCCTGAGCTCCACTCTGTCTGATTTTCTATCTGGATTTTCCCCAGACTTAACACTGTCGTTACATTACACAGACACAGATAAGCACTCATGCACAAACAATAAAAACAATGGAAGCCCCGCGAGCACACTTGTTTTGGTCTAACTTCTGGGTATAAAAATTTCATAAAAAGAAAAAATAGAAGATATCTGTAAGATCCTCCACATCCAATTTCATCTACCTGAAAACACACACACACAAAGATTTCAGTCACTGTGATATGAAATCCTCATGTTAGCATCCATGTTTGCAATGAACAAGGCTTGAAGCACAGTAGCATAAACATTAGTGTGTTGCTACCTTTGAATAAAAATTTTTTTACTCCATTTTGCATTGCATTGCACTGCAGTTGTGAGTTGCATTGCAATGTCATTTTGCATAAACTGGTGGTTTTGCCATGATTGGTTAAAAACTGAGGCTAATAAACCACCAGACCCACTGTAAACAATGTTGTTTTACTGGGTCTGTTCATAGGAATGTTAGCATTAGTACTGAACCTGTAAGTGTTGGATCTAAATAAATTCAAATATTGTGAAAGTTATTTTTTCTCTTTCATTTAAAGCCACATTGTGTAAGAATTATTCCCAGTGGTGCGCTAATATATAACAAGCAACCGAGTAGTGCTTTACTGGAGCCTCACCGTTAAATTTCGCTTTGCTATGCTAACATAAGACTTCCAACAGCTTGTAAAGTTGTTAGAATGATGTATTAATTTAGGGACAAACTCAAGAAAAGTCTGTAAGGATGGTGTGGATAATGGAAGAGAAACAAAAACTACATGGCAAATAAAGATCTTTGTGCTCTGAAGCATATGGAGCAGTTGTTTTAGCTTAAACAAAAACAAGAAGGGCTTGTCCTTTGGAACCCTGGGGGTGTTTTGACCATTTCTGCAATGCTAATATATGATTCCCAGAACATTTTATACAGAGTTTTCATCACTACATAACACATGCCAGCTTCATGTGTTATGTCCTCCGTTTTTTCCTTTTTCTTAGGTTTTTAGTTCAGGTTGTTTTTAATGTCCAGGTTGAAAATCGTGTTATGATTACATTTTATTTCCATTTCACACCACAGCTTTGGCTTTTTTTTGTTTTGTTTTTCATTCAGTTTCTGGAACTTCTTGCGTTTTGCAGAGCTTTTTTGTTTAAAGCCGCAGTGTGTAAGAATTACTCCCATCTAGTGGTGCGCTGATATATTACAAGCAACCGAGTAGTGCTCTTCTGGAGCCTCACCGTTTAAGAGCGTTATTACGACTACGGAAGCTGCGGAGATTCATAAATGTGAAGTTCGAGTGTCCCACCAGGTGATGAGGAACAGAATGAAACATAATTCTTATTTTTTTATGCCAATAACAAGCGTTTTTTGCGACTTGCAGACTCAGAGATCATCTGATGAAGGGAGAGAAAGAGGGAGTAAAAGCAGGTCAGTGGACTGTCGGCGCTGCTGTAATGTTGCTCTGTGTTTAATAACATGTATTTCAGCTGATTTATCCAGGGAGGTGGGCGACTTATTGATAGAAAATAATTATCTGAGAAATATTATTGCATTAGAATGCTGCGGTTCTGGTGATTAAATCACGCCGAGAAACTGGTTTTACTTTGGGTTATTTTTTCTGACTAGAAGGAGGACAACTACCCCTATCCCGTTGACAAATCGGAAATAAAACATGAAACAGGAGGGAAAGCTCTGGGAAAATACGTCTGAAAGAAGCGCACGGTCGCCTGCTGGTATGA
>JBAMHW010000017.1:22436746-22459412 GCA_037177495.1 Rhadinocentrus ornatus | reverse complement strand
TTTGGGAAAAAGGGGGGGGGTTTTTTCAAAAATGTTGGAAGGAAGAAGGGGGGGATTGTTGGAAATCCCCCCCCCCCCCCCCACACACACACACACACACAGTTTGTCTTCTCATAAGTGCTCCCAATGATTGTCTGCTGTGTTTTCTTGCACAGACTGTTGGCTGGTTTTTGTTAAGTTTCTATACAGGTGAAGCAGCTGGTTGTCCGGTTTCACTGTTTCGGTTGTTCAGTTGTTGCTGTTGCTTTCTACCTGTTGTATGATTGTATCCAGTCAGACCATCAAAAAGGTGGTCCTTGGAGAGTCTAATACTTTATCAGGTGACCCCATCCGTGATATTAAGTCTGAGAACCACTGATAAACTTCACTACGACTGAAATAATTTCTTTTTGTACTGGTGTTACTGCCACTTTAATGGACTCTTCACATGACGTTCATCAGGCTTCTTTAAGCATAATTTCAGGTCTTTATGACCTGCACGAATTAATTACCCAATGTTTTGTTTTAGAGAGAAGGACAGTCTGTCATGCTAATAAGCCATAGATGCATGAAACTACAAAATTCATGGTTTTATGTATTTCATGTATCACTCAAGCTCACAGTGACTATTATTTAAAAGTTGGTTCCTAATTACTGATAAGTCACCCATACGGTAGCTGCTCGGGTTGTGACCTGTCTGTTTCTAATTGCTCCAAGTTCTTCTACATTCAAGGTCTACTTTATGATCAAAGACCAGAGGGAATGCACAAGGCTTTGGCCGAGGTCGTCAAAATTAGATGTGCATGTTTAATAAAATCATAAAAACACACTTACTGGATTTTTAAAAATACATTTTTAGTAAAAGCGCATCACAAACTGCTGCTGCAAACAAAGTTTTATTGGTTGTGTTGTGTATGAGTGTATTTTGATGATTGCGGAAAAGAAAAGAACTCTTGAATGAACTGAAAACGGATGCATTTTAGATAAAAGCGGACCTCACATACAAATTCAGCCCAACAAACAACCGGCAGATGCTCTCTGCTCTCTCCACTGCTCTGTGGTAAGATGTGAAAATGGGAGCTGCTGTCTGAGCATGCATCACAAACAACACAGACTTATGGCCGAAAAAATATGAAACTGGCAGGAAAACTTCATGTACTGATTTATGACCAGAGCTTAAATTGAATTTATTTTCTCATTTGTGCTAATGGACAGTAAATGAAAAATTAAATCTAATGGCATTTTGTAAAATTGTCATGAAAGAAGTGTATCATATTTGCAAAGAGTCTGCATTTATAGGATTTTGGTGGTGGTGGAGGGCTGCAGTCCTGCAAGCTTTAGATCTTTTCTTGTTCTGCACAGTGACTCATCTTCTGAGGAGACTTTGGTCTTTTGGAGTGAACGGGGCACTCTGAGGACCTTTTATGGCTCTGTGGTGGCAACAGCCATCCTGTGCTGTCTGGTGGAGCAGCAGCATCACAGAAAAGGAGAGAAAGAAGCTGGACAAAATCATCAGGATGTCCAATTCTGTTCTCTGTTGCAGGAGGTAGGTGACAAAATAGTCCTGGCAAAACTGACACCCATCCAGCTCCTGCAGGACGTCCTGTCTTCTCGGGAGAGCAGCTTCAGTGACAGACTGATCCATCCTGGCTGTGCAAAGCAAAGATACAGCAGCCCTTTCCTCCCTGCTGCTGTCAGTCTTTACAACGTACACATGTAAACTGTGTTTACATATTTATATACACATCTATGCACATATTCATACACTGTACATACTCACCCCTTCAGACCATGTATTGTACATTTTATTAGTTATTGTTTGTGTGGGGTTTTTTTATGTAACCTGCATGCTTCTGATTACTGCAACAAAGAAATTTCCCCACTGACTGATAAAGGTTTCTTATTCTTATTCTTAGTTTGAATCTGGTGTGTTGGAGCAGGGAAACATGGAAGACTTGCAAGATGAGGGCTAAGGTTCCCCACCACTGACCAAACTGAACTAGGAGAGCAGTAATGGCAAGGCAAGAGTAACATGACTCTGGAGGAGCTGCAGAGATCCACAGCTCAGGTGGGAGAATCTGTCCACACGACAACTACTAGTCATGTACTCCACTAATCTAGCTTTTATAGATAAGTGGCAAAAAGAGAGCCACTGTTGAAGGAAAGCCATAAGAAGTCCTGTTTGTAGTGGCTGTTGTTTCTGCAAAAGTGCCGTAATAGGACTCAAACCTCCATCCAATACCATGTTGACATTAATGACCCATCTGCATCCATCTGTGCATTAACATGCTAATATAAGGACAAACACTCAGTGTGCTGTCACTTAACCGTCCGTTTGATGGATTTGCATGAAATTTGGTTTCACGCCTAAAACTAATGCCCACATAACAAAGCAAAAGGTCATGATGTAGATAGCCATATTTATTCCGTCACACCAGAAAGAAAACATACTTTAGGTCTGCAAACAAGTGTCATTTTACTTAAATCTGACTTAGTAAAATGTCTTATTCCCAGGTTGGGTTTAACAACTGAGTCGTCAACCAGACCACCTAGCTCATTGTGTACCCCAGCACACGCTAAACATGTTCTTGTTCATTGGTATGTCTTAATTTTGTGTTGTTTTAGTTGTTCAAATTGTGAAACTAATTGAGATTTATTCTGAAGTAAAACAAAAGAACAAGCGAGACGAGGATTTTCTGAAAAGACGTTGAGGAAAAGTAGCTTGAGAACATTTGAGTCAAAGCATGCCAGAGGTTGCAGAGTGGTTACTTGTTTAAAGGTTTGTAAACCATTAGTTTCTTAGGGTCTTTCTCTATTAGCTTCTGTTATTTGGTAGGTAAGGTTAATATCATGGGGCAATAAAAGCTGCAAATTCTTTCTTGTTTTATTAAACAAGATTATGGTTGAAAGCAGGAAGCCGACATGAGTTGAGATAATTTAATGAGCTAACTTTGCTTACATACACATGGTGACTGAACAAATTTAGTTTTTCAAAGGTTTTCCTTAAAGACTGAATCCTTTAAGGAGACTTGCGTCCACACAAAACCACTAATTAGGTGTTGTAAATATGCCACATATGTAAGTGGTGCTGCCACAGAAAGAAGACATGGAGTATGCATGTAAACTTGTGATGTAAAACAAATATATAAAGAAGAAGATGGTCCAAAAAAAATGAGCTAAAGAGAAGACTTTTGTGTGGGTTTTGCTTCTTATTTTAATTTTTTGTTTCACAGATTTTCCTGTAAAAGCCGTTTCATTCTCAGCAGCTACTGCTGCATAAATGTAACAATGTAGTCCTCCATTGTTGTTGCTGTTGGTAAGGTTTGGTTTGCGGGTTATTTTAGATTTCTTTCTTTTTCTGGTTTAAAAAAAAGTTAATTTTCAGCCTCCCAAAGCACAGATTCCATGCATATAAAACATCTAAAAAATTTAACAGATACACTTAAACTTGTCTCTGTGTGCAACTTATGTTGAATTATTTCCCTGAAAGAGAAGAGCAGAGCTGTTCAAATATGAGCTGATCACAGTTAGTAGCAATTAAGCTATAAAAGAACCAAAGTGTGTACTTTTATGAGAAGAAATTGTCCCTTTATCCCAACTGTTTTCCTGCATCCGCACATGAAGAAGTTACAGACTTCCAAACTTTTCCATAATTTCATCTGCTTGGCCGTGAAGAAGCTCACTGCATCAGATAATTTAAGATATTGGGGAAATGAAATGACAAGCATTTCTTCAATTCAAAGCCTAAATCTTTCTTAGATAATATCATCACCTAGCTTAACATTTGTTTCAGTTGCTAATGTGTGAGCCTGCATCTTGCAACTTTTAAAATACGGCATCTTCCTTTCACAACATGAGACATTTTGGTTAGTTTGCCCCACACTTGAGCCTGCAGCCTGCACATGTCATGTGATTTTATTACAAGTAATAAAGTACAAAAAGGGCCAATTGCATAAACAATGTACACAGACTAAAATTATTCATGCACCTTTACCGAAACACAAAGTGGTATTTATAAGGGAAGACTATCTAGTGAGAATGAACCATTCCATGATACATAATTTTAGAGCCATTTTAATGCTATAGAGTGAAAACAGACAATTTCATACAGCCTTCTCAAAAAGAGTTTTTATATGACATATTTTTAAGTAATTGTGGGAGAAATAACTGCAACTGAATGCTATTGTTGTGCACCATGATGGCTACCTTAAGCTTGTTGTGAGGGCTTTCATCCATCAAGCCAACATAAAGAACGGGAGATGAGGAGAAGCCCTCCTGCTGGGTTTCCTCATGTCATCTGTGCAGGCTTCAAAATATCAATCACTGAATTACAGTACAGTGAATTATAAATGCATCATTTGTCCTTCTGCACCAACACAAAGATTTTTCTTTAGTGCTCATTCCACAATCAGACTCAGGGATCATGATGGCAGCCTAAGAAGAGTCATTACTGAGAATTATGAGTGGCTCAGAAGAGCAGGGAGCATGCATTCATACGCATTTATTTGTAGTGGTTCTCAACTGCAGCCTCACCGTGGTCAGTTTATGATTAAAAATGAAAAAAATAGTAATAGAAAAAAGCTATTTGCTGTTGGAAATAATTGAAGAGATATTTGAAGCATCGTTATTTGTTGTCTTCTGTGTTTTATCAACATTTTACTGACAGATCCGGGGTTTGTGTTTACAGTTTTCTTGTTAAGAACTTGCACTGTTGTAGATAAACTAAGAGTCTTTCTATGGAGCTGTATCTATTCAGCTCCATATCTGAGGTGCACTTCTTGTACATTACTCTTCCCTGTAATCCACACAAACTCTTTCCTGGTGATGCAGCCTGACTTTGAGAATGTGAAACAAGGTGCCTCTTTCACTAGGCTCTAAATCCTCCTGCTGGAGGTGGAAAGTCTGCTCTTGAGGAGATTGATGAGGAATTACTGTGTGTGACATGCGTGTGAGTTTTTAACTTGTGCTGCAGTGGAGTGGAGTGTGGAACACAAATAAAGAAATAACTTAAATTTTTTTCTTATAATATCTATATAAATAATATCATGTTTACCCTTTATCTGGCACTCACTGAAATACTTTGAAATTTTAATTTTCAACCATAGAAAACACTGTTTTTTTAATATTGGTGGATTTTACAGGAGTTAGATACTTTACAGTACTAATAGTTTTTTTCAGATTTCTATGCTGATGACCGATCTCTTCATTTGTATCATCTGCATTGATCTTCTTCACCAGTAACTCATTTATCAATATTTATACATCTTAAGAAATATGGTCCCTCTACTTCTTCAAAAGTATCAAACTAAACTTTATCAAATCAAATTAAATTTTATTTATACAGCTCATTTTATACACAAGGCAACCCAAAGTGATGTACATAATTAAAAACATCTTATGCATATTTTAAAAAATTAATAAATTAAAAGCCTTCCCACATCAAAGAATGGAAAAAAGAATAAAAAGGCACAATCGTACACAAACGCACACACATACAAACAAAGCGCATGCACACTCCCCCCCCACCAGCCCATATGCCATCTGGCTCGACGCTGCTGTGAGGAAACGATATCTTGGGGATCCATTCACACCGGAAGCCAGCCCACCCATGACCACATAGGGCGCCACCACAGGAACCACCCAGGTGGGGACAGGCCGGACTTTATGGTTGCAAAAATATAGTCATTTTATTATGGTTAATTTATAAATTATGAAACCCTCACAATTAAGATCCTAATCAGACGTGTTACTTTACCAAAATGAGATTTGATGCGGGTGTCAAATCAAGATTCAAAGTGTATGTCATTTGCACCGTAAGGAAACAAGTTTCCCTAAATAAAATTCTTACTTTGTCGTCCACACTGAATGCCATAAAAGATTTTAAAATAAAAAATAAAGAACTAGATAGAAGATAGTTTTTTTCCTATCTTTATCTTTACATAAGTAATCTATGTACATGTAAATGTGCAGTGTGCTGCATAAACATTCAATATGAGTGAATAGCTGTATAAAAGTAGACGATAAGATGCATGTGCAATATCTATAATAAATAATAAGACGCATAAAACAGCAAACAATATTGCAGTTACTGTGGTTGCCAATACCAACCTTGTTGTTCAGTCTTGTTTCAAGTTTTTTTGTTATTCTGTCATTGCAGCAACTTTAGTTTCTTTAAATGCACCCGAGTTCCTGGGCTTGCCAGCGTCCTGCTTTTCAGGGTCCATCCTACTCATCTCTGACCATGGATCAGATATTTACACCTTTTGTCCACATGCAAACACAGTTCTGGGCCCTGGAAAAGAATTTTGGGGAAAATACCTTACAGGGTAAAGACTGTCCGTGTGCACAGGATGAACAAAGCTTTTGGTTCACAGCACCACTTGTCACAAAATGCACCATTAACTCGTTTGGTTACATGGTAACAGCAGACTTGGCAAACCCTACTTTGTTATTTATGTCCTGTTGGATATATATATATATATATATATATATATATATATATATATATATATAAAAGTAGTCTACTGAAGATGGTGTCACACTGAGATATTGAGGACACAGCTACATGAAGGTTCTTGCAAATTTCCTTCCCCATCTTATGGTATTATCCTCGTGATATTTTCCAACAAGGTAAAGGTAAGCCCTTTCTGTAAAGAAATTATGAAGATATTTAAGTAAATTTGAGTGTATGTAAAGCTTTGAAGCCTTCAGTTTAGATGTTGGTTAAAATGACAACAATCTTTGAACACTTTCACCTTTTTATGTGGAATCTTGTTAAACTTCTATCAAAGAATGTAACCACGTTGAGCTGCCTTAAAACGCATTTGTGTAAAATGGTAGAACCACACTGACAAGATAACTATACTCCCACACTTCATCAAGCTATTGATCTCCTCTGCAGCTCTCCCTCCTGTTGTACAATCCCCCTTATTGTACGCCCATTAACAACGTATGTGTTGATGTAGCTGGCATAGATGCCCTCATGAATGAAAAGTCCCCTAAAATAAGCAAGAGAAAGACCCCCAGAAATAGGTTACGGGACGGGGGTCGTCACGGCAGCTTTGTCGTTAGGATGGGTCCCATTGTCACAGTGATGGAGCGGGAGGACACGGCCCTGATGGTGGGGTGGGGGGGGGGAATGGGCAACCGTTAATCGGAGTCAGATTGAGGCTGTTAGCGGGACGTGAAACCACATGCGACCGTACTCAAGCAATCACACATGTCATCGATGATGATATGTGGGCTATGCGTTAGGGAGCATGCTTGAGCACGATTGAGGGCATTTGGGCAAATTTCTTTCATGCATACACACACAGGCATGCAAACATATGTAATCTGTAAAGTTAGGATAAAATAGCTGAGGAGCTCACAAAGGGGTTGGTTTATCCTTTTCTTTGTTTCATGTCAAATCTTTCTGCAAGTTTCTGTAGATTTTTACATTATAAAGCTGCAGAAAACTTACATTTGACATGCAAATAGATTTTTATTCATTCCTGACAAGCTGTCTGTTTTCACATTACATGACAGTACAAAACAAACAAATGCTGCAGGAGTTAGGCTGGTCCAACACATACTGTACATGTGTGTGTTTATGCACATATGAGACCTCTGTGTGTGTGTGTGTGTGTGTAGTTTATGGGTAAGACAGTGACAGTGAGTCTATTCGAAGCCTTTACTCCACCATCCTGATACGCAGCCTCCTGGGACGATTATTAATCTAATAATTAAACATTTATTGCCAACAACACCTGCTCTCTATCTCTCCTCTGGGCCCATCGGGACCCCATCACACAGAGAGAGAGAGAGGAGGGGAGTGAGAGCTGCAGGGAGGGAGGGACACAGGAGGAGCTAGAGGGAGGGGTTGGAGAGTGGCGAACAATCCGAAAGGGTCATCATCACATCGCTGGATTCTTTTACACCGGCGAGAGGCTGTTGTTTTGTGTGGCGGCGTGTGAAGTTATTTGATCCCAGAACAAAAGGAACAAGGAGGAAGGAACAATCTGATGCTTGGGAGGAATCACAGCAAAGGCCAACCCCCCCTCCACTGAACTCAACCAATTAATCTGCAAGGCTTGATTTCTTTTTATCCACTTTTCCATTTAGATTTCTCCTTTATTTTTTCCCAAATATCTGGAATTATCAAAGAATATCTTTTAAACTCTTGTTAACAGAAAACGTGGAGGCTGAGGAGAGTTGCCTGGAGACAGACTCACACTTTTACAAGGACAAATAAAAGAAGAACTCCAGTAAAGAGGGGGAACAGCAGTTCCCTCTGGGAGGCAAGATGCTGCGCTACCTGATCAAGACCCTGCTGCAGATGAACCTGTTCACCGACACCGTCCGAAACCCGTCCAATGGCACAGATTTGTTCTACAACGGCTCCCTGCCATCCTTCAACAGCTCCCTGCTCGACTGGGGAAACTTCACCGGCTTTAACGGTAAGGACACAGGTTTCTTTTCTCTCCTTCTCAAACTCCCTCTTTTGGTTTGCTTGAAAACAGACTGAAAATGAGGGGCGTTTTATGTACCAGTGACATATAATTTAAAAAGAAAAGAAGAAAGTGTCCCTTTATCCCAACTTGAATTTAAAAAAAAAAAAAGTTAAGAGGAGTTTAAACTGTTAGATGAGGTGATTGTAGATAAAGGGATTGACAAACAAGTAAATTTGCCTCTAAATAGTGACATAAACCTTCCTGATTCCTCAAATTACTGGACTGAATAGAACATAATGTGTCAAACTTTATAATCTTATCTGCCTTTTTCTAAGTGCTGTCTATTGACAGCATTGGAGATGTTGTGGGTTGAGTGAAACGTGGCAGACAGTATGATCCAATAACAAAGTTGATTTTGCAAAAGGATGGGCGGCAGCCCGGCGAACCTCGTTAAATGAAGCTGTCTGCTGTCAGGCACGCCGGGCCGGAGCTGTCACATCTCTTTAACTTTCACCAGGGGCCCTCTCCTCACCTCTCCATTCGTGATGAAGCTCAGTCTCGCATCACTTTGCTGTGTTTTTATGCGTTTTTATTGGCATGCATGCACGTCTCCATCGGCTTCCTAACATGTTCTAATGAGATGTTCCGCATGCTGTGTGTTACTGTAATGGCCTGGGTGCATTTATATGTGCATACTAGTGTTTTTCTGCATGTACACGGGGCGGTGTTAAGTCAGCAGATCACCTTGATGTCTCCTATAATGAGCCCTCTAGCTTTGTCTCCATGTTAGTGCATACAAATGAAAGCTGCTTTCACACACACACAACATTGTCAGGTAAATGTAATAGATTCAGTGTGTGCTATTTGGTTTAGAGGTAACCATTTCATTCCATCTTTCTCCTCTATTATGTTTGTAAGCTGGTTTCATGAAACATCCTGCTGCTTCCCAGCTTGTGTCCATCATCTGATAATAAGAGGAAGAACCTCTTTGTGCCCCCCCTATCCCCCACCCACCCAATGTGGGTGTATTTTGTCACAGATGGGAGCTGCGTTTGCCTTTTGATGAGTGTACATGGGCATGAAAGGTGGATTTGCTCCCCTCCTCCATACTGGTAGCCAACTCCAAGACGCATCAATACTTCTAACTTTATAGCTTCTCTTTCAACACTCTCACACCTCCATTTCTCCTTTCATCCACGGGCTCTAATGGAGTGCAGATTGAGCGTGGGGTTTGCTCTGGAGATCTATAGAAATAGTAAGCATGAGAGGCAAGGAGGAACAATGAATCTATTGAGGTAAATCTATCTGAGTCAGAGGAGTGCAGACTGATAGGGAGGCGTGCCTTGTACGAATCTGGCTTCATATTCTTTGGGAGCTTTCTCCAGAAGAGAGTCCCCTCCCAGTGATGGTTTTGATAGATTCAGGCAGGAATGAGGTGGATGTAATAGCTCTACTAATCACTGATCAATGAGATAAAGTAGAGAAGCCTTCTCTATTATAAACTAGTGTAAAGAGTATAGATTGACAACACGGAGAGAATGAAACTGATAAGCAAACACTGATATCTAATTTTCTACTTGCAAAAGAAATCAATACCAGTGGAGGATAAAAGAAAGGCTATGCAGCTGTTTGGCTCATATAAAACTCATCTATCCCCAGATTTAGACTGACAACCTATGCATGTGTTTTTTTAAAATCATAATAGAGACATAATAGAGATATACTTTCTCGCCTGTCGTGCTGATTCATCAGTTAGATGAGCGGCTCTCTGGCAGCCAGTGGTCAAACCGTGGGTATCCAAGCGAAAAGCTCGATGGCAAGTCAGTCAGCGGACGGCTTGCGTGGGTCGACCTGGAGCTCAGAGGGAGGTTCAATGGGGAAATCAATAAGGCCCGATAACCAATTTGGGAAATAATGGACAATTCACTCAAACACAGCACAATAGAGAAGCTCTGAGTTTATTCACTCTCTCTCTTTCTTCATCGTCTCTTCTCTGTTATATCAGCAGTTTCCGTTCGCTCCCACTATCAATACACATCTGATTATACCTGGCAGTTTCTAACTGGGGAGGATTTATTTATTTATTTGGATCGGTGGGGGAGGTTAAATCTCTGGAGAGTTTAGATAATGAGGAAATATTTTCAAAATGCCTAAAATGAAAAGGAACGTCAATAAATGCCTGAAAATTAAATTAAATTAAGTGACCACCTTTTATTTTCTTAGTGATTGAGGATCAATTCAGGTTTTCACATATTCTAAGTCTAAACTTTAAGTTTCTTGAATATAAATACAGAAGAAGACGTTCCTGCTATCCATGTCGTCTTCACACCCGGGATTCGGCTCTGGACCGCGACGGAACATTTAAAATCATTAAATATTAGCAGAACCTGTGTTTGATGTTGTCTTTAGGGAACTCTGAGGAACATGTCTGACTCATGAATCAATATGAAAAATCTGCAGAACTCGTGTTACAAACATGTAAAAGCCCCCATGAGAACGGCTACTGTGCAGTCAATAAACCTTCAGGTCAAGTCTTTTAAATATGTTGGCAATGATTAACAATCTAGCTCATAGCTGCTGATGTCTGCGCTGGATTATGATGATGTTATTTACACTTGTGCATCCTCACTATGCTCACATGTTCTAGATTCACTTGATCACACAGCTCTGAGGTAGTTGGTTGGCATATCGAACATATTACTTTCTGATTTACAAGGGTTTCTTGGTTTTCTTCCTTCTACATTTTTAACCTTAGTAAACGTGGGCCTTTGCACTGGATTTAGTCCTGCTATCTTATGAGCTAGGGGTAAAAAAACAAACAAACAGCTAATTGTGATGGTTGCTTTGCATGGAATCAGTTTAAAATATATCACCAAAAAGTAAATAGTCACAATGTATGAATTTTTATGCGATTTAGAGGTCGATACCTTCTTAGTGTTTGTGTTTTGATCATTTCGGATTCGTGATATTGATGTAATTTCATGCGTAGTGTGTTGCAGCTGTGTTGATGCTGCCGTCTTCGCCAGTTCAGTCTTGAGAAATTGGATCTTGTTGAAAAGTGGTTATATTTAATATAAATTAACTCTGAAAAGCCCATTTGAACTTGCGGTGAACTGCTATAGATGAGGTTAAAGAATTTGATGATTTTGTGATAAGTTTGGTATGTAAAAATGATCCTAGGCATCTTTGCATTTGGGTGTCTGAGCAACGAGATGCCTGCTGCTGTTTTGAGTAATTATTTGTGTTTGTATGTATTTATACAAATATAAAACATTATTTATTGGCACTGATGTGGCCATTTGTCCGTTCATGCAAGCCAAGTGGATCCCACTTTGCTCTATAGACCATACTCTGGCAGGGACTCCACTTGTCTCTCTCGCTGTGTGTATGTGTGCATTTTCTTTCTCGCCAACATTTCAATATGCAAAACTCATACAAGGACTCCCCCACAACATTCACAACATTCACTTTCATTTGTACAGAAGCAGAAATATTTGTTGAATGTTTAAAGGTGTAAATAAGGATTTTGTATAATCAATTTCGCACTTAAGTCACGCAGCATTAAAAAACAGGCTTTTAGAACAACAAGCACAAGGAAAGCAGCATGGCGCCCCTCAGGAGTTCTGAGAGGAGGGTTAAACTTCCTTAACCAGGAAAACCTGTGGTGGATGTTGAACTGTTGGCTGTTTGGTGCTAATGCTGCTGTCAGAATCCAGCTTTGTTAACCGGTCAGCCTCTGAAGTTGTTTGCATGCATATTTTTTTTGTAGTTTTAGCACTTCATGCTATGTACTGTGAGAGCATAACTCCCTGCCACAGACTTTAATAATAACCCATTTGTTGTGTTTTAATGATGTGAAATGGCACACTTAAGAAGCTTAAAATGTGTTTCATGAAAATTGCCTGAAGTCATGAACTACTTGTAAGCATTGCCACGATATTGTGTTGAGTAGTCGGCTGTAAACCTGTAGCACAAAATGAGCGAGAGAAGAAAGAAAGAATAATGAAGAGTTTTCACTGCTTCCCACTGGATCAACATCCATGCCGCTGTATTCCTTCTGCATTCACTGGGAATGGCTGATTAGTTGAGATGCATAATTAATAGATTTCTGGGGAGCATTTGGGAGGCCAACCATCTTTATTCATAGTATGATCCAAGCTCTGAGAACCACCAGTTGTCTTCCCTAATACCCATCTCAGCTTGACTCCACCATCGTTGAAAGCCATCCACTAGCCAAATGTTGCTTCGGCCTCTTTCACGAACCCGCATTGCCTAGACTAAAGATGCGGATGCACAAATGCAGGGAGGTGCATGTTAATTCAAAGTCAGCGGGAACACAGACACCGTTTTCCCCTCTGGACCCCCATACTTACCGTCAAAGCGGGCTCCAACGCCAGCACGACATGCAATCATTAAATGTGACCTTTCTTGCTGAGCTTGTGCTGATGCTGTGGTAGTGGCGGCTGGGACTTTGTAGAGAGCTAGAAAGAGAATGTCTGATGACCAGGGAGGGCTCAGGAGCAACTGGCCAGGCAAACTGTGGTGGAGAGCATAGAGCAGAGGGATTTGAGCGCCACGTTGCGATGGCATCAAGCCCAGAGCAGAACAGGCCAGGTGATGCACTCAGATTAATTATATGCAACTTCTATTCCCTTTGCTACTGAATAAAAAGAAAAGTTAATTGTAGTAATTTGGGGTGTGTATATCTTCTTAATTACATGTTTCTAGACATTAAATATGTAACACCATTCATCCATTCAGTTCAGTTCATCTTTAGAAAACAAATTCACAAAAAATTTATCTCAGGGCACAAGATACAATCTAATCGATCTATAATTCAACTCAAGCCGACTCACTTTAGTCTAATTACTTGATTGATTATTTAATCCACATTATTCCAATTACTTTATGGTTGTTTGTCTAAGCCTAGAAATTATTTAAAGAAATATTTAAACAAAAAAGAAGCTTTGCCACAGAAATTTTATCATTGATTCCATTCTACGTCCTGAGCATGCACAAGGCGGCGGGTGACAGTGGAGAGGAAAAACTCCCTTAAACAGGAAGGAAAACCTCCAGAAGAACCTCCCCTGTCAGTTCAGAGTACAGGAAATTGGGTTCAATAAGCGCCTTAAAGAGGAAACCTGCTGGGAAAGAAAAAAAGAAGCACAAGTTAATAAACAATAATAATGTCATAAATATTTATACATGGAGAATAAAGAATTAAGTTAGAGTAGAGGGGTGCTCAGTGCATCATGGACTCCCCCTGACAGTCTAAGCTCATAGCAGCAGAATTCCAACTCCATGTTGGTTTTTTTTTATAGCACTTTAAAAACAACAGTTTACCAATGTGCTTTACACCAGAATAAAAGCAAATATAAAGTATAAAAACCAAAAACCAACCAATGTTAAAACCATAACTAAATAAATAGTTAAAGCAGCACAACAGAGCCCCTAACGGAGGCTAATCCAGCATCCATTTTGCATCCTGTCTCTACTCTAAGCTCTCTCCAGCCAGTAAAAGTCAGTCTAATGTTTCCTTCTCTTATCTCTTGCTCTGTAACTTTTTTTTTCTCCTTTTCATCCAATAATGTCCACTTACATTTCTGTGCTGAATCAGCAGTGTGCGTTTAAAACGACCAGTGAGTTGATATCCAGTTACTGGTTTGTGACACGGTGCCTTTATGCAAAACGCAGCTGTCACGTGATGCTCCGGGCTGGAACAGTTGTGAATTGTGGTTTCTCGGGACACTGCAGGATAACGACGTCTCCAGGATTGGCATAATGAATGTCAGTGTGCCATCAAAATCACTCAGGAGCAGGTTGTAAAGTTATTTAGAGCTGCTTTAAGGTTCTCTCAAGCTAGTCCAAATGAGAAGCATCATCAAAATGAGAGGTTTTGATCGTATCTTTAAAGTAGAAATGGTGATGCCTCCTGCACCTCAAGTGGGAGCTGGTTCCACAGAGAGGGGTCTGATAACTAAAGGTTTTCCCTCCCATTCTACTTTTAGAAACTCTAAGAGCCACAAGTGAACCATAAGATCCTGATAATCAAATGGATATTATTTATTTATTTATTTTTTTGTAGACTTAACAAGAAGTCAATAAAAAGAAACTAAAAATTCTAGTTTAAATAGTGAATTTTAATTTTTTTATTTAAAAAGAGCAAAAAATATCCTTCATTCGGTGCATTCAGCTTCACAAGGTTTATTAGGCTGTTGTTGCCAGCTTTTAGACCTGATCAGACATTCCTGCACCACTTTCAATGCTTAGTTTCCCGTCTTTGAGATAATATGCAGAATTATGTACATAACTGAACAGAAATGGAAATTAGACAGCATCTGTGGCAAAGATTAACAGTGAAGTGGAAGAAGAAGAGGGGGAGAGAGGCAAAGGATGCCACTTTGCAAGCATGCGTTCTGCATATTCTAATAGCAACTTGGACAACTGACTCAATCACAGCAAGGACTTCGCCAGGTGGCGTGCCACAGCAGAATGGATGATGATGAAGATGTAAGTCAGTGTTCAGATCATAACAAGTAACATGAGGTGCAGGGCTTAATTTGAAAATAAAAGAAAAAAAGACATGGATCATGGGAAATGGTTAAAATGATCATTTTTAGTATAGTTTGAACTCATACCTATGTTTGTTGGAAAATGGGTTGTGCTAAGCCCTGACGATGAGTATGATAATGTGGTTTGGTTCCTGTGGTGGGCATGCATTTGACTGGGTTATCGAGATGAAGGAAAATGATATCCCTTTTGGTCCAGAGATGGTAACACTTGGATTAGACTGAAACTGTTCGACTGCAATTTGCAATTTTCATTTTTGTTCTCTCCACACAAACATGCCACTTCTCCAATCTGTAAACCCACTCCTGCTGTGCTTTATATTTCTGCCTTCATATCTGTGTTTTGTTAGTCTCCTCTTCGTGCTTTCACATTGATATGAATTTGTTTTGTTTTTTTCATTCTGTGAGGGCAAGTAGAATGAGAGCATGGCAAAAGTATCAACTGAGTGAGTCTCATTTCAGACATTCTTTTCCTTTGTGCTCTGTCCTTCCATCCACATGCCTAATTTAGTTTATCTGAAAACAGAACAGGGGTACCTGCTACATTTCCAATATTGGACGAGACAACTGCATCAAACCTTGTATAGTTTTATGATTTAAAGTGTGCAGGCACAAATACAGAAATGTGCCTATATATGTGTCAGATTTATAAAACTGTGGCTGTCTTATGAATCTCATTGTGAAAGTGTTTGCATGTGCTGAGCCTGATTCCCCCCTGTCTTTAGTTGTGAATGGAGCCAGTCTCAACAGAAGACATGTAATATTACACGTGTCCAAAACATGATAGTTGCAATCTATAGCTAGAAAAGGGAAATGGCAACACAAATATCTTAGCAGCCAGCCAGTATGTTAGAAACTTTTGTTTGCTTTTTTTGTTTCCATTGCATGGTATATATATATCTATATATATCTCTATATATAGATATATAGAGATATATATAGTGGAAACACACCTAATGACTTCACTGTACGTCAATGGCCTCCACTGTCATCAGATCTTAATCCAATAGAGCAGCTTTGGGATGGGGTGGAACAGGAGATTCTCATCACGAATGTGCAGCTGACAAATCTGCAGCAACTGTGTGATGCTGTCATGTCAATGTGAAGCACAATCTCTGAGGAATGTTTCCAAGTCCTTGTTGAATCTATGCTTTAAATACCATAAATACTATAAATAGACAGTTTTGTATCCAAAATGGGGTCCAACCCGATATGAGTGAGACCTAATAAAGTGGCTGGTGAGTGTATGTAAGCCATAATGTCGTGGGGATGGATCTCACTGGTTCTGGTTCAAAGATGACGATGAAAGCATCAGTAAAGATAGCTTTAGTGTTTGTGACATAGTCAGTCATGTGGAAAAAACATAAACAGAACTAATAAGCTTAATTAATTCAGAGCAAAGATCACTGAAGAGATAAAAATATAAATGAGAGGTAAATAACATATCAGCTCACACACAGATGGCGTCAGAAATACAACAATCCCAGTTTCTCAAGCAGAACAGACCAATGAAACCTAAAGTGGTGCACCAGTCAACTGTCATCTATTGCCAGAAAATCAGAACAATCTTTACGTTTTCATTTAACCTTTTCAGGCTTTAATTGCTCAACAATTTGTGTGTGGTTTGAAAGATGCATGAGGGGCTAATTTTCTCATTTTACTTTCTTCCTTGTAGAAATGTACATGTAACAAAAGATGTTTGCATGTTTTTAGTACCTAACACATTGTTTATGTATTGGGGTTTTGGTTCAATATCTAATCTGGTGGGAAAACAAATAATAAGTGACCGGCTTTGCTCACAAATTAAAAAGTAGATATCTTTAATGAGATCACCAGTCAGCACTGTAAAATATGTGTGTGCACATGCTCCCATTTAGACAGTGTTTCATAAAGCACAGAAATTCTTTTAGCTGCATGCTAACATCAGGATGCTAACAATGGGAATGCTAATCGCTGATGTTTACCAAGTGTGATTCTTTGTTCATCATATTAGTTTGAATGTTTTACATTTTTTTTATTTGACCTAAGCACACTTGAGCTGAGACTATCATGACTCAAGCTCTGCTTAATGAAAAAAAACCATGAAAAAGTCAAGACTGATGACACCTAGCATGATTTACTTAGTGAGCTACTTCATTAAGTTTTGGGTGCCTGCTGCATAGTTTTTTCAGATGAGGAGGACAGATAGCCAGAAAAAGTGGTCACACTGAACACAGTTAACATCATAATTTCTATTTTAAGTCATTGTATTTTTCTGTCCCTAGCCAGGCAAGTTTTAAATCCTAAACTTAAACTTTAAAAGTTTGACTGTACATTTACATGGACCGCATGGTCGCTTATTTTCACACATTTATTGCAGGAACTAGTTGCTATTTTCAGTGTCCTTCTATGTCAATATCTAAAGTATTATGCAACTGGGATGCAAAGTATTCACACAAAAGCACTCATGTTAATCAGCTAGCTCATAGTTTCTCAGCTATTAAACCCATTAGACAAACAAATCTTAAAAAGATTAGCTTAATTTAAGACCAGTCTCTGGGCTCGTTTGACATGAAAATCTATTAAAACAAATAATAAGAACATAAAAGACTGTTAAATTAGGTGAGAATCAGATCATCCCACAAAAAACATGGAGATGAAAATTACAGTGACTGGCTTCAAAAACATCCTCCACCTTCATCATTATTGTAAGTAAAAGTCAGTTTGAGTCATTTTGGTTCATCTTGTTTCTGGTTTATCTTTATTTAATGCTTTTTCTTAGCAGGACATTTCTGCAAAGCCTATAACCTAGATGCATGTAAATGTCACCATTACCTCTGCAGGTAAAATCATACATCACTCATTCAAATTTAGTATTTAGAGTATTAAACATTGTGTGAGGTGACTGCAGTTTAGAGAGCTTGCCTGTGTGGCTCCAGATGTACATGCAAATGTCAGTCTCGGCCAAAAGTTACAATTGTTGCATTGCTTGCCATTCAATATGACATTAATGTGCAAGTGTTGATCCACCCCCCATATCTTTATATTTTGCTTCAGAACAGGCAGGCTTTCTTTAAATCTTTTTGGAATCGTCTTGAGCAATAGTTCTCAAGGAATTTGGAAGGTCCTTTAAATATTATCTGGAGGGTTTGGCTGTCTTTTGTTACTCAGTTTTAGTCTACTTCTTGTACCATTTTCAGAAGAGCATGTAATTTTGTCTGTTAACACCAACATTCAAGCATAAAAAGGCACCCGAGGCAAGGAAAAGATGAAGATAAAGAAATGAAGAAATAAGAGTTGGATCTATTATTCTGCTCAGAACAGTATGTCTCTCAAAATGATGAGTGTTCCCATAATTATTAAACCGCAAACATAGTGAGGACTTTTCTTAACATTTTAATATGTCAAATAGATTAATTACTCTGTCACTTCACACTACAGACAGACATCCCAATAATGGTGTTTCCCAATGCGGATGAGCCCATAAATTATCCACACTCTCCAGTCTTGACAACTGGTGCTTCGGTGTATTAAAGATGCTGACTCTTCCATTCATCTGGGAGCTTCTGGACAAGAAGGGGTCAATGAAAATGAGGGGTTAAGTGTGTCGATGACTCAGGGGCTAGCGGAGAGGTCGTAACCTTTATCCCATCGACAAACACCCCTAACCCCCACAGCGGTGAGGTTTGTTGTAGCTTCCAGGGTATACTGAATGTGATGAAGGTCCTATTTGTTGGTCACATCTGCTCTCTCAGCCATTGTTATTCCAATCTTCTCAATTAGCCATGAATAGGTGTTCATACTGTCCTTTCAAAAGCATGTAGCTGCACTAAATGTAGGTACTCTGGTTAAGAATTTAGATTAACACTTGCACTCTCCTAAAATCTCCCACCCTCTTGTGACCTTTGTGACCAAAAATGTCCACCCATTAATAGTTCAAAATAAAATATTAATACATATTTATTTATATAAAACTTGAGTCTTATGAAGGGGCGGCGTGGCAGCAAGGTAGAGCGGTCGTCTTGTAACTCAAGGACCATTTACCATTTGAAATAACTTCAGACCTGGTCAAAACAACCAAACATTCAATGATTTTTAGAATTTTAACCCTTTAAATTTAGAGTTAAATAATTCTTTTTTATTCTTGCATTGTTTATTACAAAAATAAATAAATACAAAAACTGAATAATGTGTCATATAATAAATAGTTGGTGTTTGAAGCTTTGGTGGTGGTTAGAGTGTTAGTTATGCCAAAGATTACAAAGAAAATGATAAGAATTTCATTTGCATTTTTTTTTAATGTAGTGGTGGATATGAATTTGGTCTTTTTGAGCAGGTCTGAAGTTGTTCGTGTTATTGATGAACAAAAAGGACGATAAAATATTGATGTATAATTATTTTTTTGTGCCATGAAGTTCACTAGAAGATGCTGAGTTCCACTGCCTCTAGCTGTAAGAATGACAAAATGATCACCAAATAAAAAAAAGAAAGTTGAAAAAAGAAGGACATGGGTTTAAATAATAGGGTATTGATGCAAAATGCATGTCATATTACAGATATTGCTTGCCTGAGGTTAGATGTTGCATCATGGCTTTGGACTAAATTTTAAAAAAAAAATTATTTACATATTCATGCACTAGACTAAAAAAAAAAAAGACTGTGAAGTGATAGTTTGAAGGGCTTTTTTTCAAGCATATCTTGATTTTAGATTTTTTTTAAATTATTTTTAAATGAGACTAAAAAGATACTAACAATTTGCATACAGGTGAAATCACAACAACTATCACAGAAAGTGAATAAAATGCTTCTGTTTTACACATTCCTGCATAGACACACACGTTCACACACTGTAACATGTATTTCCACCATCAAAATCCATTTCACAACACAATCCTGATTTCAACTATCTTCTGAATCTGTTGGTGAGGAGGAAATGTGCAATCAAATCAAATCAAATCAAATTTTATTTATTGCTGTACACAATAAAAACAAATCATGCATATTCAATACAAGATTTAAAAGCCTTCACAACAAAATTATAACAAAAAATTAAAAGGGACACCTCATAATTGTACACACACAGTCGCTCGAACACGAACTCACACACATACAAACCAAGCTTTATGCACACTCACCCCGCCTATCCATACCCTATTTTGTACAAAGATAAACTATAAAAGTAGTAATAAAATGAAAACATCTGGCTCGACACTGCTGTGAAGAAACAATATCTTGAGGATCTAGTCACAGCGGAAGCCAGCCCACCCATTGGCTCATTGGGCGCCACCACTGGAACCACCCAGGCCAAGGCAGGCTGGGGTCCACATCACAGCCACAGGGCTGCAGTGCAGGACCCCCAGCCACCCAGACAAGAGCAGTTTTCAAGAAAACACTTGAGCTAAACATTAAAAACAAAAATAATACACTTAAAAAAATTAATAACTGATAAGAGTGACAAGAATAAAAATGCAGATAAAGGAGTTCAGAAAAAACTAAACAAGATGAAATAACATAAAATAAAATGTGATCAAATAAAACAAAACAACAGCAAATAAAATTCAGCTATAAGCTAAACTAAAAAGAAAGGTCTTGAGCCTGCTTTTAAAAACATCAGGAGTCTCTGCAGCCCTGAGGTTCTTTGGCAGGCTGTTCCACAGTCGTGGCCCTTAGTGGTGGAACAAGGCCTCACCATAAGTTTTGGTTCTGACTTTAGGAACAACTAAAAGGCCAGTACCAGAGGATCTCAGGGTCCACGAGGGTTCATAATTTAAAAGCAGATTTGTTAAATAAGAAGGCCCAAAACCATTGAGACATTTATAAATAACTGTAAGAACCTTGAAAATAATCCTGAAACGGCAAAGCAGCGATTTTAAAACTGGTGTAATGTGTTCCCGCCCTCTGGTCCTCATCGGAACATGTGCTGCTGAGTTCTGGAGTAATTGCTGGTTCGAGATAGACTTTTTGGGAAGACCGGAGAGCAGATCATCACAATAATCTAATCCACTAGAAATAAAATCATGCATCAGCACCTCGGTGCTGGCAAGAGAGAGAAAAGGGTGGACTCTGGCGATGTTTTTAAGATGATAAAATCCTGTCTTTGTGACATTTCTAATGTGTGGAGTAAAATCCAGCTCAGAGTCAAAAAGGAAACCCAGATTTCTCACACAATAAGAATATTTAAAGTTTTGTAATTTTGATAAAATGATCTCTCTCTTGTCTTCAGGACCGATAATTAAAACTTCAGTTTTGTCCTGATTGAGCTGAAGGAAGTCCTCTGCCATCCATGACTTAATGTCTAAAAAACAGTTTAAAAGAGTGTTAATGTTGAAAGAGTGCAACAACAACCCTGCAGTGTCAACACAATTGGTTATGCATGCCTATGAATGCCAAGATATAAAACTAGTATGAAGGGTGCAGATCTTGTTGTCAGCATATCAATTATAGGTGAGCGAGAACAGATGTGAGTTTTGTGCTGAATTTGAATGTTTAACAAAGCAGTTTAAGAAGCTCCTGCTTTAATTTTCACCCTGTGAGGACCCAGAGAAAACCTGGAATACACGGTGGAATACCAGTCTACTGAAAACTGCAGATCTGCTCAGATTAAGGTCTTTCTTTTCCATTTCCCTTTGTTCCTTTTTCTTTTCTTTTTTTTTTTACTTTGCTCGTTGCATTTTAATAATTGTCAAGTCTCGCCTTGGCTAAATCTCCCTTGGAAATTAGACCAGAGATTTCAGTGGGAATACCCAGAATAAATGAAAACTAAATGATTTAAAGCCAGAGGAATATTTGCTCTTTTAATGGCTGTTTTATTATTAAAATAATCTATAAATAGACTGAGCCTGAACAAGATGATCACAAAAATAACATTGAGTATGCCGTTGCGAAAACTCGGTGGTATGATTTCTTCATTATTATTTGATGCATGATATCAATTTATACTTTACTGTATCTGCCCAATACTGATTCTTCATTAGCCAGAAGTGGAGATGTTTGTGAAGAGGATGTGCTGTAGCTGCAGCCGTCACTAGGCAATTACTGAGTAAACACTAATTTATCAATACAGTCAGTGTGTGACCCAGACTGACATCCCTCCACATGCACCATCGAAGCAAACGCCCACTACCGAATTGATTCTAGAAAATCTTCACTTCTCCTCTTTGTCTGACTCCATCTGCCTCCGGATGACTAACACAGAGCCACTGAACTTTTAATTGCTGTTTTATAAATGTAGTTCAGAAGCCTTCTTAGTGTAATGTTTGCAGAATATTCAGTTTTTATTAAATTGAGGCCATGTTTAGTCAGGTTGATTGAATCTTGATTTGTAATAAAAGTGTTGTAAATTCTACTTTAACATTTCTTATTTAAACAAATAAATACTTGAGGCATCTTTTTTTTTACATGTTAATGTTTGACCCTGGGAATCTGAAGAAGAGAAACAAATGATTTGAAGAGGGACAAGAAGGAGTTGAGATTGGGGTAAAAGATGAGAGATGTAAGGAGATGAATGGATAAGTGAGAAAGGATGGATGAATGAATGAGGGAGGGAGGATAGATGGATGGGTGAGGGAAGGAAAGGACAATTCTGAGCCTAGCATCTGAATGTGGAGCTGAAATCGAGACTCATCAGACTAGCAACGTTTCTCCATCTTCTATTGTCCAGTGTTGGTGAGTGTGTGTGAATTGTAGCCTCAGTTTCCTGTTCTTAGC
>JBAMHW010000017.1:22417719-22431237 GCA_037177495.1 Rhadinocentrus ornatus | reverse complement strand
GTTTACTTTATAATAAAGCTAATGTTATATTACTATTTTTGGTAATCATTCCATTAAATTTTCAGCAATTTGATGCAAAGCCCAACAGTCAGCAACACCTCATTATTTTAGAGGAAAGCTTTTGAAACATCAAACATTAAGTTTTAAGACAAATAAATAATAATTAAAAAAATTTTATTGATTTTTTTTTTTTTAAACTCTACCACTTTTAAAGAAATCTGTTGTAATTTAAATAAAACCTGGTTAGCAAACCTGAAATGCTAAAACACAAACCCAGATTATTTAAGGCTTATACATGGGGCGGTATGGCTCAGTGGGTAGAGTGGTTGTCCTGTAGCCCAAGAGTTGCCGGTTTGATCCTGGCCCAGAGAGCTCATGTCGGGGTGTCCCTAAGCAAGGCCAAGACCATTTACATTATTCATAGTTGTTGATGGCAGATGTTACTGAAACGGTGGTCCTCTTGGATCAGTATGTGTGTTTGTGGCAACTTCTTAGTCTAGTCACACTTTCCACACTTCTGCAATCATGTAGAAATGACGACAGAATCTAATTGTTGCCAGCTAAATAAATTAGATTTAATGGAGCATTGCAGACTCCTCGTAGTTAAACTAAAACAGAATCAATCAATGAATATAAAGCAATTTCTTCTGGAAAAATATGGTAGAATAATTTTCATTAGAAATGAGATAGCCAAGTATGAGGCCTGTGATTATCATACCACTAATGATACCAAATAAACTTAAAAGAAGGGATACGTAGAAGAGGCTATGGAGTCTTGTGGATCCTCATTTGCTTTAGATGAATTATTTCTAAATTGTTGCAAAACTTCTAATTTAAAGCATGATCATTTCTGATATTTTTTATTTAGGATTCAGTTATGGATCTTCTATTGAAATAAGACAGGTGAAATGTTCATTATCTCAGCTTTGGGATGACCTCATTGTCGTCATGATGTATATCCTGAAGCCCTGATAGGGGTGATGTCATAGCTTGATATGACATCACCTGAGCTTGCAGCTGCGCTCACCTGCAAACAAAGGAAAACAAGCTGCTTGTTGAAGGAAAGGAAAAGCTGTGATGTGAGTCAGAGCTGTGACTTCGCCTCGGAGGAACATGCTCACTACTGACTGCTGGGCTTTCAGTCTGTTTCATGAATAACAAAGAGAGATGTTCCCCTTTCCAGAGTAAAGCTTTTTAGGAGCAGCATAAACTGTTCCTTTGTATCTGGTGTATCTTTTACTAAAAGGCGATGCTTGCTTGATTTTCAAGAATGAAAGCGTTGTCCTCTTAAAAACAGTCAAACTCGCACTTAAACAACTAATTTATAAGCAAAGAACAAACCTGCTTTACATTATGTACAAAGTAATGATAATGTGAGGCTGGGTAATGAATTCAAAACTTACATGAAACAGAATTGCAAATTGCGTGACCAAAACACAAAGAGTGAAACAAACACTTTGATCCATGAGTGTGGAGTTAAATGAGCTTCATCCTGCATTCACAAAAACAACAAAAAAATGCTACAAGAGATTTTTATGCTCTTTAATTGAACACGATATTAAACTGTTGTGCCTTAATTCATTTGATCATTAGACAATAAGTATAGTATGAGGTTTGAGGACATTATCTGCTGCTTCACTTATTTTTAGTCCGGTTCTTGCACCTGATCATTTTATTTTTCATTTGTGGTTGACCTGTGCGTCATTCCAGCACGTAAACGTTAGCTAATTCTTGAGATGAAATGTCATTAGGTGCTTTGTAACTAGCAGTCTGTCACAGAGACACATAATTTATTCCTATTTCTTTATACCCATCTATGAAAAATACTGAAGTTTAAGTTTGACAAGGTGGTCTTTAATGAGCTATTTGCTGAAAACTCGGCATGATGTGCAGTGTGTCCTTATAACATTTGAGGAAACTGAGAAAGTGGAGGGCAAAAAAAATGCTATCTACAGCTTGATAAGAAATGGGAACAAATCCAGCAAAGACCTGACAAGGGACCAGAAAGATGCTTCTGGACCGTCAGCTGATCTGTATACTGTTAGCTGAAGCCTCATCAAAACTGATTTCCATGCAATGTGGCTGTCAAAGAGCCATCCTTTAGGAAGGGAAACGGGGAGAAAAGGCTGAGGTACACCACATGACACAAGAACTAGACTGAAAATCAGTGGCAACAGGTCTGATGGAGGGACGGATCCTCCCCATAGCCTGGACCTCAACATTTTCCTGTTTTTACTAGCAAGATATAAAGGAATTAGGTGTTGCTCAAGACTTTTGGACAGTAATGTAGGTATATTATTAATATTTTCTTTGGTAGCTGTATTTTTATTAGAAGTTTGCCAAGGTGATATTGCCAGTTACAGTCCAATAACTTCAACACCAAAACAAACAACCTGGAGTTTCATGAATAAAAACCACTTTGGAAAAGGCAGCACAATAACTGTCCTCACCACCAGGCCAGCAAAATGTTTCCTTCTGTCCAATCAAAACTAAATAACTCAATAAAAACAGTCGGTTAAAAAAATTTTCATCTGCAAATCGAATCCAGCTGAATCTAATCCGACATAAATCAAGCAGAATAGCTGCATCTCGTGTAATCATGTAACTACCATGCAGCATCTTCATCTGTTGGAGTCCAAATGTTCAGTTTTGTGCAGAAACACGGAGGAAAAAAGCAGTAAAGAAAATATGCACTGAAGAGGGAAAGAGGAGTAAAATGGGTCACACTGTCGCCTCCACTAGGGGACGCATGATAAGGCTTCGTGCTGCAGCATTTGCTTCACCAATTAGCAGCTGACTCTCAACCTTGTGAGGAGAATTGTCGTCAGAAGGAGAAAGTGAGGGAGAAGCAGGCGATGC
The DNA here is from genome assembly GCA_037177495.1 of Rhadinocentrus ornatus. NCBI lineage: Eukaryota > Metazoa > Chordata > Actinopteri > Atheriniformes > Melanotaeniidae > Rhadinocentrus > Rhadinocentrus ornatus. Next base: position 22,428,378 of record JBAMHW010000017.1, on the reverse strand, counting down.
TCTTTCCTCCTCCCGCCTCTCCCTTCCTCTTTCAGGTAACTGGAGCTTTGCATCTATATGGATTCCTGAACAAAATGCACATAAAAGCAAATGTCAGGGGCAAAGTGCAGCTCTGATTTTTGGCTCTCAAAGTGGATTATTTGCATGATTTAATTTAGAAAACAAGATAAGTATCAGCTTATACTATAATAAAAATGTTAAACAATCCTTTTGATCTTTAATCGTCACTTTGTTTGTTGTGACAAGATTAAAATCCTGTCAAAAAAACCTGAAACAGGCAGCCAAACAATGCTGGGTGCTCTAAAGGAGCACCATGTATAAGAACAAGGTCGCCCTCTAGTGGATATTTTCCATATTTACTTAATTCCAATAAATCTCTCCTGGTCTTTAACCTTTATAGATTTAGTCTTGTAAGGTACTAAAAAATGTCAGAAATTGCAAAAATTAGAGGAGCATAAATTTTATTTGACACTAAAGCACTGTTAAATTCTTCAGTTTAGGTGGCTGTCATGGATACAGCAGTGCCCTCTAGTGGCCTGATGAGTGAAGCTCCGCCTCATCTGACTCGCAACAAATCAAAATATGAGGAACATTAATATTCTCATAGCTCTCAAGGTTTTGCAAACTGGATTTCCACATCTAGAACGTTAATTAGCTGTTTAATCCCTAAGTAACTGATTCATTATCCTACATTTAAACACTTTAGTTTAATGTGTTCATCTTTAACAGCTGCTGAGTTCATCCATCAACACACTGAGCAGAAGGGAAAAGGTTTGGTGAAAATTCCCTTGGGAATATTATTCATCCAGGCCAAGCGGGTCCTGTGATACCAGAACTAAACACCAGATGTCAGCAGAACATCACACTGTGAAGGATGGTCTTCATCTCTGTAGCTTTTTTTTATCATAAAAAAATGTAATGATTTAAAAAAATGATGAATTAATAATTAAGAAAAACAAGACAGATGTTGATCAAACGGGGAAAGTCTGCAGTTGGAGTAATGTTTGTAGAAATGTAGGCTGTCTCCAAAATCTATATTTAAACAGCTTTATATCTACATTGAAATATCTCCTTTAATACAGCCTAGAATTAGATTTTTTTTTTCTTTTTTATGAGAAGTTTTATTGGTTTTTCAGATACTGTCAATTATTCTCTCATGTCCCTTGTGGTCTACAGTTAAAGTCTACAAATGTCATACATTTTTAAATTAACAGATATATATTTTTGTCTTTTGTGATGATTTTATTTCAAAGTAAATCAATAATTATTCATTAAAATGTCATTAAGATCTCTACCACAGTAGTCCTTTAACCCTGTTACACAAATGATCCTCCCCTATAAAAATCAATAATCTATATGAGCATGAACATCAGGAAATGGCATCACTGAATTTTTTGGGACAACAGGACCCTAGAGACAACCAAGCGGTCATTTGTTGTCAAACTCAATGACTTAACTGCTTTACGTGGATAAAAGATACAAAACTATTATTATGGAATAAGCAGGTATAGAGGATGGAGGGATGGAGGGATTTTGTAGCTGACAGCCTGAAATATTATTGTGTTCACTTTTTGACCACTAGATGGCAACCTAGACCTGTACTGAATTTGGCCATCAACTCTAATGGAAAATGATCTTTTTTAGTTTAAATCCTATTTCACTGATTTGGATTCTCACTCTCAGTATCCTCCCCTCTCCTGTTTCTGCAGACCTAGAGTCAGTTGCTGAGTGCTTTGAGTTTTGTTGTGTAGAAGTGACAGGTGAGGGGGCGTTTTTCATCTGACACTCCCTGGTTTCCGACCTATCCACCCTCAGACTTACCTTCATCCATCCATCACTCTCCTTGGCACCCTGACACGCCCCCTCTCCATCTCCTATGGATATGTATGCTTGTGTGGGCAGGCCCACTGTCCTTTCCTCATACAGATCAGAATGTGCTCTTAACGCTAGGTCCATGTATGTCTTATACAAAGATTACATTAAGTGAAGGATGAGACATAACAGCAGGAGCTTGAATAAAGAAACTAATTACCTCTTAGCCTTGAGTGTTGTTTTCCCTGAATGTGTTTTAGTCAGTGTTTATTTATTTTTTTAAATATTAATAAAGCTTAAGATAATCTGTAGCCTGAAAAGATGCACTCACATTTGTATGTTTTACTTTCCTTAAAATATACAGCAAAGCAGAAATATTTTAGATTGCATCTCTGAGTGGCTTGCAGGTATTTATCATAACAAAAAAAAAAAAAAAGGAAAACCTCTTATTATTAAACTGTGCCACTGGAAAGGTTTCAAAACCTGCTTGTGTCTCCCCTCAAAGTTGTTCTCAGGGAGCACCTCTTTTCTCAGAGAAGGGCCAAAGAGGCAGCACATACAGAAGACGTCAGTGAGGCGGCATCTTGTTGGATTTTGGAAGGAATTGTGGCCCCTTCTTCAACTTTAACTGCACAGAAACACTCCTTTGCCCTTCTCTCCCTTTTAATTCTTCTCATGCTCTCTGCTTCTCAGCTTGCAGGTCTTGTTACCTTTCTAAATATATCTTTGCCTTGAGCAGTTTTGCCTTTACCCCGCACCCTCCATCTATTGATTCTCCTCTGGCATTGATTTGAAATCCACTCTGTGCGTGTGTGTGTGTGGGGGGGCTTAAGTAGAAGCAAATGTGTGCATCATGTTTATGCGTGTACACAAACCTTATGTGTTGTTTTTCTCTTTGTAAATGGATTTTTTTCAGTTTTCGGACCGTATTGTCCCGTTGGTTCTGCTCTCGAGCTTGAAAGCACAAATGTAAACCCTGAGAGACTCTTCAGACTCTGACCGCTGTGCTCTCATTGTCTCGTTTTTTTTTTTTTTAAGTACATATTTTTAAATCCATGTTTGTATTTAAAATGTGAGCCTCCCAAATCACAATGGCAGCTTTGCTTAGCACATGAAAAGAGCCACTGAAGCCAAACCGGCTTTTATCTCACAGTCAAATCCCATATCTCTTTCTCTTTTAATTAGAAAATTTGTCATTTTGAAGCACAAGCACAATTTATACCTTTTGTCAGTCTACTCTGGCGTCCATATGAAGAGCGCAAATTGCAATTTGATTCATATCTTTGGAGAAATTAAACATATAGCACCATCATTTCCATCCACCTTGTCTCCAGGTTTGGTGACATGAACTGAATACAAAGACAGCACCTTTTAATACCACAGGCCCTCAGCTCGAGCTCCTACCTCAGCTTTATCCTGTGTTGCAAGAAAAAGACTGTGCTTGACTGTTTGCTGGCAATTAACCACTGATGGATTAAAGAAGGCACAAGCTGAGACAAAAAGGAATTTCTCTCCTCACCATCCAGCTAGTTGGTGATATCGAGACAACACGCCAAAGGCAGAAGTTATCCCCCCACCCTTTCCATAATCCTCAGCACTTTCTTGTCTGAGAGGTATTGTCAAGGTGTTGTGTTTCTGATACATGCTGCTGCCATTCGAGCATGATTTAAGTCTGCTATGGAGTGAAAATGCTGTGTGTGATTATGCTTCTGCCAGATTTGCTCACAATAGTAGACTAATTGGGGCAAATCAGTAAATGTGCATCGTTTCTCTGGTGCTGCTTTTTTCCATTTTATTGTTATGTTGTAGATTGGTTGTGATGGATCACAAGAGGGATCTTAGTTGATGAGAACACAATCCAGGTGTTGTTTAATGTTCCCCAATGGCCCTCATGACGCATCACATTTTAGTGTTAATATTCCTCACAGAAGAGGAGAACATTGACCAATATTCAGATTTTACCAGACTGTCCTCTAAATAATTATCGAGGTGTTGCTTATGTAGGCCAAAACAACCCATATTATGACATGATACGACACAAAATGACACAACACAACACGGTAAGGTACATAAGGTACAATATAACATATTATACGACGCGATGCAACACTACACGACATGCCACGGTATGGTGAGATGCGATACGATACACTTAATTGGCCCTACAGGGAAATTTGTCTTGGACTCAAGTGCTGCAACAATAGCTGCCTTAATTTTAATAAGTAGAACACAACAATAAATTACTGTTATCAACCATACAACCATACAACCATACAACTATCCAATGACAGCTGAAATAATAAACATATTGCACAATACTAAATTCTGGAAAATTAAAGTAGAAAATAAAAGAATTAAACACGATGCTATTGCACAACTCAGCACAACCACAGCACCAAAAAAATAAATGTTGCACAATCCATGTGGCCATGAAAAACACTACCTAAAATTATCTTAGATATTAATAGAAATGGGTTAAATCACTAGTAGTAGTAGTATCTGTATGTATGTGACCTCTTGGGTTCATGGTAGCAGCTTGTTGTGAGTTGTCAAAAAGGTATCAGATATAATATAATATTTTAGCTATAACCATGATTGTTTGATGCTAACTGGGTAGTTTTGGTTTCTGACCCTAATCAAGTGATGTTTTGTCATAAAGTGTTTGCATCTAACCACAGCAAGCAGAAAAAATTATGTCTAAGAGGATTGTATAAAAAAAGTGTTTTAGCCCCAGCTATGACGTTTTCCTAATCCTAACCAACCAATGTCATTGCCTAAACCAAACCAGGATGAGTGCACATGTTTTTCTGTGTGAATTCTGTGCATCATATTTCCATCCTGATGCTTCCTTGGTCAGTACTTCACATTCTACATGATCACATTAGCTATTTCAGCAGCTCCACTCTAACAGAAACAAAGGAAGTGGATACCTATCTGTCATCATATGGGATCCACTTATAAATCTGCTCTTTGGTGCTTCATGTTTACAAATGTGCAAGTCCTTTTCTTTTCCTTAAAAACTTAAAAGACTGGGTTCTCTGGTTCTTACTGGGTAGTAGTACCTCGATTGGATGAGTTGATGCTTTCTGATTGGCTGCATTTCTTGCTTCTTGATGTTGAGAAGCACAAGATACATGACAATGTACAACTGGATTATTTATGGGAAATGGACTGTATCTGAGGTGCTTTTCTAGTCTTGTTGGGTTCTCAAAGTAAGGCCCATTTATGCTTCCTCAGGTAAGTAAATATGGACGTCTTTTTCAAGTGTTGTCATACATCACAGTCCTCATATTTGCATCCGTCTTTTATGTTACCATAGTTGAGTCAATTACTAGTGGGTACTAATGCGCAGTGCCGAGTTCACTCCCGCGATCAGATGTTAGTTTCAGACGCCGGTTGCCAGCAGTAATGCATCACTATAAAGTTGTTTCCAACCACCCAATACGCCCTAAACACTCGCATAGCCCTGCTTCAAGATGTCGTGCAATTTCTATATTTGTTGATGTCGTCTTCATTCTTCTTCTGCTATTTTTTCCCTTCCTGTTCCTCTTCTTCTCTGGTTTGTTTTTTTTGTTGGTTGCATGTCAGCTCTTCTGCTCAGCACTGCCCCTGCGATTTCTGGTGGAATTGCTCCATTTCCTGCGTCAAGCGACGGATGGCTAAGCTCTGTGTAAACAGACCAAATTATGCATGTAACCGACTCAGGAGATGGACGAAACTGTGTTGAGCGTAAATGGGCCTACAGAGCTCTTTTTAGTTTAACAAATTTTGTGCTTTTACCTTTAAAATATACAATGATTAATACACCAAAGGCAATGTGGGGTTCAGTATCTTGCCCAAAGTCCAAGGAGACTTCGACATGTGGAACGGGAGTCGAGGGGTTGAACGTTGAAATGTTAAGCACTTGATACTTCAATAATTCAACTTAGATGGGAACAGAGTAATAAAAGCTCTATAATGTACAGTTTTCTTTTAGCTTTTAATGTCATATTCATGAGCATCTAACAGCAAAGTTGTAGGTGGCATTCAGATAATTACCCTCTTCTACATGTTCAAGAGAGAGCAAAGGGTGGCTCCCAAAAGCACTGAAAACAATATCAGAGCTTGTTATATGGTAGAATAAACATGCTGACCCTTCAAGAGATTATTGTTCAGGTAATTAAACACTTGTAAAATTGGAATTGTGAATATTATTCTCCATTCCTGCCACCGAGCCCACTTAAATATCCTACACATGAAATTAATGGACAGAAAGGCCTGGACAAGGACTCAAATCAGAGTGTGTGCTTGTCAAAACAAGCTTCTCTGGCTTTCAACTTTTAAAATTTGAAATGGAAATGGAAAGTGCACCACTGTGAGTGATTGCCTTCCTCTCCTTTTAGAAATATTTGTAATAAAGCAGCTTCACAGTGACCTGTAATCAGAAAAGACTCGGTCACGGCTGCCAGTTAAATAAAGCACAACTCAGTCAGAGTCTAGAGCTATTCACTCCACACAGCAGGTATAGAAAGTGCTGGACTCAATGGAAGCTCAAATTATAAACTGGACTGAACATTTAATTAATGCACTAGAGCGTATGCGTTGAGCTGAAAGCATAATTTTTATCACAAAATCACTGTATCTTAAATAGTTTTACTTGAATTTGAAATTTCCCTTTTTAAAATCTGATTTCTTTCCTGTTTGACCCATAAAATCTATACAACTTTAGGTCAAACAATCTATTGTAAACCAGTTTACACAGGCTGTAATTTACAGAATGTAATAGTCATGCACAGCCATTATGCTGAAAGTATTTGAGTCCTTAATGGCTGTTACGATTTCACAACTGAATCGTCCTTTATTGCAAATGTGTCTCCTCAGACTAGTTTTCCAGATAGGCTGTTTCTCTGTAATTTGAGAATTGTTTTTGGAGATATTTCTGATGAATCAGAGTTTTCTTTTGGGTAATAAGATTATTTCCTTCTGTCAGCTCACTAAATCTGTCAGTAATTGGATTAAACACAAGACTGCAGTCGTTTCTTAAGACCAGAAAAAGGACAAGTGGTGACTTTGTAACGCAGCGTCTGCAGTCCCTGTCTTGTAGGGTATAATTAATGCCACTCATCAGATCAGATAAATGGCAGACTGAAGGTCTTTAACTCTGAACTTATTGTGTCTCCAGTGGAGAAAGGAGGGACGAGTAAGTGTTACTGCACTGAGGTTTAGTAAAAGCTCACAAACAATATTTAAATGTCAAAACTCTTGTTTCTCAGGTATAGTACACAAAATACACACAAAAAAAGCACAATGAGATGATAATATAATAATAGTGAAAGTAACAGCGTAATAATGACTATATGATTATATATATATATATAAATATAGTTATAGTTATATATATATATAAATATAGTTATAGTTATATATATATATAGTTATATATATATATAGTTATATATAGTTATTATGGAGGCAGGCTGGGACTGGGAGTTACTGAATGGAAACATCCCACCCAGACACGATGCTATCCATAAGAAGACCACCAGTAGCTCTGTCTCTTTTAAGGTCATCTAGAAATGCTGGTCATTCAGGACTTTAACTTGGGCATCAGGGTCCATTTGGGTGATAAATCACAGCCAAAAGAAAATGGATATCTTATCTATGCAACATGGAGGGTAGGACCAGGTGCGATTGCCAAGGGAAGGGATCGGCATTTATAACACCACATCTCCTTAATGTAGATCATCTAAGTGTGCGCATTCGGGTGTTTGCTCAACCTCTACAACCACTTACAAATTGTTCAGTTGGGATTGGATGGCTGTGAAGTCTACAAAAAAAAGGTTTTTAGGAATGACAACACGCTGCAATAACTTCTTACTTGATGAGGACAGATGGTCCCAAACTCCCTGATGGCTAAGTTTTTAGGCCTGTAGCCATCATTTTGTGAGATTTACTTCAGTGTTGCAGTATGACAGCTGGCCATGCCGGCTCTTCACCACATCTCTAGTTCTCAGAAAGTTTTCAGAAAGAAAAACACTGATTCTCTTTTACTGACACCTACCTTATTGTAGACAAAATCCAATATATTCAATGGTTTTTTGTCATTGTTTTATTATTAGTTCCTATACATCCACTTGCTGTACTTCAGGCCTGCAGCACTTTAGAAAATAAGTTGGGCCAGTTGAGTTTCTACCATTTTGTAGTTTTACTGTTGTTTTTTATTTTTCAAAACTTAATATTATATTCTAGATATGAGGATACTACATGATGGGAACGTTTCAGACGTTATATTGTCCTACTCTTCCTGGTAGTAAAAAGGAAAGGTCAGGACTGCAGGCAGGTTAGCTCAGCACTAGTTATGCTCTTCTTCTTTAGCCATACTTTGTGCAGGGTGTCATGGTTGAAACTTCATGGAAGTATTGCACTCCTTCTGAGTTACTGGAAATGCTATCATACACAAAACCTTTATTGTAGCCTTTTTATATGAGTAAAAAGAACTGTTTCAAAAGACATTTTAACTTAACCAAATTGAAGTTTGTTTTTGACAATAGCAACGTGACACACCAAGTTAATATCAGCCAGCATCGGTTGATGTGATCCTGGTTGCCAAAGGGCCAGTTGCAATCAACAGGCTAAATAAAGAGCTGCGCTTCCCTAGTTTCAGTGGTGTGATGGTCCGTCCCAAATCTCTTTAAATCCTGAGGAAGTTGACACTATGTCTGGAAAAGGTTAACAGGAGACAGTATTGTCATGCCTGACAAAGGCTCCCCACAGTAATCCCTTGTCCATGTGGTTTTATCAGTGATTGTTAAATGATAGCTCTCGATTGCATCCTTGGACTTCACAAACTCCAGTTTCCTTGAATTGTTTAAAGAAATTATGTGCTGAAGATGGAGAATCATGCAAAATTCTTTCAATTTTTCCAGAACATTAATACATTAATTTGTTGACAAACTAAAGATTCTCTGACTGTCTTTGTGCAGCCAGTTGGCATTTGCGTCGCAACGTTTCTGATTTAGGGTCTTAGTATGGTTGCCTCAGCGTCACATTTTCTAGCAGTGTCCATTCTGATGACTGTGGCTTGTTATCCATCACAAAATCCCAGATGAAAGCAGTTCTGCCTCACCTGACATAGTTTTCACACACTTTGCCGTAACTCCCTACATCACCCTTACCTTCTGAGCTTTTTAGGCTACTTGCATCTTCTCGGCCCCGTGAATCAGAAGCTAATTTCAGCATCTGTTTTACCCAAATACTGCTCACTGTCTGGCTTAAGTTTGAGACCAGCAGCTAAAATGCTGCTTTACTCTGAGGGCTGATTTGGATGTTAACAGCCTGTATTAATGCTGACCTCATATCTGCATGAACGCTACAGGAAAGACAGCAGACTGACCATAATGACATCCATCCACATCCATTAAGGAATAGATTATGGTTTTAGCTGAGCTGACTGCGTGCTTACAGAGTTTGTCCATCCTGTTTTGCTGCAGCTTCCTCTTCTGTTTAGCATCGCTGGCACACATCTAGTGTTACACAGTGCAAAATGATGCTTTCAGATTAAGTAGCTAGATTTCTTTGATCATATGAGGAACAAAAGATAATATTTACTTCATTTATTTGTTAATATTATAATTGTTTATCATAGTAAAAGTTTACAATGAATTAAATATTTCTGGTTTGTTTGAATACTTTTAACTAGCAGTTAGTATTTTTAGTATTGTGGTTTATTGTCTGTTCACTGTACTTGTCATTAGTATTTTGTGTATATTTTTAATTTCATTGTTTGTGTATGTGTGATATTTTATTTCTGTTTTGTTTATCTTTGCTTTTCTAATTCTTTTTTATTTTATTTTCAAGAACTGCAAGAACTATATCTATACTAAATCCATTGCATTTATCATAAATTCATTTTTACATTAAATTATATTTTACAAGAGATTTTTTAATAAAATAAAATAAAATAAAATAAATTATTTAAGGTAAAATCTGTTCAAATTTAAGGAACCAAAATCCAACAAAAAGATTATATTTATTAATAAAAATTTTGAATATTACCCATGTATTTCATATATAATTATAAATAAATTGATAAATAAAATAATCAACCAATAAAGCATAGATAAAGGTATTGCAATTTAATATTTAGACAAATGTTATATTAATCTAAATTCATTCAATTAATTTTAAATAAAGATGAACATGTACTAAATATAGAATTTTCTTGTATGCTATATGTGGTAATCTTCCATCAGGTTTCTATACAAAGACCTGAATTTAAATTTCCACTCCTTAATCTTCAGTTTTATGGCTTTACACAGATCTGAGAGTTGGGTGTTTGTACAGATGGACACAGAGGATAAAGGTAATTGTAATGAACTGACCAGGTGTTAAGCAAAGGATGCAGGATACAGGAAGGGCAGCAGATGCCTATCCTGACATCAGGCTTCCTTCTCCACAGCTGTACCAGAACTTACATCTGTACATTTACACTGCTTCCTCCCCTCCGATACCAAGCAGGAAACAGAGGTCGCTTGTTGAAGACATTGTCCGTCCAAACTTCTAATTTAACAACAATGAACTGCAGTAAAGAAAACGCTATTTACCATTAACCTCGCAGCCTGATGAGACACTTCCTGTTTGTTGGATTTAATTCTGAATAAGTGGCATCACCTCTTTTGACCACTCATATGCCTTTGAAATGCACTGCTCTGGATTTATTTTTCTTTTTTTTAGAAAAAAAGGGGGGGGGGAAGAATAAAATGAGCTCTATGAAAGGTATTAAACTTTCTAATTGATCATCTTCCCACTACAGAGGTGGGTTGGGGGGGGGGGGGGGGGGGGGGGACAAACACAACCCACACAAACAAA
>JBAMHW010000017.1:22397791-22417619 GCA_037177495.1 Rhadinocentrus ornatus | reverse complement strand
CCCCCCCCCCCCCCCCCCCCCCCCCCCCCCCCCCCCCCCCCCCCCCCCCCCCCCCCCCCCCCCCCCCCCCCACAAATAAATCAATACAACAAAATGGGCTGTGCAAGGAAGACAGACAGAAGGCTGAAATATTAACCAAGCACCAGAGGAACACAAGCCAAAGCCTATGAAACAGAGAATCCATTATGGACAAGGCTGAAGTTGTCTCTGAAATTGGATTCAGTAAAAGGAGGGAGGGGGCGTAATGCTTCTTTACTGGTTTTATTGAGAACTCATTGCACGGAAAAATTGAGAAGCCATTGATATCGATCAGTGCCAGGACAGAGAGGAGAGAGCGCAGATTTTAAAAACAGGCTCTGCTCCTTAAAGTTATTTTTCTCTGTCTTCCCTTCAGGTTCAGGGTGGAAGACGCGCTTCCTTGCTGGTTCTTTTCTTTACAACGCAGCATCCCTTTTTTTTAATAAAAAAGAAATGTTAGCTTTTCTTCTCTAGTGTTGTTTCATTTTTTAAATGTTCCGCTTGCAGCGTCGACAGACGCGAGTTTCTGATGAGGATGAAATTTGAAATCAGTCCTTGTAAGAATACAAATAATGAATGAATGAATGAAACAGAATGCTAACATATCGAATTTAAAAGTTTGTTTTATGTTTAGTTTATATTATGACTGAAGCATTTTATATTCAGATGAATCAATGTAAAACAATTGCACATGTGAGTCAGCATCTTTCTCTGACAACATTTACATGATGCTGCATATAAATAAATAAATAAATAAATTTACAATTATGTGATCAAAAACAGACTTTTAAAATTCAAGATCACACATTATTCTTACTGAAACTGTACAATATCTAAACTCAAAATCCTTGGAACTCACCGTAATATGCTTAAGGATCAAATCCCTGCATATACACACTCTACGCATCAGTATCAGTAAAGTTTATCGCAGCTGAATTCCTAATAAAATTGCTCTCATTCACTTAGTTTTCTATCTGACAGTCGAATGCATCAACAACTTAAACTGGAAACCATTTTTTCATTTGGTTTTCTTCCTCACCCTCACAAATAAATAAAAAAAAAGGCCATTAGGACAGAAAAACACTAATGGACGTGTCAGCTTATAGTTGAGTAAAACATTTCCTAACTGGTGCTTTACTCTAATAAAATCCTAATTTTGCAGCTTCAGCATCATCTTACAAAAGTTGAAAACATCTAAATATCTTTTATCTCTGTGAGGTTGTGCTTGTGTCAGGTTTAAGCCTTGTAAGTTATTGTTTCCTGGTTTGCAGACTGGATGCTCAGGCTGAGTTTTCTCAGACATTTTGTTCTGGCCCTCATCGTTGTTCCTGTTTCCTGATTTACTTTTCAGAAATTCTCCTGTTGAGTATTCTGTTGCATTTACTTCCTGCTCCCCCTTCACACCTGGTTCTCTGTTGCTGATCGCTAACCTGCTTCTTGTTTGTCATCAGTCCCTCAGTATTTTTTAACCTGCCTGGTTTACTTTGTTCTCTGCCACATCACTCAGTCTTAAAATACTGTTTTGTTGGACTTGCTTATAATTATTTAATGCAGAGATGTTTCAATAGCTAGTGTTAGAATATGGAAACGAGGAACACTGTAACTAGATATGACATTGTTGTATTATTTTGTGCTTCCCTAGTAGAAATATTAGAATAAAATCTGGTGTTACTTTTCTCAGCTTCCACCTTATAGACCTGCATTCAGCTCCTTCCTTCTGGTCTTTAACTTTGTATTGTGATGGTTCTACCTCCGCCTGCATGTTACATCTCTGGACCTCCTCAGTGTAACCCTCTTCCACTGCTGTACATACGCCCATGGAGAAGGATAGTGGCCCATTTAAATGACCAGGTCAAACAATAACAGTAGCGTTTATCTCCACCCAGACATTGCTGGCCTGGCAGATCAGTTGGTTGAGTATTTTGGCGTCTTCTACCTTCAGCCTACATGCAGCTGCCACCAAAATGTCTGGCAGTCATTGAAAGACCTCATATACACACAAAGTATAAAGTGTTGCTGAGGTCAGCAAGCACCACCTTTTCCCTAAATTTCCACCCGCATGATGCTTGTACTACAATATACAGCCGGATATGTTTGTGCATTTGTCCACTTGCAAAATCTATTTGCATCTGCATGCTGGCTCATTGACATAAAAACAATAACTTATCCATGTTGCTGAATGTGTGTAAATAAGTATTAACCATTAATTCTCATTAATCTTGTCTTTTGCCGACAAAGCCACCTATTTGCATACACATATTTGGCTCCTTCTATACTAAACCCACAACATTATATACAGCGTAGCCATAAACCTTTACAGACCTATTTAGATTTAATACAAAAAGACTCTTTGACAATGAAATTTGTTTAAACTGATAACATCAAGCAGAAACGAAAGAATCTAGATTAAATTTTATGTTTTATAGGCTCGTTTGTTCCATCTTAAGAATTTGTTTTACCCTGCAATGCAAAAAACATGCAGGATGAGGAAACCTGGAAGAATGTTACACTGTATATTTACATGGATCAATAATATGTGATTTTAGTTTGTTTTAAAATAAATAGTTTGACAGTGAATTCTGTCAAACTGTATAGGGAGTGGATTATTACACTAGAGGATGTGGTGAATTGTCAGTGAAAGCTTTAATTTTAGTCTTTGATCAAAATACGGATTAAAATTTAAAGCTGCATTAGAATTGATTGAGAGTTTAATAAAAACTTAATTGCTTTTCAGAATACTGGGAGCGTAGACAGTTTCTCCCACACTGAAGACTCACATCAAACATGTTGCTGCGTCTCCTTGACATCGTCCTCGTGGCTTGTGCTTTGAATCGACTGCTGTGTGCTTCAGCAGCTTCTTAGATTTGCTTTAGTGAACCTGTTCAGGAGGAGATCTCAGGGAAAATGGTCCCAACATGCGGTCCAGCTGCTTTCAGCAAACTCTGTGTGATGGTGCTCATGTGTGCACACAGCCAGCGGGCAATTTGATTTAGATTCAGTGGAAATGATAGTCAGGCATATTTATGTTTTCCCTTCTGTCTTCACAAAGCTGTGGTTTCATACTCACTGAGGGTGAGGTATTAAATATTGTGTTCTAAACATATAAAGCTCACTTTTTCTATTTATTTGTTTATATGCACCAGTATACCACCCTGACTTCTCAGAGGTTTGAAACAGAAACAAAGCTTCACTGGAAGTGAAGTATTGAGGTCTTAGCACACAGCCATGTGGATCACCGTTAGCACACTAATATACAGATTTATAGAGCTTAGGTTGAAGCAAGAGATGCAGTTTGAATGAAAAATGGATATCTAGAGAATAACTGAGGGAAAAACAAGTTTCCAGATAGATGAAAAAATGCTGACTTGTTAGGAGAAAATGCCTTCCATGTTCATGCCCACAAAAGCACTATAATAGTTTCTTAGGACTCCTTCATGCACGATTACATGCCTAAGTTTAGGAAAATTTGGCTCAACAGCATTAAAGATTTTTAATAACAATGAATAAAATGGATAAAACGCGACAATGTAAAAGTATTTCAGCTGAATCTGCAGCTCGGTTTTATGGAGCTTTGTTTTTGTGAGTTTTGGCTTGTTGTTAAGCTGCACGGCCTGACACTTTACTTTCCACTTTTCCTGCATCACCAAGCTGCTGTTTCAGAGCAAAGCATAAAAGGATGTGCAGATCTACCTGCTCAGCAGTAAAAACAATCACATCTCACAGACCCAGTTAAGAAGTTTGCTGAAACCAAAAGCATGGCTACACAAGAGTAAATACTGAGCTTATATATCTGAGAGGACCAAAAGGTCAGGCTGCACAGTATAGGATAAATTATAGCCCTGTCTGAAAGCTATAGGATGTTTACAGAAAGTGTGTGTTGGTAGCAAATGGGAAAGATTTTCTGCTTTATGTTTTAGTTCTTTCATGATGTGTGAGGAATAGAGACGAGAGAAAGTGTTAATTAAAAATAAATAAACAAATAAAATGGTGCAAAATTTCAGATGTCAGGCATGACCATTGCCTGCATGAGAACCTTCCTGAACTGTTTACGGACATGGGCCCACTGTTATATGCAGGATGTAGCTGTTGACACAATAAATTGATGAAAACAAAAAGGTTTGTTAGACAAATAAGTCAGATAGACAGATAAGTCACTGTGGAGCTGAGTGGTCTTTAATGATGTTGTAAATGTTTTGTTGAAGTAGAGAAAACAGAGCATTTCCAGCTCAAATTTTTACAAAATTGCCTAGTCGGGGCTTATTTTTGCACCCTGCATACGTAAATCAATCTGTCTGTTTCAAACATTGTCAAACGCCACTTACATACTTCCATTAGTCCTTTACGTTGGGATAGTGGTATATATCCATAATAATTCCACTGATCTATATTGTGCAACACTGCCCCATAATTCATACTTTGTGAAAAACATGGAATAAAGTTGAGCTAACACCAAGATCAGCCAGTAACACATGACAGCATTTTCCATTCTGTCCTTTTAAATCTGACTCAAAGCACTTGTGCGTTATGAGGAGTGCTGCGGCACACGCTACATCTGAATAACAATACAAAGGCCATGTGTCCGTCCATCTGGTGAGGGTCCTCAGCCACACAGCACATCGCTTTGACTTCTTTAAATAAAAATCATGGGTCTCGTCTGACAAGGCAAACAGGGGGCAGCCTCCAGGCCCCCTCGCCTCTCTGAAATACTCTTTTTGTCAGACATCTCTTTAATTCATTCCTGTCTGGGTCCCAGTTATGGCTGGGCATAGGTCACTTAACTTTCATTTCCATTCATGTCAGGAAATGAATTGTAATTCCATTGGGCCACACTGCAACACAAATCCATCTTAATAATTCAATTCATGTCCAACCCAGTTGGTGTTTTTCACAAATCAGGTGAAAAATTGACCAGAGGGGTATAATCATGTCAGCTATGCATGAAAACAAAACAGTTTGTTTCCTTGAAAGTGTTTTACACTTAAGTGAAATCTTGTCACTACATCCTGAAGTAATTTGGATCCATCATTGTTGAGCATTATTTTCATTATTGGGTAGATACCAAGGATGGAAAATTCAGAGATATGTCAACATTAGCAACATCCAGTCTGAAATCATCAGAATTACAGAATTATCACTGCAAAATGTTTACAGTTTAATTTATGTCAGATCAGATAAACCTTTTTAAATATTCTATTAACGTTGTAAATCTAACAGAAAGCTGTTCAGTTCTGTTTTTTTAAATAGTCCATTTTCATGATTGATCATGCAACTGACTGTGAAGCCTGCTGGTAATTTAGTGGTAGCCTATAGTTTCTTGGACCAAAGATTTGCATTTTATGTTTTGTTTACTTTTAATGGCAAAAAAAACATTTGTATATCAACCTGATACTAAACAGACACTGACATACAAAGGTTGCCTATATGAAGTTAAACAAGTGCACGTTGAAAGTTAAAAACACACAAGCTGCTGCTAAATGGAAAAGAAGATGAACTAACATAGCAGCTAATTCAATTAGCTTTAGCATGCTAGTAACTAAAGAAGTGAAGAATATAGTAGATTTTCAGCTTTAGTTTGATGGTCGTTAGCCTCTTCATACAAATACCCACCTTATCCACAATAATGCCTAGTCAAGGGGCTGTCTAGTCTAGTGTGCCAACTACATACAAATGCTACTAGATGTTAACCTATTCAATGCTAGCACCCGTATCTCCTTGGGCCGGTTGCTAAATAAAATTTAATCTGGATAAAAGCTATCCGGATTTGGTAATCCATTTTTTGGGGGGACGGCGGATCACGTAATCCGGCTTACTTTTACCCCGGTTGTTCAAAGCAAAATAGGATTGGATCACCCTGATCCAAAATCCTGTTTTTCAGGATCACAAAATCCAGAATTCCAGCATGTAGATCAATGTGCGCTGCCGGCCATGTGAAGAACAACAACGGGTAGAAGACACTGTTTGCATGCTTAGCGAGTGGAATCACTGCGACCATGTAACATAATATGTGCATGTATTGTCCTGCATAACATTGCGACCTTCTCCTGTGTGGACTTAAGAGTGTCCACATGTGCACTTGGCACCGGGACACTCTAAGCCACATTTTGACGATTGATTTTGTAGTCACATCATCGGACTTGCGGCCGCATGTGATGACACTTGGCCCTGGGAACACGTCAGGATTCCCCCAGATGAGCTGGCGAATGTGGCCGGAAAGAGGCAAGTCTGGGCTTCCCTGCTTATAGGCAGCTGCCCACGCAACACAAACCCGGATAAACAGTAGAAAATGGATGGAAGGACGGATGGATAATACCAAAAAATACAAAATCAAGCACTAACTACAAGAGACAGAAAAAAAATATTATTTTCACAAAAATAACCCTAAAAACAGAATTTTCCATTTCAAATTTCATGTCCTCTTGCAATATAACTTATAATAATAGCAATAAAAATAACAGTTGAAAAGAATTTTAGATTAAAATTTAATTAACATTTTTTATGTAAATGTTTTTCTCTGGTGCAGAAGCATGGCCACCTATTTCTACATTTCCCAATCTGCGACCATGTTTTAGACTTCTGTATTATAAATAGCCCCTTTTGAGCTGAAATTTGGAATTTATCCCACATCGGGCCAAATCTCGTTACTGCTATATTAACCCACATGAGAACTGCTTCACTGGGAGAAAAAGGGGAAAAGCTTCCATAAGCTGCAACACACTTTCTAGTGAGCACCTTGTTTCTTTTTTGTACCTGAACTCACTCTCCTGTAAGCAGACTGATGGATTGTCCAGGAGCTAATCACAGAAGTTGACTCCTCTTTAAGGCAATCAATCAAAGTCACTTTTATTCTCGTATTTCTTCCCCCATCCTGTCACCATTTCTATTGCTGCCTTCTTCAGTAAGCAGGTGTCAGTATGGAGGTTGAATAAATGAATGCTGGATGCCGCATAGTAAAGACACAGCATCTGTGAAAGTGAGCAGTCCCATTTTATACATTTAGTAGAGAGGAAGAGCAGATATTAAGGTTAAATCATAACAGCACAGTGACATATTTGATCCTTTTTGGGATTTTATATTCCATTTTGCATTCAGTAATCCAGATTTTCATGACTGACGTGGGGACTCCACGTGGGGACTCCACGTGGGGACTCCACGTGGGGACGATGCAACTGTGGATCCAACCAGCTTAATCAGATTTTTGTGGTCACTTCTGTTTGGCTGAGAAGGAAAAGCTGGAGGCTTTGCTCAGGGGTTACAGAACTTTGTGGCTGGTGGAGCAACCAAAGCAGATAATGCTAACAGAAGAAATGAACTGCTAAATGTGTGACTGTAAACAGAGGTCATAGTGAGAGTCAGTACATCTCTGAATCTGACAGAGGCAGGAACTCTTGAGGAGCAGAGGATCTCTAATATGCCAGCAAAATATGTGAGAAAATCATTAAAATGTTCATTTTTAAAATGGTCCTAGAAGAAAGATTTGATGGAATTTGAACATTTCTCCCTCTGCAATGCATATGATCCAACTATACAAGGACCATGGAGGAATTTCATTGTATAATGGGCAAGGGCACAAGCTGAAGCTGAAGCGTGGGAAACATTTGTCAAACACTACAATGCAGGGTTATACTCAAATATTGCACTTCAGGCTTCTTTTTTCTAACTTATTTTAATAAAGTTTATTTGAATGTTTTCCCAAAATGAGTTTTCTGGGAGTAGGAGCATCTAAGAAGGATAAACACACACTAGATATGTGTGTGGTGGTCAAATCAGTGTTATGATCTCTCTTCGAAAGAAATGGATGTGCGATCACCAGGCTTTGACGGTTGTATTGTTTATACTTCTGTGATTACACCACTAACTTTAGAGCAGGGATCGGCAACCTTTGGCACTCGTGCCACAGGTGGCACCCCGGGGCATAAACACTGCCACTTCTCAGTGTTATGACGGCTGTCGCTTTCTGTGTGGCCTGATTTCTTGGGTTTAAGTGACAGCTCCCTTGGGTCACTCGAGCATCAATTGGAACCGGGACTTACTTTCCAATTCTAACGGAATTGTTCAAATTTTTAAATTTCGATTGCTAATTTACCCAGTCCGCTGACCGGAAGACGAGCCGCCAAACACCAACAAAGAAGAATCTGCCGGAAGTGTTTGCATTATCGCCCAGTGATTGGCTACACTTGTAATTCATTGGCATGAATGACAGCCTATCATCACAGACTTTTTCAGGCCACAAAGAAATGGAGCGCAAGGTTTTTGCATTAGTTAATTATTCTTTTAATATTTCTTTTTTATTCTGTTTGCACTGTTTTGTAATTTCGTTACACTTGTTGCAATGACACTAAAGTTCCATTCTATTTTAATTTATTTATGAAAGCAGTTAACAGAAAATTTCTTTAAAAATATAATTAGATTTCCTCTATATGGATGTAATAAAATTCCAGATATGTTGGAAATGTTTTTATATTTTGTGTCATAATTTAACTTTGCATTATCGTTGATAATGGAGCACACATTTTAAACTGGCACTCTATGTCACAAAAGTTGCTGACCCCTGCTTTAGAGCATGTGCTTCGTTTAAGACATCTTTTCTAGATTTGATGCATTTTTCAACAAAACCATATAAATCCACACTGATCTGTATAAATGAGCCCATACAGTTGCACAACTTAAGATGTTTTACATTACAAATTCAGACAAAAAACCTGAAATGCTCCTCAATGCAGAAGCAATAGAAACATTACATGTTAAAAGCTTTACTTTCCCAACTTTTTGGGAAAGTGTTGTAGGCCAAAAGTGCTACATAGTCGTATGTGAACAGTAACAGTCGTATCCGGAGCAATAAGCAAATGAAAAGCACATTTATAGACTATATTCAAAGTTATTAAATGACTCAGAGAAACGGGATGAGGTGATGATGAAGAGGAGGATGAGAGTTGTTGCAATCATATTTAAAGGTCAGAGGCTGACTAGCTTTAATAACTCAGAAATTTTATTAGATTAATTAAATTTCTATTCAGTTTATAAAGAACAAACTTACAAGTAATGTCAAATTGCATTACATACTTGATCAAAAACCTTTCAGTATTGTTGAGGTAGGGAACAACAATCCTCATTTTAGCATCTTTCTGCGTTACTGAGGAAACCTGATTCAAAAAGGGAAGCCATTTACTTCCAGTTACTGGAGAGGGACTTTGATCAAAGTATTTTGACAGGGTGGGAAAAGGGACATCACAACAGAAATAGAGCAGCAGGAATTGCAGATATTCAGTCATCAAAGGCATAAAGGAAAAGAGACAGGACACGGAGGACTGGATCTTGATCCAGACTGAACCAAGGCGTCTTATAGAGCAGGTTGAATATAAATCTCCTGCTACCAGCAATGCAAATAGGCTGTTTGCATGTAAATGCATCAGTATTGACATAACATAATTTTCCCTGTGCAGAACGAGCACTCCAAGACCCTATTTAACAGATATCATCTGGCAAGTAACATTTAGAACCTGCAAGTGTAAAAAAGAATCTATTTTTATCTAACATGTGTAGGCAGTCATACACATATTGGTAAGAAGGAACTATTGAAAAATCCTGCTTCTGCCCACTCTGCCCTCAAATACCCATATATAGTAACCTGTATTTCGCTGCCTTGTACCTGTGACATGCGCAATGACAATAAAGTTGAATCTGAATCTGAATCTGAATCTGAACAAGCCCATTTAGAAATCACGTGTAAATTACTTTTGCATCCACAGGAGAAGGGGGGAAATTTGCTTGCTGCTGAGACAAAGAGGACCAAACATTGCTTTTTAGTTCACTCCTTCAAGTCATGTTCACAATTATTTATAAGGTGGATTTCATGCATGAGGTAACACAATGTGCTTTACACAAATGTAAAAAAAACATTTAAACCATCCTTATAAAAGTGCAAAGGCAGAATATGAATAATATTTGACAATATACTCATTCAATATGCTGCATTTGAAAAATAAAAAAAAGTCTGACTTATAAGATAAAAATGCCTTAATTCTACATGAGATTAAGAAGTGGAATCAATCATTGATGAGCAATGGAATAAAATAAAGAAAAGTGATTAGATCTCATAGTCAAAACCATAAAGCAGGACAGAACTGCCACTTTTGGACACATTAGCAACATCATTTCAGATGGAGCTATTTCCTGTTTGATTTCAGCTTCATGTTAATTTCTCTAATGTAAGTTAATATATTTCTTATAATGCTAAATAGCTTTAATTTTTTTCAGAAAACCAGTGTCTACTGGTGTCTTACTAGTCGATCACACCTGCTCAGCTTTCACTGGACGTCAGGGTCTCTGCTTGCTTTCTCTGTTTTATTACAAAGGTTATATACATGTTATATACATATAATGTACATCTAAGTTGCATTTTTTTTTACTTTTTGTCCACTTGAATGTTGCAATAAATCTATCATTTGTCTTACCAGGGGACCTCCAGGTGCATTAGTCCTATTTACTGTTTCTAACCCAAGTCCACTCTTGGGTCTGTTGAGGTTGCAATATTAAAAAATGTGCAATGCTCTGTCCTTTACTGTAAAATGAATAGATATTTTTCTGTGGACCAGCATATATATGGCACAATCTGTCATACGGCATTTCTTCACATTAACACATGCTGTTTTACGATCCTTATTTCCTTCTAAATATGATATTGATGCAAAAATAGTTATATTTAACCAAAATCTGTGACTGTCTACATACAAAATACATTCTTCTTTCCAGGACACAAGCAATTTTTACTGAAAAGAATAAACAGAATTGAAAGGCAGGATCTGCTTTAATATAAAAGAGGCAAATTATGTGGGAAATGGACAGGTGTGAGAGGAAATTTCAATGCCACCTCAGGGCTTTATTTTTTTAGATGACTCATTTGACAAATTCACTGCAATTTAATTTATTTATTCATTGTTTGTTTTAATTCATTTTGGTGATTCAATGCAGTTGGAGACTTTTCTGTCATCTGCCTGCCTAATAGTTTGTTTAGAGAAAAAGTGGTGAGGGATAGCTGTTGCCTGGCTATCACAAACGACTTATCAGAGCTACATGGAATGAAAATGAACCACCGTGCCCTCCGTACTGTAAATGCAGACACACAACTGCCTTCTTGATTTGATTGTAGCTTGCTTGAAAGGACCTGAGGGGTTAATGCCATTCGTACATGTTGACCAAAGAGAAAATGGGGAAAGGTCTTTTTTTTTTAAATGGCAGCTCATCAACTGGCCTTTGTAATACTACACCCACAGGTCACACACACACACACACAGGTCACACACACACACATATAAAACACACAAAGAGCAGACCGGAGGAGAATAAAATGTGCTCAAACACTGTCACCTTTCAATTATTAAGTCTAAAGATGTGCCAGAACCAGCACTGCTTATTAGACATGGGTGAGCTTTGCCTTTTTTTTTTAATAATAATTTTAACACATAGCTTTATAAGCTATTTTTAACTTATGTAAAATATAAATATGTACATTCCCTTAGCAGCTGCTTTATTGGGTACACCTTTTCATTTGCTTGTTAACACAAATAGCTAATTAGCCAATCACAGGGCAGCAATTATAGACACGGGAAAGATGACTTACTCAAAATCAAACTGCACATCAGTGACATGAGAATGAGGAGACTGGTTGGAGAAAGACAACAGTAATTCAAATAAGTACTGGTTACAACCAAGGTATGTAGAATAGCATCTCTAAACACAGCACGTCCAACCTTGAAGCAGATGGGCTACAGCAGCAGAAGACCACACCAGGTGCCTCCTGTCAGCTAAGAACAGGAAACTGAGGCTACAATTCACACAGACTCACCAGAACAGGACAACAGAAGATGGAGAAACGTTGCCTGGTCTGATGAGTCTCCATTTCAGCTGCTAAGTTCAGAATTTATTTAACCAGCACAGCCTACCTGAGTATTGTTGCTGACCATGTCCAGTGTAGCATCTTCTGATGGCTACTCCCTTCAGGATAATGCACCATGTCACAAAGCTCAGATCATCACAACGACGACAAGTTCATTGTACTCCAACGGCCTCCACAGTCACCAGACCTCAATCCAGTAGAGCAGCTTTTGGGATGTGAAGGAATGGGAGGAACTTCATAAATGTGCATTTGACAAATCTGCAGCAACTATGCTAGCTATCATGTCAATATGGAGCAAAATCTCTGAGGTATGGTTCCAAAAACTTGTTAACTATATGACACAAAGAATTGAGGCAGTTCTGAGGTAAAAATGGGATACAACCCGACACTATAAGATGAACCTAGACAACGGCCAGTGTTTTGCAGTCAGTTAATCGTAATTGTAACAAATTCAAAGATGTCTAACAAATTAAATCAAAGTACATTTTCAAGCAGGAACAACTCCAGTAGGGCAAAATGATTTTTTTTTTTTTTTTTTTTAAACATGTTTTTGTGCCATTTCATATAAAAAAACAAATGTCATTTAGGAACCTAACAACTGCTTTGTGGTGTTTACAAACGTTAAACAGCAAATTTCTATTTAAATGAAAATTGTTGAGTGCCATTGTTTTCCACAATAGATAGACACACTTGTTGGACCTGCAGTCACCAGGTAATGGCTAATTTGTTATTCATGAAAAAGCACTTGTGTAAAGCTGCCCCCAGCTACTGCAGCAGCAGCTAAATTGCCCATTTCCACTAATGGAATACCATCTCTTTGTTCACAGCGGCCATTTTGGCTGGTGGAGGTGATGGTGTTGGGTTTGTGTGGGAGGTAAAAATGTAAAGAAAACAAATGCACGTCTACACACAGAAACACACACATAATAATTTCAGTTATGTGTGTGTTGGACGGAGACTTCCATTATGGCTTCAGAAGGGGCTAAGATTGAACTAAATTACTGTTCGTGTGTTTGAAGTGTTCTGGCAGTGACTGCAGTTCGGAGAGATGCTGAAGGTTTGGATGAAGTGCAAAATGTCACCAAAGCAGCTGGAGGAGGCTAATGAGACTAGCAGGGGTTGCTATCTTTGTGTGTGCATGTCTGGCTGGACTCGAGCAAAACTTGAAGGTAATCATCTGGAATTAAAAACAGCAGTGTTTGCCCTCGAAACCCCCTATGTAAATGTATTTCCCCCCCTTCATTTTCCTATCCAATCTTTATTTTTTGCATCCTGCCCTCTGTTATTCCCTTGTTACAGCTACAAAAGTGTATTTTGCTGCTATTTACATGGTAATGATTGGAGGACTCTGTAGGAAGATGGCCACTGGTCTTTAGTCACGGTCAAAGGAAGCAAATGGAAAGTTGCCTGCTGGTCCGAGTGTGAAGAGCATGTTGGACTCCACTGTGAGATCATTAGCTGCTGCCCAAAGTCACATCAATATTTGGTCCAAAGTGCAAATTCTTATAGTTTTACAATAATGTTTGTAAAATTGAGAAAAAAAACCTTTGTTTTACTGTGCTTTGTGCTTGTGCTGTTTCATATCTTACTTGCCATGCTTTCCGGTCATGTGATTTTACCGAGAGAAATAGCCTAGATGTTTGTATTTAAAAGGTATAATGGTCTAATATCAACATTTAATTAAAGTCTTTTACAGAGAATATTGTTGTTTAATGGCTCAAGACGTATAAAATCATTAAAAAGTACATAAAAGAATATAAAGAGACACAAAACCACACTGAGCTTATAGCAAAAATTATAATGAAATCTCAACGTAAGATTAAAAGTAAGCCGCAGTCAACAGCAGATATGTTAAAACATATCGTGCATATTTCATGCATAGATGCAAGAAATTTTTTGTAACTTGGATTTAAAAAAATTTAGTGGTAGTTTAATCTCTACTGGTAGTTTGCAGCATAACATTTAAATGCTGCCTCTCCACGTTTGGTCCGTAAAAAGCTTAGCTGAGGTAAATATGACTTTAAGTGTTTGCAAATTGTCCTTGTTTACTTTGCAGTCCATCGTGTTGTCAGTCAGCCCTTTTGTGGTGTTTGAAAACCAAACAACAAAACTTTTATCCATTAAGTATTAGACTACAAACATGGTGCAGGTCAGCATGGTCACCTTGCAGCATTGTGATTAGGAGCCAGAAGGTGCTAACAGACATGCTAATGCCAGTTACTGCTAGCAGCAAATGCTCGTTAGTTAGTTCTACATTGTTGTAATTTTACTACCTGTCAAGAATGCCTGGTGAACAAATAGTACTCCTAAAATGTTAAAACTAACTGATTTTGTAGGTAATATAAAGTCATATTTGCATATTAAAGATTTTTATAGCCTGCAGTAACAGATGCAACCAGTGCTTGTGTACAATAATATACAATAAATTTCAATAAAGAAAATGTGTCAGCGTTGTCAAAACCTGTCAATTACAACATACTAAATTATATATCTTGTAGCTTGTCAGCATTTGCTACATTTGATTAAAAGTATTTGTTGTAGCTTTATGACTAATGACTAATAATAAAGCACTGGAATTAAACAGTCCATCCATCTTGATATATGTATACCAAACAAAGACTTCCTTTATGTACGCTTGATCTAAGATACTAGTTCTCAAACTCTTTCTACCGTGCCCCCCTTTGGAGGAATAAAAAAATAACGACCCCTGAGCCTTAAATATACAGAGTGAGAGGAGCTCCAAGAGCCCAAGATGTCAAAACATTAGTTTGTCTGCTACATTTTCCCAATCCCTGTCGTTACCACGCCCCCCAAGGGGACCCGCCCCCCAGTTTGAGAACCACTGATCTAAGAAAAACAATATGCAGTTTGGCAAATCAACTAAGACAAAAATGAATCAACTTAATAGAACTGAAGATTGTCTTATTTTACTGAAGCTCCGAATCTATTTAAAAGCAAATTGTTGAAGTTGTTTTCCTTTAAAATGATCTAATAATTTGCATTTCATTATCATCCTCAGCTATAAAATATATGGCAGACCATTACAGATAGCCTTTTCAGTTACATCGATAAATATTAACCATAAATAAATTCTGCATAATACTACAGCATGTAATACAAAGACACCCATCTGTGCAGTGTGAAACACATTAGAGGAAGACTGAACAGAAATATAAGAACAACCACTATAAGTCTCAAAGCAATCCAACATCAGTTCTTCAGTGTCTAAATAAGGACATAAACATTCTGGAGTTCTGTCACCACACTTGTCATGCAGCTTTATAATTGGCAAGCACACAGACGAGCCTTGTGTAATACTGTTCTCTTCATTAACATTCCCAACTCATATTGGTTTGATATAGTCCCAGAGCTGTGATGGTGATCCATGTGCAGTCTTCTGTGAAGTCCAGGCCTCTGGTTTCATGCCTATAGCTGTACAGCCAATGAAATCCAATTAAAGCAATGCAATCAAATTAAGCTGGCTACATCTGGATATGCTAATTTCTAACTGGTTTGCTGCTAAATCTAATTCCTTCCCATGGGTAATTTTTTGACATGCCTGTAGCATGTGACCACACACTTCAGCAGTGGCCCCTTGAGGGTATCTTTGCGGGAAGTAATTTGGCAGAGCTATGGGTTGTTATTGGCTAACTTTCAATTACATACAATTACAACCTGTTTTTGGTAATTGAATGACATAAATGGTAGCCCTGCGTATATGATTGTGGTCCCACACATGGCAGCTTTGCATGTAGAATGCATTTGTTGCATCTGCTGACACGCAGGAAAAGACATTTTCATGTGACAATTGGCTTTTACTAACAAACAATTTCACAGCAATTGCAATGGGATGTGTGATTTTCAGTGTCCACATGCTTGTTTTGGCCTTATATTTCTAATGAAAAGTAGATATTCTGTGCACATATAGGCACATAGGGCATGGCAACCTATATTTATTTCATCCAAGCACACAAATGTGTAAAAAGAGATGTATGTAGGGCAGTTTGGTCTCAACAGTCTCAGGCATTCAGTAAGCGTTGGTCGCAATCCATCCTGATTCAGAAGAGACAGATAGAGACAAGACGAAAAACCGACCCTGGAAGCGTGAAATATTAATGCATTTTCTCCTGGTCACTGGCCTCACAAGGTCATCTGTTCGCATTTCATTGTTGTCTGATGGCAGAGGCAATTGAAACTGAAGAGATTTCCACCATGTCCTCACACAAATTAAACCAAGACAGCCATGACTCTTTGTTGCATGACCTCGGCACACATTGTTACCTGCAGAGATAGGAAAGAGGGGAAGAAATGGACACAGAAAGAGGGAGGGGGGTATTTGTTGCTGAGACGGAGGAGAGTCTTCTCTTCATTTTTCTGCTGCTGAATGCTTGTGATGTGGCTGTCACACTGGGTTGTTGTGATGAAGGTTGGAAATCTTTGTGTGCATTTGTGACAGAGCGACATTCAGAGTGTTTTGGGTGTTTTATAGGAGTTGCCTCCCTCATGTTGAAGGACAGACACAATCAATAGAAGCAATCAATGTTGCATGAAGGCTGGAGGGAAGGCGATGCTCGAGGTTTCCCCTGTTTTTGTCTTCTGTAGTAAACAGAAACACAGACACATAGATACGTACAGTACAGCCCCAAATCCCGGGGTTCAAAGCGGCACAGTTGTCTGTTCACAAGATGCGTTTTTTTTATTCACATCTACATCTGCAACATCATTTTTGTGAGGATGCTTGAATTTGCATTCACATGTAACTCCAATAATTTCCTTTCATTTCTCCTCCTTAAGGCCTTTCATCTCCCCTACATGTGTGCAGTCAGAGAGATAACCCAAAGGCAATCAGTGAATACCGCAACGGGAGCATGGTCTACCTTTCTTCTGGTTGATGTACCCCCTTACTTATGTACAGAGGCTGTGTGCAAACATGCTTGGGGCTATGACATGAGACACAACCAGTTTTAATAATTTCTAAATATTAAAATATGTGGTTTTAATAGCATTATGTAAATAAATAATTTTTTTTTATTAATTTTGTTAGTAAAATGTGATTAATTCACTTCACATTTAATAATTATTTAAGGATTTTCATTTATCTTACTAATATATTGATAAGGAGTGTGGACCAGGATAAGAGATGTGACGACTGTCAGTGTGACGGTTAATTAAGCGATAAATCAGATGGTTTATCCTACGACTATCTTCTACATGTAAAGCCTGGTACACACAAAGATTTTTGGGCTGCTTTTGTACCGATTTTGCCTCTTCGCGACCTCAGACGGCAAACGTCAGAATATTGTGAGTCTTGTACGATTTCCCTGCACAATTATTGGTCTGAGGTGTGTTATGAGCAGATTTGTCCCGATAATTTACTCCGAAATGGGTCGTAGCCGATAATAATAGTAACCACCCGATCTCTTCATATGTGTGGTAAAAAGCCGATGACTCATGAATTGTGACTGTGTGGATGGTGACGTGGGCCAGAATGTAGCCAATCAGAAAGCGAGCTGGCTGGGGAACATAGAAGTATATAAAGTCTGTGTTCACGCTGACTCCAGTCTGTTATTTTTCTCAGTTCTGGCTTTTTCTTGTAACAATAGTACCAAGACCACCATTATTCCATCGTGCTATGGGTGAGCACAAACCTACGTCAAAACCCAGAAGTCAAGCGACCACAAACTAGTCGTCGGTGAAAACTGACCTGCAATCCGACTAGCGTCTATGTCAGTGTGCAACAGATCCTCATAGTCTTACATTTTTACCACTGATTTTTCATATAAAACAATTAAGCATTTCATTTAGTTACATTAATAGCTTCAGTGCCAAAGCTCGAAAAAGATACGAGGTGAAGCTAACGGCAGTAGGATTAAAGGAATGCCCTTATGGTCTCCCTGCAGATACTTAGGTAGGCAGCCAGATGTTCAGTTTCCTGATCTTTTTAATTACAAATGGAGGTGTATGAGGTGTTTCAATGTTTTCTCTTAGTAACACTTTGTGATAGAATAATCTGCTGCCACATACTCAAAGATAATCAATTCCTTTACACTGCTTCCCAAACTTGAAGCATTCTGGAAGAAACGCATAGTGAAGGAGCTGCTTACCAGAGACATTAAATCAACACAACCACCCACAGGCATCTGTTATTGCTACTGTAACCAGCCATAGTATATAAATAGTATACCACGTCAGATTGGTTGTTATATCTTTTCCTCAAATCATTGCATGCTAGATTTCTGGTAAAATAAAAATTAGTTTTTCCTAAATTCGCTGCCTTAATAACAGGTCACATTAATTTTCTGATTCCAGATTTAGACCTCACGTTGTTATTTTGTTGCATATTCATAAGTAAAATGTGTCTTTCAGGCAGTCAAAAAAGATCCAAAGATGCTTTAGTATGTGTTTATTTTCATAATCAGAACTTTAAATGTCGGCATACATAAAACAGTTATAGAAAATAA
The DNA here is from genome assembly GCA_037177495.1 of Rhadinocentrus ornatus. NCBI lineage: Eukaryota > Metazoa > Chordata > Actinopteri > Atheriniformes > Melanotaeniidae > Rhadinocentrus > Rhadinocentrus ornatus. Next base: position 22,399,247 of record JBAMHW010000017.1, on the reverse strand, counting down.
TAGATGTTGACAATGACGGAATATAAATGGCACATAGTCTGGGCGAAGCTCATCTTTATTAGGTCGTCCTGGGGAAGACAAAGTAAACTGTAGTTTATGGCCAAAATACATGTATGGCCGGTATGGCCCTTGTTCTGTGATTAGATTATCGACACACCACAGACAATATGATTAAAACCGTTTAATGCCTCATGCTTTTATCGTCACGTGTGAGATCTCGAACTGATAAAAAATCTCATTAGATTAAAAAAATCCTAATGTGTGTACCAAGCTTAAGGCTTGAAGCTATCAGAAGCTAAATAAGGAGAATGCGGTGGTTTTTCGTGGACTCGGTTCACAGCTGTGACAAGGCGCCTAAATGCCCGAAATCAGCTTCTCTTATCAACATAATGCCAAATTCAGACTTTGAATATGGCATTTGTATTAACTTTGTTGTTAATTTAAGAAATTAACACGCTAATTTCACAGATTAATCTCTTTGCAATTTTGACAGCCCAAGTAAAAAGCCCCAATTTACTTGATGACTGTAGCCTTTGAAATTATCTTGAGACCCCCAGTTTTGAGAAAGACTGTAGCTGTATGGTTCTCCCCAGCTCCTCCCAAAACATGCGTTGCTTTTGGGCGGATGTTGGACCTTCAGGGAGACAGGTGGTGGAAATCCAAGCATCATTGACATAGTGACTGCCGAGAGAGCGGGCGAGCAACCCCAACAACAAAAGCTACAGTTCTGGTCTGCAGAAAAAAAAATCTGCAGCACCATCTGGGTCATGGAAATCTGACAAATTAAAAATTAAAATCAATTTCTGTCCGTGGGTCATTTTTCTAGTTAAATTTCTTCTAACTTAAACTTCAAATCAAAAGTGCAAAAACAGCCTGATTTTATGTTTCTTTTTCTGGACTCATGAAAGAATAATGTAAAACAAGCTGATTGCTTACATTATTAAAATCTTTGATTTTGAATCGAACGAATGACACACGGACCTTTTTAGTCTGGTATACCCGTTTCAGAAAAGTACACTCTGGCTGCTATCCATGAGGCTTTGAACATTAAAAGCCATTGTGATAAATGTTCACACATTGTTACTATTTAAAAAAATGTAAGGCTATGTGTTAATTTATCTTGGACTTAATTGATGGGCAGGACTCAGCCAGAATACATTATTTGTGAGGTGAATCTTACTTTTAAAAGCATAAAACCAAGTTTGGTCTCAGCATGGGTTGGGGCAGGGGGTTCATGGCTTTTTAGTATATGCATGAAGTAGGTCTCCGAGGAAACGAGGTTGGGAACTACCGGAGTAGAGTTTAACTATTGGGTTTTAATTTATTTTTAGTCTAAACTAATGTCTAATTAAGGGAACTAATGAAGGGTCATTGTCATGTGTTTGTGGTGTTTTTGTCTCTTCTTTCTGCTTTCCCTTTAGCTTCTTTTTGCTGTCTTCTTTCCTTTTCTGTCCCC
>JBAMHW010000017.1:22356032-22383050 GCA_037177495.1 Rhadinocentrus ornatus | reverse complement strand
TGTTGTGTCTGTAAAGTATTTGTGACACAGAAAGATTTGTTTTATGGCAGAAGACTGTTTATCTTTGTCAATTAAAACAAGATTGGTTGCACTTGGATGTTTAAATACTAATGAATCAAGACCTAAATGGTAATTCAATCTAATTATCCAGTGGCTGACAATCTTCTTACATAAAGAAACACTAGGTGTGAAAAAGTCTTTTACCACCTCTCATTTCTCTATATTTTGCTGGCAGACTTTGTTCTCCAGAATTAAATGGAGGACTTTTAAAGTTTTTTACTTAAACATTTGCTTATTTTCAGTGCAATCCTTGTACCTGACTGTTTACCGAGCCACTTAACTCTGACTTATGAACCATTCAAGCAAAAAGGCTCCGAATTCAAGGGATGAACCACTGCGACACATAAAAGAAAACTTACCAATGAATCTATTTAAATTGGAGCTTTAGACAAGCAGCCTGTCACAAAGACACATCTTTTGTTCCAATTTCTTTAGTTGCCATCTAAGACAAATGCCAAAGATAATAGTTTTATAGACATAAAAGAGGATTTTTGCAACAATAAGGGGATTACCAAAGAAATACGATCTGAAAACTTGGCATATTTCAGCATGACGTGCAGTAAAACGTTTGAGAAAACTAAAGTGAAGGACCAGGATCAAGGGTTAGATCAACAGGATCTGCAAGAAGGTTCAGCAAAGACCTGTCAGAAAGGGTCTCTATGGAAGTGTGACTGTCAGGAAGCCATTTTTAAGGAAGGGGAAACAGGGAAAAAAGGCTGAGGGATGTCACATGACCCAAGGACTGCACTGAAGATCAGTAGCAATAGGTCTGATGGAGGAATCAATCCTCTTCAGAGTCCAGAGCAGTGTGGGATCATCTGGACAGCAAACAGCAACATCCAAAGGAAAGTTCTTCAAGAGGCCTAGAGAACTATTCCTGGAGTCTACTTAAAGAAACTAACAGGAGGTTTATCCAAGAGGTTCAGGCTGTGTTGAAATCCAATTTTCCTTATAAAATATGAATAAATGAAGGGTGACTGAGGATTTTTGCACCATGCAGTAAGTGTTAATTTGACATTGATTTCTAACCGAATAAATACATGAAGTTACTTTCACACCTCGGCTTGTTTTTGGTTTTGTTGTTCTTGTTTATCTGTGAGAGAAAGATACATATTGATTCGCTGGAGGATAAAAAAGATGTCCTCCAGCTGTATCAGCTCCGCTTCAGTTTGTGGGTAAATCAAATTCTAGTTATTTACAGCAAACTTTTCTTTACCTTTTATGAGGGAAGTCTGATGCACTTGGTGTTTATACAAGTCTGTTGCCATGGCAACGTTTCTCCACACATCAGTGACATTGGGGACCAACTGGCAGTGATTACCAGCTCAACATATGGGACTGTTTCTAAAATAAGAGTTAGTTTATGCTCCTGAAGAAAATATGAAATATGTTATATTATAAACCCTGATGGTTTAATATAACTCTGATAAAGTGAGCTTCTGTTTCTTTGTTTTGCTGCATTTCTTTATGATTCATTACTTTTGTTGTTAGAAAAAAATAAATGCCCGGTTCAGTTTTAGAACAAAGGTTCAGGTTTGGATTAAAACAAGACTATTTTACAATATTAACCTAATTTTAGAAAAAAAACATTTAGCATTTCCTCCATTTACATAGATACCAAGGAGACAACTAATTTCCTTGGACATTTAATATGTTTTTAAAGACCGCAAGAGGACAGCAATGTTGGTGAAGCTAGTCCTTTTTTCTTTTGGGGGCCATCACAGCTAGGAAGACCTAAAATGTTCATGATAAATTAACCTGGCCTAGTCACTACAAATAAATCCCCAAATGACCCAGTCAAGGCCGGGCCTAATCAATCGATCGGCACAGAATATGATTGACAGCTTTCATTCAAGTCCAAGTAAGCCACAGGGAATATAAAAATGTGTCGCATTGAGTTTGTTTTCATTGAACCCAGCAAATTCATTAGAAATGCTCTCAGCTTTTAATACATGGATCTAAAATGGAAGCGAAGAACAGTGAACAATCCAACAGGAAGTGTTAGCCCTTATACAAACAGAAATGAGCACTTAGAAGAATTATTATTTGGTTTTGGTTTAAACATATATGACTAATATGACTATATATATGCCACCAAATCAGTTTATTTTCTGTTAGAAACCAGGTAGCTAACGCTTACCTGATGGCTGAATCATCCAGATCAAGCACGTAAAAAGTGAAACATCAGAGTCTGTTCTCCGTCTCTAAACCAGTCAGGGTTGTTGCTGCCATCAACAACATTAGACAACAAAACAAAATATGAGCAGTGTTGGGGGATTTACTCTTAAAAAAAGTCATTCGTTACTATTTACTCATTACTTCTGTAAATTGTAATGAAATTACTTTACTTGTTACTGCATTTGAAAGGTAACACCACTACTTCTTACTTTACTTGACCATAATTCACCCAAAAAAAGTAATATTGTTACTGTCACGCGTTACTCCCAACACTGAATATGAGACGTACTTCCCCTGAGAGACGATGTCAGATGATGCAGGCAACACTCATTGTTACGCTTAATGCATTAAACCTCCTAATCTCCCCTCTGCTCTCAACCGCAACCATTATTCACCCCTCATGCTCCAACCTTGCGCACGATGCCGTGATGGCTTTCATTCACCCAAACTTCAACCCAGCTGACTCCCCAAGAGTGATGGGCAGAGGGGTATGGGGGGGTTATTGTCTTTTGATCAGCCAGAAAGCCACAGCGCTGTGTTGGATGTGGCTTTAGAAGACATGGTCACCAGGGTATTGTGGGCTGAACGTTGTCCCTGGGGTCACTGCGTTGTTCCCAGTCATGCTGGAGGTGTCGTAAATAAAGAGAGACAGTGAGAGAAAAAGAGAACAATCAATGCCCCCTCCTTCCCCCACTGCTTTCAGCTCCCTCTTCACATCAGCCAAGGGGGGACGTTGTAAATCAGAGAGCAGGGGTGGGAGGGAAACCTGAGCCATGAGCAAGGCAGTAAGGCAAGCAGACATTAAAGTGGGAACCTGGCTGTCCGGGAGCCTCGGTCATTCCTGTCATCATTAGAGAGCCTGGGAGACAAAGGCAGGAAGAGATGATGAGACACGGGATGGAGGGGGGGGTAGCTTTTACCCACTCAGTCAGACAAACATAAAAACAGCAAATATGAATACACATTTGGTTCTTCATGCTTTCTGAGTCACTCACGCATGCCATAAATCCAAGTTGGGCAGATTTAGCTCTGACAGAACTGTTGTGCAGGGACAAAGGTAATCCAGCAATAATTTTCAGCGAACAAGGGATTTTGATTTCTATGCCGCCGGGGAGGAAAAAAGCCGAAATCATCTGCAATGGGGCTTTCTTCTGGTGCGGCGTTGCCTAGCCTACAGCCAAGCAGTGTCCTTGCATTGATGGGGGATAAAGCCATCTCTGACAATGATGGAGAAAAAGGAACTGCTGATGGAGAGGGTGGAGGCCGAAGTGAGGCAGTGATGAAAAGGATAAGACTGTGAATTTGAGTGTGTTTGTGAGCGTGTGTGCTTTTGTGCTCTATGTGTAAAAGAGAGATGAATGAATAGTTGCACCTTTGTGTCTAACTCACTGTCCTTTCATTGCCATACAGAGCCATTAAGCCTTCATTATAGGGCAAAAACATGTAGAAATATTTGATTAATTTAATGATTCTGACCACATTTCTTCAGATTGATTGAACTTTTACCTCTTGAGGGGGTAGTTTCAACATGTCTGATGATTTTTAATGTTTTTAAACACATTGTTAGACAGTACATGCAAAAAATCTTGAGTGACTTCATTTCCATACATAAATTGTGTCAGGTAAATAAAATAAGATAATTTAAGATAAGATCTAATGAGATACTTTTATTGTGACTGTATAAAAGTATTTAATGAAAAATTACATTGCAGTTGTAATCAGTATTATGAATGAGGATAAACTTGGACATGGTCACTGTGAGTTTCTTCTACAGTCTGAACCCTCTTAGGGTGCATTCACACCAGGATAGGCTTGGGAACTTGGTTTGCTTGGGCAGTTGCACCTTTAGTTTGGTTTGTTGATGCGCAAGCAGACCAAACTGCCTGAACAACGTCACACAGTTAGAAACAATCATTTTGGGGGGGGGGGGGAATTGCACAAAATAACCATTGACCAAGAAAAAAAAAGCAGGTTGAAGAAGAAAGCTGAAATCTTTCCTTTTCTCCAGCTCGTTCATTGCAAGTAAACAATGCGGCATATATCAATAAGAACCTGCATCTTTTCACTACTCTACATCCCTCAACGACATATTTTCCAACTTGTTTTTTCTTTCTTGGTTTTTAAGTGTATGAGAGTTCCCTTCATTGGTCCGCACCTGAGTGTAAAAGAGTGTTTATTCTACTAGTTGGTAGACAAGCTTAGAGAAACTTTCCTGTCATTTCTTTAAGTGGTCTTCAGGATCAAGAATAGTTCTCCAGACTTTCCAAAAGACTTTTTTAAGCTCTTCTTTGGTTGTTGGCTGCCTTGTGTTTCCTTCTCTGTCCAAATGTTCCCACACTGCTTCAGTAATGTTGAGGTCCAAGTTCTGGGGTGGATTCATCCTTTCATCAGACCTGCTGCCACTGATTTCAGTCCACTTCTTGAGTCATTTGGCAGACTTTTCTCTCTGTTTACCTTCCTTACGAATGTCTACCTTTCATGGAGACCATTTCTGATGAGGCTTTGGCCAATAGTAGATGAAGGTCCAGATGCATCTCTCAGGTCCTGTGTCAGTTCTTTGCTGGTTTGTATTTTTTAGGACGTCACTTTTGGTCTCTTTTATCCATTACTTGTCCAGGTTCCTTGTTTTTTTCAAGAACACACTGCACACTATACAGAAATATACCAAACTTTCAGCTAATATCTCTTTGGGAATCTGAAAAATAACTATTTGCTTTATATAAAACTGTGTAATCTTTGGCCTGACACTATGAGTGAAAAATACAGCCTTCAGAAAGTCTGGAGAACTGTTGCTCAAGACCACTGTAAACGATTACAGGAATATTTGGCTGCTTGAAACAAATATAAAAGGAATGACTTTTACACAGTGCCATAAATGCAGTCAATTTACTAAAATAAGTCTCATCAGTCCCCTTCAAAACAAGTTGCAGCATTCAGAGTTTATGCTGCATGAGGTCGCTTTTTCATTTTAATGATGCAGTTCAACTTTTAAGCTGTCGCATTCAGAAGATGACCTCAGCTCTGCTTCCCCACCAGCGCTCATATTAAAACTTAACAGTCACAAAAACTTCAGTAATTTGTCTCCACAAGCAAACTATTTGCAGTTTGTGCTACTGTACAAAATAACTTCCTAGAGAGGCAAAGAGGAGTTGCCTTTTAAGAGACTTATGTGTCAAAGTTATCAAGTATCAAGATCTGCATTTGGGGGTTGGAGGGGTTGGTGGTTGCAACCAGACACACTACTGTCAACCCAAACAACAGAGTTAGACTCACCATCCAAAAACATGGCAAATGGTTTCACTTACATTTTTATTTTAAATTTTGATTACATAATTTTTCTGCATTTTACTACTTGGTTAAGGGTATCTGTAAAAATGACAATGTTCCCATAAGACATACTAACAGACAAAGCTACAACCTTACACATGATATATGTTGGACATAAAACTGCATTATTGCTATTGAGATTTTGGTGCCAGGGTGCCCTCTCTTAGGTGGTAAATAAATACAACTGGCTGGTGTAAGACTTTGCCAGTTAAACGAGAGACACGTCTGAGGTAGTTTCCCTAATGCTGCACTCTGTACGGTGTTGCATGGTTATATAAATGAATGGCTGTACTATGACCACATGTGCAATGGAAATTCTACAACAGTTAAACGAGTGGGTTAGCTGTGCTTTCAGTGTAAAATGCACTGCCTACAATAGCAAGCCAGCTAACCTCCGTGCTAAAGAAACTTCTTCATTTATCGTATGCTGAAAGTGGGCTGCCTGTAACTAGTAAATATTGTGTTCACATTCAGACAATAAATGATTGATTTTCTACTCAATGCAGAGATAACAGTGTGAAGCAACACATAAGTTTCCAACCTTAAAATTCTGTTTTTCTGGCTCTTTTTGATGTCACTTTGACATTTATTATGCATGATCCTGAAGCCGTTGTTGCTCTGGATCGTTTCAGGGCTGAGAAACTGCACTGGGTGTAGCCCAGAGCATCATGTGACCACTGTGTTTTGCTTTACGACACCACATCACATGCCAGCAGACTTGCTATCAACAGACTGGCAGTTTTGATTATAATTGATGCAGCAAAGGAACCCAAGAGAAAATAACTGAAGAGAGGAAAAGAAAGAGAAAAGGGGACAGAGCATGAGAGAAGACAGACTGACTTTACTGACTGGAGAGCAGAAAAATTTAGTAGCGCTGCCCAAAAAAGGCTGTTATGGTGACTGAGATTCATCAGTGAATGCATTTGTTTTTATCATAAGCTTTATAGGTTTTAATGTAACCAATGTTGTGAAAATGTTTTAGAATAGAATAGAATGCCTTTATTGTCATTATACAACGGTACAACGAGATTAAGCCATCACCAAAACAGTGCTGGATAGAATTAAAAAAATAAATAAAGCTAAATAAAATAGAATACAGGCACATACAAAATGAGAGATTTATTGCATCTATTTTGTTAAAAAAAAAAAAAAAAAGAAAGTTGTATTGCATTATCTAGCCTGAATTTACCACACCCACCCTACTTGTCAGCCTGTAGTCACACCCAGGTAGATATGCGACTCCACCGTTCAGGCCTGCACATTGTTTTGTCCTCCAAACCATTACCATCTAAATAAAAGAAACCACCTTAACTTCAGAAAATCAACTCATTTAAATTTTCTTTCTTCTTTGGTGAATACTCATGATGAAAGATACTAGATGTTACCGTATGCTTGTTCAGGCGCGATGTTTTTAGCTGAATTCATTACATTTTTCCTTTGCTAATGCTGACATTTAATTTAACCTGTAGTCATAGTTAATCTGTTTATGTGTCCTCTTATTCCCTTTCATGCACAAATAAAACCATTGACCAAGCCATCCATTCATTAACCAGCTAGTAACAATAATTGGCACTGGTCACGTTCTGTTAAACTGGAAATTACTTGCAGAGTATTGAATTCAAACAACAAGCAGACCTCAGCGACCCATTTAAGGTCAGGTCCTTCACAAAAGCGTGAATTTGTGTGTTATATGAGGGTGTGGATATATTCTGCATATATTCCTGCTGTCAACAGCCTAGTAAATGACAATATTTTAACATTAGCTGTGTTGTTGCTTCCTGTTTTCATTTTATGCATCACTATTTGCTGCAGACTAAATCGCCCCTCGGGGATAATTAAGATCACTTGAGCTTGAACCTGCATTGAATCTTACATGAGCAAAGTCGTGTCATGTTACCGTCGCAGTGTGCTAATTTAGTAGAAAACTTCTTTAATTTGATGGGGGTTTTTTAAGTCTCATCAACATGGGAAAATTTAGCCACCAGCACAATATTAAAGACAAATCAGTGTGTGAAACACTGATTGCACAGGGTGTGATAAGATGTGACTACACTTTTCTAATGAAACTACTAAAGTGAGATTACAAATTTTAAAAGATCAATAAGCGAAAAGGTTGACATAAACTTCCCTGATAAAGCCTAAATTACCCCAGCTCGACATGTTTTCAGCGGTTTATGCAGACTGTCAGAGCAGGTTTATTTAGCACTACCTCTCTTTCTGACAATGATTGCTGTCCCTCTGGGCACAGGTATCTCTCTCTCAAAGGTAACTAAGCCTTGTGGAATGCTACATGCCCCTCTTCCTGACCCCCTTCAAGTGTTTGGACTTGGCTTTCACCCATCAGCTCACATTTTCCCCTTGAGGTAGTGAGGTTTTACCCTGACAGTCTGACAAGGAAAGCCACTGCCACTTTTTACTCCAGTCTTTACATTTGCTCGGCAGACAGGATTGGGCCGTTTTGAAGGAAGGCGCCGAGAGGCTTGGAATATGGCGCTGTGTAAAAAGAGAAAGCTCCTGGAGGGGCCTTTAGGGCTTATTCAAACCGGAGCTGAGAGGAGCTTCACTGGTACTGATGAGGACTCGCTCACCACGTAGGTAGATTTTCACTGCTGGTGTTTTATTTTAATTTTATGGATTTGTTGTGTTCAAATATGTGGAGATCAAAATTTCACATGTTGGATTCCAGCTAATTAGGAAGCTAATTGTCTTTCCTGATCATAGTGTAGCTTCTTACTGGAAGCTTTTTGTGTTTAAAGGGAAATGTAATATAATTAGTGAAGAAAAAACAAAGCAGAAGAAGCTATCTAATGTATCTGTAATTGATTGCTTGCTTTTCATGGCCAATTTAATGTTTTGGGCAAAAAATGCCTGCAAGCCCCAAAAAGGCTCGTACCTGCCTGATGGTTGTAGGTGTGTGCCAGTCTAAAACTGCTCTATATCTTATCCGGGTCTGGTTTCACCCCACTCTTCTCCACCACATGGCCCAAAAACTTACTGTAAGAGTTTACACTTGTTGAGGCGCAGTTTTAGTCCATGCTGCCACAGCCTTTTAAACACCTCATCCAAGTGCTGCAGATGAGAAGAAAAGTCAGGTGAGTAAATGATAACGTAATCTAAATCAGGGGTGGCCAAGATCGGTCCACAAAAGCCACAATCCTGCAGGTTTTCCAAGTTTCCCTTGCTTAGCACACCTGACTTAAATTAAATGGAGCTAACAGCCTATAAGGATCTGCACAATGACTAATTATTTTAGGTCAGGTGTGCTGGTGCAGGGATGCATGGAAAACCTGCAGGATTGTGGCTCTCGAGGACTCAGTCAGGGGTCCACTCAGGCACTTCTGCATAAGCTGCTGAAAAGTAGCTGGCGCGTTACGTAGTCCGAAAGGCATGCAGTCAAACTCATAACTCCAGTGAAGGTCTTCTCTCGGTCTTGTGGATCCATTTCAACCTGCCCAATGACCACTGGCCAGGTCGAGAGTGGAGAACCATTCTGCTTGGGTCAGGCTGGTCTGAGTCTCATCAATCCTAGGCAGGGTCAAAGCATCTTTATCAGTTTTCTATAGTTGACAGAATCTCCAGCTCCCATCCTTTTTTTTTTTAACTAGGACAATGGCCGCAGCCCACGGGCTACAACTCTCTAATGATCCCCTTTTCCAATATATCCAAAAGGAAAGATCTCATTTCTTTATACATCATAGGAGGGAGTGGACGGTACCTCTCTGATGGGTGCAGTGTCACCTGTGTGGATTTTGTGCTGTACCAGGTCTGTGCGTCCAAAGTCATCATGTTGGGCAAACACTTCCTGCCACTTGCACAACAAGGCTCGTAGTCTTCCTGTTGCTCTGCAAGACAAAGTCTTTGTCTGGGTGCCTGCGGGCAAAAACTCTCAGGGCCTGGGCCAATGGCCTCTTGTAGCCCCAGTAGTAGCTGGTCCCGAAGCGTCGTATCAGAGGGGGCATCATCTAGGTCATGCCGCGGCAACCTGCAATACAACTCTCGCAATCTAAGAATGAGTGTTTGGATGGGTTCATTAGGCAAAAAAACCTGACCTTAAAATGGGCAGAGGGACATGATCACCATAAAGGGGGGTCCAAAAATGCAAAAATCTTGTGAACACGAGCCTTCTCATCATCCTCTAAAACACTGACTTGCCGTTTAGCTTCCAAGCTCCCAAAACAATATAAACTTTTTTTGCCTCTTTTAGCGTCTAGGAACCAAGCAACCCCTGAATTTGTTCCTTCCACTCACCGTAACTTAAGTCATTTCCTGGCCCTTTTAATTTTGGGAGCCAGAGTGCACCAGGGTACACAGGCATCATCATCATCATCTTTTTGGTGTTTTCCTGCTCAACCAAACTGCTCTCAGACCTGATCCTGCCGATTACGCCAAAATTTAATGTGACACGGGTGGGGTGACAAGGGGGGTGGGGGGGTGGGGGGATTAATTATTAAATGTTCATTACTAGAATGTAAGTGTAACAAAAGGAAAGCAAATAAAATCAGGGAGGCTAAAGTCTTTGAAAAAAAAAATAAAATAAATAAAGGCTCAGAGGTCCAAATAAACAACGCTGTCCGTGCAGTTTCTGCAGCCGTCACTCCCACCGTGGACTTCTGGAAAAAAAGGGAGATTTCTGCCAGTACGCTGGGTCAATACACTCAACCACAACAGGCTCCTCTTAACAGGTGTCGCTAAAGATCCAATCCATACTTACGCACCAGGCAGAGCCTTCTGCTCTGCCTCTGCGTGTCTCTCACATAGCAACACCTTTCTTCTGCTGTGTAGCTGCTTCTCCACTATACTCCAGGCCCTCATCCACCTCTGGGTCTGCTCTGCACTACCTCCAACCTCTTTTACCCGCTGTTGTATGTCCTCACGTTTTCATGTCACAGGTTCCTCTTCATTTCCAGGTGCTACCTTCTGGCTGGCTCACTCTGGCAGCTGTTAGGCCCATAACTTTGTCACAGGTGTGAGTCATTTTACCCCAATCAGTCTGTAGGCTCAGAGTGAACTTGCATACAATTAAAACCAGTTGTTTTATTTTCTTTTGTTTTTTTATGTCTAAACTTGAACCCTGGTTGTGATTTGATCTGAGCTTGTTGAATTACTGGTCTGATTAACAGACATTTTTTCTCCACTCTAAGTTGTGTTGTGCTATTTGTATGCATTTTTCTCATTTTGTGTCATGTTGTGTCTTGCTATGTGTTGTCAGAGGACCCTGCTTTGTACTGCATCCTGACCGTTTGGTGTGTTATTTTTACACCATAAAATGTGTAAAAAAAAAAAAAAAAAGGTGTTTTTCTGGGAGTCAGACACAGTCCTCACAGTGACTGGGAAACTTCATACCTCTACCTCCGTTGAAGCCATTATTTCCAATGGCTTTGACTCTGTTTGACTCTTGTTGAAGTTATTCTACACAAAATGTTCCGCTCACAGCTGCATAGATATATTCTGCATCCACACATCAATTCTATGACATGGCTATCATTAAAGTCAGGTAACGACAGTTTTCTGCTGATTGCCTTTCTCTATTCCTTTTCCCCTCCAGTGCCTGAGCTGGATGGACTGGTAGTAAGATAATCAGCTGGATCCCGCTATTCCTCTATATGTCGCTGCTGCTTAGTATTTTTCAGGCGTCCACCTGCTAGTCCTGACAAACTAGGATATTTCAATTACTGCAGGTCTGAAAAGAACAAAGAAATCCTTCCCACTGATAATTTTACAACTTTATTCTGAACACGTCTGCATTGGTGTGCTATACTTCAGGTGACATCCCACTCTGACGAGACAAAAGCCGCCGCCTTCCTGTTTGGCTTTTATACTGAATTAACTGCCTGCCATATAAACTGGAATGGTGTTACAGACTTGTGCCAGCACAGTATGATGCATTAAAACTCAACCTGATATTATGGCTACAGGTGGATACATATTAAAATGACACCACAGAGACTATGCTAACAGGAAGTCAAATATTGGGTTTGTCATGGACTCTGTCACAGCATCGGGTGGAAGTCCGTGACTCGTTTTTGGTTCAAGAGACTGCACGTTGATTCCTGAGTTGAATCGTTTCACTTTTCTTTCCATGTTTAGGCTATTATTTAGTTGTTTGGGTTCATTTCATTTATACTTTTATTCAGCCTGTTTGGCAGGTTTATGAACTGAAATCAGTGTAACGACTTAGAAAAACCTAAGGATATGCTTGTTGTATTCCTCCTTCATTCTCTTCTTTTTCCACAGCCTCTTCTTTGTGGAAAAAAGGCATTTCTGCCTTGTGATACTTATTCGGCTTCTTTTCTTTTTGCATGTGGGAGTGGTTGTTAAATCACACTTATTATCAATGTGTTGATAGATAAATATGATTTGTTAATAAATAAATGACTCCTAACATTCAAGGGTTCATTTATGCTCCCTTTATGTACGTAAATGGATACCTTCCTGTCAAATGTTGTCAAATGTCACTGCCCACATCCAATACTTTGACTAAAGGGAAATGTAGAGTTACGAGTTCACTTCTGTGTTTCTACAACATTTTCATACTACAGCCACCATGGAGACATTAGGTGTGTCCCAATTCAGGGTCTGCACACTTCGAAGTGCGCAGACTATGTAGGCTACAGAGTGTCCTCTGCAATGGATTCACTTGAAGTGGTTTGAGTCTGGCCTTGAGATGACTCTGTTGCAAATTAACACTGTAAAACTAAACTGATGTGAACTAAATTGAATTTGAGGTGTATTTTAGTGTTGTACACTTACAACATAACCAACATTTCTCATCTCAAAGATGTCACATACTGACACTTGGTCAGGAGTGCAGTGTGCCCATCCTTTACACACGGGACACAGGTTAACTGTTCTACACCTGCATTTAATCCAGTACCCTTCTGTGGTGGTAAATGATGCTGATGCTGGCTGCACCAGTAGAAATCCAGGCCAGGAAAAGGTCATTTTCAATACTTCCCTATCAGCAACTGAAAGCATGAAGAAGTCAGAGGAGAGGAGGATAAAGCCTCTAATTCCAAGTTTATCTGCAAGACAACTTCACTCTACTACTGCAAAACTTCATTATGCATTTATTACAGAAGGTTGAGATTAGAAAATCTCCACAGTGAGGCACTATAATATCAAAAAAGCCTATCTTCATCATTTTTCTTTGTTGTCATGGTAACAATACTAAGAGTAAAATTACCAGCTCGGAAAAATCTCGTCTGAGCATCAGGTTGACACAATTTAGGGGTAAGAAGGAGTTAAAGCAACAGATAGATGTACAGTGTGAGGACATTCGTGGTGATCCCAACTCTTTGGGGGCCCTCAAGCTTTTAAGATTCAAGCCTATTTATAGGAATCTAGACTTTAAGATTATACTTGATAAGTTGTAAGTTTTTTAATAAATAAAAATTAATTAATAATTAGTGAGCTGATTAAAATAAACATCAGCAACTGAAGTTAAAAATGCTGAAAAATTGAATTAAAAATGCATTCATGTCTCGTATCAGCAGAGCTAGGGCATTTTGTAACATGTTGGAAATCTGTCAGAGAAATAGCATTTTTTGGCGCTGCAATCTGAAGCCTAAGTGGCCTGACTACCAGTGACCTTTCCTCCTGATTACAAATGTGCTTTCATTCCCTTCCCTCCTCTACAACCCACAATGCCACGTTAAAGCTGTACCTAAGAGCTCCATTCAATTTAGCACTGAAACCTGCGAGCGACTGCTTTATCGCATGCAATCAGTGACTCGCTATATTTTGACATCTCCCACTAAAAAGAAAACGTCTCTGCTGTGAGTGTTATTTTCCTTTATTAGATCAATTTTCAATACATACAAATGAGCTTGCTGTGTACATTCAGAGAGTAATTACTTTCCCTTTTCCAATTGCCAGACCCATTTGCTCCAGCCTTGAAATATAATGGCTTGTTTTGCATCAAACACAGCTAAAGTAATAACAGAATATTGCCTTACCTCTCAGCTGGAGTCCGATGAGATGGGGGTCAAGCTCCATGCAGGAGATAAAGCTTTTGGCGTTTTCTGTTCGCGGTCAAGGTTTGAAAGACGGCATTGTCTGATCTGGGAATGTGTGTGATAATTGCCTCCATATGTGAAGTTGGATTACATCAGAAAGAAGTCTTTCTTCTTTTTTCAAACTCAAAGATGCTCCTTGTGGCTTTCTTATCATGTCAGAGGGTCTGTCTGCAGATCTTCTAACAGGATATGCAGATCTAAAACATAAAAAAATCAGAATTGATGAAGATAAACTCATATGATTGATATATGTATGGAAACTTCACCATATATGGTAGTAGATTAATGCATTTCATTCCCTCTTTCTAGACATTTCATGTAACTCCAGTAAGAATAATGCCTCTCAACTAACTGTTAAGCTTGAATAGCTCCTGTCACACACCATAATGGCACGTATGAAAGGCCAGAGCTGCCTTTTAACACCAGGTGAGTTGGGAGCAGGAATGGAGCTGGAGGAGCTTGTCTGTGGAGCAGACAATTTTGTTCCAGCTCTCCTGCAGCTTTGTCAAAGTGTGTGTGTGTATGTGTGTGCATGTGTGTTAGAGGGAGGGCCATAATTGCTGCCGCTGCTTCATCTCCTTGACCCTCCCCCTCCCCATCTCCCCAGAGTTCTCAGCAGACTGGGAGAATTGGAAGAGTCATTTCATCTCGGAGGTAAGGAACGGATGGAATCTCTGTGGGGAGGGGAAGCAGAGGAGGCTAAATTACGTAGCAGCATGGTGCAGGAGCCGGCTGTATGCTCTGACCCTCTGTCCTGACACCACTTGGAGCCTGAGAGGAAGACTATTTTGAGAAAGGTGGACGCCTTCTGCCAAAAACTACAGGGAGAGAGAACAATTACATTAGATCCTGCACAATATAATGCAATCCAACACTGAAAACATGCAATGAATGTTGCCTTTGTGATTCGATTGACCTGTAAACAAAGACAATTGTCAAGTTGTTTTGTTCTTGTTTTTTTTTCTGTTCAAATTATGTAATCAAGGCAACTATGACTGTTAAAAGTAATAGTGACCACAACAACCCTTCACCTTTGGGGTCTAGAAATACTGTAATCAAATCTTTTTTAAAATAGGTACTGCTTGTTTTTGTTATTGTAGATATCAATATTACTCATGTCAATATTATTATAAATAAAAGATTATGAATTTGCAGTCATTTTTTGTTATATATTGTCCCTAATGGGGAAACTTGGTTTGCAGACAGGTCCTCAAGAAAATCTTATACACAATAAAATCTCTTCTTTCAAACACCAAACATGACTCCAATAAAATCAACAAATAAAAACCTACAAAAAGACATGAAAAAAACATTAGAATTAAATAAAACCAGTCAAAACATATAGATATAAACGTTAACATTTAATAAAGACATATGTTTATTTGCATTTGCTTATTTATTTTTTAATCCCATTTTTTTTTTTTTGCCATGCCTTTATTTTTAAATCTGAGTTTTACCCACATACTTGCGATACTTACATACTGCTCTGCTGTGTTATATATCTGTAAATATGGCCTTGTTTGTCCATGTGTTATATATCATGCCTGTATGTAATGTTCTGCCTAAAAATACAACACAGGCAACCATCCATCTGTAGTCTAAGTTTGTTCGTGTCACTTTATTATGTTGCACACATATTTCTACTTTGGTAGAAGTAAAGACAGCTGATTTGCCTTTGATTCATTTGGAGGAAAAAAGAAATCTTTTATTTGTCATTTTCTTTTTGGATGGCTACCAGAATCCGTTTCCTCCTCCTGTCAGTGTCATCACTACATTACAGAAGCAAAAATAAACAATGACCACATAGTTTTTTCTTAGGAAAAAGGGTTTTGTTTAGGTGGGGGGGGGGGACCAACAGGAAAAGCAGAAGAGAAAAAAATAATGCATCAAATCAATATTTAATAATGATAACTAAAAAAAAAAAAAACACATCTGATGCTGCTTCTGATGCAATTACATTCACAAAGATGGAAAATTTGTAAGCTTTGAATGGAAGGAAATGGTGCTCCGGCTTTGAAGTAGCTTCTCGTTAAAGTCAAATAGCAGCTGAGTTTCTGTCTGACGTCTACTTTCAAGCACTGAAAGCACATCAGTGTGATCAGACATACCTTATTTTATGCTATCAAGCTCTAAAAAGACATTCCTGCAAGTTTCTCACCAAACTCACATTTTTCATTATAATGACACAGTTTGACAAATTGAGTCAAAAAACGGCTTCTAAAAGTTTCTGGCTTTGGCATATTTTTTAAAAGTTATTCACCAAAAATATTGAACAGAGTAGTTGTCGTCTTTTAACTGGTTGTTTCATCGTCTTGGTTCGATTTCCAACTTTCCCCAACCTACATGTCAAAGCTTTCTTGGGCTACTGAAATATTTTTGCCACATCTCCGTTCAAATCTCATTCAGCTGCAAAATGTTTGAGTTAGTGCTGGAATTTATGCTTCAACCTTCCCATAGATTGCCTCCGATTATCTTAAATCACTATGTGATGTAATGTGAATTATACATGTGAATCGAAGCAATCTCAAGTTTCAACTTTTCCATATGCGTCAGAGTTAGTGTGAGCTTCTTTTTCTGGAAAGCTTGAGTAAATATGTCTTCTGCTACTGTGGCCAGGAATCCACCAGCAAAGCAAAGCTTTGAGAATACTTTTGCTTCATAGCCATGAGCTGATGTTGACAACTGGCTCTGCTTTTGGTGTAATTGTTTTTCTTGACTGTATGCTGCACCTTTAAGTAGAAGAGTCCACTAGGGGGTACACCAGTATGAAATTTATTTGCAAGATGTACACAATAAATAAACAAAAGAGGTTAAAATTTGTACATTTAAGCCATGAGATAAGAAGTACCAGCTGCTTCACCTTCATATTACATCCTTTGTCCACTTAGTTTTTATTTTTGAGGATGTGCACAACTAATGCTCCAAACAAATGCAGAACATCTTAAACATCTGCAATCACAATGAAAGAAAATATATTCTTAGCCCAGAAAGTTTTATTTTAATGAACACATTTCTATAAATTATTTTCTCCCTTCTAGGTGGAGTCGTATTTCTGTGGAGTTATTTCTTTGTATGTTCACTGTGAGTGCTGATTGGCTGAACGTTAAGTCAAACTTGGAAAGAAGGTCTCTGGCCAACAACAACTGATTAAATAAACAGCATAAGGTCTCATTTATGCTCAACGTTAAACAGGTATAGACATGGATACCTCCTTAATGTTGAGCAGATGAAATGGAGCCTTCTGGCTGTCCCCTGCGTTCGAGAGCTGGGTGATACTGCAAATATTGGTATTAATCTGATACCAAGTAAATCCAGGGCAAGTATCGTCGGTACCAATACTGAAACAGATAACAATACATTTTCCTTGAAATTTCACAATCATTTAATGATTTTGACTTTTATTATTGATTGTGGATATGATAATAAAACACAGGACAATGATTTTTGTCAAATAAAACATTTTTTTTTTAACAAACTGAACAGCAGAGCTGAGAAATTTAAATTTAAGTTCATTTAAGTAAAAAAAAAAAAAAAGTCATAACATTCAAGTTTTTCTGGAAAGGACAGTGAATATTAATGATAACGACATGGAAACATGTTATGTAAACAAACTGGATTTTAGCCAAAAGCTACTTTCCATCTGTTTTCCCTAGAGGGGGTTTAAAATTATAACAGATATAAAAATACTGTATAATCTTTTTTTATCACCTACATACAAAGTGGCAATACCATCCACACATACAACCTTTACACATAGTATTAATATTACAATACTCTATTATAACATTATTTCTTTGGTGTGTGCAGTCTTGGTTTGATTTGAGTAAGTTTTTCAGTTGAGCTGTAAAACAACTGCATGTGTGGCCATCTCTCAAGGTTTGTGGTAGGCCGTTCTATAGGGTACCACCCCGCATGTATGTTATTGCATCGTCTCCTCTAGCGGAGGCTTGCATGGTTAATTTTTTAGGATTATTAAAATTGATGTCTTGTTTCATAAATTCCTTCAATGAGGGAGGTGCAAGACCGTGCAGTGCTTTGTATATTAAACAGAAAGTTTTAAAATCAGCCATGTTTTGGACGCTTAGTAACTTGTGTTCTGCTAAGATGTAGGAATGATAAAAACAAAGTGGTTTCTTGTTGAGTACTACTTTGAGTGCTTTTTTTTAAGAGGTTCTTATATGGGTTTGGGAGTTGTGGGACAGGAAAGTGAAATCTCTTCAGACAATACTTGATATATCGTAACTGTGACCATCTTTGTTACTAAACACAATCATTAATATAAACTCTGGTAGACTCCCACCATTGCTGCCAAGGTGCAATGCAGTTTCAATCACTCATCAATAAAAACCCACACAGGATTTTATCAATAAAAATCCACAGAAGATTTTATCATGACCTCTTCATCTCGCATTTTAAAGTCAGCCAAGTCATAAAAAATACTTATTTTGTTATAAACATTCAAATGAAACCTTTTATTACACATTTTAATTTACTGATAATAGATCGCTGCTTTGATTCATTGACAACCCACAGACGCCTGCTCAGAAACACACCCACCTCTTAAACCTGTTCCCCCCAAAAATAACAAAATGCAATCATTAAGTCAAACCAGTTGAATGGTTGAATCCCACCAGAAAAACAAGAGCTTAATGTCTCCTTTGACACTTCAATCTGCCCTTCTCAACACAATGCGTGGTGGCAAACAGACGGGGACACTCCTGCCCACTCTGTCTTCATCCACCCATTTCCCCTTCGTAGATCTGCACTGTGGGGAGGCGGGGTTTAGGGAGGGGGGTGGTTGACAAAGGGTACGTCTCGCTTCACAGCCCCAAAATTAATAGGGGTCCTCTCATTATGGAGAAATGGGAAAGAAAGAAGCAGAGGTCTTGAAGAGGACAAGGGGGAGCTAGACAGGTGGATTCTTAGATAATGAGACAAGAATAGGGAGTGTGAGGAAAACAGGGAAAAAATTAGAAAATAAATGTGAAGGAAAACTCTGGCCAGAAGGACAATTCACTGGGTCTCTCACTCATATTTCAACTCATATTATAGGACTGAATCTAAACTGAGAGACAGCAACAAGAGAAACAGGAAATTAGTTGCCCCTTTAATAGCAGCACTGCTTTGCCGTCTCCCCCCTTCTCTTATTTTCTTCCTTTTTTTCTCCCTCCATCCCTCTGGGAGGTTGGGTAACAGCCAATCTCATTGAAAGGCAGATCAATAATGAGATATATTTTCATCTCAGAGCACCACCCTCATAATCAATTAATCTATAATAGAATCCATTCACCGGAGCCTCTTAAAGAGCTCGCCCTCCTATTATCATGTATGGGTCAAGGTAGGCTGCAGACATTTGGGATTCTTATTACTGGTAATGGAGGTAGAAAATAGCAATAGGTTATAGTTACTGGTTATATGCATTAAATGGCATTTTAAAGAAACATTGCTTATGTACTTTCCCAAAAAGCAGATCAGCATGGCCACAATTATAAGCAGCAGTCTTAATGAGCTATTATCCACGCTCTGCTGTGTCATCAGATATACAGACTTATGCATTAGGCTACATGTGCCACTTAAACTGTATTGAGAGCCTACTGCAGTTGATTCTCTCTTAATACACGGTTATTTTCTGCTTCAAGCTCTGTCAGTGGTGCAGCAGTGGCTAGAACCACATAATAAACATTCCATCATGGTCGGCCATGCAGGGATTGTAAAGACGAACCACCATTTCTGAAAAAGACATATTTGAGGTCTAAATGAGAGATCAAGGTTGGCTCAGCTAAAAAGTCACATGTTCTGCATTTTTTTATTTGATTAAGTGTTTTTAAATGAATTCACTGAATATTTGGCGTTAACTGCAATCAGTGCACAAAACTGTGGGAGTTTTTTTTTCCTTCTCTGCTTTATCAGCTCTAATTGTAAGCATGTGAAATTACTTCTTGAATACTCCCAACAGTATCAGCGCTGCCATCACTGTTGTTTGTATATGTTAGTGGGGATTTATAGCCATGAAGGAAGTATTTCTGAGTCGAACTGTACATCTTTTCATAAAGTGTTTAAAGGACAAAAGAATCTTGTCTGCCTTCCAACAGTGAACAAGATGACCATTGTTTGTTAAGGTTTGAGGCAATATTTTACTGTAAGTTTTCTTTTCCGTATGCATATTCTATTAATATTCCCTCTTTGTACAGAAATCTAGCTACACTTCAAGAGTTTTTATGTGATGAAGGGCTGATTTATGTAAAGGGCTCTTTTGTATTGTGGTTAAATTTAGCAACAGTGCTTAATTCTTTTTTGAAAAATCAGTCATTCTTTTCCTTTCAGGACATGCTGAATATGTCCATGTTTGTTCACTGGCTGAGTGTTACAGCAGGTTGGTGTGCTGTTTTAACAGAACAATAATGGAGCCTTTTGCGGTTGTTCTGTATGGGCATTGCTCTCTCTTTTCATAGAGGACACATTCACTATCTGTCATCTGCACACCACTGTGCTGACTACTTTTAAACCCACAAAGAGAGAACAAATGAGACCTGTCCTTTTTTATTCTATGAATAACTCCTGGGTCATGTATTATTCCAACCTTAGAGGTGAGTCACATCTGTAGGTAACCCTGGTCAGGAACTATTATTTTTTGACAGTTTATGAATCACGGGGCTCCAGATATGACCTGCTCTTGCTGCTGAAGGAGGAGGACACAGCATAAAGAGAGTCTTCTTTCTTAATACCAAGTTAAAGTGTCTCCCATCAGGATTGCAGATTATCTGTTGAATAGAGTGCAGTCTGATGTAGTGGTTGGTAACACAACAGCACCATAGAGGACAGTTCTCTCTCCATTTCTGCTCACTCTGGACACCTACTGTTGAGCAGGCCTCTGAAGTAGACCACCTGCAGAAGTGCTCTGATGACTCTGCAGTGGTGGGATGTGTGGGAGAAAGACAGGACTCAGATTGCACAGAACTGTGGGTAACTTTGTGTAGTGCAGCAGGAATCACCTGCACCTAAATGTCAACAAGATAAAGGATGTGGTGGTTCACGAGAACTGCAAAGTCCATAAAGATTACAGGTGAAGAGGTAGGAGAAATTTGTGGAAAGTTACAAGTATTTCAGTATCTGCTTACACACCATACAAGGCTGGGGGCCAAACCAAGGGCACAAGTAAACTCTACTGCCATTCATGCTCTGTTCTGCTGGGGGAGCAGAAGCAGAATCAGGAAGCCACAATCTAGAGATATTTGGTACCCTCTGGCTTCGTGGCCCTTTGTAAAGACAGCAGAGCTTATTCTCCAACATAAAGTTATAAAGACTATTTTAAGACATAATTGCTACCTTTAGCCATTTTGCTATTCGGTGTGGTAACGTAACACACCCCTGGACTATACACAAAGCCCACATTTGTCTGTTAAGGCAGCAATTGCCTAAATTTACATTACATCTAAAGAATACATGACCTCCAGTAGCAACTCCATGCATCGGAACAGCGTCTGCGATGGCAAAAGGGCTAAAAGCATGTATTTTAGTCCTAACCATGATGGGGTTTTTTAACCCTCACAAAGAACTTTTTATTTCTGAATTAAAATTAGATGAAATGAAATGAAAAACATTAATCCCAGAAGAAATTTGTAATGTTGTTTTTTTCAAGGAACAACAATCTGTTATAGTTCCTATTGTTACCATTTTTGCCTGAATCAGTTTGGTTTGGTTTGGTTAAAAGTGGTCTAATCTTGAGAAGAAGGGATGATATAGTGAAAGAGATAAGGGAAAAGAGGATAGCCATCAGTGGGAGTAAGTGAATGACACTGCTGAATAGGGCTGCAACTAATGGCTATTCTGGTAGTTGATTAGTCACCGACTATTAAAACAACTAGTCGGCCAATCGGATTTCACTTTCAGCTTTGAAATCTTGCATGAGGTTGTTATGTAAATCCGACATGCCTCCTCTTTAAATGTTCGAGCATTGCAGATGTACTTCCTTGGTACGCAAGGTCCGCTTTACAAATCTCACATGTATTTAATTTATTTTGTAAGTTTAACGTGAAGTTATCCCAGAATTTGACGACCTTTTATTCTTTGTTGCATATCTTTTCAATAAAAAAGTTTTTTCATCTCCTTGAGCCACATTGAGCTTCTGCCTGCAATGCATTGTGGTCTATATTGACCCATCTAGTAACCATCAATGCTCACTACTTTTAAAGATGCCATCCATCCATTTTCTGCTGCTTATCCGAAGTCGGGTCGCGGGGAGCAGCTGCCCAAGCAGGGAAACCCAGACTTCCCTCTCCCCCGCTACATTCACCAGCTCATCCGGAGGGATCCCGAGGCGTTCCCAGGCCAGCCGAGAGATAAAGTCCATCCAGCGTGTCCTGGGTCTTCCCCAGGGCCTCTTTCCGGTGGGACGTGCTCGAAACACCTCACCAGAGAGGCGTCCAGGAGGCATCCTGACCAGATGCCCGAGCCACCTCATCTGGCTCCTCTCGATGCGGAGGAGCAGCGACTCTACTCTGACAAAATTCCTAAAAAAAAAAAAAAATTTTTATTAAATGTGCAGAAACGTGGTTAAATAAGTTTAACATTCTGCCACAAGTATCAAAGGTGGACTAGGAGGTGATTTTACTTCTTATAATTTTGTGCCAAGAAACAATTCTGAGATTAGACATGGGTCCTTGAATGAAAGGAAAAACGTTAGATAAAGCAAACACATAATACAGCACCATAACAAAATGATCTGTAAAGTCTAATTCACATGTTCTTTTGAGCAATCATGGTGTGATTTCTGCCTTCAAAGTGAGACAGGTGGAAAAAAGAAAAGTAATGTGGCGCTATAACGGCTCTAACTAGTCAGTCTCATATTATTCTGAAGTGAGTAAAAATTTCTGTGATAAATAAAAACAGCGTTTTGTTTCACTCATTTCCTGCCATACACATGGAAGTATGATTTATTTAGAAAAAGCAAGCACTTGGTATTTATTTATTTTAATAATGACATTTAATTAACTCTGCAGTCTGTAACGGAAACCGCCTCTACAGAGAGAAAAAACAATCTCAGTTCACTTAAAGAAATTAGTTTATGAGTTGCCCAGTCTGTGACACCGTCTCGCTCTTAGTTTCTCTCTGGTTTGTTAGCATTCGGCTCTCTCTGTTGATTTGTGGTAACTTAACAGAACTGTTGGGTGTTTTTAGCAGCTGGGGAAGCTCTAAGGCACAGATTTTCCTGTTGTGGTTTCAGCAAAAGAACTGATTCCTCTGCTTAGGAGTAGCCAAGCTTGATTTATTTATGAAGCACTGTGAATGAAGGCGTTCTCACCTCTCATCCAGTGACAGCTAGGATGGACTTCAGCCTCCTGCAACCCTGAACAAGACAACATAGGTATATAAAAGATGGATGGATTTATTTATACTTTTCATGAATTCTAGTGACTTTGTTTAAACATAGATGAATGAGAAATGAGCCCAGAGCTAGAGAAATGAAAACTTTCCTACCACCCGGTACTTTCCCAGTTCCAGATGTAAATGCCTTCATTTGTTATCCTCCTGGGAAAGGCTTCTGTGCTGTCAAGGCTTTTACAATACGTTGAAATGAACAGCAAAATTGTAAAATCAAGCCTTTGTGTGTGGAGAGGGCACAATTCTATGATCTATGGCTCAGCTGCAAGCGTGCTGCATGGTACCAATCCACTCTGATGGGCTGTCATTGTAATTCTGCACCTAATGTGGATAATTAGTCTAAATTCATGGAGTACTTGATTCCTCTGACAGCTACACCAAATGTTTGACGAAGCCAGCAAAGTAGCTGCATCAGTCACAGACGAACGGAAATGCATTTAGTGGAGGGCCTCATCATGTTTTATTCAATCACAAAGCAATGCTCAGTTAATCAGTTTCTGCAATTAAATTAAACATGTACATGCATAAAACATGAAAGAAATATCAGGGGTGTTTAAATGCTGCTCGGTTATCTGTATACTCCTGGTAACCCATAAAAAGAGAATTTATTCTCAGCTTTCTGTGATGGCTTATGTGACCTTAGTGAGGGAATTATTTCTGTCTCACACAACAGAGTGAGACAGCTCATCTTGGTATGCATTTGATGCAAAACCACCATCCAAAGCATTTCTGTAAATGTCAAGAGCTGTGTGTTTACTAGGTCTGCCTGACCTCTAATATTTATTCAACTCAACAGCACTCTACCCAATCATTCCTCATTTCTCTGTTGCAGAGTTGTGGCTGTTGCAATGTCAAGTCTCATTGGCTGCAGTTTGTTGTATCTCCTGGCACATATAATATTACTTTTCGCTTTCTATCAAGTCTTGGGAAAAGCCTGCACACAGATAAATAGTGACATTTTGCAGTTGTGTGAAGGGGTTTGTTTGCACCTCCCTGCTCTTGAGTCGTGGGATGATTTGTATACATAGCAATGAAGTCGAAAGGATTAAATGTCTTTCATATGTAAGACACATTTGCATTTGGATTCACACAACTGCCAACATAATTTATGCCCCACTGGTAAGATACCAGCTTTGAGATAAATGTTGACATTTGCATCACATTTGATACTGCGACTTCAAAGAAAAAGATTGTTTCTTGATGGATTTCAGTCAAATCGTTACAGCAGTATATTAATATTTACACAGAAGCGACAGATACCTAATGCTGAAACAACCTTTGATGAGGGAATAGTTTGGTCTTTGTTCTCCTTTGTTCCTCTGTATACTGTGATGATACCTGGCACAGCTGAAAAACTTTCGCAACAAGAAAGAGAAGTAAACACAGTGCCCTGATAAATCCCTGAAAAGCGTTAAATTCACAAAATGTTATTACAACATATATAATCCTTTAAGCTGCTGAGATTGTGTATAGATTTCTGCTGTGTGGTTGGGCTCCAACATCAACATCCAAAATTTTAATAAATCGAAAAAGTGTAATATCATTTGATTGGCAGGCTACCAGAAATACATTTATTTTGAGGTAGAAATTATTTATTTATTTATTTATTTATTTATTTATTTATTTATTTATTTATTTATTTATTTATTCATTTATTTATTTATTTATTTATTATAGGAAAATAAAGCAAGTTGTTTGAAGAAAGATTCTAAAATGTTGAGTTCACTGGCCCTTTAACAAACACCCCGAGAAAATTATGCTAGATAAAATCAGGCACACATAAACCGGATTTGTGGTGAATGTACCTTCAGAATAAAGTACACTAATTTATAGCACAAAAAAAATAGAAAAAAAAACAAAACAAACACAACAATGAATAAATAAATAAAAAAATTATTTCAGGTTATATTTACAATATATTGGACATATTGCTTCATTTTACATAATTATAGTTTTATTAATTTGATTAATAAATTGACCTCTCAGTGCAACAACAACAATAATAAATTGACTAATAATTTTAATAATACTAATAATCAAAGGATCGTTCAAAAAAGGGTTTCACTTAAAATTTAGGGGAGTAGTTTCGCCTGGACTTATCAAAAATTATATTTCTGACAAGTAAATTAAAGGATTAATGAAAAGTCTGATATTTCTGTGTTGCTTCTCACGATGCGGTAGCGCGCGGCAACGTTTGTCATGCCTTTACATTGAAAGCCAAACCGGAAGTAAAAGATGACTCTGCGGCGAGCTTTCCTCGCTGGCGTTTGGGCTCCGGGACCGCGTCGTTTTTCTGATGAGGCTAAAGTAATTCATTCCCAGTAGCGGAGCAGAGCGGAGACGCAGGCTGCAGACACAGAAGGAAAGGAAATGGAGCTGCGTCTCTAACAAAGTGGACTTTATTTTCTTTCTTTCTCGGTGACATGACTTTATCTGCTTTGGAACTATTTCTCTCTCTAAAGGAAGGCGCGTGAGTATTTTTGCTCCGTGATAAACGGGACTCTGAGACCGGACGCTTCCTGCCACTCAAAGCCGCCTCTCCTCTCATCACCTGCGTCTTGCTTTTAACGGAGACACAGACTTCTGGTGCTGGGAAGAAAAGTTGTGCTGTGGGATGTTTGAACTTCTGGTTTAAGTCTGCAGCCGCTGAGATGCAGCTTGTGGAGTTTGATACTGGTTGCGCAGATTTCATCCCATAGACAGACTGGAGATAATTTGCACGACATTTGGATATACTGCCGCTGCTGTTGGACAGCTCGTCTCTCACACTGTGCATGTCCTGAAAAATCCGAGCACATAATGGAGAACCGTCTGACTCTGGTGCCTATACTGGTTTTATTTGCACTCGGAACTTTGGCACATGGTAAGGTTGAACTGGTTCTTCTTATTTGCTCATAAAGTCGCATGAAACTCGTTTTGATCTGAATATTACTTATTTGTAAAGTACCTCTCCTTGCCATACTTACATTTAGTGGGTCCTCTAGGAACACCCTGCATTTATGCCAACATAATCCTCGTTCATGATGTCATTTATAAGACCACTTAAACCAGCAGACACCAGAGTGGCCCAAATGCAGCTTTACCATGTGTCCTGCCCAGGGGACGCCTGGTTCACACCAACATCTGCTCCCCACAGAAATAGGGCTGTTGTGATTCAAGCCTGCACATTTATCACCATTATCAGACCCATTAGGTGAAGATGAAGGCCTATCACGAGTACAATGCAACAGCCGGACAAAACCATTTAAACTGTTCTGTACATGAGCATGACAGGGGTGGGAGAATGAGTCTCCTTGTTGAATTAAAAAGTCTTGAGCCCCCCCCCCCCTAATTTCTTCACATATACTGTTTAAAACCAGGAAGAATGACACATCTTTAGTCGTCCAGGCTTCGTCCAAAGCTCCTCTTTTTTTATTCAATTCAGATTATCCCTTGGTCAGTAGTGTTGAGGTCTGGGCTCTGGGGAGGATTCATTTTCTTCATCAGACCTGTTGCCACTTTTAGACCAGTTCTTGTGTCATTTGGCTTAGCCTTTTCTCTCTGTTTCTCTTAAGAATGGATTCATATGGCTTCAGCTGATAGTTTTTTAGACCTAATGCTTCTTTTTTTTAACCTCTCTTTCCCCAGTTGCCTCAATATTTTAAGGACTCACTACACACCACGTTGAGATATACCATATTTTTCATAGATGCAATTAAAGAAAAGGATCTAATGATGTATCTGCTAGAAACAAAATGCTTAAAGAAAGTTTTTGCTAAGTTTTCTCGTTTGTGGTGACACACTTGCTCACCCCTAAAATAGACGCCATTTTCAAATATCTTTTAATGATTTAAAGGTCAATGTTAAGTGTCTCCACAAACATAAAAATAATAGTGTTGAAGGACTACATTGAAAATATAAGAAAAATCAGCTAATCTCTTTGGAATAAAAACTTTAAATGACCTTCAGGAAGCCTGGAGAACTATTGCTGAAGACCATTTTAAAAGATAGAAACTGGCTGCTCAGGAGAAAAACATAAAGAAGAAATGAGGCTTGGCTGAAGACTTTGCTATATATA
>JBAMHW010000017.1:22336695-22355965 GCA_037177495.1 Rhadinocentrus ornatus | reverse complement strand
ATATATACTGTTACAAGGTTTTGGGGTTAAAACCCTTCCCCATGTGCTACATGTTAATTATTAAACTGTCCTCTCACATCCATCTTCAATTAGAAAGGGTAGATTTGTGTGACTGAGCAGAGAGCGAACACAGGAAATGATAGCTGATGAAGATGTATTCTGTGCCACAGTGTTTAGTTTCTTTGGTTTTGGCCTTCACTGAATCCCTTGATGCACAGCTCTGATGCAGAACGTAGGCTTTTTGTTGTTTAATTGCCTTTTTTTAATGACTCTGTCTTCAAATAAGTAGAGAAGCCCACATTCAATCCAGGCTCCTTGTCAACATACCAATGTCTTTGGGGTTAACACAACACAGCTGACTGTGATGTACAAAAGCAACTTTACCAGTGGGATGGAATAGTTAGTGACAGCGTGGAATCTTTGGGCCATGCCCCACTGCCGAGGCTCCCTTTTACAAGGCTGTAAACACTGGCTATGAACTCCGAGCATAAGAACTTGACATCTGTGAAAATGCTCCTTCAGTGACTCCAGATGCTCCTTAGGGACTACAAAGACTGGATTAAAGCTACTTATTTTCACTTTAGCAAAACACACAGTGACTTAAGAAGAAAAAGATAAAGACTGAGCTGTTTTTAGTCACAAGTTTGTTTTTAAATTAAATAAAATGTGCATTTAAATGTGCATGTGTGTCACATATGGTTATCCAAACTAGGGTGGATTAAAGAGGCCCGATGTTAGGAAAATAAATATGGTGTAATGAGCTTTGCGGTGTGGGAAAAAGTTAATAATCGTCCTTCCTGCTCATCTTTCCTCCCCCCTTCATATCTGGTGGACCCATTCATGTGGAGAGTCACATTTCAGCATTCTGGTCTTTAGACTATTTGGCCAGTAAGGTTACACTGGAGTCTGCCAGTCATCTCTGTCACTATCACTCAACACTACGCTCCCTCTCTCTCCCCATTGACCATCAATCGGGCCATGTGTTTGCCAGGCGATTTGCTGAAGTGACTTCAAGATGGGGGTTATAAACAGCTGCCTTGTTGTTTCATGGACGTCCCCAAACGGAGCAGGAACCAGATCAAATAGCCCGCCCCAAACCCCGATACCCACGCTGTAATTACAGTTTGAGCATACAAGTCCATTTCCTTTAGGGAGGGAAGTGCTGCGGGGCGTAATGTGGCTGAAATTGCCACAATTACCAAGATGTCTTATTGTTTAAAGCCTTTTCTTCTGTTGGTGGTAGTCATGTGCTTGTATATGAGGCATTTCAGACATGTTGTCATCCCCAGTGGAGGGAGGTCTGTGGAGATTTTAATGGATTTGTCAAGGACAGAGTTATAGTTATGACTGGGGTTGCATTGAGACTTACAGTATCAAATATTAATTTTATTAGATGGTTAAAGGGTCATTTAATCCAGATTCTGTTTTGTCTGTATGCACATGGCAAGGACGGGGAAATCAAGCAAAAACACTGTTCGAAACACTAAGAATTGTTTGACCGTTCTTTGAAAGTCTTCTCTTCCTGCAGGTGTTACTTCTGCATTTATTCTCTATTATTTAGTGATCATGGACAGTACATTTGTGAGGCTTTAGCTGTGTTTTTCGGTGTCATGGCTTTGGTCTGTAGAGCAGTACTGATCATTTTAACTCGCCCACAGTATAGTCAGACTATTTCTTCAGTCTTGTGCTAATGGTTTGTCTTGACTCAGGATCAACAAACTTCAATAAACTTGGACAACTTTTAACCAAACTAATGGGAAGTCTGATTTTTGCTCTTCATAGCTAACATCAAACTTCATCTGGGGACAGATATACCCAACCTTCTGTTGAATACTTCAGCAGAATGTCCAAACACCACAAATCAGATTCCTTTTTCCAAATCCATCCCAGACAATGTGCATATCGTTAACCACATTGCATGTCATATTGCAACTAAATTGTGATATCTGTCTAACTGTATCCTCCTAATATTGCTAACTGACAGTGCATCTTTACCTATAAAACCTTAAAATATTACTTAGGCAATTATGCTACGAGGCTAAAGATATGTGCTACTAAACCAGATACATATCCGATCTTTTTCAAGGTCAGTCTGAACGGTCATGTTGCATTTCATCCGGCTTCTGCGTCCACCGAAGTGAGACAGACGGCAGAATTCTGCACCAGGCAATGGAGAATGCAGTAACAGAATGTAAAGAATAGATGAAAAAATATTATATCATGACTTTATCAGCTCCAACTGCACAGCAACTTCAAAGTTGATACACACACGCTAACGTTTTATAGCATCCATATCTACCTATTAAACATGCTGCGCTGTTTATGGTGTCAAGTC
Source organism: Rhadinocentrus ornatus (assembly GCA_037177495.1). Taxonomy (NCBI): domain Eukaryota; kingdom Metazoa; phylum Chordata; class Actinopteri; order Atheriniformes; family Melanotaeniidae; genus Rhadinocentrus; species Rhadinocentrus ornatus. The sequence continues at coordinate 22,353,630 of JBAMHW010000017.1, read as the reverse complement.
TTGTGTGGGCTAATTCAAGGACACGGGCTGTTCATACTGGAGTCTGATGGGTGTTGCATTTAAATAATACTGTAAATAACCACAGGAAAAAAAAACTAATCTCAGCAATGTAAACATAGTTTTTTAGAGGGTGTCCCCACGACGCCAGATTGCAGTAAACCCGCAAAAGTATTTTAGCAAACCACCGTTTCATCCCCACAAAGCCAGGGATTAGCCTCCATTAAACCGATCATGTCTGAAGCCAGGTACCAAAGTGGATAGGTTTGAGTCCTCTACCATCTGTGGTACTATGCGGACAGCGTAACCGCACCACTAGAGGATATGACGTCAGTGTGAACACGTGCTGATTCCCAATCCTTTGTAGTCCAGTGTTACTTGAAGAAGAAGCTCGACTTCTTCATTAGTCCTAAGAAATGTTTCTCTTTTGCCTCGCATTGAAAGACGTTTTCTTTTCTCTACTTCCTAGAGAACTTCCTGCAACACGCAGTGAGCCTTTATCTGCGCATGTGTTGTTTTGCTCTAGCTTTGGAATGTTACTCTTTAGCGCCCCCCACAGCCTGTAGTATGTACTACAGCAGTGTTGTGGGGTTGTTGAAGCCTTTCTCCTAGTTTTCGCCACAGTTTTCACACCTGAAGCAGCTTCGACGCCATGTGGACATAGTCTTACTGTCGATCTTTTTTTTTTAACAAATTGTACCCCATTAGCCATCAGTAAATTTTACTGCGCTACTCTTCAGGTTTTTTTTTCTTGTTTTTTTTCTGGTGAACAGTTTGGTGAATTGGCGCCACCTGCTGGTTAAACAGGAAAACCACATATCAAGATGATGGTTGCATAAACTATTTGATTTCCTGCAATTACATGACTAGGCAAACTTTGCCATTACCCATCCTAAGCAAATTGTTTTGTTTGATTTATTAACCATCTAGACAAAAAGCAACTTATCTGATTTTACCAGGAAGCATTATGTCTTGATTTTCCCTAAAGTGGTTAGTTTCAGGGTAAATCCAGTGATTTGCACTATGTGTCTAATCGGATTTGAGATGCCTCCACTTAGTCCAGGTAGTAGCAGTTAATGTCTAAATAGATGTTAAAATCAATTAACAGCAACGCAAAGAGTTTGTTATGTATCCCAGTCTTAGAGTCAATGCAGAAGACTCATGACAGCACAACATACAGTAACTCGGGTTTTGCTAATGGCATATTGAAAACATGTCAGCTTTTTTCCTGCCGAGAGAAGAGTAAGACACGCTGAAACCTTTGTAGTGATTTTGGAGAAGCAATGAGCATTCACAATCTGAGAGATGCTTCCACCTTCCCCCCGCCTGCCTGCTTGCCCATCTGTTCATCACAGATCAATTAGTCCGTCAATAGCTGTGGTATGATAAGTTTAAACGAGCCAGGGTATACTGAACCTCTTGAAAGCGCTCAAGGTACAAGAGGATCCTAATTTGCGCTGCAGACTAAATAACACCCAGAAGACTCACCCGCTTCCCGTCGTCTCTGGATCAGCAGACTGAAATCACTGTTTGAAGCTTAGTTGTATTTTTTTCCTTTTTTTTATTTTCAAAGAAAGCTGTCCTGCTAAATTTAGAGCTATGAAATAAGACAAAAACCACAAGGGGCTAAGATATGCTGAGACAGGCTGCTTATATGTTTGTCACTGAACAGCCACTCATTATGTATACCTTTGGGAATAGCATTTCTCAGTCCCAGATATCTGTGACTTAACAGTCTGAAGCTGCCTTGCAATGTATTATTAACAAGTTTGTCTTGGTTTTGACTAAAAAGGAAAAGAGTTTTTCTCTTTCTAAATGTAGCTACAGGGTGTATTTGCAGCTCTCCCTTTGCATAAAGGCTTGCCTTCCCAACTCCATATCTACCCCGATGTCCAATATAAACACACAGTGAAGTAGTAGAGACTTTACCTTTGAGCAATGGAGAAAAGTAGCTAAACTGAGCAGGAACTCTATTTAGCAGTGGGTGCTGACAGCACAAGTCAGCTCTCCCCTCTCCTTAAAGGCCTTAAGTACAACTGCCCCGAGGGGGTCTGGTCTGAGCCTGCCACCCCAAGCTGCAGACAGATGGATGGCCCCCAACACTAGTTCCAGTGGTTTTAGGAGCACTGACCTCTCCTGCGTGGGGTGAGCTACCAGCCACAGCCATCTCACTGTTGCTTCAGTTTCAAGGCACAAGGCAGCGTTTCCCTGCGTAGCTGCTGTCTGTGCAGGATATTTTAGCCGGTAATTGGACAGTACTGGTGGTGTTGAAGAAAAGAATCAATAACATAATCATTTTATGATCTCGATGAAGATATTTTTTTTCTGTCATAGATGGGTGATTAAATTGATTTTATAAAAGGTGACGTTACCACCCGCTGCAACAAACCGTCCCCGTCAAATGCTGACTGCAACAAACTGAAAACGTCCACTTTAGACGAATGCCTCCCTTCTCTGCATCCTTTTTTCCCACAAAAATGGGACTCATTCTTTAATCTACAGCACCTTAAAAGTGTCTCTTGGTGTATGTGTGCACCAGAGGTATAAATGGAAAGCTGTGAGTCATGGCACTGATAATATCACACAAAGCAGTGGAGCTAACAAACCTATACGGCAGGCATGTACAAAATGCTGTGTTACGAAGCACAGTGGGAGAGCAGTTCACATCAGCTGAAAAATACATGTTTGTAATTCTATAATTCATCACAGGGTATAAATAATGAAACATCACGCAGTTAGCTCCAGATGTTTAACCAGATGGATATCCACTCAGGTGTTGTTGCACAGAATCTATGAGCCATCATAATCTTACAAATCATTATAAATGGATTAAACAGCTTGTGAAGGTACAGTATGATGAACGAAGTCTTATCTGCTGTGAGTTACATAGATTTTAACAGAAAAGATGAGACTGTACTGACATTATAACAGGGTATTGTCCTAATTTTATCAGCATACATTGTGTGGCTACAATAAACGACAGCATACAGCAGGCTTTTGTATGTTTCGCGCAAAGCCACAACAATGTTTTTGAAGAGTCTTCAAAGCAATTCTTTAGCAAAAGTGTTTTTTAAATACAAGTAGTTTTCCAGTTTTAAACTACTAGTATGATACGTTATGCACAGGTGGGCAGGCCCAGTTATATATGCACAGTAACCCACATGCCCTACAAATGCTAAACACTGTAAGGTGAACGTAAACGCATTCACACCAGCCTTTTGTATTTGAATCCAAGTCTTTCTGCTAGGAAAGTCAGTTTTGTTTGGGGTATAATGAATGTGCAAAAGAAGCACATGCTTAAAGTACCTTCCCTACAAACCAGATGAGGGAACTACACTGCATATAAGCATTTCTGCTTGGACTTTGGGACTCGTTATTGTTTAATAGAGCAGCTAAATCTTGTGTGTTTTTAAATGGAACGATAGCCAGTAGAATGGGGTCAGAAACATAAGAATGCAGTAAAGGTTCTGATAGAAATATGGTCAACCCAAGAACGCAAGTATCTGATGCAGCAAACAGAAGTTGTCCTGCATTATCCAATAGATAAGCAAGTTTTCTTCTTGTCTGACTTGTTTTATCCTTAAGTTATTCTTGATGCAGCATCGCATCTGACGAGTGTAATATGTTATTTTAAAGGTGAAAGTAAACTTGGATCAGAAGAATGTTGCAACCCAAGTCGCCAATCAAACAGAGTCTAATCGAACATTTACTTGGAAAGTTCCCTTGGTCCTTTTCAGGTTAAATTTAGGCTGTAATATCATTTGGTTAAAGTCAGGAAGGTATCATAATTGAGGCTTAAATACATTCTTTTTACAATGCAACTGTCACCATTACCCTTCACATGCAGTTGCTCTCACAACCACTAGAAGTGGCACTTTCCTTGAATGTCATCATAGTCTGTATCTGCCTGCAAGCCTGTGCGTCACATGGGTGTGTCTTGTGGACAGTCTCAGCCTACTTAAGGGCCTGCAGGACGTGTCATATCTGCATTAATCGATAGCAGAAAACATTGCAGTTTCACAATAACTGTTAAAAAAAATCATGACTACAAATCTGACATCAAACGTCAAGCTGATGTTTGATGCTTTGTTTAATTTGTCTGGTGATGTACACAAAACGATGGAAACGGGATGCTATCTCACGATTGATGAATCATGAATGTGTACATACAGGGTCCGAAATTAACACACGCCAGGTGCCAAATGTGACAAAATTTTTCGTTTGGCGAGTAAATCTCAGAGGGCTATCCGCCAAAAGGTAAGTAAATGTTTGTACCAAATTAGTCAGATTGATAAGCTTTAAATTTAATTATTAACTATTTTTGTTAAGTTTATTTTTTTAACAAAATAAAAAGCAAAGGGTGTATGATCACACTAAGGCTATAATGCTGTGGCACAAGGACTGTTAAGAGCAAGAGGCCAGACTTCACGGACTGTGTGAGAGGGAGGAGTCTGATTAGGTTTTAGATAATGAATTCAGACATTAACACTTTATCAAATTAAACCATTTTTCTTCTTGCTTTTGTTTAATGTTGCTGTGACTTTCATTTTCAGTTTGAATACAACACAACACAGTATTATAGACATGACATGTGCCTAGAGGTATGCGTGTGTAAAATAATTTATTATTTTGGCCAAAAAAAAAATATGTTTGGTCGGTGGATTTTTTCATCTACTGGCCAACTTGGCCGGTGAGTCAAAAAGTTAATTTCAGACACTGTGTACATATACATAGATGAAGGGATCTATTACATATCTGATCTTGACTGGGCTGGACAGCCAGTTGAAATCCTGTTACCCCAGTATGTTCCAACTTTTTCCGTTGTGAGAAAACTGCACAGTTGGAAGAAAAAGATACAGCTGTCACCACTGTGTCTGTGTCAGCGTGTTAGAAATATTTGTGAGTCTGACTCCAAAAACTCAGCATGACAACAAGCCAACTGATAATGGATCATTTTCAGTGCTGATACATCAAGGTGATGCTGAATAAGGGAGCTGTTGACAGCCACTGTATATGACTGACTCCAGAACTGACAGGGGCAGCTTATTTCTGATAAGTTACCGAGTAGCTGTTATTTTGTTGATGCACAGAATGTCACTAAAGTATAGGAGGTGCTTAGAACATCTCCTTTTTGCCGTTTTAGCCTGACAGTTGATGTATGATCAGACAATTATAGCAATGCAACTTCTTGTTATTTTGAGAACAACTTGCCTTAAAAGTCAGAAGCATTTCCTCCTTTTTCTGAACCACCAAGCAGGGACTATCATAGTCTCTTCATGTAGGTTATTTCCAGTTTATCAGTCTTGTCTGTTTTAATAACGTATCATTCCATACATGAATAAAAGCAACCCCCGTAGCTTTTTTTTTTTTTTTAATGCTATCTAGTTTGTTTTTCTTTCAGATTTATAGACTCAGTTCTGGAAGTCTCTGTCCCGACCCTTTCCTCCTTCAAAGTCCAATGCGTGATCTATGTGGACAAACAAATAGGAGTAGATAGAAGCCATCCTGTGTGTATACATGTGTGAGACACACACACAGGAGCTAATCTTGAAGTTTGCTGCTGTGTGACAGGAAACCAATGGCATTTCCCCACAGGGATGTTTGGTCACCCGCAACCGGCGTTGAACCGTCTTGAAGTCCCGGGAGTGTCTCCTCCCTGACCTGACTGAGAGGGAAAACACATAAGTCTTTGTTGGTGAACACTAATGCAGTCAAAGCAATCATTTTCAAGAAAGTTGGGAAGGTTTAAGAAAATGTGTTCAGACAAAGTTAAGTCAGCAAACATCCAAAGAAATTTTCATTATCTTCACTTATCAATTTCATTCAATGTAGAAAATTCAACAGCTCTTGAATTTTATGCAGCAATGCACTAAAAGAAAGTAAAGAAAAAAGTTGAGATACTGCAGTTTTGTTTTGTTTTTTTACCACTTTTTCTTTTAGGGAGACTTTTAAATGATTTGGGAACTGATGACACCAATTTCAGAGGAATCTGTGTCCCGTCCTACTGTATCCAAGATTTCAGCTCCTCAACAGTCTGTGGTTGTCGGGCTCTTCTCTTCATAATGCTTCATTCATTTTCAATTGGTGACAAATTTGTACTGCAGGCAGATCAGTCAAACAGACTTTGTGTGTATGAAGCAATGCTGGTAGAAGTCTGACAGAATGAGGTCTGATATCGTATAACCACAGGAAAATACGTCACCTAGACACACCATATGTTTCTCTAAAATCTAAACATCAACCTATGCATTGGCTTATAAAACCATTACTTTTTTTTCATCTCAAGAGCAAATGAAATTTGGATTTATCTGATCCAAAAGACGTGCCTATTGTCTTTTTTTTCCATCTGAGGTAAAGTTGGTTGGTTTCCTTTTTGTGTAATAACTCCTAAGCCTGTGTGATCATATAGATCATGGTGGCATGATGGTTTCTTATGCAGTGCTGCCTGAAGGCTAGTGTTTCCATAGATCCCTGAATCTTTTTTCAATATTTTTCACTGAAGATGTTGAAAGGCAAAAGTTTCTTTGCAATCTTGCATATTTGAATATATTTTTGTAACTTATCGATGATTGTCTGATGGAGTTTGGGATAAAATGTTTAGCTACAACCCACCCTTTTTTGGAAGACAGGTTTGGGTGAATAGTCCATTTATACCCAATTGTGACACCCTTACCTGGCATTAATAGTTAATCTGCTGATTGTAGAATTTTTCCAAAGCAGTTTTACTTGTACATTTACTTGTACTTTCCTTGCCTCCCTCCCAGCATTTCTTTTTATTCTCTTTTCTCTTTTTCATCAATTTCTTTTACTTTTTAAATTCAGTGAATTTGGCCATTAAACACTTAACGGGATGTTATTGGAGTTGTACCTGTTAAATAAAGGCTCAGATATTTTTTTATTACAGTGAATTCTGAACTTTTTGTGAGTGATTTGTACATAAATAACCCAACATCTGCATCTCTTACTTCCGTGTTTTCCCTTTAAAACATCTTATTTCCTTACAAAGTCCTTATTTCCTCCTGGTCTCATTGTATTTAACAACAGTAAAATATGATGAGGAGTGCTTTTCCTTTAAAAGAACTTCCTTTGGTTTAGCCAGTTTAGGAAATTGGTGTTTGTTACTGGTAGGTTGCTGAACCTCAAACAGACAATCCTTGGCAGGATCTCTTGAGAATTCGGACGTCGGGTCTTTAGGCCAGACCCTTAACGCTCCTGCCTACCCTCTGTAAGTCGCTTTAGATAAAAGCGTTAGCTAAATGACTGTAACAACAATTAATAATAATAATAATGTTGGACCATATTTAGTTTCTTCAAACGTTTTCTGACTTCTTGGAAATGAGGGAAGTTTAGCTTAACCCTCCTTCACATTACTGATTTCAGTGTTTTAGTAATGATCCACACCCGAATAAGGTGCAGAATATTCAGGAAAATGCATTTCTAAGTCCAAGATTTGAAATCCCTTTAAAACAGACATTTTGCTGCAAACCTCAGACTTGTTTTTGTAGTTGGAAGGAAATCAAAGCTTAATCAGCTCCCAAGCCTCTCAGCCTTGCTTCACCAGGAGGAACTTCTAGGCATAAAAATAGTCAGTTAGGCTCAACTGCTTGTTCCTATGGAGCAAAAAAGACACCAGCATTTGCCCTCTATCGACACCAAGCTGTGTCTGCCTTGTCAGCTTGCCCGAACTTCTCGCCAAACCTCATTTTAGCTGCTCTGCCAAAGGAAGAGGCCATATTCAGAGGAGCATGAAACAAGGTTGTTGGAGGAAAGGGCTTTCTATTTGGAATTGCTGTGGGAGTTCAGATCTTTTTGGTCCCAATTTCCATGATCCCTGCTTCCCAAAGCAAAGAGCAAAAAGAAGCAGCTTTAGCCCCCAACCCACAAAGCTGTTCATGGCCCCAAGAGAAACACAATGAAAACACCCAATTTCCTTTTTCCAAAGCTGACCCTTCCCATTTAGATGCTTAGCGTCAACTCGGGCTCAATTAAGGAGGTTGTCCCTTTATGGCTGGCACTTTGTATTCTCATGCAAGTGCCTCATTTTGTTGTGCCCACAGGGTCAAAGAGTAGGAGGCTGCAGAAAAAGCACTCCAGCACTGCCTCCCTCACTGCTGCCAATTTAACTTTGAATGCCCAAATGAATTGCAGGAATTGCAAATCAATTGCAAAGAGAAAAAAAAGAGGTTGCAAAGCTTTAAAACAACAAAATCTACAAGAAGAAAGACACTCGGCTGAAAGGACTTGCAGCTGAGCAAGAAAAGGGAAGAAGAGTTGTTGCAAATTCTTTGATCATAATCAAGCTGCTGCCTTCTCTTAAAGATTCTTCTTCTTCTTTAAAGATTATACAGCTCGCTCTTTTCGCTATGTGTCAGGTTTTATATGCGCTGTACTGGGAACTCAAAGAGACTCATAAGTCATTTGCAGCTATGTCTTAAAAGTAAGAAAATGTGGAGGAAAAGACTGGATATCTTGACTGCAGAGTGAGAGGGAGTTTAGCTTAGCCTTAATTTTTGTTGCTAAGCCAGACCGTGGCTTAATCTTTCTTTCTTACCACAACTCACCACAGAGTGATAAGGAGCAGCTTTTTGATGTGCACACAGTATTCTGATTTCTTTCCAAGTCCTTCACATTGAAATGAAAAGCGTTTCTCACTGTTTCTGGTCTGGGTTTTACACCCTTTTCCCCAGCAGAAGGAACAGAATATGGATGGGGATGAAGTAACTTTAACAGTTTTAACTATTTTCTTCTTTACTGAAGTCCTTGGAATTGTAATGGCTATAGATATTGGATGAATGGATGGATGCAATAACAGTCTGAGAAATTCTTCCTTCACTGCTACGCCAATTCATGCCAGCCTCTCAGCAGTGACAGTTGGTGAGGAGGTTGCAAGGGATTTGTGTTGACCTCAGGACTGAGCCTTGTGCAAATATCAGACAAAATGAGCACCCTTCTCGATTTATTGCACGAGTGAGAGCATCATCTGGTCATTATACCATCTGTGTTTGGAAAATATTGTCTGAGACTGTGAAATGCAGCCTGGGGAAGATGCAGCGGTAAGGCCATATTTACATCCAACGTGTGGAGCTGCAGAAAAGAAGCATTAACAGCCTGTCACCCAAAAGCAAATAACTTGTCAAGTACAATAATGTTGAAATGAACTTTTCTCAGTGCTGTTATTTAAACGAGATAAAATTATTTAACCCTTTGAGCCGTGCCCATAGTTTTTAAGCCTCTGCTCAGAAATTGCATATCTATGATGAAATGAGTAAATCTCTGCAACCACAATGTCTATTTGAATACAGTTAGAGTCATAGTAAAGGACGACTTGTGAGGTTTAAGATGTGTAAATATCTTTATATGTGTTACTGGTTAAGAAGAAATGACGATGGCACATGTAATGGTAAAGAAGGTGAGGTCTCCAAAATGGCCATATATGTTGCTGTTTATATATATATATATAATTGTTTTAACAATTAATAATAACTATATAAAACAGTAATAATTGGTACAGAATAAATAAATAAAATAATTATAATTTCTTTCATGACTGAATTAAATTCATTATTTCTAATGAAACAGTCATAACATCAGATTTCAGGGCAAAATTTAATGAATGAATTAATGACAAAATATTTTTTTTAAATGATTTTATTTACTTCTATTTTATTTATTTTTTTAGATTTGCAGGCGTTCTTCACTGTCACATGACTTGAACGTTAACAGTGTGATGCCGAAATGTAAATAAATTGCCATGACCATTTGGATGTAAGTCCAGGGAGCTGGATAGCTTTGTGTGAGTTACTACGTGTTGCTCTGATGTTTCAGAGGGAGTAAATCTGCTTATGGATGAAAGCCCACTTGTGTTGGTGGTGAAATAAGGCTGGGGGAGTTGGCGGGATGGGGGCTGGGAATCAACTGTAGATATCTGGCAGTGGCTCCTCTGTACTTGCTTTATATGAGGGGCACACCGAGCCACTTGTTCTTGCACTAGATGAGAAAAAGTTGTTCCTCAGCACTTTCCCATCCCCCATTATTGAAAGGACATTGCAGCAGGAATCGGTCCTCCCTGTGGCTATTTTGTTCCCATTTTTCTCCCCATTTTCTCATTTTTTTTCAGGATTTGGACTATTTCTCAGTCCTCTTTTCAGATTTCATTCTGTCCTCTCTCCCATTTCTTCCATTAACTTTGAAGTTCTTTGACAGTAATTCATTCTGTGTATGCATTCATCCTGATGGTTAAATCTAATATAAATACAGAGCGCCCTGCACGAGTCTTTTTCATGTTCAGTCTGTCAGTGTCGGACTCATCAGGTAGGAGGAGAAAGTTCGTGATGGTCAAAGAACTACTTTCTCTTTCCTTCAAGGTAAAATTGAGTGCATATTGTTTTGTGTGAGGAAATCTACTACGAACCTTTTAAAATTGAGGCAGCTGCAGCATTGAAGCGAGTGTGTCAGCATGAATTAATCTGATGCAACGCTGCTGTTATCGTAGAGGCTTCTCACATCCTTCTATACTATATCCAAGTGGCTGAGAGGGTGTATCAATATGTAGATCTACATCGTAGCGTTGGAATAATCATCATAGAAACAATAGCATCGATCCAAAATGACAACGTGAATCATTTGTAAATTTAATTTATGACATCAGCAGACATCAAATCACTGTCTGATAAATCGATTTATTGTGTCTTAACCATATTGGGATTTGTACCCCAAGTAGCTCAGTTTTTCAGGGTTTACAGGAATCTTTGAAGATAAGTACATGTTTAATTACCATAAACTTTAAATAACAGATATTTGCATCATCAACAAGGTTTGCACTTCCGCACTTATCTCAGGGGACAGGGTGTTTTAAAATAATTTATTTCCCCTGCTTTTATTTTAACCATAGAAAGCAGACTCTAAATTCATTTTCTGAGACATAAATTTAGCCTTCAAGTATGTTCCAGTTGCAGAACAAGTGGGGATGCAACAGTTTGTACGCTTCACAGTGAATGTTCTTAGCACCACAGAGATCATTCATACTGATGGAGGCCTTCGTTTAACCCTGATTTCTGCCTAAAGGACAAACCACTAATATGTTTTACTTGACTAAGAGCAAAACGCGTCTAAAATTAGAAAACAGGCGATTATTCACAAGAGCAAATCAGCAGATATTTGGCTAATTTTTGCAATTCATTCATGTAGAAAACGTTCAGTGCAAGGATTTGCTCAAGTGTGATGTGATAGCCATCAGCAACATGAGCATTAAATTTTAAGAAAACCTCTGTATTTCCTGAATTACATCAAATTAAAAATGACTCGTGCTATTCAGAAATTATCTTCTTTTTCATATTCATTCAGATCAAAATGACACGAGATTTCTGTCATTTCATGGCATTTGTTAGAAACATTAATAGGAAAATTGTGGTCATTTGGTTCTGTTTACATATCAGCACTGTTACAGGGAATATTTCAGGTTATTTTAACCCTTTAAATAAAAGTGTGTTGCAGGGTGATAGAAAGTGACTTGCACAATCCAAATGACTGTAACTATTCACGCTACCACTGAACGTCCAGTGGATCCGGAAAACCGATAAATGGACGAAATGGCGAGATTTAAAGGGTTAACTTTGATTAGTTGCACTTGTTAGAAAGAGGGATACTTAAGTCTCGCATTTTATGGACAGAAATTCTGTTCATGATTGATCTCTTGAAAACATTTGAAGTAGCCTAATGCTAATGCTATCAGGCTACTAACTAGCAGTCTTCTTATAGCACTCTGCTCTGTTGTTTCTTGTTCCAGTGAAGTATTAAAATTATTGTAAAACATCATTTCCAACTAATTCTGTAAGAATTTTCTGTGGTTGGAGGAACATTTTACACCCAGAAACAGCTACTTCATTGTTGTGCTATGTGTTTTCTAAATATAAAAAGAACATTGTTCCACATTTTATTGTTCAGGATGGAGCTGAGGGCAGTTGAGATGTCTAAAGCATAATTTTACATCATTATTATCTAAAACATCCCTGGTGGCAATTTTACATGCGATATGATTCCATCTTGAAACTGGACAGATTTCCAGTGATTTCTCTTCTTGGTTCAAACTATTTATGTTTATTATTATGTAAACTGACATCATCTTTGATCCAGAAAAAACAAGTGTAGTAAAAAGAAATACAGGACAACAACTTTCTCACACATATTCATAGAGTTTTGATGACTTTTCTTTTTTACATACACTTACACAGTGCTGCATAAATCTAGGGTAGTTCTGGGGTCAACATTCAGACTGGGTGAACCAGGGATTAAACCACCAATATCCTGGTTAGAATAGACTCCAGAGTAGCAACCGCATCCCACACAAATCCTTCTTTTCTCTGCTTTGGCATGGCTATTTCTGCTGTAATTCATCCTTTCTGCACCATCCTTGTCAGACTCCTGCTTTCACCGACTGGGTCCTTACAGCATCCCTGTGGCTTTATTAGCTCACATGTGTCTTTGAAAGTTGCTGCCATCCTGCCGGATTACACTATGGACAGAAGCTAATAGGTCCTTAGAGGGTCCAGATATTGCTATTAGAAACCCTTCCTGAGAAAAGCAGTCAGACTTCAGCTGTCTGTTTAACCCTGATTTGAGCTCATCTTTTTCAGCCTTGTCCTTATCTGTTGCATACGTCTACCCTCACTTTGAGCTGAATTCCTGGGGAATGCTGCTCGTCTCAGAAATTCAAATATCCTTGAGATGTGTACCAGCGCAGTCAGCCTCTATCATGCAGCTCTGTAACAATGTACTGTCATTATAATGTACAGCCTGCAGCCACACACAGAGAAAAAAGCTTGTGCAAAAGGTCGTTGTCATCATATGATACACTGCCTGCCCAAAAAAATAAAAGTCACCACCAAAACAAAAAAGGATGGCAGACTTATCTTTAAGAGATGGTGTCCAGGGGTTTATGCTTGGATGTACTTGTGGTGATGTTTAGCTCAGTCCAGCATGGTGGTCTCATCCTCTTTAAAAGCCATTGCTTTACATTTCCACATGACTTGTTCATACCAGCTTGTACTGTAAAATTTATGAGTTGGCTCTTAAAGGCTCTGTCCTGCTGAGCTGTAACCACACAGGCTCATTTCAGCCCTGGCACAAATGCTACCTTTAGATGAGCAGCTCTGAGATCTTTGGTGAGGTAAAGCGATTAAGAAAACAGCACTTATTTTGAGCTTCACTGTAAAAAATAAAAATTTCTACAGTTATAACATAAAATGTTTTGCATATTTTGTACTGTTCCACAGAAAATCACAACAGATCAAAGAAGGTATTTAATAGTCCACACATGAATACTTCAGCTTCTCTGTTTTAGCTGAATGTTGAAAATACAGCTATCATACAGTACTTTGTTAAAGTTTTAGCTTATAATCCATCATGAATTAACACCAGGGAAGCCTGAACCCTGCAGAGTCCTGAAATTAGTATCTTAGAGCTAGTGTGGGATAACACGGTAAGACAGCTTTAATCCACAGAAGAGATCTAAGTTCTCTGAGATGCTTGGAACAACTGGCCTGACAAGCATTTTATGTAATACAACTGAGTGCAAATGCACCAAAGAGGACTGTTAATTCCTGCCTATGAAATGCAAGCATGCATTCACTATTTTGTAAAATAAATCAATAGTCAATGATGAGCTGCAAAAAAGAGCATCAGTGATAGAAAGTATTCATTATAGGCAGTAGGGCTGACATTTTAAGCGTTGTCTGTGGTAATATAGACAAGTTTCTTTCCACCAGGTCCCAGTAGCTATTGGTTGTCTCCAGCAGCAGCTATGATCTGCCCGGTGTGATCTGGAATAAATTAGACTGGAGACATTTCGTTTCCACGTTGAAATCCGCACTATATTCGGCTCTATGGTGCGGCTTGACCACCAGTCCGTAGCTGTGGCGAAACATTGGACTGTAGCCACGTCCTTCACCACACCTTCACGACACTCATCATACAGGGCAGGAAGGGACACGCGATTAAAATAGTGACGAGATGGCAGTGATGCCGTTTGTCCAAATGGTTGATGAGTTTCTTAAATCCAGGGTTGTTCACTGTGTTAACTCAGCGCTGGGCTTTGCCGAGAAAAAGAAGTTGTTTGTTTATAACTTTTGTTATGTTTCTCTGTCTCTGGGAGCTGGTGGATTATTTAGTCGCAACTCACAAAAATGTATCTTATCTATTTATCTATTTGCTTGTGTCGCGTCATAAGCCCCCGTGTGCACGTCTACGTGAATGAGCGCAACATTTCACATGCACAAATGTCGCCCGTCACTTGGCTGGAGGAGGGCAGCGATTTCCGCCTCATCGCGCAAGTTCCATAGAAAATTTATAGAGAAGCAGTGACTTTGCCTCCCGTGTGTCCAGCCCATAACTTGAGATTTGAATCTGGAGTTGAATTAAACCAAAGCGGCTGGGACTGTGGGGGGAGTCTCCTTTGGCAATAATTGATGCATAACTTGTCCCAACAGTAAACACAGACTTAGAAGCATTGAACTATAACAGGGATCCTCAGTCCTGGTCCTCAAGGGCTGGTCTCCTGTGGGGTTTAGATGTTTCCCTGCTGTGACCCACACCTGACTCAAATCATTGGGTACCTGGCAGACTTGTACAAAGCTTGAAGCTCTGTATAAGTCTGAGTCTGAGTCAGGTGTGTTGCAGCAGGAAAACTCATAAAACCTGCAGGATACCGGCCATTGAGGACCAGTACCCAGGATCCCTAATCTATAGTGTTGACTTATCAACATGTAGTGACCAGGAGGTCAGAAGGGAATGATGGGAATAGACAGCCAACTCCCATAAATTACGTTTTTAAGGCCTACCACAAAACCCTTGTTTTTAATGTTGAATCTGCTTTGGACCTAGTTAGTGCCTGGGTAAAGTTGGAAAAACACAGTTAGGTGTTAAAATACAATGCAAACAACTTCACATTGCAGAACGCTGACATTTTCCATCAAGCTGTGCCGTAGTGACATATTCCACTGTTATGTTACATTGGGAGTCCTTAAACATCCAGCAGTAACAGCTTTTGGGGTAACCTGTTGCTTTCAAACCAGGGCAAAGAGCTACCAAGCATCGATTCATGAGCAGTTGGGTTTCCATTCACCAGCTACGCAGATCTGAAACAGTCCATTTAAAAGTGCAAAGACTAGACATGTTTAAAATTGTTGCAAGAGTAGATTTTTCACTGGAAACAAACTTTAAGGAAAAACAACAAGAGCAGTGAACATCCAGAGGAGGAAAATGTAGAGAGCACCTTTCTGGAAATATTAAAATCTCTGGGAATACCTGGGGTATTACATCTTGGAAGATGCTGGTCAGTCTTGAGAGCTTATGATTCGCCAGAAACATCTGGAGTCACCTCATTTTAATCTTTGCCAAGTCTGTTTCTGTTCCCTCTGATTCACATCATCTTGTCTTTGAAGCAGGGAAAGCCCACCTAGGGCAAGTTTTTTTCTATTTTTACGGTTTCATTTTGTCTTATTCACATTTTTCAAACACAAATTAACAACAGCGGTGGAAACCTGGATAATAGAGACAGAATTCTTGTTCCAGCTGTGATACTCAGCAAATGGAAGCATTAAGTTTAGTTGCTAGAAATTTAAACTGATTCATATAGTTTTAGGTGAACAAAACTCTATAGAAGCTCTTAGCTCAACATATTTTCTTCTAAAATTTCAGGTCAGGGAAGATGGAAGAAAAAAGAAATTGGGTTTTTTAGAGCAACTTTTAATCTCGAAGTGTCTGTTTCCTTTGGTGTATTTTTCATCTTCAATCTTTGAAAGTACCCCTCAAACAGAAGCTCAGCTGTTGGCTTTAAAGTAGAAACAACTTTAACTCCTCTGGACTGTTTCCGCCTATGCCATCTTCCCTTTTCTCCATCTTTGTGAGTGTAATTGCATTGAGAGGAGAGCCATCAGACAGTTCTCTATATCCTCGTCACCGAAAAGCACTTAAGTTGAGTTCTTAATCCCCCAAAATCTTACGGAGGATTTGTCGGTTTGAGGGCAGGAATTTTCTCTGCTTTACTTATCAGCTGTTATCAGGAAAGTCTTTGAACTCCGTCTTCTTTGTGCACTTGTGGGATGAGCTAATATGACAAAGTCTGGCATGTTGGTAACATACCTGTGCTACAGCCAGCTTTCCATTAAACAACAAGCTGATTAAACTGAAACAAAACCACCATCCCTTTATCTGTTTGCTTGTAGCTTTTTTCTTATCAGTTCTTTGCTCACAAACTCAAACCAAAACTTTTTAATTAAGCAATATTCAAAGAATGATCTCTGTGTGGTGCTGGAGCAACAATATTTCTTCACATCAAACAAGAGTTCATTCAATTATTCATGTTTTCTGTCTTTGTGTTATGTGCACAAGCACTTACGCCTGCCTCCTGCTGCGAATGCTCTGAAAACACAAAGATATATTTAATACGGCGCCGTTACCGCACTGCTTAGCGCTGCAGTCCTGCAACAATTAAATGGTTTTAGTAAAAAAAGAGAGAATGGCTTCCTAGTTAAGTGGGAAGGTGAGACAAATCAGAAATACAGTCATGCACGAACAACAATTATCCCTGGAAGAAAGCTGAAAATGCCTGGCAAGAAAAACCTGTTCTTTTCCTTAATTTATTTATTTTAGTTTAGCTCACGAGTTCGTGTTTTGTTTTCATTTTAAACACCACCGCAGTCGCGTTGCCATTTAGCTTAGAGAGGGAAAGTTTTCAGGACAATTCGTCTCCAGCTTGCTGTGCAAGACTTGCGGAAACCTCTTTAACTGTATTTACAATGATCAGAACTTTTCCCTTAAAAACGAAGTACGGAATTGGGCTATGTGTGTTTGATATCAGAATCTTTTTGTAGCTCCCTCGACCTACTTTTCCATGAGCTTCTGATGAGTGGGGGGGGAGGAGGGGGGGGGGGGGGGGGGGGG
>JBAMHW010000017.1:22296341-22307331 GCA_037177495.1 Rhadinocentrus ornatus | reverse complement strand
TTAGCTATTAGCAGTAGCTTGGTACTAAATACATGGAGGGCACGCTTGTAACTTATTGGCATAAAAAAATAATAATTGTGTAACGTTCTGTTCCTCATCACCTGACGGGACACTCAAACTTCACATTTATGAATCTCTGCGGCTTCGTTAGTCGTAAAAACGCTCTTAAACGGTGAGGCTCCAGTAGAGCACTACTAGGTTGCTTGTTATATATTAGTGCACCACTAGATGGGAGTAATTCTTACACACTGCGGCTTTAAGCAATTCAGTTATTTAAAGTATCAAATGTATGTGGGGTCTGTTGACATAATGTCTTAAGGTTGATTAAGCCTCCAGTTGGGTGTGCTGCCACCTATGTGTTTATAAACATTTAACTCTAAGCTACGAGAACACTTTCATTTGGATGGGACTGTGATTAGACTTTGGTAAAATACGTATTTATGAAAGCAATTCTTGATTTTTGCTAACAAAAAAACAAAATAGCTACACACTGTTCCTTGAATTCTGAACGAAGGCATTTGTATATATTGAATACTTTAAGAAATCTTTATATGCACATATTTTAATGTTCGGCCATTTTATTTAATGAAAAGCTTTAAAAAGAGAAGAGTTCCTGATCATTAAAACATGTAGACAGATATTTTTTTACACCACTGTTTTCCAATGTAGGCAGGATTAGAGTATCCAGGAGTTTTAGGCTAGTAACAAGCTATATTGCCATTGCTTTATTTCTTCAGGCCATGTTCTCACTGCATGCAAGTCGGATACAAATCGGACCTTTGGGGCTGACTGTCTGCTTTGTTATGTACAAGTTAAGTTATTGTATGTATGCAGCAGTAACGGTGTAGCTTTGTTGGCAAAACAGTAGCTTAATTCCATGTTAATAAGATTCCTCCCTGTTTGCAGATTTTTGTTCTCCTCTGGTCCTTCACAGCACTCTTCTAGTAGCAACATTGATTATTTGAATGCCGTTATAGATCTGAGGCTGTCAATGTGTTGCATTGTGAGTGATCCTAAACACACTTTAAAATCCTATTTGATCGATGCTGTAAATCTGGTTAGAAATTTTTTCAATCCACCTCCAAATTGTGGCTCGAAACACAGTTTCCGTTAAATCTTTCTGCTGTTAATGCTTGTTTGTGATAAATACATAATTAAATACACAAGAAATAATCTTTATCAAGCAATCTTGGTTTTGATTGGAGTTTAGGAAAGAAGTGCTTCTTCTAACACATTCTACCTTTTAAGAAAAAGTCGCTTGTCTCACAGCTTACATAAGTAATGCAGACTACAGACGCTTACATAAGCGTCAAATTACCTGCCATATCTTTCATTCTCCATGTGAATTGACCTCATCCATCAATCCCACCCTCACTTTAGAAATGTTCCCCCTTGTTATTATTGAAGCGCTTTCTGAAAGATAACCCAATGGGAACGTGTTTCAGATGAAGCATTAATGGAGTAGTCTGGCCCATAAGCTCAATATTATAGTCTACCTGGCAGAATATCCCCATTGAGCTTATGAAGTAATTCTCTACACAACAAAAGACCATGATGTGCTTAGTCGTACTTGCATTAGAATGAGATGTCCTTGCTAACAATAATACATTTAATTTTAGTTTGAAAAATGAGAAATACTTAAAGTGGAGGGTTGAATCACAAAATGAGCCGTTCTTAAAGGATTTTATGTTAACAAATCTGTTTATTTGTCTTTAGCGTTTTGTATTTGAAAGGCACTTTTTCATCTAATTTTCCCAAAGAGGAGATGCATGTGGAGGTTTTTCTGATGTAAAATGTTTAAAACAACTTAAGGAGCTGTCAGTGGAAATTAAGATGCAACTTGTTTCCTTTCAGGTCAGGCTTCTCTTCTTTTTTATTCATGAGTGTCAACATCCATGCAAGACTGAGCACACTCAGAGACTTGAGTGCCATTTTATTAATATGACTTATTGATATCATCAGCAAAAAATTCATAATGTATGAAAATCTGACATGCTATTGTCTCCCATCAGTTAATCTTGTAAAAGCAGACATTCAATTCTTCCATCTGCTGACACAGTTGCTTCGAAGAATTCTTTAAGAGGTATTTATGGCTGTATAAGGTATTTATTAAAGAACACAATATAAATAGATTTAGATGTTGCATTGATTTATGTGTGCGTGATGAAATTAGTTTTCACATTATTTAACTTGCCTTTTAAGTGAGTTTCATGGCAAGAAAAGAATGGTGGAAAAGAATAGTTATTATTTAATATGATTTGTTCTATCCTCTGTTTTTGTAATCAGAGGAGTCTCAGAGCTTCAGCAAGTGTAATGATAAAGAAAAAAAGCCAGATGCCTTTAAGTAAGAGCCACAAGATGTTGACTACAGAGGGACGAATTTAAAAGCAGGCATCATGACCCGAAGACAAATATCAAATGTTTTATGAGTAAAGTTCAGAAAACAGGACAGATGCAGTTTTTTCTAAAATCTGAATCTAAAGTGATTTTTTTATCAGTTGATGAAGCTGATAAATCTGAATTACTTTTAAAATGGTATTTCTTTTTGTCTTTGTGTATGTGTGTGTGCTTACCACGTTGTTTTGTGTTTGTGTGTGTTTAGGTCAGGTTGAATAATTCATCTACTTTATGTGTGTGTCAGCGACTGGAGCCTTCATTATTGATGTGCTGTGATGCTGCACACACTTGATATTAAGTCAATGAAGACCTCAGGGATGCAGGCACATCATGTTAAATTCACTCATGTCAAATACAGTATCAGCAGCAATGTCCTATCATGCTTTGGGTTATTTTGCTTCACCATTTAATGAGAGTTGATCTTTCTCTTTTAATTCCACCTTTAAATATTCTGTGATTGTTACATTCAATTTTACTTTTATTTCTTTGTAGGTAGGCAGCAGTTCAAGCTTTATCTTGCGGTGTGGCATGGCTCAGCAAGGTAGAGCGGCTATCTTGTAGCCTGAGGGTTGCCGATTTGATCCTCGGCCAAGACGAGTTCATGTCGAGGTGTCCTTGGGCAAGACACCGAACCCCTAGTTGCTCCAAATGGGTTGTGGTTGAGCGCCTTGCATGGCAGCTTCCGCCATCAGTGCGTGAATGTGTGTGTGTGTGTATGTAAAGCGCTTTGGATTAAAGCGTTACCATATTACCATTTAATAACTCCACCAGTTGCTTGTTACACAGAAACTAATCAGCCAATCACATGGAAGCAACTCAACTCATTGAGGCATGTAGAAATGGTCAAGACATCTTTTTGAATTAAAAGCTAAAAAAGGGGATTTAAGGGATTTATACATGCAAATATCACTAGGAATAAGGCCAAGCCCAGAAAAGTCTCCCTGATATTTTTTTTTTGTACAATAAAATCTAAGTGCCATTTGTAAATTAAATGCTGCTTGTAGTGCTTGACAAACAAGCTAATATAACCAAATGGACTGCAATGTAAAATCTTGCCAATGTCTATCCAGAGTAATGGGTCTTGATGCAGTTCTGTCTGAGGGATCAGACATTGAGTTGCCCAGCTTAGGCCACAGACTTACCCTTTAAGCACTAAACTCGTCCAGATTGCTTAAATTATTTAATGATATTTTGCTCTTTAGGGGGAATAATATGCAAATTATCTAGTCTTTCTTTAAGAAGCATTGTTTTTAAACGTTTAATGGATTTTTTATATGCATTCATTAAAAATAAAATTGAGATTTTTTGCCTCTCAAAGACTCAAATTATGATTTAAACTGCTTGAAGCATACATAATCATTTTCTGCATCATTATTATCCCAATGTGTCCAAACTAATAGAGTCTATGAATGCATTTTCAGTCAGAGAAGTATCATTGTTGGGCTAAATGTTTTTTTTTTTTCTTTTGTCTGCCAATCCAGATTAAAGATGGTATCATCAACATAGAAGTTTATAAACATTCTGATTATGTCCTTGCACCTTGTTTTTTTATCCAGTTCTGAGAGATGACTTCCGTCAGACTCCCAGTGACGTGGTGGTGGCAGCAGGCGAGCCCGCCGTCATGGAGTGTATCCCTCCCAGAGGCCATCCTGAGCCCACCATCTCATGGAAAAGAAACAACATTCGGGTTAATGATCGAGATGAACGGATTACTGTGAGTAACTTCTGGACATAGCCAAGGAACCAATCCACAGTGATAAGCCATCTTCTGATAACAAAGTTTTCCAGGTCTATGCAATAATTCCAAGTGTATTAGTTTTGTGGACGATGACTTTTCAGTCAACTTAATTCTTAAAATTTCCACGTTGAACTCATTTGTATTAAGGAAAGTGCAGAGTTTCAATCATTGATTGAAGCACCTGCTAAAAGAATCTGAGCCCTGTTCACAGTGATAATGGAGTGCAAACATGTCTATTGAAGTGCATTGATTGCTGTTTCACTGAATCCTTCAAGCTGCTTGCTGAAATAACTTGCATGCAAGCTTCTGACTGTATTAAAAACAGATCTGCACACTCACTGTCGGCATGCACAGGGGATGAAACTAATGATCTTGCAAGGACAAAAGGAGAGAATCCTGTCTTCCTCATTGGAGCAGAGGTGGAAAAAGAGGATAGTTTTCATTTAATTACATTACAGTCATTTAGCTGACGCTTTTATCCAAAGCAACCTACAATGGTTAGGCAATAGTGTAAAGGGTCTCGCCTAAGGACCCAACTGGAAGGTGTTAATGTTCATCCCCTGGGGGATGTGAACCCTGCTCTCCCACATGTGAGACTGATGCTCTACCAAATGAGCTAACCAGCCTAACCCAATCACAAATAATCTGGCATAGCTATTGTGCATCTCCACCCTGGTTCTTTCAGACTTCTACGGAGGAGGATTTTACATGTTTCTAACTAGAAATATTACAAGTTAGCAAGGGGTGTGCAATGCTAAAGAGGTTTTAAAAACACAAGCTTCTCACCCTGCTTCCAACTGTAAAACAATACAGTCATAACACCACACTAAGAAGGATTATCTTCCTTCAGGTAATTAGATTACTGAATTAATCCTCTTAAGCTCCACCGTGAAAATTTGGTTTTAAAATATGACATCCATAAGTTTGTTTTATAATCTCTGGTTTTAAAATGATCCTGAATGTTGGAAATTGCATCCACACACTGCACTAAATCATCAGCTGATGAATCAATACAAGAGTTTCTATAGCGAGTGGCCCAAAGCTACAGCTATTGGCAAATAATGTACGGACTAGGAGGACAGCCATATCTCAAAAAGGACTGAAAAAGTCTGTGTAGCTTCTGTCTTGACCAACATGATTCCATTTCCTGTTTCCAATCTGTCTCTGTTTGTCTACTCCTTGTACCCTTTCCTCCTCTATCTCTCTCCTTTTCCACTTCCTGTTACTTACCTCTTTTTCAGATCCGTGGAGGCAAGCTGATGATTTCAAACACCAGAAAAAGCGATGCTGGGATGTATGTATGTGTTGGAACCAACATGGTTGGAGAGAAAGACAGTGATCCTGCTGAGCTTGTGGTATTCGGTGAGTCATTTTAACTTTGAATACGTTCAACTAGGAAAGCAATGTGCGAAAGCAGTAATCTGTACATCTATAATCATACAGCTCTTTAAAACTATTGAAAACCATTAAATATGTTTAAATAAGAGTGGAAATCATCATATTAATCATTTGTTATGATCATTTGGGCTGATAACAGACATTTCTCTATTTTTGTAATGTTTTAAGCCTAAAAGACTGTTAAGGGATGCTCTTTTTCAACCTTTATTCCACAAGAAAGTCTCTTCAGCACACCATCACTGTCTCTCGAGATGTATTCTCCACTGAGTTGCACTTTCATTTCCTCGCCTGCTGACGGAGAAGTAGATGAATGTCTTCTCTCCCAGCTGCCGTTTCACTTTACTCTTTTGACCTCCCTTCTTTTTTCTCCCGTCCGACTCTGCTCTTTTCTCTGTGACAGCGTGAGCCTTTTATTAAAAAAAAAAGATGTGTTGATCTCAGGGAGCAGCACAGCTGTTGCTTCTCCAACACGCCGCAGTGCAACGGCAAAACAAGTTTTGGAAATGCATTTCTTCAACTTTTCCTTTAATATTTATTTATTTATAAAGCATCTATGAGATTGACACTTATGTGCTAGTTTATGCATCCATCCATTTTTGTCCCTTTATCATCGGCTGCACACTGAGCTCCACATGCGGTCGAATTTCTTCAGCCTGTAAAGATTTTTAAAACCCATCGTGGTCATGATAAGAGCTTACAAGGCATATTTGTCTTGCTGGGTATACAATGTAATTGTGTTGTATTGATTCTTACCTGAGTAACACTATTAGTGATGAGTGTGGTCACAGTTTGTGCTGCTGCAGGCAAAGTAAGGATTTCTGATAAAGTACAGCAAATAAGCAGGAGTTTGTAGAAGTGATTAATTCCAGGGTGTGTCTAAGTGAGTCTTGATCTGAGTTAAGACAAGTTTCCAGGTTTGGCTTGGACCCAGATAAAATATTAAGATTTACTTTTAGCTCTGGTGCAATGCAGTCGACATCCATGTACCTCCAGCTCCTTTTTCTGCCTCATTTCTCTTTGAGTTCATGCTTTGATTCTTTCTTCATGGCCATCTTTAGAGACTGCTCTGATGAAAATTCAAGGGCAGCAATTTTATCTAAGAAAATCATCACAAGATGTTTTAGATTTACCCAAGCTATCCCACTAATGTTATATAGTTTACACAATGAAAGATGGACTAATGTGATAGAAAAAGCTAGAAACAATTTTAAATTGTCTGTTTCAGAGAGGCCCGTCTTCACCAAACAGCCAGTAAACCAGGTGGTGTTGGCAGACGATACGGTGGACTTCTACTGCGAGGTGCATGGAGACCCGACTCCGACTGTCCGCTGGCGGAGAGAGGAAGGGGAGTTGCCTCGCGGCAGGTAAAACAGAAGCAACATCCATGAGGAATCCACAAAATCTTTTTACTTCAATAAAAAATCAGTGCAAAGGATAAACATTTTTCACATGATTAAGGCAACAAACAACAAACAATCTTTCCAAAATGTCTTTGTACCGACGAGAACAGAAAAAAAAAGAAAACAATAGAAAAGGGAAAAAAATCAACGCAGCTTTCTTTTTAGGCATCATTAACTGTTATTCCTCCACAACTGATACAAAACTTTCTAACATGTCTAATGACAAACCGAAAGACAAATTTAAAGCAAAGCTAGCCAGACATAAAGAAACCAGTTTATAGAGCCTGTTTACATGCACCCCAAAAATCTGATTATTATCCAACTTCTGGAAACAGACTAATTTAATTTTTTTTAATGGTCATGTTAATGGGTTGACAGTTTTGTGTCCAAATCACAAGCACTGCAAAATGTGAAAGTAGGCATGCATATAAGCTGGGCGATCAGTATATCCCAAAACCTCTGTTTGCTCTCTACAAACATATACACTAAAATGCAAGTTTAAAGAAAAAGAAATAATCTGTTTGTATAAAAATCTCTGCTGCTGTTTGCATTAGAATGAGAGATGCAAATGCAGAATTAAAATGTTTTGTAGAATATCTAATGTAGCGTGGACAGAGCCTTTTCAGCTTCAAGCTAGAAAGCAAATTTTCTGCATGAAAGTATGTTATTACTTTTGGATACATTAAAGAAAAAATTAATGCTCATGATGAACAGCTTATTGGTTTACCAGCTATCTTCTGTGCATAAAGATTGTTTCTATACTACCTGTGCACAGGATCTAAATTGGGCTGAGGCTCTCCAGAGATCAGCATATTGTGGTGTTTGCATCATGACACTGTGACTGTGTTCCTGTGAGTCCTGCTCTCTCGCTCTTATTTTGATGATGTGATTGGATGAAACTTTAATGATCTCTCTAGGGAAATAAGGCCAAATGTTTCCTTGATGTAAGCAGAATTTCTGCTCTATTTATATTTCTGGTCTATATTTCCCCCCATTTGCTTGTATATGGGTTTTTGTTTTCAAAATATTTGTTTTTTGTTTAAGAGTATTGCTCTTGTATAACTTTGATTTAGTAAAATACCTCAATGTCTGTTGATAAGCTTTCTTAAAGTACCAATGAAATAAGATACTAGCAAACTACTGGAGGTGCTACCCAGTACCTTGCTGCTACAAGTTGTAAGTGGACTGGACAAATGTACTGGACAAACTGCAGTGATGAGCAAGCGGAGTTAGTCTCAAAGATGAGTAAGCAGGTGCAAGCCACCAGAATGACTACACAGTTGCTAGTCTAACAGTTGTAATTCAACCCAAGTGACTAAGTGCTAGCAATCACAAGCTAGTATATATCACCTCCGAAACAAGAAAATAGAATGACAAAGAGTTTATTGCTAATGGTGATGCTTTAACCTGGTCAGGTGAGCAGGCACTAGCCACAAGGATAAGTGAGCAGGCATTAGCTGCTGGCAGCTGGGATTTGGACTTGCTAGCCACGGTGTTTACTAGCAACTAATACTATGGATTTGTCTTTGTCAAGTGAGCAGGCACAATGTATTTGCAGATGGATCTCTGGCTGGCTGAGTAAGTCGATGCTAGCCACAGTGAAAAGTATAGGGAGCTAGCCCCAATGATGAGTGGTCTGGTGTTGGACGCCTTGTTGACTGACCAGTTGGTAGTCACCTACAGTTGTAATTCAACCCTTTACCAGTTACTTTTCCAAGATACAGGAACAGTTGCTTGATGCTACCAACTGGGAATCTGTTTAGTCAAGTGAAGGCTACCAAATGAGTAAGCAGGTCGTAGTTGATAACAGGGATTTGGCTTGGATGGTGTGGGGAGATCTGGGTACCCAATCAGCATTTCATAGATCCTCATTCAGAAAAGCTGAAGAGTTATCACCAGGCCATCTTAAGGCCACAAAAGGGTTTCTTTTTTTATTGTTAGTGAAAACCGATGCATATTTGGGATTAATTATTGCTGGAGTAAAACTTCAACCATACTGCAGCTCATCAACTTTTAAATAAGAAAATCAACAGTATTGTTGTTGGTCTGGTGCTGACTGCAATCACTCATTAAGTTTTCAGAACACAGATTTGACATGTTGTGCTAAACCATTTCGTCTCCTTGACCTTCCAGATTTGAGATCCGCAGTGACAACAGTCTGCGCCTGAGCCAGGTGCGAGCAGAAGATGAAGGCACCTATACTTGCGTATCTGAGAACAGCGTGGGTAAAGCTGAAGCATCGGGTACCCTCCAAGTGCATGGTAAGACACAGCTTACACTATTTCATTCACTCAGAAACACACACACAAAAACAAATGCCAGACATGGGTATCAGAAATGATTCAGTAGAATCCCACCAGTTTTGCTGGAAAGAGACATAATTAGCTGCGCCAGCTGGCTGCAAAGTCACTGTGCTGGTGTTGAAATTTGAATATAACTTGAGTGATTTGCAAAATATACACAACATAAAAAAAACAGTATGAATGATGCCACAAGCTAAATTAAGTACTAGAGGGATGCAATTTTATTCATTTAGTTCTCTCTTTTTTTTGGGCTCTTTACCAAATTCTTTGAAACTTGAGTGGAGGCAATCCTACACTGGTAAATCTTTCACTTGTTCTACAAATGTGTTTTTAACACTAACTGATCAAATAATTTGCACAGATGGATGGTTTTTGCTGTGCAAATGGTTTTTCTGCATCACAAAATGCCCACATTTCACCCACCAGCAGCTGTCTCATTTAACTGTCCGTCCTTGGGTGATTATATTTTGGTTATTTTTGTTGGCAGACAAGTGCTGGAGCAAAAATCTTTACACCAAAGGCTGTCTATTAAGAAGGGAGTGAGTGAGAGAAAGAGAGACTCTGTGGCTGCTGAAAACTTCCCATATTATTCCAGTGGTAACATGATGTCAAGTGAAGCTAAAAGAGAGATAAAGTGAAAAATGGATTTTAGGGTCCTTTTAAGTGTGGACTTGACATCCCTCTGGAAAGAGAATTGAGATCAAAAAGCATTGAAATTGCATTAGAATGAAGTTGGTGCCTAGAACAGAGGAGCTTGGAAGAGAAATGTGTCATTCCTGATGATAAAAGGGAATATTTACTGCTTTATTCGGTACAGTCAGGAGGGCCCTATTTACAGAACTCTGGTACAGACACTGCTGACATGTGTCAATATGCTCACATACTCAATCTAAACAAATGCACTGACAAACACAGAGTTTGTATTTGTTGTTGCAGGAGAAAACACACTCTTGTAGACATACACATTGTGCATTTAACTAATAGAATTTTGCCAAGTCATTCCCAGCAGCAGCTTTTAGGCTAATGGAAATTGACTAGGGTTGGTTTATGTGGCTATAGTATTAGAGATAATAGGAATGCTACATACACACATACACAAACATAAAGTAAATGCACAGATATTCTTTTACAAAACCACAAATCAATCAGAATTAAAACATCTTTGCCTGTATGTCCATATTGAGTCAATCATACCTACTACTGTGTTCCTTTAGGACAGGGGTGTCAAACTATATTAGATACACTACAATTTGATTGTAACTGGGCCAGACCGGTAAAAAAAAACTGGCTTATAAACTTATAAATAACTCCAAACATTCCCTTTATTTTGCTGTAAAGATGTACATTATCAAGATGTTTACATTTAATAAACAATCCTGTTAGAAAACATTATGAACAATCTGAAATTTCTTTAAAAAAATAAATGCAATTTCAACAATATTTTGCCTCATTTCATCATTTACATGTGCAAATCATAATAGATCTACAAAATCACAAAACATTTAATCACATTTAATAACTTTTGAAGGGCTAGAAGCTTGTATTTTAAATATACATACCTGTACCTTTCCACATTTGTGTAGTTTTCCTGACCACCTGAACTGACTCACCTCATAATACAAACTTAAGTCAGTTATTAACTAAGTCTAACGTAAAAACAAACAAACACACACACACACACACACACATATATATATATATGTATATATATATATATATATATATATATATATATATATATATAAGTCTTATAA
>JBAMHW010000017.1:22272258-22291275 GCA_037177495.1 Rhadinocentrus ornatus | reverse complement strand
CATACGATAACATTAGCTGTTAGCAGTAGCTTGGTACTAAATACATGGAGGGCACGCTTGTAACTTATTGGCATAAATAATTATAATTATGTAACGTTCTGTTCCTCATCACCTGACTGAACACTCCAACTTCACATTTATGAATCTCCTAGGCTTCCGTAGCCGTAATAACACTCTTAACAGCGAGGCTCCAGTAGAGCACGACTCGGTGCTTGTAATATATTAGCGCACCACTAGATGGGAGTAATTCTTACACACTGCGGCTTTAAGCTCTGACACTTTAAAGCAATTTCCAGAAAATTGGGCATTAATCAAATTAATAGAGTTTTATTGCTTGTAAAGAGAAAGTGTCTGTTAGAAAATGTGAGATGTTATTAGATTTGACTGTAAAGATTTGGTAAGGATGGTTTTCTGGGATAGAAAAAATTAAAACTAGACTGGGAATTGGTCCAAAGTAAACATGAGGAACTATTCTGCAACTTAAATGGATTTAGTGTTTGCTTCGGTTCATGTCTGTTCAAATGAAATCAAACTTTATTTATAAAACCTTTTTAATACAATTTTAATATATATAAAACCTTTTTATGACGTTTGTACTTGATCTCAGCCACTTCCCTAGACTGAAGTTTTATCTGCATTGATAGCAGCTCATCAACCCCCTTTTTTCAGACTTTTCTCTTTTTTTTAAGCGAACATTTGGTTCCCATCACAGAAGAAATACACAAACACTTAGAGATTAAGAACTTCACACTCTGACCAGATTTCCCTCCTTGAATCTGACAGTTCTTATCACAAATGCTGTGAAAATCTGACTTGCAGCCCTAGTCTATTTTTACTTCCCTCTTAGCATGTAAGCTCTCTATGCATTCTCCAGTTTTTGCAATACCTAGCATCTGAAGCAGATCTCCAGACGCCGTTGGGTTCCTGTCTGGGTTTTGTTCTTTATTTAGGCCATATGCAATTGACTCCCCTGACTTTTGCGTCTTTTTCTCATTACAGAATCAGTAGCAACTTCCAGGATACTGGAGAAACTGCACCCATATTGCACTTTAAAAAGCAGTAGTTGTCAAACAATAAATAAATAAACAGCAGCTCAGAAACCTAAATAACTCTACAAGTAACATCTAGGCATTGTTTGCTGATTTGTGTCATGTATATTTTAGCTGCTGTGTTACAATTCATATTCCCATTTACATCCCATGTGACGATGCTAATGTTTTTCCCTGCCCTATATCTAAGGCTCGGTGTCGCATCGAGCACACCCATTATTGCTAATTATTTATTACAGCCTCAGGCAACGTGCCAGCTTGCCTGCTCAAATCAAACACTGCTTTTCTCCACACAGGGCTGAGTGGCGCACCAAAAAAAAAACAAAAACGGCACGTTGATTTTTAGCTGTCACATATTTGTGATGAAGTTGTGTAAGGCTCAAGGGGAAACACTCACAAATGGTCTTTGTTGCAGAAAGTCGTTATATTACACCCTTTTCCCTCTGTTTATTAATCATAAATGTGTGTACAAAGTTGAAGATGCATTACATAAGAAGTGAGTATTACACTGCATTTCTTTAATATTTCAGGCCTTGCATCAGTCTTAACAGGAAAACTTTCCTTGTATTATATGAGGAGTGAAAGGGGGCAGGGGGCTCCATTCCACCGGCTCGTGTTCACATGCTAAACACGAAAGGGGGGGGGGGTTGACCTTTAGTGTTAGCAGGGGGTTGCATGTTTGACCTCAGGACATGACCCTGACCAGCTAAGCTAAGACCCCCCTCAGCAGTGATTTATCCGGCTGTTGACACATAGATGCGCCTCCTGCTGTGCAGAGGGGGCCCTTGGTGGAAGTAGACTTTAAGACTTGAAAGGGTGGGGTTTAAAATTTGTATCCAGGGCGTGAAATTAAGCTTGCATGCTCAATCAGGTAATTCGGTGGTAGAGATTGAGAATATTTCAGTAATTTGAATGAAAATGCTTTTTAGCCCTTGTGTGCTGTTTTTCTTTACTCAAGCAGCTTCTGATCCACAAACTGGTCTTATTGGACGTGCGTCATGTCGGAAAGCATTTCTCAGAGTGTAATTGCTTTGGGCTGACAAACTGAAGTGAAGTTGGTTTGTGTTTGAACGCAGCTGCAGAGGAATCCCAGACTTTAAAAGGCTGCATTTGCAAGTCAGAAATGTAGTCGGTCCATCCTGGTCGAGGTTTTGTTCTTTTTTTTCTTTCTTCCTTCTCAGAACATCAATCATTGGATTCGAACATTTGAAGTCAAGAAAGAGCATTTCATGTTTACTTCAGTGAAAACACGCTGCGAGGAGGGTATGATTATAAGATTTTGGTCTCTTCTTTTAGCTTCTTGTTTTTGCAAATTGAACTTTTTGCATAAGAAACAGCGGAGGGAAGGTCTTTCTCTGAGACTGTTGTTTCTGTTATTTTCCTCTCTGTTGGGAAGCTTTCTCTTTCTCTGTGTTTCTATGCTAATGGGAGTGAGAATGAAAGAGAAGGAGATCAGGTGGGAAGATGAGAAATCAATTAGGACTGTTGGAGGGCATCATTATGCATTCACACCCTCTCAGTGGAGGAAGGTCTGTCACTTTGCTACAGAATCAATAGAATTCAAAGAGCGATGCTTGTGTGTGTGAGCACGCACACACAGGGATGAGGAACAGATAGAAAGTCAGACAGCTTACCATGTGTCTGCAGCCTGCCCTTCATGGGTTCAAAGACATCTTATTAGCCTGATCGGAAAGGTGACCCACAAACCTGAATTTAGGTCTTTGCTGATCTTTTTCAGTGCAGCACAAAATAGATCAAGGCCTGTGTTTCAACCAGCAATCATTTATTTGGATATATAAAAGCCAAACAAAGAAGGTGGCACAAGGCACTAATTTGCTGTCCAGAGGCTATTTTTGACCAAATAATGACAAGGACTGGAGTTGTGGGAGAAACGGTGAAAACACGACTAAAAACACTTTGTTTTCAATGTGGTCACAGTTTTTCTCAGTAAACCAATCGAAGATTTACTATCCTTGCTTCTCCAAAGAGAATTTATCCAAAATATATCACATGTGGTTTTATCCAACAGAACTGCTCCTGGTGTAACAAGAACGGGTTAAATGCAGAAAGGAATTTCACAGCTGCGATTAATAAAGTATAATAGGACTCCACACAAAGTGGGAAATAGGTAATGATTTATTGAAACATGTTTAAACATAACTGTAAATACAGTAAATCAATATATACTATAAATACATATGAGACTAAAACAAAGTTGTACAATTGTAGAAGAACTTGGAAGTGCATGATTGATACGAGCCTGAACCCTCTGCAACAAGATTTCTTGTAGTAGTCTTCAGGAGTACTTCTCCAGGCTCTTTAAAGGACTTTTCAAAGCTCTTCTTTGGGTGTTGACTGCCTTCAAGATGATCCCACACTGCTTCAATAATAATTGGGGTCCGGACTCTGGAGAGGATTCATCCCTCCCTCAGATCTGTTGCCACTGATTTTCAGTCCAACTCTTGTGTCATCTGGGACACTGCAGCCTTGTCTCTCCATTTCCCTTTCTTAAGAATGTCTTCTTGACAGCCACCTTTCCATGGAGACCATTTATGATGAGTCTTCAGCCAACAGTAGATGGATCAACTAAAAGTCCATTGTGTCAGCTCTTTGCTTGATTTGTTCCTCTTTCTTCTTATTTTTTTTTAACCTAAGCTTTATTGTTTTTGAGTAAAAGGGGAAAGAACTGTGATAAAAATACTGTATATATCAATAGTAAAAAAAAAAAAAAAGACAGAACCAATTTCATTTTAGAGTTTAAAGAACATGAAACCACTGAAAATGCTGCAGTATACATGCCAGGCCTGTACAGGGCGCTGTAATGCTGCCACAGAAATGAAGACGTGGATCGTGTAAACTCGAGCAATGTAAACAAACATACAAAAAAAAAAAAAATGGTGAAGAATCAAGCTGAAAGGAAACATTTATGTGAACTGTGTGGATTTTACTGTCAGTCACATCACGCTCAGCAGCCTATGCAGCACAAACACACACTGATCCTCCGTCGGCTTCTGCTGGAGCTTCCGCGTGCAGGTTAATGGAGAGGTGGGCTATGTGTCATCAGTGGAAACAAAACAGGACATTCTCAGATTTTTGCTATTTCAAAAATGAGTTTTCAGCTTCCCAAATGCTTGCTCCATGTGGATAAAACATCCAAACAAGAAACAAAAACTTAAGTGGATACACCTAATCTCATCTCCATGGGGACATGGCCTTAGTAAAGGACGTCAAGGATCAGGTTAGCAAAAAAAAACTGGATTAAACTCTACAGATAAAGCTCTATATGAAGCCAAACATAGCGAGATATGTACTAATTTACATCCCCGTAGATTCTGTCTCAGTATTTTAGAGAAGTTGGGAATATATTAGTCATATACACAGTTTTCCACGGCTGTTGTTCCTTATTAGATAGCTGTTAAATGAGATGCAGCCCTTTCTATGGAAATCATTTCCAAGAACAAATGCAGCCATAGTAAGTTTTAATTGAAAGTTGACCTGCATCCTTCCAGTTCGTTGCAATCAGCCTTTTAGCCATCATTAATCCAGTTCTCAGAATTTGTTAGTGAACTTCGGACGAAACTCGTTTAACGTTACTGATTTTTTTTCCAAATAGAAAGCGAATGATCAGCCAAGTTTTCAGCTAAGAGCTCTATGGGAATCACCGTGTTTTTCTGCCTGTCAAACTCTTATCTTTGGCATTTTTTATAGATGTAGCAAAGGAAATAGGAACAAATTACGTGTCTTTGTGGCAGGCTGCTGATAACAGAATCCTTAAAGATACTATTCAAATTTGGTTATTTGCAATGTTTTCTGTTATGTGTAGAAGCAACACTGGCTCCTTTTTTTGTTCATATGCAAAACAAATCTAAAGGAACAGTACAGTACCAGAACATGCTTCATCCTTCATTTGTGTAGGAAAGAAGAAGCTAAGCAAGCAGCCTACCCACAAACTGGTGGTACGGTCTTATCTTGTCTTACTTTATGGTTTTAATGTTAGTGATGAAAAACATTTTGTAAAATCTATTAAAAACCTCTGTCGAGAATCACATCTTTTTGACTGAATACATCTCGGGAATGCATTCAGATTTCTAAGCTGGAAATCTCTGTATTTGTTGTGAATCTTCTTCTGTTGTTGCAGACCTGACAGCAGAGGTAATGTCTGACTCTGCTGCCAGACTGCAGGAAATATGTAATAGAGGTGAGATGAGGGTTCACACAGCACAGCACACAGCCTGTAATCACACTGTAGCAAGACTCCATGGAATAAAACTGTTGTGTTCTCTCTCCTCTGGCTTCCCATTTTCTACTGGATTAATATTCAAATTGATGGTATTTAAAGGAAAAATATTATCGAGAAAATGTTTTTCTTTGTCCTTAAAAGCATCTATTTTGGTGTCTGAAGTCAGGACCAACTCAAACACTCAGAAAAACACAACCCTGGCATTTTGGAGTCACATTCAGTGAGCTGTGAGATTTACAGATTAAAGTTGCATCATTCTGTAAGGTTATCCAGCCTCCTCTTTCTGCATCTGCACCTAACTTTAAACTACAAATAAGACTGCAAACACTTTACCTCAGAAGTGGAATTCTTGTTTTTGTTTTGCTGTTTACGTCTGTAGTTGTTTGGTTATCTTAACTGAACTGAACAGGAGAAATAAATGAAAAGGGGGTCTACAGTACTTTAATTGTTTATGTCCCGACAAGGTAATGTGACATCAGCTTGACATTATTTA
Organism: Rhadinocentrus ornatus; assembly: GCA_037177495.1. Taxonomy (NCBI): domain Eukaryota; kingdom Metazoa; phylum Chordata; class Actinopteri; order Atheriniformes; family Melanotaeniidae; genus Rhadinocentrus; species Rhadinocentrus ornatus. Next base: position 22,285,493 of record JBAMHW010000017.1, on the reverse strand, counting down.
TTGTACTAGTACTAGTACATACTATTTGGACGTTATAAATTTAGATTTGTACTTTCACTTCATTTGTTACTGAATGGATCAGCAGCACAGCACCCCCGGTGTTGATTGTTTGTAATAAACTTTATTTATCTTAACAGACGTACAACAGACGTACAACAGAAATGCAGCCTCTTGTGATACAGTAGAATAAGTGTTGGGGGAAAAAAGCTATTTTAACAAACACTTTACATAAATAAAACAAGAAAATCATGATGGCAGCAGGAATAAAACAAATGAAGTTAAAAAATCTATTTATTTTTATTATCTTTATCTGTAACGCACAGTCCATTTATTTGTTTAGATAGTTGTTTTTATTAATGCAGACTCACAATTGTATTTTATGTTATGTTATTTTAATAAATAGGACAAAATGCTGGGTTCGTTTATAATATAGGCCCTAATGTGCCTGTAAAATTTAAAATTCAATTTGAAGCAGTTCATGTTTGAGAATATGTGAATAAACACGTTTGAGTTCCTGAAATGTTGATGTAGTTAGTTTTACTTTTTTTATTCATTCTTGAGATAAAACAACAGAAACAAAAAGATTTTCAAATACAAGAATGAACCAATGCAGAAAGAAGAAAAAGTAAATTTTTTACATCTTAAACACCCAAAATCAAAAACAAAAGAATGAATCAGCAGATAACGAGTCAAGCAGGTCCTCTCACCCCCTGCTCGATCTGTTCAGACAGACTGTAAAAACTGTATCAAAGATTTCATTTTCTATTACATTTGAGTTTATTTTGAGGCATTTAGCCATTACAACATTTGCATTTTTTCCCTCTGTTTCCAGAACTAGTGGAACTATACATGAGAAACTCAATCTGGTCCCTTTCTCTAGTGGTTGAAATTGAATATCTGAGTTACTTTAAGTGGAAGAAAATCACTGCTCAGACTTTGAAAAGGCAATTTTCCCCTACTTCTCTTGACGTTGTCAGATAAGCACTGATATCTGGTTTGAGTGGCAAGGAACTGTATTGTTCTCTATTACGTTTACTGACAGTCAATACAGTGCATGTGTGCCTAAATATGTGTGTGTATGGAAGATAAAGAGACGTGCAAAGCTTGAGAGAGTTGTCAGTTATGGGTTGTTGTCATCGCTGTTAGCCTGTCACAGCTTACCGACTCAAAGTCACTGCTGGCAGATTCTCTGCGTATTAAGCTCGGAGACAGAACGCAACACAAAGCCTTCAATTCAAGTTCGACCTCAATCCCGTTTCTCTGTCTTCTCTGTGTTGCAGTGCCTCCTCAGATCATCATCCGACCACGAGACCAGATCACAGCTCCGGGCCGAACTGTAACCTTCCTCTGCGGTACCAAGGGAAACCCTCCGCCAGCCGTCTTCTGGCAGAGAGAAGGCAGCCAGGTGAGAAGCCACCTGTCAGATGGATTGAGGTGAACTCTGAAAGAACTTCTGTTTACAATAAGTCCACTTTTTAGAGACACCTGTCAGGGTTTTACGCTCAATTTGCATCTGACAGTTGGAGCAACAGAGCGTGAGGTTTGAGTGACAAGCTCGGTTATTTGTCAACAAACTGATCGTACGAATGGGCTACATCACAGGAATTTAATGAATACATCACATAAACATCTTTTTAATAATGGTGTTTTTTATGCATGCACTGCATCACCTGCAAGTGAGTCATCTTCAACTCATGATCAGATTTAAAGCAATAATTGTAATTAAATGCATCTTTCTTTTGAACTTAAAGCTTTGAACTGAAGTATTGACCAAATAGGGTCAGATTTGCATTCAGTTGTGGAAATGAATCAACCTAAACCTGTAAGTAAAAACCATAACCATTCAACTTATCCGTGACTCTAACAGGATGATGCCATTAATGTAACGTTCACTCAGTCCTGAAATAAACATTTTCTTCATAATAGCTTCCAACAAAAACCAGATCTGCTTTCTGCATCGTTATTAGCTAATACAAATGGGAGAGAGCAACATCAGTTGTAGCTGTAACATGAATTAAAGATTTTTCAACCTTGATAAAGGATTTTTTGTACATTTATATAGAAATAATCTTTCTAAAAAGATCGATTAATGACACTTCTATTACTTGTTAGAGTCATAAGAATGGAGTGTTGGCCCCCAAATTCACCTTAGAAACACCATTAGGATCCAGAAGGAAGTGAAGCACAAAATAGTAAATGATAGGGAGAGTGAATAGCTAACTTTAAAACCCTTTCATCTTCATGGAAACTACAAGGATCAAACAAAGATCAGTAACACGTCCAACATCAGGCCCTGGGATGGATGGAAATGAATCAGTGCTCTTAGCAAAGCTAAATAATACTCGTGTGATTGCAGTATTAATTCAGAAAAGCCCAGAAAGGTTTTAAAACCACATGAGCTGCCTTTAAATTGACATTATATCAAGTTTTAAACAAGCCATAATAGCCGTGAGCTGCATGTAAGCCATACAGTACTTACAGTGGTTGGTGTTTTTAATGTACAAGTATTACTTTAATGGGGAAAGTGGGAAGATTATCACACTTTATATTAACAAAAGAACTAAAGTTGAGAAGATTAAACATGAAAATGTTAAATTCACACAGTCTAAATGCATTTAATATCACAATTATATGTCTTTTTTTATTATTCAGCTGATTTAAGCCCTGATTAAATTGCTAAGGAAACACCAACAAATCAAATGATCAACTACTATGCAGCACCCTGTAACGTTAGCTTTGTAGTCTGATGTGATTTGGTTTTTATGCCACTTTGCTACATCTGGTTTGAGATGAGCCCACATCTCTTCTCACGGTCCTGGTTTTTACTGTCATCCTTTGCTTTTATTATCCAAAGCTGTGTGCTCAGTTTAGCGGCAGCATGACTCACACTCATACACACCTCACTTTCCCATCATCCACCGAGCATATTATTCACCAAAGCATGAGTCCGCACAGGCCTGCATGTCTTCAGAAGTGACTCTGTCTGTGTGTGTGTGTGTGAGTGTGTTAGAAAGGCGAGAGTGTGATAAGCATTGCAGCCTGTTGGAATGCTCTGAAAAGGCTGATGAGAGTGTGTGGGTGCCTGTAACATGGCTCCCAGGTATAGATTAGAGGGGAGAAAGCAAGACTGAAGGAGGCCTGGAGAATGTGTGTGGGAGACGGACAGCTAGTGTGGAAGAGAGAGATAAAGAGGAGAAAGCATGAGAGGAGGAAATGAGTAGGAGAGTAAGTATGTGGGAAGCATGTTGGGAATGATGGAAGGCAGTCTTGACAATGGTTGAGAGGGTTTTGAGTTCATGGTAGCTGTAATTTGCCCTGTTCGAGTGGCCTGTGGCCTTATTCATTTGATTTAACTGAGTATGGTTAATGGAGATGGATAATAGAGATATTATGAAAGAAGTTAGAAGCACAGTTCTTGATAAATTTTTTCTAACGTTAAGTGGATCTTGAGAACCAATATGCAAAATCCGCTTGTGGAAACAGGCTGTGTGCTGTAGTGTAATGTTGACATTTGTTCAACTACCTTTTAGCCATTTTTTAACTCCATTTCTGATGTTCAAGTCTCTCGGTTGAAAGGTGAACATAAGCAGGAGTTTTGCTGTTCTTTGATTGTATCTCCATCTATTCATTCACTGCGTCTTATCTGGGGTATGGTCGTGGGGGCAGCAGTTTAGTAAAGAGACCCGGACTCCTTTCCCTAGCTTCTTCTCCAAGCTCCCTTTGGAGGATTCCAAGTTATTCCCAGGCCAGCTTGAGAGACATTGTATTTCCATTTTGTTCTGGGGCTTCCCTGGGGCCTCTTCACGGTGGGAGATGCAGTGAAAAACCTCCCCATGGAGGCATCCTAACCAGATGCCTGAGCCACCTCATCGGGCTCCTCTAGATGTGGAGTAGCAGCGGTTCTACTCTGAACCCCTCCTGGATGACTTAGCTTTCACTCTTTATCCAAGGGAGAGCCCAGACACCCTGCAGAGAAACTTCATTTTGGCTGCTTGTATTCATGATGTTTTTCCGGTCACTACCTGCAGCTTGTGAGCATTGGTGGGGGTAGGAGCGTAGATCAACCAGTAAGTGGAGAGCTTCGACTTTCAGCTCAGCTTCTTCTTCCCCACGACAGACCGATGTAGAGTCCACATCGCTGCAGACGCTACACCGATCCGCCTGTTGATCTCCCGCTCCATCCTTCAATCACATACACAAGACCCCGAGATAATTGAATTCCTCCGCTCGGGGCAGGACTTCATTCCCAACCTGCAGAGGACACTCCACCCTTTTCCAGCTGAGGACCACGATCTTGAGAATGAGAATAAGCAAGCACACGAAATAAACTAATGAAAAAATGTAGTGAGGGATTTTCTGCCTGTTTCATTTTTGCCAAGTTTGATTAAAGCACTTCTATCGCACCTTATTTAGTAAAATATAAAATAATGTAACTTGTGGGTGTTTTGTGGTCTTAACAATATCCCACATATTCCCAGAGATGAGAGTAATTCCTGAAGAATAGCTTTCCACATTTTCCTGTAATGGATACCAATGACTTTAGTGGTTTCCTGATAGAACTACTTCTTATACTGAATTCCAATCACTAGCTGTGTGGTTTACTGCCACCCTCCGGTAAGACTTTTTGCTTTAACCAGTCATAGCAACATTTAGTTTTTTGCAGCTTTTTAACAGATTGTTTTAAATGTGCTTTGCTAGTGAACAGAAACCCAATAGATTTGCTAAATTAACCTAATTTGTCTTTTAAATTCAATGCCTTAACTCACTGACTCAAAGTTCTCTGGAATAAAATCTGCATTGAGCGACTTTCTTCAGTTGCCATCTTTCATGTCTCCTGCATATTTAATTTAATGTGAAACAGAATGTAAATTTAGTTCCATACATTTCTAGATGTCTTTAAACACCAGGCCCTGATTGAAGGATGAGTCCAGCCACAAAATTAAGTTTCTTTAATAAACTTAGATTAGTTATACCCATTTTTCTTTTCTTTTTTCTTTTTTTCAACCTCAATAAAGAGCAAATATTGATGATAAAATGAATGACTGAATGTAGAATATGTGTAAATAATGGAGGTAAACAAAACACTAATCTGCAGGATTGTTGTTCCTCTCTAGATCTTGCTGTTCCCAATCCAGGAGCCGTTGCAGGCGGGCCGTTTCTCCGTGTCGCTCAGCGGTGAGCTGACCATCACCGATGTGCGGGTGGAAGACTCCGGCTACTATATCTGTCAGGCCATCAGTGTGGCCGGCAGCATCCTGACTAAAGCCCTGCTGGAGGTAGAAAGTGGTGAGTATATTCAAGGAACCTGATGATGCAAAATAAAGACAGATTGAAATGGCGGTAATCAGAGATGACATTAAAAATGCAGCGATACAGTTAGCTGCAATATTTATGAGGAGAAAAATCTGCCGGAGAGGTTTTATATTTTATGACTCGGCTCTCTGCTTTCCATTCACATACATGTTGTTTCCCATGCATAGCTGTTGCATTTGCTCTCAAAACCTTCACTCAGTTTAAATCTTCATCACATGACGGACCCCAGTCTTGTATTTATGAGCCTAATGAACAGAAATAACCTCCTTCAGAGAGGAATTTATTTTAGCTGTGAAGAGAACCAGCTGTGGTTAAACTAATGCTACGGTTATTTAATGATGTTAGATAACTTTAGCTAACAATTGCTAATGTTTACTTACATCATCATTAAATTTACTATCAAAAACAAGTGGAGGCCATTTTAATTTTAGTAATAAACAGAACACAAAGCAGAACCTAATGCCGCTCTAGAACAAAGCAACGCTACATCAGCATTGTTTCTGAAGATGTCAAAGCTTCAAAAAATGGAAAAATCGGGACGTTTAAAATGAGAGTTGAATTTAAAAACAAAATAAAAAAGACTCAAAGCACTTAGCTGCCTTCTTTTTTTTTAGCTGTTTTTCTCACCACTCCATTACTGTAGATTGATTTTCTGGTACATTGCTGAAAATGATCGGATAAAAGCACATAAGAAACCGCTGACCACTATAAATCTAGCACACTAGTGTCAGCCCGTGTCAAAGATGTTGCCAAAAAGCAGGAATATTGAAACCACAAATGTCTGCAACATTCCCTCCAAAAACATCCATAAATAAATAAACGCAATGAAAAATTTCCCCAGACCATCAGCAGGTGAAATGTGTGATTGCAGCAGCAAATATTCTGGAGCATTTGCTGCTCCTGAGCAAGTATATAACTATTATCAAGGAGCTTCGCCTGCTTTTCGGCACGTTTTAAGGAAAAAGCAGCAATTCCCACAGTGTACTACTTTGCATTGTGTTTTGCCATCTCTTTACTCTTCCCTCACATGTCCAGCTGTGGAAGCTCTAATGCAGCATAAAATCCTGCTGTGAAGTTCATGTTAAAAACAACAAGAATCAGACTTTTTGTCCAGACCCTTACCTGAACGTGAGTGCAGATTTTTTTGTTTGAATAATAATTTTTCTATTCAATTCAAGGTGTGTTCAGTTTATCTAAATGGCACCCACTTACAATCAGTTAATGCACTTAAAAGACAAACAAGTCCAAATCATCATTATCCAGTTATAATGCAATATAGTCATGTTTAATATGAATGCATTTTTAAATTCTAATTAAAAATAAATAAATAAAAAATATCAAGCTAATGAAGATAGGTAGCATTAAATCCTCACTTTGGTTCATGTCCTCATCCTGTGCATGCACAACGTTTTGGGTGTCAGTGAAGACGAGACAGGGCCTTCAGAATAACCTGAATGTTTGGGTGCTTTTTGTCTTAAAAAATGCAGTTAATTGAGATTTTAGGCATCTTCACACAGCTTTCCTCATCCTCACACAGCAGTCATTTATGAATGACTCAAATTTCAAGTTGCAGCTAAAGATGTCATGGAAGACAGAAAAAGGAAAGAAACTCATGAAACTGTCATTCCACGCATATGAAGATGAATTGTTTTTTCACAATCGGCCTCACGTGCACGTTTCCAAACCCCCCCTTAAAATCCACCTCAAATTAAAATATTCTTCTTCCCAAATGTGCAAACAGCAGGAGGCCTAATCTGATGTAATCAAAGGGGACAACTGCTGATTGTTTTATGCAAATAACCCAGCTACAACATATGTTCCCCTCCTCGCATCCCTCCAATAAACAGGGATTTTGTTCAGCTCCATCAACACTAACCCTCGTGTTGGCTTTTGACATTTTCACTTAAACTTAAGTTAGCTGATTAATCAGATCTCTCAACAACACCTAATACTAATGATGGCATCGTCCACGTCTATGTGCAAATGTTAAATACATGCTGTGAGCTACAGTCAGCCTTCAGCTCTTTCCATAGCATGTGTGAATGTGCCCGAACTGACTCTGCTAGTTGGCAGTGTTTACATTTTAGACTGAACTTAAAGACATGCAGATGTTGAGCACAGCCACATAAGTCCATGAGTGAGGCTGCAGCAAGCTGGCAAGATAAATGTGAGCCCATCAGGCCAGGTGAAGACATGCAAACTCTTCAGGACATTGATTGTATTTATAAATGATAAAATGTACTGACTGCAGACGGAGCTGTACATTAAATAAGCATGCACACTATATCTGTACAAAGGGTTCGGTTATCTCCTTGCTTTTTGCAAATGTGACACCTAAGAATCTGTCAGCATCCCTTTACATACTAACTATTGCTCTGTTAATATATAATATATAGTTGGTAGCAAATAAGGCAGTTGTTTTATATTAAATAAGATATTGATGATTTTACGTAGCAGGTTGATAAACCTTAAATAAAAATGTCCCATGTAAACACCCCAGATTTTAGCCAAAAGAGATTTTTTTTTTTTAGAAATCCAAAACATGTTACGGAATAGCTGCTTATTTTTTCTCTAAGATTACCGGTTTAATGGTTCCACTGTGCTTTGAAATGTAATATTCATTGAGCCTCTACTCAACACCATGCATAGTGATCCATTGCCCTGAAGGGAGGTAACTGTATCAACATATTCTTGTAAGAGAGAAAAGAAAATCTATGTCATTGATTTGCATGTTGAAATGGGGCAGGGCCACAGAGAGGGGGACCTGTGGGCCTCTGAGAGAGAGACGGGGCTCTCCAGTTGTGACATCTTACATGTCACTTGGCAGGACAAAGATTAGGATCTGCAAGCCAAAGATCAAAAACAGTGTGTTGTTCTCCTTTTTTGTCTCATCCATGACAGCAAGCACTGTATTCATTAACCTGGTTATAAAATTACTCAACGTTTACAAGCCAAAAATTAAATAAATTAATAATTCTACCCAATTTAAAAATAGAAAAGATGCTATACCTCTGTATAAGGATGACAGCACACCACAATATGAACAAAGATGGACCCTGAATGCATTAGCATTGAAGAAGTATGACTTAGCTGTTGTCACATGAAGAACACGGTTTCAACAAACCAAAAAGGAATTGTCCCTGTTGGTCTGGGTTGATAACGATTTAATGTGCTTCACTTTTCTCTTTGCAGCTTCAAATATAGAAGCTGATCAAAAATCTGATGTGCAGAGATTAATCTGATTTCCCCAGTTTAGAACATTCAAATCAGGGACTTCTCTAAACCCCAATAACAACCAGGTTTATCTGTCAGAACCTTATTGATACTTCAAAATGAAACTAACAAAATAAAAAAAAAATTAAGTATAACGGAAGCCTTCGCACATAAATTGTTAACCCTTTATATTTGATACACAGCTTCTGAGACCTATTGCATCACTTAGGGCGGCTCGATTATGGGAAAAATGATAGTCACGATTATTTTGATTGAAATCTCGATTATCTAACATGATTAGAGAAAGAAAAAGAGCCTTAAAAAAAGAAATAGAGCCAGAGGGGGGTCATTTTAAGCATTGTCTGTGGTAATACTGACTAGTTTCTTTCAACCAGGTCCCAGTAGCTATAGTTTGTTTCAGACCAGCAGCAGCTACGTTCTGCCCGGTGTGCACTGGAATAAATTAGACTGGAGACTTTTCGTTTTCATGTTGAAATCCGCGTCATATTCGGCTCTATGGTGCGGCTTGACCACAGGCTCGTAGCGGTGGCGAAACATTGGACTGTGGCCACGTCCTTCACAACACCCTCACGACACTCAGGCAGGGAGAGACACGCGGATGGCAGTGATGCCGTTTGTCGAAAGTGTTGATGAGTTTCTTAAAGCCCGGGTTGTTTACTGTTAACTGAGCGCTGGTCTTTGGCGAGAAAACAAGTTATGTTTGTTTATAACGTAAATTGAACATTTTTCTATTTCCTTGTGTCGCGTCGACATGAACGAGCGCAACATTTCACATGCACGAATGTCGACTGTCGCTCAGCTGGAGGAGGGCAGCGATTTCCGCCTTATCTAGCAAGTTCCATAGAAAATTAATCGAGAAGGTGCGATTTTGCCTCCCGTGTGTCCAGCCCATAACTTCAGAGGCGTTTGCATTTGGAGTTGAATTAAACCAAAGCGGCTGGGACTGTGGGAGGAGTCTGCAGCAGAGCACAGCGCAGCAATGCCAGTGGCGCTCGATTTGCAACTGAGAACAGCAAAAGAGGAAACTGCGAAGGAGCAAAATAATCAGACCATTTCACTTTTATGATCGTTGAAAACCCAGATCGTAATTGTAATTAAAATTCGATTAATCGCACAGCCCTAGCATCACTTTAACTTAGCTCAAAACTCTGTTTTATACAATCTGATACTTGTCTTTCGCCCCCTGGCGGAAATATTTTGCACTGCAATAATTCATATATATATATTTCCTACTGTGATATACCCTACATGGTAAACGGTCTGTATTTATATAGCGCTTTTATCCAAAGCGCCTGACATTATACATCGCATTCACCCATTCACACACTAACAGCAGAAGTAGCCATGCAAGGGACTCACCACGACCCATCCGGAGCAATTAGGAGTTTGGTATCTTGCTCTGGGGCACCTCGACAGGAGCTCTCCAGGCGAGGATCAAACTGGCAACTCTTGGGTTACAAGCCGACCACTCTACCCACTGAGCCATGCTCCCCAAAAATGTATAAATATATGTTTTTGGGTAAGGTGTTAGACTTTGGTTTGATGATCTGATCCTCTTAGTTTTATAATGTCACAGTGTTACAGGTGATTTGAGCATTTGCTCCCTCTGTTTCATAGACTTGTGATTCTGTTGCTACCTAACAAATCTTTTTCAGAAAATGGATTTAAAAAAAAAAGCTGAGACCACAAGTGGCCTTTATTAGTAGCTGGTCAGAGAAAGGGGATGGCAATCAACAAAAGGCCCCTGGCTTGGATTCAATTCTGGGCTGTAGCTTCTGTAAATGAGACAATTGTTCTGTCTTTTAACATATTTTAAACTGCTACTGTCTATCACATGTATTTTCCTAATCTCTGAATCAGATTTACTCTAACTTCAGGTTTTTAACTCTTTGTCATCCCTCTGCTCCATCTACACAGCTCCCTCAGACCGGGTCCCTCCCATCATCCGGCAGGGACCAGCCAATCACACACTGGCTCCTGGTTCCACTGCTCAGTTACACTGCCACATCATGGGCAACCCCATCCCCAGCATCCAGTGGGAGAAAGATGGCCAGAGGATCCTGGGAAACGATGGTCGAATCAGTTTGATGGAAAACGGCACCTTTCAAATCACCAACCTCCAGGTGAGAATCAACTTTTCCTGCGATGAACTTCATTGTGGATGTGACACCACATCTTCCACTAAACTTTTACAAATGTATTCACTCTCTGCATGTTTGCACAGTAAACTGGATCCAGTTTACACAAGATAAACGGGTTCCACATGAGAAAACAAAGCTTTAATTACCAAGAAAGTATGGAGCACTTAAACAGAGGACAATTTTACGGTTGATTCAAATGATGAGTTTTTACGAGAGGAGGAGAGGTGGGGAAGGGCGAGGTGTGATCGCCATGATAATGAGCGCACAAGGCCATTAACGGTCGTTAGCGCCATCTGACTCTGTGCTAATGAATTCCATTCTGCCCAGAATTGCCTCCTGGGTACGAAGCAGCACCTGAGGTCACCGCAGCCTCCATGAGACTCGAAGAGACTCGCGCATTAATTGATTGTGGGCTCTTAATGATTAACGATCTCTGAGACTTGTAATTAAATCCTCAATACATCAGCACAAATGAGGATTGAATGAGTGAGCTGGAGAGAGACGAGACGTAGGAGGCTGACTGAGAAGGGAGGACTGAAACAGGAATAGCTTGGAGTCAGAAAACTATATTATATTTAATGCTGCATTCATGTCATGTGGGAATGAAAAGACTTGACAGCTGAGTGTACAATGCTGGAAGTGCTCAGGCTTCGGAACGCATCTGAAGCTGTCACTTACCATGTCGACGCTCTCAGTGGAGTTCGATTTGATCTGGAGCATAAAAACAAATTATATTTCAGGGTATTCATAACATTCGACTTTAGCAGAAGTTGTTTCTTAGTAATGATGCTCCATGTATACATTCATCGCCTAAAATAAAGAATCAGGACCCAGCAGCCACCCTGAGGGAAAGGTATGAAGCAGGTCACCGTGGTGAGGACGACTGGATTTACTCTGAGCAGAGAATGTGGGACATTCATCGTTTATTACAGCGCAGTTGACCATGGCACTAGTTTATGTAAACTAAGTTATGTTTTTTTCTTTTTGTAGTTTTAAACGTTGTCAGTCACAAAGTCAGTCAAACTTATTTTTCTCAAATCTCAATCTCTGCTTAATACTTGCTGCGGCTCTGCTTGCTGGAGTCCAAATCCTCCTCCTTTCCTGGATGTTTGAGGAAATGCTGCACCTGGAACACCTCTGCTGGAAGCAGCTGGTGTATTGATCTGATGCCAAAGCCGTCTTCTTTAAACACTTTATAGAGAAACTTACACTCACTGACCACTTCATTAGATTTGCCTTTCTAGTACTGGGTTGGACCTCCGTTTTAATAGGTTTTGCTCCATATCGACATGACAGCATCACACAGTTGCTGCAGGTTTGTTGACTGCATCCATGATGAGAATCTCCGGTTCCACCACATCCCAAAGCTGCTCTACTGGATTGAGATGTGGAGGCTGTTGGAGTCCAGTGAACTCATCGTCATGTTCTAGAAAGCAGGTGGAGATGATCTGAACTTTGCAACATGGTGCACTACATACATACATTACATAGAGTCACGAGATTGCAGCTGAAAACTAGAGGTGACCGAGCTTCTGCTGTTGCTGATCCTAGACGCTAGCTAAGTTAGCTAAGTCTTCCCCCGAGTATTAGAACAGCTCAGTCTTTTGAGTCTCTTCTGAAGACCCATCTGTTTGGACAAGCATCAAGCACAAGCTGAGCAGATTTTTGGCAGCTTTTGTCTTATAAGGTTTAATAACTTGAGTGAAGTTTTATTGTGTTTATATTCTGTGTATTTTACAGTCACTCTTTTTATTTTTGTGTGAATGCATTATGTTTTGCTTATGTACATCACTTTGGGCAGCATTGACCGTTTTAAATGTGCTTTATAAATAATTTGACATTGAAATTGCTGTTATCCTGCTGGAAGTAGCCATCAGAAGATGCTACACTAAAGCATGCTCAGATGGTAATAAGAGGCCCTAAATATTTCAAGAAACCATGGAGACTCATCAGGCCAGGCAATGTTTTTCTATCTTCTATTGTCCAGTGTTGGTGAGTCTGTGTGAATTGTAGCCTCAGTTTCCTGTTCTTAGCTGACAGGAGGCACCCGGTGTGGTCTTCTGCTGCTGTAGCCCATCTGCTTCAAGGTTGGATGTGTTGTGTGTTCAGAGATGCTGTTCTGCAGCTATCTTCCTCTAACATTAACAAGACATTTCACTGGATATTTTCTCTTCTTCAGACCATTCTCTGGTAAATCCAAGATGTGTCTACATGTCTAAATGCATTAAGTTGTTGCCCTGTGATTGGCTGATATTTAGCTATTTATGTTAACAAGCAACTCAACAGGTGTACCTAATAAACTGGCCGGTGAGTGCAGATTAAATAGTAAAATAAAAGCTTTTGCATTACAACTCAGATACTTCATTATGTCATGCCATTATAGCATCCACATCACTCTGCCTATCGATTTCCTGTTGATGTCTGCTCTCACTTGAAACAAGACCTCAAGATACCTGTACTCCTTCACATGGAGAAGAAATACAATACAATAATTGGCCCATCTTCCCCCCTTTTTATATAAGGTTTTATGCACCTTTCATATATATA
>JBAMHW010000017.1:22219124-22272158 GCA_037177495.1 Rhadinocentrus ornatus | reverse complement strand
TATTCAGAATAGATGAAGGGGTCTTTTTTACAGAATTATATGTCTTTCTTGTGTCTTTGTTATCTGACTCTGGACGACTGCACAATAGTTCCTATGTGTATGTGCACAAATTTCTTGAATCTTAAATCTTGAATTATGATTTTCAGCCCTGCTGCTTTAAACTCGACTGAAAACTGCTCAGGTTCAAGCTTAAGGACTCGGTTCAATGAAGCCAACAGGGGCGCAGTGTTGATGCCACCGAAATGGGCATGCTCCAGCTCATTTTTCAGAAAAAAGGAAAACATATACTGGATAGATGGATGAAAGCTGTTGTCAAAAAGCTATCACAGTTTTTCCAAAGGCACCTCTGTAAAAGGGATTATTACAGATGGTTCTGTGTGTTGACTTTCAGATGCCAAATATATAAAAATGTAGCTTCATTTGTAGATCACTCACTACTAGATTATCAGCAAAATAATCACAATCATTCACCATGTTTGGAAAAACATGTATTTTTATTGCACCAAATATTAACTATTAGGCTAAAATTTTTAGTGAAAAATTAAACTTTAAATTAGAATAGATGATTAAAAAAAAATGCATTTACTATTAATTTTTGAGAAGTTAATGTAAATTATGGGGCTACAAAAGATGCTAAAATAAGAGCCGTTTGGGAGCCGAAAGAGCCGGCTCTCTGAAATGAGCTGCATATCCCATCACTGGTGTGAATATAGTTGTAATGGATGCTACCGTGGAGAGGGATGTCGTGAGAAAGGCAAAAATTGATGAAAAGACAATCTGAAAATGTTTAAAACAGAAAAAAAAAATATATAATTATTTATTTTCTTTGTTTTTTAAGTTTAATTTTAATAAGTGTTATTTGTTTTTTTAATTGGGAGTCTGCAACATGTCACAACACTTTAAACTTTTAAAATATTTATGTCCACACTCTTCATTAATAAACATTAATATCTGATGGTAAGCCAGCGCTGGATCAGCCAGCAGTGAAAATTAGCTAAATATAGCAACACAACCAGCTGCACACTCGTTATTTAGGCGGCTTCATGAAGCCTTGGCCTTGCGTGGTTGGCAGACTGCTGTTTGAGAATGTGTGTGATCAGAGATGCATGCAGCTGAGCTCGCATTATGAATGTAAATATCGATGACGATCACGTTCATTTAATTGTGGCAACCAAAATTGTGATCACGATCAACGTCAGATTAATTGTGCAGCCCTACTCACTACATATTTATTTGCAAAAATCTCTCACAATGATTCCATTTTCCATCTAATGAAGTTTTTTCACTGACAAAACCATAGCATAAATGTAATGGTAATGAAAAGAGAGCATTAAAATTATTAAAATACCCCCCAAAACAGACAATTAAATCAGCATTCACAAAACATTTAAACCTGAAATAAGTAAGTGGAATTCATCTGAGCCCCAGGAGTTGGACAGATGGTCCGTTTGTTCCCCACATCCTGGCAGTGAGGAGATGCCATTACCCTGGGATCCCTGCCAGACTCTCCCCACTCCGCTGCCAAGACGTCCTGGACAGGCGGGAAGTGTGTATGTGTGCGTGTTGCTGTTGAGCTGCTGATATGGGCACAGGGTACAAGATGGGGACAGCTGATGCAAGGTTAAAACAAAACCGAGGAAGCCAAACAAAGCCCGAGGAGGGTGGGAAGGAGAACATGGATGCAACTAAACACATTAGAAGGGGTGGTGATCAGGTTAAAGCAGGAAATCGAGTTCACATGTTGACTTTAAATCCCCTGTATACATGTGTTACTGCTGGTAATCAGATTACCTTTCTGCAACCCACTAAAAGATGATCAGATGTCATTATAGTTTGTGAAGAAAAGAAGTAAAAAAGCGGCTAAAACCCCATGATTATGGAGCAGAAATATCCCAAATGGGAAATGTGTGATGAACAAAAAATGGATGGAATTTGGAGCATCTCTCCTCCCTCCTTCCCTCCCTTCTTCCTGTTGCCCCAACCATTTTCCAAACAGTCTGTTTCGTGTGGTGCCCAGAGCTGCTGGCCGTGATTAATAGTCAGGTGTCCTGGCTGTTCATCTCCCCTGCCCTCCACACAGAGTCCCCATCCACCGATCAAACGCTACCATCTGGGGATCTGCTTCTGTTTTTTTCCCTTCTCAGACAGACGCACCATCAGCTGGCTCACAGGTCAACTGAAGATCAGGGCCTACAGAGGAAGAGGAGGAGCGGGGAGGGATGTTGTGCGGGAAGGGGACTCACCTGCCCCTCGTCCTGCATGACGCTCCAACAAGCCACTTAGGCCTGAATAATTCCTCTGTCAACGTTACTGATGAGCCGTCGCACTGAGGCAAGAGTGGAGAGTCGGCGAGCCATTAGTCATGATCTGCATAATGCATCAGCTTTTCATTGGGAGGAAAACAGGCTGGGTTCAGAGAATGAGGGAACGACTGGTCGATTTGTGGCTCTGCTTGTAAACTAAACTACAGAGGATGGAAACTAATTAAAATCTCCAACAGCACACAGGACTCAGCACAACTACTGTGTTTGTAGACTTCAATCTAAATGTAGACAATCAATTCAGCTCATTTTGGGGTATTTCTGCACCACAGAAGGAGCTGTGATGCTCAAGCAAACGTGATTTCTCACCAAAACATATGCATGAGAAGAATTTCATCCCTTTCACCTTCTTTTTTTCTACCTTCTTGTTTGTTGTACTGATTATATTTTATTTAAATGTTTGTTTTGTGAAGCGTCATCTTTATATTTATTTAAACGCTGCCTTGTACAGCAACATGTACGGAGGTTACAGCTCCTCAATGCAGCCGGCCCAGGTTTAAATCCCAGTGTTTGCTTCTCAATAACACATGCTTTGTTAATGCTCGTGCACTTAACCCTTAAATTCAGCTTACCGCTAATGAGCAGTTACATAGTTTATGTCTGTAAACTGTTGGTATCCACTTTTTATAAAGCTTGTGTTTTTCTTCATCAACTGAGTTTAGTTTATTAAGATCCCCATTAGCTGCAGCAAAGCCACAGCTATTCTTCCTGGGGTCTGACAGAAATGTGCATACAATAAAAAAAAATAAATAAATGATTAAGCATTATGAAAACAACAAACAAAGGCCATGTATATGTAGCCTTCACATATAGCCAAGTGAGCTTTCCTAACTTCCTAATATTGGCATTATGAGACACTATGTCATATAACCCTGTGCATTATCCTTACATTATTATATTGTGTATTCTATGGTGGGGGCGGCGTGTTTCAGTGGGTAGAGTGGTCGTCTTGTAGCCTAAGGGGTTGCCTGTCGAGCTCATGTTGGTGTCCCTGAGCAGGACACCAAACCCCAAATTGCATGACAGCTTCCGTGTGTGAATGTGTGTGTGAATGTTATGTATACTGTGATGTATACTGTAAGGCGCTTGGGTAAAAGCATTATATAAATGAAGACCATTTACAATTTATTTACCTGTCTTTATATACACACCATAAATTTCAACCATAATACAATATTTACATGTCATCTATAGCTACCATATATATATATATAGTAATACCTTGAGATGTGAGTTTAATTAGTTCTGTAACCTTCCTTGAACTTGCTCGTATCTCAATTTGCTCGTATGTCAAAGCAATTTTCCCCATTTAAATTAATTACAATCCCATTAATCCGTTCCAGTACCTGTATTTATAAGTGACAAATATTGTATAAAAACATACAGTTTTATAAGAGAATGATAAAAAAATAAACTGGTTTTACTATAAAGTGTGTTATTTACCTTGGAGATCAGACGACTTGAGCTCACAGAAGATGCGCATGGAGGTTGAGGGAGGAGTATTTTGTGTAACATATCTCCAGTGGCATTTGACCAAACCGCTGGGCAATATTGAGATAATATTCGTGATTGAAATAGCTGTTTTCAAGATGTTTGGAGTCATAAAAGTTGTGTCTTCTCATAATTGAAATGCCTCTACCCATGTTTGCAATTATATTATTAATGGGTTTTTTCCATGATAATTTATTGGCAATCTGATGAAGATGTTAGAGAGATATTTTCTCCAGCACCATACCACTGTATAAACAGCATACCACACACAAGTATACTAGTTTGATAAAGAAGCCTAACCCGACAGATATAGGCTTAGATTTGCACTTCCGGTACATTATTCTGACAGGACATGCCAAATTGTCAGAACACTGGCCTGGAGCCATTTGCTACAAGTCAGACCCCCTCTTTCGCCCTGACCTCCCTCCTGTCTAGCTTCTGTCAAATAAAGGCTACTAGAGCCCAAAATATCTCTAAAGATGCTATATATCTTTCTGCTGATATTTAAAGGATAATGAAGCAGAACCAGGTGGGTGAGGAGGTATTAGTGTTTTAACTTGTCTGCATGTAGGAGAAACATTTTAGTTTCAGTTTTGCTGTGGAGGATTCATCTTGTGTTGTTTCTCCATCTGTTAACAGTCTCAAACAGGTTTGATCATTAGTTTCCGGATGAGTTTAATAAAAGAGACACTACAGAAGGAGGTTGTTCCACATTATTAAGCGAGTCCCTTTCTCTTTCTGTAAATGTAAAGCATGGGATAGCACAATGGCTCATGCAATGAAAGGAAATATTGGACATCTCAATAAAACTTAAGCGAGATCATCTTACTGTTAATGAATTTGTGTGGAATTTACAGAGCAAATGGGTGGGTTCAGATAAAAGCAGATCAAGGAAAGTCTCCAAAATGCATGTCCCAACAAGGCTGCCACGCCAGCAAGGTGGTGGTGGAGGAATGCTCATGGCTGGAATGATGGAGAGTGAGATGGTTGACCTCTTTAGGGTGCCTGAGGATGCAGTTTCTACCAGACCGTTTCCTGCCATGTTTGCTCCTGCGGTAAAGACAACTCTCCATCCCATGCTGAAAAAAGCATTAAATCTTTGGCTGCAGTGTGTATAAAGGGAAAAAAACTGTGGCCATCATCATCCTCCAACCTCAACTCTATGGAGAACCTGTGGAGCATCTTTTAAAAGAAGATCTATGAGGGCAGTAGACCACCAAAACAGCAACTTTGGAAGGCAATTCTGGTCTCCTCATGAGATCCAGGTTGAAACATGGTCTTCCAAGTTTAATGGATGAGAGAGTTGTTTTCAAAGGTGATATCAGAGAAGGACTCCATGTTAACGTAAAACTGGATCTGGATTCATTTATTTTTTTTATGAAAAGGATATCCTACGTGGTGGCATAAAAGGTGTAGATTTTTAGCTTATTATAACCTACATAAAGTAAACTGTATATTTTAGATCATATTCCAGTTAAAAATAATTTCCAACCATTAGTTGCTGGAGTGGAACAAAACTCAGTATTTTGCTGAACTTGTCCAGTCCTGGATTTTTCAGCCCAGTTTCCAGCTGGTATTCTTGTATTCATTCTTACGCGCTTCTGCACATGAAAATGAACCAGACCGTTTATAGAAATATTTATCATTAGATTTGACCGCCTGTTGCCGAGCATCGGCAGGTTTCCTTCTTCTCTTCTACACCTACAGAACATTCATCCGTTCTAGTTTTCAGGGAGGATTTTACATTTTAAACTGAAGATAAATATTAAGTAGAAAGACATGAGGATGCCGGAATAGCCTGGAAGCTCAGAGACATGTTCAGAGGAGCCGCTCCCGTGAGTTGCCACCACCTCGGTGTCACGCTGAGAGATATCCCCAGCGTAGAGACCCCCAACATCTCCCCCTGTTGTAAGCAATTTCACAGCCTGTCTAGCTTTTGGCTCACTTCCCCAAAAAAGCCAGTATTCACACACAGACACACACACGCGTACGCACCCGGGCAGATTTTTCACACACCTCTTAATTAGATCTGCTCGTGGCCTGTCCAGAATGCTAAGTAGCCATCGAGCAGAAAGAACCAGAGCCTCGGAAATATCTAGACCTCTTGCTGGTCATTAAAATTCAGGCCTTTGATCCTTCTTCCAGCTCTCCTCCTTTGCTGTATAGGAATCAGACCAGGAACATAAAAGCCACCAGCTTGACTTTAGTTTTTGACTTCAAATAGGACCACTAAGAATATGTCATTCATGGGAAAACTGAAATGAAGGCAGTTGACAAAATACATGAAGTAGAAGCATCTCAGTAAAGAAGCTGGCATGTAGAGGTACACACAATGGTTTTTGTAATATAACTAAAATAAAGACTAATTATTTAGATAAACATTTCTCATTGAACCGACACCTTTACAGTTCACCCATACTGAGACATTCTCCTCTGTTATATCTCTTCATGCACCACTAATTCTGCTTCTCGTGCTTCGTTTCCATTTTAGATACTTACTCAATGCGATCTGTTCGTTTCACACCTGCAGAGCTAAGAGGTTTCTGCCACGAACCAAAACACGATTCAATAATCACACACAAAAACAACAGAACAAGGAGGCAAAAGACAATGACTCTCACTTATAAACATGTTGGCACTAATGGGAGCCAAAAGCTGATGGAAGAAAAAAAGGTAAATCTGCTTTGATGTAAAAGGGATGCAGAGGTGAAGTCACCTGGCTGGCTCTGCTTTATTAGTAGCTCTCTATTCTGCCGGCTCTTCATCCTCGCCAACTTCCTGCTGTTCAGTATTCCGAGCGCAAACAATCTGCTTCAAGAGATATGACATTTAGTCTCAGTAACTTGTAATGGATGCATTAACACAGTATCGCACTCTCGCACGCATCTGCACTAAACTAATGATACACATTTTACCGTTGCCAGGAAACGGACTCTGGAGTTTACACCTGCCTGGCTTCCAGCTCCAGCGGAGAGACGAGTTGGAGTGGAGTGCTCACAGTCAAAGGTAAATTGTCTCTGCGTGATGGAAATCATGCAAATCACAGCTGTGTGAAGAGCCTGCAGATGGCAACACAAGGATAATGTATGCAATTAAAAAGCAAAAGATGTGAGAAATAAATTAATAAATAAAAATGAAAATAAATGAAGAAATAGAATATTAAATAAATAAAACATTATTGACATGATAAAATAAATTTTAAAAATCAAACTATAAAAATAGAAATAAAATAAAGGCTAAAAAGTAAACAACATAAACAGAAAATTTAATAAATGTAATAATTGAAATGGCAAAAATAAATAAAGCAGTTAAAGAAATAAAATGAAATATTTAAAAAAAATATAAAAATGATAAACATTTAAAAAAAAACATGTTAAGTTTAAAAAAAATTCTTTAATTTAAATTTAGAAAGCAAAACATGTAAAATGAAATGAGTAAAAATATAATTAATGCAATAAATACATACATGAAAAATAAAGTACATTTATTTTTTCTTTGTAAAAGCAGTAATTCTGGTTTTAAGTCCTGGAAACTTCAAAGTTTTAATCAACATCACTGTATCGACGAGTCATAATGTCTTTGCAGCTAATTTTAGATCATTTTTATGAATTTTCCACAGTATAAATAAATAAAAACAGCTACAAGTGTAATTAAGCCACTTAGCCTCTGCTCTACTGAGCCGACTGCTCGTATAAATCTCTGTAACTGTTTCCCAGTGAAGCATGGCGACAGTAAGAGTGTGCAAAAACATGCCAATTCCCACATTAGAGATGCAACTGTCAGCTGTCTTTGCAGCTCACAGCATGCCATCAATTGAAGTGCTTTGTGAGACTATGTCCTTTTTACTTTCTGTACAGCCCATTAGGAATTAGTACATAGAACGTTTCAGGCTGTAGAAATTTCATTAGTGGCACAAAATGAGGGAATAACAAGTTAACAAGCTGCTCTGATGATGTCTAAGTTAGTTTAATAGACTTTTACTGTCATAATATAATATTAAATGGCTAAATTGTGAAGTGTATTAACAGTGAAGGGCGCCGCCCACATTAACAACCATGGAAATGTTTATTCTCTTGTGTCTCCTCTTGCATTTCTTCCCTCGCCGTCCAGAGAGTGCTGGCACATCAGTAGCTCAGGCAGCGGAGCCCTTCCAGCTGCCAGGTCCACCCCACAAGCCCATCGTCACAGATGTGTCGAAAAACAGCGTCTCTCTGACCTGGCAACCCAACGCCCACGAAGGCGGAGCCGCAGTCACTTCCTACATCATCGAGGCTTTCAGGTACGTTGCATAAATCTTTTAGGTGCTTTGGGTCTGAATCTTTCACACTTCTGGAGTTTCCTCCTGTTCAATGTGCTCTTCTTGTTTCCACTGCAGAGACACTGGTTGTGTCACAACTTATTTAAGGAAGCTCCTTCACTCAGACAGTCAATTAAAGAAATTTATTTAAAAAAGCATAAAATTTAAGGTTAAAAAGGAAAATTAAGGGCAGTTTAGTGAAGGAAGCACTTATTAACGGTTGACCTTAAACCACTTTGTAAAAAAAAAAAAAAGCACTCCATCGCTGGCATTCGCAGAGTCAGCCATCAAAGTTTCAGTGATAAAATGTCTTCACTGGCCCTCAGTGGCTCGTCTCAACTTGAATGAATCCTAGAAAAACTCTGGTACTGTCACCTGGGAGGAAGTCCACCTTGGATTAATTAGAGCTGCACCAGATTTATCTGAGGGGGGATGGAGGAAAGCTTCCAGACGAAGACGGGCAGAGAAAATATGTCTCTCCGACTCGATGGGAAGGAGAACACTGGCAGAGTTTAATCAGATCCAGATGTCCACTGTGGCCTGTGGCAGCAGCTGAATGTCTCAGAGTAATGCAAACGGATTCTTTATAAAGCTGATAGAGGAGACCACCAGCAAGACTGCAATAAAATTTCCTTCCCTGAGGTGCAAAGGTTTGTTTGCAGGAGCTTTTGGGTTTGTGTGCATGTTCGTTTAAATGTTTTTTTATGCGCAATTTTCCATGTGTGACTCTGTGGAAGCCGGAGCATCTGTTCACAGGGCAGACACACATCCAACACATGCATTCACGAGTTATTTTACACTGGAATAAAAGCATAAAGATACAATACTGTTTGATGTAGTGATACGTACATATAGGTCAAATATACAGACAATATACAGAAAAATCACATACCCGATGGATTCTGTTTTCAGATATCCCTGTAAACAGACAAACATGCATCCTGAAAAAATCCCAAACCTGGATACTTGCATACACCCTCCTTGCCTCCAGTGTTTGCATCGCTGGTGTTTGAATGTGGATGAATGTTCGGTGACGATCGGTGGTGGTTGCTGCCACGTTTCTGTCAGTCTGCCCCAGGGCAGCTGTAGCTACACCTGTAGCTTACCATCAACAGGTGTGAGTGATTAGTAAATGAGTAATGGATATTATGTAAAGCACTTTGGGTGCCTTGAAAAGCGCTATAGAAATCTAATCCCTCATCATTTGATTCTCCACAGAACTTACTTTAGATCTTTCTGCATACTGGCCTCATTTTTGACCTGTCACCTTTACAGATCATGGGAACAACAAATGCACGATTGATGGCCTTGTCGGATATTTGGGGATTTTTCATTTATGCAGAGAATGTGAAAACCTGATGTCTGACTATTTCTCTTCATTAATTGTTTCATTTTGCATGTAGGCCTACATGTAAAAATACTGACCTTCTTAAATGACCTTCTAAGGTTGCACCTTTTTTACATCCACCCAATCTTCAGTTTTCTGCATCATAATCATAATTAAATTGCAACAATCTAACATTTAACAATTTAATTATGATTACACAAATTACACATCACTCTCATCAAAACTAGCAATTTACCATCTGAAAAATAAATAAATAAAGTACGAAGGTCTATTATTTCCTCAAGCATTTAAGAAATGACTTGTCATATTTTCAGACTGAATTAACAGTGTTTTGGTCTGATTGCTGCAGGTCAGCTTTGAAGCTCCTCGGGGCTTTTTATTGAAAAGTGATATTAGTGGCCGCTGTTCTAACAAGGTGGCAATAAATTCAAAGAGTAAAGCGGGAACATGGTGAGACCAAGAACATTCCCTTATTTCCTGTTTGACAGCTTTGCTTGACTTACACGTCCCTTTTTATTATTCACCACAACAGCAAATGGTTTCATTTGGAGGTGATCGTCGAGGAAACACAAACTCGTCTGCACCGAAACAATATTTGGTCACGCCTCATATTGTTTACAGGAAGAGAAAAATCCTATAAAGCAGAAAATACATCCCTGTATTGCTCGGAGATCTTCGTGCATTGATTAAGTGTCAAGCTGCAGAGAAAATCAGATTGCAAAACATTCCTGAGAACAATATATAAGAAAACACACACAGACAGGCTTTAAATGTTGTTACTGAAATGAAATGTAGCCACTCTTTCTTTCGTACCTTACTTTACTGAGCTCTTTTTGATTATGTTGCTTCATCCGGAAATGCATCAGATGTTAATTCCTGCAAGAAAGCTTAACATGTTATGTTATAGACTGAAATAGCCAACATCATCATACATGTTTACAGATCAAAAGATTTCTTTTTCATGCAAAAATAATAGACAATTCATAGCTTTGCTTCTCAGATGTGTTGGATGTGGGTTTTTTGCAAAATATCAAAGGGATTTGAGTCAGTACAGCAGATGATATTCACACAGCAACAAGAGAGCCAAAATGCCCAGAAGCTTTTTATATGAGGTTCTGCTTGAACAAAATCTGATTCCATCATAACAACATCAGTTTTCAGGAGTGAAACATTTGCATTAGAAAATTAGAAAAGAAGGATGTTGAGAATAAACTCTGTTAAATTTCTGAGGGCATTTTTAAAACGCATTCAAGTTAAAAAGACTCAAAATGATCTGAATTTAAATTTAACTTCAATGCTGGAAAAACCTCTTAACCCTTTAACTGCCAGCTCTACCGTGTAGTAGAGCAACTATTTCAGTGACTGCAATGAATCTTATTAAAAGTATGTAGAAATAAACCGTTCTGAGGCATCTCCACCTCTGGGAGTGTGGTCAAAGACCTAAAATAAGTGTTTGCTATCCTATTACTGTTTCAGGCTTTGGCCATTTTACTGTTGTTACCATTTTATTAACTGTTTTCTCGCCATTTGAGATATTTGAACCAAAATCATTGATTCTTCATATTTTTGTATAAAAGAAAAGGAAAAAATGCAAAAAAAACATTTTCTTTTGTTTTTTTCTTGTGAACATTCACCCCTTGATGCTAGGTTTTGCTAATTTGCAACAAACCCCTTCTAGCCTTTGTTGTTGTTCTCTTCATAGTCGTCTTCTTTTTCTTCCTCCTGTTCCTCTTCTTCTCTGGTTTGTTCCTTTCACTGGTCGCATGTTAGCTGTACCGCTCAACACTGCCCCCTAGCGGTTGCGATGGTATTGCTCCGTTTCCTGCGTCAAGCAACTGGTGCACAAGCCCACCAAAAACAGACCAAAATACGCACATAAATGATGCAGGAGACGGACGAAAGTGTCCATCTGTCTGCATATCTGTCTTCTGCGTCAAGCATAAACGGGTCTTTAGCTACATGGAAAAAATGTCACCGGATGGTAGGATATATTTCTTCATTATTTTAGTTTCTACTTATGTATCAGTCTAATTTTTGATACACCAAAACAGATGTCAGTTGTTTCTGTTTAGTTTTTTTTTCCAAATAGCAGCTGAAATTCATCTGTTTCTTTGTCCATCTGTCCATATGTTGCCTGGCAACCGCTTTAAATTTCGGTAAGCGATTGTGTATGCTTGTGTTGACATCCTAACATATCATGATATTCGCTTGGAGGTTTTGAGACCCCCGAACCATGTCGGAGCTAGAACCAGAATGGACTCTGTCTGAAAGCGCCATCGCTGGATAATTTCTTAGTATTCTGCTATGTAGATGCTGTAACATCAACATTCCTACATATTTTCTAAACTGATAGATGATTTTCTGATGAAGTTTGACACAAAGTATTGAACCATTTTTTTGGGGACAGTGAAAATAATCTCATTTGTATTTGTGTCTCTTACATGAAAGCTTTAATGAATTAACTAATTAAAAAAAATGTAAGTTTTTAAAAATGGTTATGTGTTAGAAGTTACCCAATTTAAGTTAATTATCATAAGTTACACAATATTTATATGAAGTTTCAGTAACAGAGCAGCATTTTTTTCTCTTTTTTTTGCAGCCAATCAGCTGGCAGCACATGGCAGACTGTAGCTGACATGGTAAAGATTGAGACACACACAATCATGGGTCTTCTTCCCAACACCATCTACCTGTTCATTGTCCGAGCTGTCAACGCCTATGGCCTGAGTGACCCGAGCCCCATCTCCGAGCCCGTCAGGACACAAGGTCAGTATGTTCTCCAACCATGTCCAATAAAGCCTGACTCAGATCACCTCTGTGGTGTGTGTTATTACACCGTGCAGCACTCTGAGGAGAAGTGGTTGTGTGTTTTTACTCAGATGTGAGCCCTACAGGTCAGGGAGTGGACCACAGGCAGCTGCAGAGGGAGCTAGGAGAGGTGGCCGTCCAGCTTCAAGACCCCGTAATGCTAACAACATCTTCCATCCGAGTGTCCTGGATGGTAAGACTCAAACCTATGTTTTTTTCAAGAAATAAGGTTTCTAAGGGTCATTTTAAAGGTTATTTTCATTTCACTATATTTTTAGGTTGACCGTCAGTCTCAGTACATCCAGGGCTACCGCCTCTTTTACCGGCCCAGCGGGGCTAACTGGCTGCTGCAGGACATCAACTCTCCCTCTGAGCGCAGCACTGTCCTCACCAGCTTGTTCAAAGGAACCGAGTATGAGATAAAGATCCGTCCTTATTTCGATGAATTCCAAGGCAAAGACAGCCGTACGCTGCTGGTTCGAACCCCAGAAGAAGGTATCAAATCTAAAGTCAGAGGGAGCTTCAGAGAAATTCATTTTAGCTTTGCTATGTTCTATTTGACACTGCAGGGCCTTGAACACTGTTCTTCAGTAGCCTTCATTACACTGTATGAATCTCAGTCATATTCTCTCCATTTAGGGTTAACTTTTTTTCCTCTGCAATTTGAGTTTATTTATATTGATCCCAGTTTTTCCATTAACTGATTTCTGCAGCCTGGGGTTTATATTGGTTGACATTAACTCTTGATAAAAACAAAATAGAAATGGGAGCAGACGGTTCTTGCCCTTAGCATGGACAGAATTAACCTGCCTAAGTGCCTTAATCTGGCAAAAAAACAAAAACATTATTAACACCGCAGCCCTGATAAACCTTCATTTCCCCTCCTGCTACGATTCACTTTCATGTTTCTTAACTGGTTTTATGTCAACTGTTTTATTTACTTTAGCTGTTAATTACTTATTTTTGTATTTGTACGTGTTAATACCCAATTTTCTGCACACAGACATGTTGATGAGAAGATATTTATGCTTTTCCCCACCTCTCTCAGTCCCCAGTGCCCCACCCAGAGCTGTTACAGTGGCAACGGTGAAGCTAAGCAACACCTCAAGCATCACCGTCTCCTGGGAGCCTCCGCCCAGTGAGATGCAAAACGGTATCATCCAGGAATACAGGGTAAGCACAGCTCACCTGAGCTCTGACACACATCTGACTCATGTGCAGAGGTTTATAAGACAACACTATGAGCTCAGTGTCTGCAAGCATAACCACAACTAAGCTGTTTAACTGCTGATTCTGTGCATCCAAACAGGTTTGGTGTGTAGGCAGTGGCATCGACAACCAGACCCGCTACTACATCAACAAAACTCTGGACGGTGACACACTGTCCACGGTGCTGAAAGGCCTGATGCCCGGTGTGCTCTACCAGGTGGAGGTGGCGGCGGTGACCAGCGCGGGTGTTGGCACTCGCAGTCAGCCGGTGTCTGTTCTCATCAGTAAGTCGCTTACAGCCGGAGAAAACATGCAGATGTTGAAGCAAACAGCTGTCTGAACTACAACACTTTGCAGACATCTGTTAAAGTGCTCTTGAGCAACAGTTTTCCAACTTTCTAAAGGTCTTTTTTGATGGGCTGCTTTTTGTGCAGTCCATCATTCTGACCATTTACAGAGAAATATGCTTTTGTAGACACTTAATGCTGACTTATGAATTATTCAAACATAAAGCACGTGACTCAAAGGATGGATTGTTTAAGACACAACATGGCAGCAAACTAATTTAAACTGGGTCTTTGGGCACTTTTTACTGGTTGCCTAGTAAAACAAAACAGAAAATACAATTTGTCGATCACTGGATGATTCTCAAAGAACTATTAGCATACATGGTACAGGGCTGATAGGACGATGAATCCTCCCCAGACCCTGGACTTCAACATTAGTGAGGCAGTGTGGAATCCTCTGTACGGAGAACAGAATAAAAGGCTGAAAACTCCTAAAGAAGAGCTTTGGAAAGTCCTTCAAGAACACTGTAGAACTATTTTTGTTATTACTTTCAAGCTCCTTAGAATTAGACAGACTCTGTTTTTGCCTTATATACTTATATGTATATATTTACATTTATGTTTGCATCTTTTTTCATTTTTTCTGACAATATGAAGAAAGTAGAGGTGGTTCAAGACTTTTAATTAGTAGTGTACTTTTAAACCATCAGCAAGTTATACAATATATCAATGTACCTACAAAATTACTCCCATTTACTCTCTTTATTTCTTGGCTTTTTATTTGGTGCGTAACGTTCTGATAGTATTGTTTAGTAACATTTGGTGGAGACATTTGTATTTCCCAGCAATTTCCCAGCAAACGTGTCTTCTGTTCCTATTTGTTCCACCAGACATTAATAAAATGAAGATTTATTTTTGCCTCTCCCCTGCTTGCTTTTCTTCCCTCAGAGCTGCCAGCTGAACAGCCCTCCATGCCAGGCGGCGGAGGCGGCGGTGGCACCAGTGACGGCGGCGAGGAGAGCAGTGTGAGTCTGGCTGAGCAGATCACCGACGTGGTCAAGCAGCCGGCGTTCATCGCGGGCATCGGCGGAGCTTGCTGGGTCATCCTCATGGGGTTCAGTGTCTGGATCTACTGTCGTCGTAAGAAGAGGAAGGAGCTGAGCCATTACACCGCCTCCTTTGCCTACACACCAGCAGGTCAGGAAGAACCATTAAGACCCTGGAATATGACATTATTGTAGCTAACCTAAGGCTATCTGTGTCTGCTGAACGAGTTCTGTGGAGGCGGATTCAAGTTGTTGCTTAAGTTGAAATAGTGTGATTTTTTTTCTAAACTATATAAATAAAATACATGTTGCAGTATAAGCTGCACATAGCTCAAAGTTGAGCTTGTGCATGCATGCTGCAGTTTAAGTGACTTTGTTGTTTAGTAAGTCTGTTTTCTGCCGCTGCATCTCTTGTAGAGTTGATTCACATGAACATCCAGTCCCAAAAAAGGTGCATTTTCTCTTTGGTATCATGAAAAGTGAACTCACTCTTTGTAGTTTTTTCATTGCCCCAGTGTAAAAATCACACATCTCAGGCTGCTGGAGAAAGCTAATCATTTTAACTTATTCTGAGCCTGTTCAAAAATGCAAACTCTCTGGATGGTCATTAATGCAGAACCACTGAACATATTCACCATAAAAATTCTGTTTTGCTGGGAGAAGCTGCTTTTATGGTTTCCATACTCAACATGTGCAAACAACAATATAAAGCATTTGTTTAGGATATCAAGCATTGCAGTTAAGGCCCGACCGAAATGGATTTTTTGAGGCTGATACCGATTCCGATATTTCGCAGAAAAAATTTACAATTACCGATTAAATTAAAGTCAATCTATAAATAAATTGTATAAATGAATGATGAATTAATAAATATATATATATATATGCAAATTAGAAATAGGTTGAAGTACAGGTAGAAAGATATATATATAAGGTGTAGGCCTTATATAACCAACATGAGTGAAGGTAGCAAAACATTATTTTTGCAGCGTTCTGATGCCCTTTACTGTTAAATTACATTTTCTTTACTCCAATATTTTCTTTGCCATGAAATATATCATGGCATACATCATATATGAACCAAAATAAAAACCAGATAGGCTTTTCTTAAATGTCAAAAATAAGTGTCATCTTTGAAAGTTGTATTTAATATATAATGGTCACAAATTGGTCTCTCACTAATTGTAACACATAGTGATTCATTGTTACAGCCTTTCACGTTAGTATTTTCTGACAAAGTAAAACTAAGGGAGAAATGACATCATGACGGTGGCTGAAAACAGACAGTATAATTTTAAATTTTCAGGAACGCTCGTTCTGTACGCTCAGATATTTTGTACACTTACATTATTTCTGCAGTTACTGCCTACTTAGGTCAGGATAGAAACAGCAATGTTATTGCTAACATAGACGGGTGTTATTGACTGCCGACATCAGCTGGTTGTTGGCTACAAGTCAACGTTGCAATGCTCTAAAATTTTACATGCGCATCCTGTTTCGGTGCTTCACACTTCAAAATAAGAGTTCCGCTTACAGCAGTTAGCCAAAACATTACAACGGGTAGCGCCTTAAGCTAATTAAGTTTAACTTTAGCAGCGCAGCGTAAATAAAAAAAAGCTGACCGACACATTGAGGCAAGCGTCACTCGTCAATGCACATGGCAAAAAGAGTTAAACTGAAACTGGAGACATGCGGAGTCATTAATTTCACAACATTTTTATAAACTTACCTGTCGGCAAGCTCCACTCGCCCCAGTGTTTTTCTGTAACCTGGCTAGCTACTAGCTAACCCTGTTGAACAGACAGGGGGATTGCTGTGGGATTTAATGGAGTCAAAGCTCTACCTAGTGGACAAACGCCGCAAGGACATCATTCTGCACTCCGGCACTTAACAGCATTTACTGTTTTATGAGAAAGTAAGACTAAATCAACGTATAATTGGCAAAACAATGGCCGATATTGGCCATTTCAAAAAGGGCTAATATTGGCCGACTTAATCGGCCTGCCGATTAATCGGTTGGGCCCTAATATGCACAGTAATAGCAGTATGTGGCCCTTTAAACATTGACTTTACCTCTAATAGCCTCTGACTTGTACCCTGAGCCGTTCATCTGCAAACAAAAATTGGAAAAGGAGTCACTATCATGAACTTGATAAAAAAAAGAATTTGCTGGAGTAATTTTCAATGTGATTTTCAATAAAGAAAATAATAGAAAAAAGAAAACTAAATCCATTTTTAAGTCTTTCCAATGAGTAGAAGCAAATCTGGTTTAATTAGATCAGCCAGTTTTTCCTCCTTTGAATTTTCTTTCATCTTTTTGCAGTTGGTTTCCCTCATGGGGAAGGATCAGGACTCAATGGAAGGTAGGATTTTCATCTTACGGTTGGACTCTGTCATGGGTCTACATTCTGTTGCCTCCTTTTTTAAATTCCCCCCACGTCCTCAACACGTTTCAAATCTTTCTTTCTGAGCATGTGCAGCTTTTTCTCTGCTTGTCTCTGTTTCCATCTGGATAGTCGTTTTCTGTTGCACCCCGCTTTCAATTAATGCCAGAATGTCTCTGCAGGCCCGGAGTGATGGGAGGCAGCATGGGTAACTACCCGTGGCTGGCAGACTCTTGGCCCACCACCAACCTGGTCCACAGTGGTAAAGAGGCCGTCAACTGCTGCACAAGCAATCATGACACAGCTGAGAGATACTACAACGGTAGGAATGCCTCTTCAGTGTGTTTTTGTGTTTAAAAGGTGATAAAACTGTGTTAAATCCAACTTCCATCCTTGTGCAGAAGCCGGCATCTCAAACTACTTGAGTCAGACAGAGAAGTATAGCATGGGAGGCTCCACAGAGGGTCCCATCTACAGCACCATTGATGCAACCAGCGAAGACCTACACAGCTTCACCTACGCCCAAAACACCTCCACCACTCCTTACGCCACTGCCTCCATCATGCCCTTTACCAATCAGCCGCAGGTACCAGCTCACAGTGGCGAGCAGCAGGAGGATGGACACTGGATCACCCAGCCTGGACCCTCCGGAGCTCAGTATGCACAGCCTGACCGCTGCAGTGGTGAGACCGGCAGGGGTTTCTTACTTTTAAAAGAAGCTAATAATTATCTGAGCCGTCATCCCAATTTGTGATAAAGCGTTTTTCTTGAAGGAATTGTTGCGACTCTGTCCTGGTTTTTTGTTCTAAAGGTAAGCCCAAGCAGAAGGCGATGGGTAAAGCCGTCAAGACTCCGTCTCTGACCTGGATGGAGGCTTTGCCCCCACCTCCTCCCATTGGAGAGCTGGAATGTGAGCAGGATGAGCAACTCCCAGAGAATGATGACATGGACATAGGGTGAGGAAAACTGCCATTCCCAGGATGGTCCCTCTGCAGACCTCATTCCTCAGGTCTCTCCGCTCTGAGCCAATCAAATTTGAGCATGTGTAGATGCTTTAACTGAATGAACAGTTCAAGCATTCACTTAATTCATCTTTACTGTCTTTTAAATTCAGTTTTTAAAAAGATTTAAGGTGAGAAGTATTTTAGTTGTTCATGTAAAATGTCCAATTTTGTCCAACTTTCATAAAACAGGCACTTTGGTGCACTTCCAGTTACCTGAGTATCACTTTTCACAGAAGACTGTACACACTAACTTAAAGAAAGAGATTGTGAATAAAATGAGGAAGGTTATCAGGCTCAGTCTGAGCTCTCCGGTAAGGAGCTCAAACATAAAGAGGGAGCTTGATGTGGAGCTGCTGCTCTTCCACTAAGGTGGTT
Source organism: Rhadinocentrus ornatus (assembly GCA_037177495.1). NCBI lineage: Eukaryota > Metazoa > Chordata > Actinopteri > Atheriniformes > Melanotaeniidae > Rhadinocentrus > Rhadinocentrus ornatus. Next base: position 22,253,588 of record JBAMHW010000017.1, on the reverse strand, counting down.
TAGACATCTTAATAGGATAAGTCCCCGTCACCTCCCCTTGGAGGTTTTCAGAGAACATTCTTCTTGGAGGAGACCCCAAGGCACTGTCATTAGAGAGAGGGGTGTCTATTGTTTCCACAACACGAAAAAATGTAAGAAGATGGATGAATGGATGGATGGATGGATGGATGGATGGATGGACGGACGGATGGACGGATGGATGGATGGACGGACGGACGGACGGACGGATGGATGGATGGACGGACGGACGGATGGATGGATGGATGGATGGATGGATGGATGGATGGATGGATGGATGGATGGATGAATGGATGGATGGACGGATGGACGGACAAACATACTGGCTACTATTTCAATCAGTTAGGTTCCAAGCTTTAAAAGGTTTGTAAAGTAATTGTTCAAATAGAGGTTAAAAATAAAGAAAAGGAGCAGCATTATGACAGCTTATCAAAGTCAGACTGAATTATCTAAAAAAGGCTTCTTTTATCCTTTACTGTATCCTTAAAAAATAAGTGGCTGCACTCCTTGATTCTCACCTCAAATCCTTTTAGAAACTAACAGGTAAAAGCCGTCCACTCGGCTCACAGTGCATCAGGACCTCTACCCTCCAAGCCTCCTCTTTCTCAGCCACACATCTATAAATATGTAGAACACAGCTTAGACATAGCCTTATCTTCAAGAGACACATAAAGGATGAAACCCAACACGGTTCTCATGCCTCCGGCCCTAACAACTCGATTATCTCAGTCTTGGTCAATTGCTTTAGTCATTTAGCTGTTTTTCTCCCTACCACTCGCTGTCTGCAACTTTAGAGCAGCAATACCACCCAGGATGAAGCTTCACCTCCTGCAGTTTTGCCTATGAAAAAAATCGAGTGAAGTCTGAAAGAACATCATTAATCTTTAGGTATCTGTGCTGTTGAGCTGAATTTAAATAAACTAGAGAACAAACCAGCTGCTCCTCAACGATATGTTGTACACTTCATCATCGATCTGTAAAAGTCTCCTTTGTCCATGTAGCTCGGATGAGGAGTGGTGCCCACCTCTCCCAGAGAGGACGTACCTGATGGAAGGATGCGAGGACGATCCCTCTCCCCCTCAGAGGAACAACGCTTCCTCTCCGGCCACCTCCTACAGCCACCAGTCGACCGCAACCCTCACCCCATCACCCCACGAGGAGACCAGAGCCCCCCGAGACCTGCCCCGCCTCAACCAACAGGAGAGCCAGCAGCTGTCACGGTACGTAAACGGGCTTGTGTTCGTATTTAAATTCAGAGTTTTCAAACTTTAATAACAGTACCAGGGTTATGGTTTTAAAGCACAGGCTTCAAACTCCATCTAATAAATCGTCTTGTTTCATCTTAGATTAGTTTACGTAAAGATATTCTGAACTGAGCACAGCTTTGTCAGGCTTGGCTGATGAAAGGTAGTCCTCTTACCCCTTAAACCCTGTGCTTGTTTTTAGACCTCTTATCAAAATAAAAAAATTAAGTATCTCTGAAACCCCAAAGTCTATTGGTATTCCTTTGAACTGAAAGGAGATTTAAGATGTGTAAATACAAGTTTATGTGTCACTGATGAAGAATAAATGAAAATGGCTCACCAATTAAAAACCCAAACACCTGCAATATTATTCATGAATATGAATATCTTCTAGAATGATGTAGCTGTAGCTGTAAACCTCTATCAGATCATAGTATGATATGTGAACATATTGTGTTGGCTGCAACCAACAAATATGAAACCTTCCAGAGATTAAAGAATTAGCTTCATTTATACTCAACCAAATGCACTTTTATCTCCCTATTTTATAAAAAAAAATAGTGGCCCAATTTGAAACAAAACAGAGGAATATTTATTTTTATAACAAAATTTGATAAAAATTTCAGATTCCTCTTAGCAAGTTATGGAGAAAAGCTTTTTTACGACTATATTTACAACAGTTCTGCTTAAATTAACTTAGTTAACAACTCTATTATTGGACATCACACGGCTAAGCCCATGACCAGAAATTAAATCATCCAAATGAATAACAATGAGGCAGACAGCATTTTAACTCATTTATTTAGAAGCCTGACATGAATTATTCTACATGAAGTATGAAACTTTCGCCTGTAACATAAACCTCACAACTGAGCCGCAAAATTTAGCCAGTAACATGTTGCCCTTACTTCCCTTAGCAGAAGGTTACCCTGCGGTCCAGTGCCAGTTCCCCAGGCACCGAGCTCGCTGCTTACACAGTCCAACCCCAACCTCTCCGGCCAACAGCATCACGGCTCATCAGAGGTTGGCACGCTGCAGTGCCAAAGTCCTGCCCATCGCTGCCTCCACAGCCAGGGGCCAGCTCTGAATGAAGACGGAGTCAGCCCCACCACACCCGGTAAAGTGACTGGTGTGCTCATGCATACGAATCCAACACAGCCATTAAGATGCAGAATTGCAAATGGGATGATGACATGTAAACATGCAGAGATGCAATGGCCTCATCTGATTGTTTTTCCTTCTGCTCGTACAGTGCACAGCCGCTCCTCCCCAGCAGATACATGCACTCCCCCCAACCAAAAATTAAGAATGAAGAAAAAAGTGTCCAAGACTTCAGCATACAAAAGAGACATCCAAGGAGGTGAACAGATTGAAATTAGTTGTTTTTTTTCTTAGATTCAGGGAGTGTTTGTACCCGGGACTGTTTGGTTTTGGAATAATAATATAAAAGCATGTTAGGAAGGCAGATATGCAACACAGGGTGTGACTGAAAGCAGTAAATACCAGGCATGAAGCTGGAGATCCATATTATGGATTCAAGTTGTGGTCTTGGCTACAAAATCATCTTTTTCTGGACATGCCATATGTTTACAAGAAAAGTATGACAGATCACATACTGGGACACTTATTTTAACAAGCAGAACATTTTTTATTAAATCAGACTTGCATATTTGCTGGAGGAGAACAAGTCTTTGATGTCTTTTGATGCATAGAAAAAAAGAAAAGTTATTCAACAGACATTAGCCAATTTTAGGAAAATTGACTTCATTACATTTTAGACTTTTCTCATTCATGATCTTCTGTTCATCTCTGGCTGTTAGACCTGCCCCCGCCTCCAGAGCCCCCCCCAGAGGAGAGCAGGCTTCAAGACCCCCAGAGGTGCATGGAGGCCGGCACCGTGGCAAACGGCACTATGTCATCCGTGGAGAGGAGCGAATACAGCAGTAACAACCACCAGCGGAAAGGCTCGGGACAGAGACACGCCGACAGTAAGAAGCAGCTTTTCTCAGTGTCGCATTTCAATCATCGCGTCGTTTAAGGTTACACGGATCAAGTTTCGGTCAGAGTCCGAGTCCATTCCTTTCAGAAGAAATTTAATTAAAAATAACACATTATTTTGTATGGCTTAATTCTGTGAAAGTAAAATGTGTACAGTTGCAACCACAGTCACGCGAAGCCTCATAATACTGTTTCATGTTGCTACACTGCAGTATTTTCTTTTCCTGTATTTAGAAGCAGAGTAGCATGGAACAGACTGAAACATGAAACATTTATGTCATTTAGTTGTCCCATCACAACTCAGTGGTTATAAATAAAAACACAGCAAGGCTCTGAAAATCCAGAAATCCTTCTGCATTTAGCTTGATTTGCTTTTTGGTTTATTACTTAAAATGAACTGTTTAAACCATTATTAAAAAATAACTTAGAGCTGTTTTTTTTAACATCTATCAGTAGCATTTAAATATAAAACATTTTATTATTAGGTATATATTAAATGTGTATTTATTAAAGTTGTCTTGCGTCTGTTTGAAGAATAAGCCATAGTACGCATTCAAAACAGCCAGTGTGTTGGTATCTATTTGGCGCGTGATGCCGGTGTCATTAAACAAAGGTAGCTGTCACGTGATGCCCTGGGATAGAGAAAGGTGTATTGTGGGTTTTCTCAGCTTCAGGATGTCACAGAGCAACAACAGCTCCAAAGAAGTGCTTGATGATTGTCCTTGTATCATCAAAACGAGTCAGAAGCACCGAGTTCTTCTATTTAGCTTTTTTCTGTTTCTTTCAGTTATTGCCATCTTTCCACTCCTTTCATCTAGCAAGCTTTTTGTTTTATTTATTTTATTCACCTATTTTTCTTTACTTATCAAAGTAACACTTAGTATCACTGTTGGGAAACAATGCAATAAGATAGCCAAGCTAGCTGTAAGTTAAAATTGAATGACATCACTGTAGTGTGATATCTGTTAAAGATGTTTATTGTTAAGCCACGTAGCTTCTTAAAATATGTGGTTTGTGTTGTGTATGTTCAGAAATTAGTTGCAGCCACATAATAAATTCAAATAATTTCACCACTTTGAGATCTGGGATTAATTTTAGTTAGCAAGGCATATTAGCATTAGCATATAATGGCTACATGATGTGATTAGCAAAACATTAGCTAAATTCTGAGATAGTGGCACAGCTTCTTTATGTGTAGGTGCTTTTTTCGGCTTTGTTCTCATTGATATGACTTAAATAAAATAATTTTCTTGAGTATTTGATCTTTTTAAGCTTCTAGAATGGTATTTTGACTATACTTTATGGCAAAGCTGCTATCTCTTAACTGTGCAGCAGTTAGAAGGTAAAAAAGGCTCTAAGGAAAAATGTGTGGCTTCATAAAATAAAAAATGTTCTTTGAATATTACAACTAAAACTTTAATGAACATTTATTTTCCAGTAAGAACTTTAGAGCATTTTTAATAGTTTTCTCTCACTCGTCCTCCCCCCAACAGATGAAGAAGTGATGCCGTACAGCAGTAAGAGTGGCTACCTTTCCAGAGGTCAGATGTCCAGTAACTGCTCCACCACAGGGAGCTCTTCATCCAGAGGCTCTACCGGCTCTCGGGGGCTCAACTCAGCCAGGAAACACAGTGAGGTATAAATAAAAGTTTACAATTTTACAGGCTGAGTGCAGCTTTGTGCAAGAAAAAAAAATGTTTCATACAAAGGTTCTCATCTCCATATCATGACTCGTACTCATATCTACCATACCATCTACTAGCTTTACGGTACGAAACAATTAAATGTACACACCCACCACTCTCTCTGGAGAGCACTTCTGAGGGCACACTTTACTGTGGGAGCGCTCCTTTAAATGCACCCCCTGCTGGCTCCCTGGTGACAAGCCTGGGTCTCTTATTGCACAGCAAGCTGTGCCAGTCGAATCGAAAGCTCTGCAGGGAGTTTGTGTTAGAGAGGAAACATTTACAATCTTTGACATTACAGCAGATCAGCAGCTCGCTGATGTGAAGTTTAAATCCAAGGCCCCAAAGTGGAAGAAAAAACTATTGAAATCTAGCCTGTTATGTAGAATCATTTTACCAGCAATTTGTTGAGGGAACGGGTCGAACAAAAAAGTATTTTGAATTTAAACACTTTTTGCTACCATAAAGGTGTAAAAATACAAGAGAAACTCAAATTTACTATTTTTTTGGTCAATTTAACCTTTAAACCTACATAGCCATGGCTTTTTGTAGCATCTTTCATGCTTTCTTTTTGTACTGTAGTTAAGTTTAAAGTTGCAACCCGAGTCGTCACCATAAGGTGGACGGCCCTTTCAGGGGTTGCCTTTTAACACACATCTGACATGGGAATGTAGCAAGGCAACTTGTAAAAGTGACAATCACAGCCACAACTGCACTTTTCACTTGCTGTGCTCATTCACACAGACAGGACTTCCTTGTATCTCATGGTACCCCAGGTCACCCCCCACGGAGCAGTAAGGAACACCCCCACCCTTTCCTCCAAGTTCCCCCAGCTGACCCTCGCTAGCCTTTTCATGCCTTCCCAGGAACATGAAAGCATGACCCTTGTTGGCAATAAAGTTTGAAATGTTTGTACAGGAAGTCTGGATTAGGTTACTTCTTCCTCATGTGGTGTTCCTGCCTGCTATCTTCTGGCCTTTGACCCAGGCGGCCAGTCTGGACGGGTAGGTGGGGAGATGTTCTCTGACCTGTTAAATTGGCTCTGAATCTGAGAACTAAAGGACATCTATATTACCACCACTGGAGTAACTCCAGTTACAAAAGGCCTGGGTGTAGATTTAAGAGGACAAGTTACCTCGATAACAGTAAGTGGGAACCTCTATTCTTACAGAAGTCCACACAGATGTCTGTCCGCGTTTTTTCATCGTGGAAATTGTAGCTCCCTCTGACGTTTAACCCTTTAACCGCCTGCTCTACCGTTTAATAAAGGTAGTTTTTAGTGAATATAATATATCTGATTAAGAATTTGTGAAAATATACCTGCTTGGGCCACCTCTATCTCTTGGTTTGGGTGTGTAATGCCAAAAGTAAATGTTAAAAAAATCATTTAATTTCCTGCAATTACATAAAACTCAAACACTTGTCCACAAAAGCCAACGTACATCTATGTGTACCATTGTGAATTAACCTTTAATAATCTAATAAATGTTCTAAGAGTTTGTGCAAACCAAGTTTTGACAACCTCTCCACAGTTAAAACCTCACCTTGCTCAGGTTTGGGAAACTGATCTCACATTCATGACTGAATTCTTGAATGTTTAAATTAAATAGCATTCATGTCTTTTTGTGGATTTAAAAATGCTTGAGCTCCTATGTAACCTATGTGCCAAGTATCCGAAAAGCTGTGCAGGAGCACCACAGTGATCTGTTTCTGTGATGTTTTTATTATTATTATTTATTATTTATTGCACTTTGGTAAAATTTAAAACAAATATAGTAATTTGAATGAATCTATTCATTTAAAATAATCACTTAATTTGGATTGTTTTCAGCTAACTCTCCTCACCAACCACTTTATTAGATAAACCTAATTGGGTCCCTTTTGCCTTCATGACTGCCTTAAATACAGTAAATAAAATATCACCAGCTTTGATCCGTGCTTTCATGTTTATGCCACACTCTGAGCCTAGCATCCTAATGTGGAGCTAAAATGGAGAATCGTCAAACCAGCAACGTTTTTCCATCTTCTATTGTCCAGGTTTGGTGAATCTGTGTGAAAGAGTTAGTTTCTGTTCTTAGCTGACAGGAGGTACCCGGTGTGGTCTTCTTCTGCAGTAACCCATCTGCTGCTTCAAGGTCTTCTTCTGTATGTTGCCTTTATATCATCTCTGTAAAGCCTAAAAGTGGTTGTGTGAGAAAATCCCAGTAGATCAGCAGTTTCTGGAATACCATGCCACATTCAAAGTCACTTAAATCTTCTTTCTTCCTCATCCTGATGCTCAGTTTGAAATTCAACAGGCTGTCTTGACCATGTCTACACGACAACTAAATGTTTTGAGTTGCTTCCATGTGATTGGCTGATTAGCAATTTGTGTTAACATGTAATTGAACAGGTGTACTGGGACTAGTATCAAACCATACCAGATGTAATCCAGAGATGAGTGTGTATGTTAATGTAGCTTCATTACAACTACCAGAGCTTGCAGATTAAAAGCTTGAGCTTGAGGGTGTTTGAGCATCCTGTGGGACAAAGTAGAGAGATGACGTCAGAGAGTGTTCAGCCTGCTCTTACTCTTAATTGGCTGCTCTATCAACTCCAGGATCAATGTGTATTCAGATCCTGCATCTGTGGACCAAGATGGTGTTTAAAATGCATTGTTTCATTGCAATGAATCTGTTTTAAAAGAGCTGTACCATGCTAATGTGACAACACTTTTCTGTCTTTAGGCAATGAGATAAGAACTCCGGTGGTTCTGTCAGTGTACTGCACCTGGGATGCCTCCGTTACTAACCTCTTACCCCTTCTCATCTTTCCACCGTGAACGCAACAAGCTACACAAGAGGAGAAGCCAACAGATTTCAGGAAGCTAGACGTGCTGCAGTGTCATTGCTGTGAAAGAAAGAAGAACAGACTCCTTCATTCTGATTTTTCATATAATTATTTATGAGTTTAATTCACCCGCCTTCCTTAGTTTGTAAATACCTCTGTCTGTACTGTTCTGTTGTGGACTCTGGATACAGGGAAAGAGACATATATTGTATTTATGAGGATAAAAAACCCCACAAATGTTAAAAAAAAAAAATGTCTGTTATTATTAAAAAAAAAAACGTCTTCTTGAATGTGCCAACTTTTTGTCTATGTATACGGTTTTGGAGAAAAAAGCATTAACTACTGTTGCACTCTTGTTGTGATGGCAAAACAACAGAAATCTGAAGCACAAAAAGTGTTTGGTGGTTGAGTAGGGGGTGGTTGGAAAAGCCAAAAGGAGCCGGAAGGACACAGGAACCCCCTCTTCTCGAGCGCTTCCCTGCTGGGACCCCTATCCATGTAGTCCGCTACGAATGTCAAACTTTTCTATGTTTCCTCTGAATTCTCTGCAGCAATGTGCCAGCTGACAGACAGGCTTTATGAAAGTTTGATTGTAATCCCCCCTCCCCCTTGTCCATCTGAGAGACTGTTTGCTGCAGTTATGAGATAAAAATTTTCATATACTCTCTAAAAACCAACAAAAAATGTCTGTGGACTGACTTTTTGTACTCTTGTTGTTTTGTAAATGTACAATAAAAATTTGCTGATCAAAGCCTGTAACTGTACGTGTTGAGATGTTGTGTGTGTTGTATCGGTACAAATTCTTATGGTAACCCTATTTTGTACCCATCATGTACATTACAGCTAAGTATCAAATTTAATGTCCCTTGAACAAGCAGAATAAGTGAGTAGTGGAGTCTGTACTTGAGCCCTGGAGGGCCGGTGCTTGGCGGCTGCCGGTCTTGGCCTGTGCCCCATGATCGCAGTGGGCTCTGGCTGGGGCTGACCTCTGAGTGTGTCTTGGGTCATCTTTGTGGTTGGATGGCTGGGTTTCGTGCCCCGGGATTGCTGCTGATCACCCGGGTCTCCAGGCTGCCCTGTCACATTTGCACGATCTTGTTTAGGTTTTTTTTGTGTGTGTTACTGGTACTTTGGGTGTTGTTGTAATACATGTTTGTTTTTTGTTTTTATTTTAAAATTTTTATTATTTTTTTATTTTTGTTTTGGTTAGGTCTTTTTTTTTTTTTTAAACTCCTGATGATTTTCAGCTTTGCTTTCTTGTAAAAGGAAGGTAGGAAATTCTCTGTTGTGTTTCTGTACAGGTGAGTCCCTGAGAGTCGGTAACACAACAGGACCATTATTGAAGACCATAAAAGGTAAGAACACAGTCCTGAAGAAGTAGAAATTTGGGGAGGAGGGGTTACATGTCAGTACAGATATTACTTTCACTGGGATAAAATAATTCATTAATGAGACAATTTCACATTAAAAATAGTTCCTAAGTAAAAAATAAAAAAAGGAGGGTCAGAAAAACTGAACAGAAAATGTCTTTAAGTGGGAATTTTGATCGGTTTCAGTTGGGAATTTACATGGAAATTTACATGCTACCATGGAAATGTTCCAAAACCATGTTTCCTCCTATACAAAATGTGTTCCAGAATGTGCAAAACCATGTTGGACAAATGTGTTTATTTCCCATAAGGGGTTACAGAAGAAAATTGTTTGTTTGTTAGTTAGTTGTTTTTTAAAGAATTTCTTATGAATTTATGAAAAAAAAAATTTTTTTTAACTTCTGTTTCTTCCTTTTGTTCCCAGTGACGTAATTGATTTATTATGATCTAACAGTATAAAACTTGTTTCTGGAGCTGCATCTACTTTGCTATATTGTGTTAGCGGATGAATTGTGGTGTGCAATTGAAGGGAAGATCATGTTTGAGCAGGTCAGATGATGCAATAGTTAATAGAGGTGGACAATATTGTAGCCTCAGGGCCCATGGTGGCTTTTCCTGCCTCAGGCATGACTTGCAGATTGCTGTACACCAGAGGAGTCCATCTAGCTTGAAGGAAGAGTAACAGCTCTACCTTGATGGATGGATAAAACAAATCCCAGTGGCTGGATGTGCTAAGCTTGCATGGCCATAAGTCATAATACTCACAGCTGAACTCGAGACCAGATAAGTGATTACTTATGCGCGCTCAGATTTTCTGATTTTAGTTTGTTTAGCAATTAATAATTATTCACACCTTGAATGTGGGAAACATGTTGTTTGATCAAATTATACAAACCCCACAGAAACCAGTTTAATTTTTACACTGCATGGCAGCAAAATGGGGAAAAATTAGGCGAATGCTTCCTGCAGGCACTGTAATTCCCAAAGTTTAGAAGGACTCAAATGCATTTTTCCATAATTTATTAATATCTTAATATGTCTCCAAAGGGTGCAGCAATTAACTGAAAGTTGGAGAAATTAAAGATTGAAACTTTAATGGTCATACTGGCCAGTGCACCCTCATTAGGAGCTAAGAAAAGACTTTCATAGATTACTTATCAAGATTTAGCACAACAGAAAAAACAGATTGTAATAATATAAAAAGAAAGGAAAGTTTTATATAATAATGAAACAAAAATCAACATGAGAGGAAAGCTTGTATATAAAGAAAATAAATGGCTCAGAACCAGAACTAGAGCACCTCATCTGTCAAACATGGTGTTGCTTCTGTATTTTAGCTCTCAGTGGAACCGACACACTGACATTTACTGATTATTTCATAGCAGACAGAGGCAGCAGGACGGATGCAGAGCTGCACCGAGGTTTCTGTTCATACAAATACGGAGGGAGTCATATGGAGGCATTTCATCATTTATGAGGACAACGGTCCTAAACTTGAACAAACCACGTAACTAGAATTTTTAATCTCAGTTATACTGAGGAGGAGATGACCTGATTAAGACCAGACTGAAGAAGGAATGAAGTGATGATGTATGGGATGAAGGTGAAGGCCTTAGAGAGCAGCAGCAGAGGAAGATGCAACATGCTGTTCAGTCTAAACTTTTCATTGTGTTGCCGATCAGGAAAAACAAGCTACATCCACTGATCCAAGATCGGTGGGTCTTTAGGGAAGCTGAAAAGGGTCATCTTGTCCTCACAGCCTCTGACATGTTCTCTGGGGGGCATCTTCAAAACAAAAGTGACATGCGCTAAAAAGTAACTCATTCCTTCCGGAAGATATGGAATGTTGCATTTTAAAAGTTACTTACTTTGTGCAAGGAAGAGGTTTCTATTGATGTTTTTTTTTTCTTGTGGCAGGTGATGTGGAAAGATGGTTGGGAGGTAAAAAGGGCTCCAGACATCAGCTTGATGCAGACCTGCAGAATCTGTGATGACTCTCGAAGCCGAATTGTGGAGAATCCGACTTACCGTCTGTATCAGTTCTCTTTATATAGAAACACAGCCAAAGACAGAAGTCAGACAGATCATGGCCACTCGTGAGACTTGCATGCAAGGAACATATGACAGTACGTGCAGTATGTGGTACTGACTGCAAACAGACTAGTACTTGTGGATCTATATGGAAACCTGTGCAATGCTGAAGATCAAACACTACACTATCATGCAGAGAGCCAAGTCCTCTGTACAAAGGAAAGATGCTGGATTGTTCTGTATGACATCATTTATACACGTGGATGAGGAAATCACACATAAATCGCACATTCTTGTCACACCTCCACTCCAATATTAAGGGACCAATTAAAACATAAATGTTTCAGTTATCAGCAAAGCAGACCAAATTTAGGTCACATCAGGTCTTCTGTCAGGTTTTCATTCCATCATAAATTTCACAGTTTGATCAATGTGAGGTAAGCAGGAAGGAGAAATTTCCAGCATCCCTTCCATTAAAAGTCTTTACCATCAACCTTCCTTAACTCGTCTTCTTTTGCAGCACTATGAGATGGAAGTTATCACAGCCAGAGTTGATCTGTCCTCAACTCAGTACATTGTTTTTACACTCTGTTTCTGTACTGTAAGGACTTTGTGAGAGATACAGTTACTTTTGTCAGTTTTTCTCACATAATGTCCTTTAACTTGGGCCTATTGATGTGATTCTCTCCATCCATGTACTCACTGGCCACTTGCTACACCCTGCTGGTACCAGGTTGGACCTCCTTTTGACTTCCAAACTGCCTAAATTCTTGGTGTCATAGATTCAACAAGGTGTTGGAAACATTACTCAGAGATTTTTGCTCCATATTGACATGACAGCATCACACAGTTGCTGCAGGTTTGTCGGCTGCATTCATGATGAGAATCTCCCGTTCCACCACATCCCAAAGCTGCTCTACTGGCGATCTGGTGACTGTGGAGGCCGTTGGAGTCTAATAAACTCATCGTCATATTCTAGAAAGTAGGAGATGATCTGAGCTTTGTGACATGGTGCATTATTCTGCTGGAAGTAGCCATCAGAAGATGCTACACTGTGGTCATAAAGGGATGGACATGGTCAGAAACCAAGACAATATCATTATACCACCACCAGTTTGAACTATTGATTTGAGGGCAGGATGGATCTGTGCTTTAATGTTGTTTTCACAAAATTCTGAGCCAACCGTCTGAATGTGGAGCTGAAACAGAGATTCAGCAGACCGGTAATGTTTTCTATCTTCTATTATCCAGTTTTGGTGAGTGTGTGTAAATTGTAGCCCCAGTTTCCTGTTCTTAGCTTACATGTTGCGGGTTCAGAGATGCTATTCGGCAGACCCTGATTGGAACGAGTACTTATATGAGTTCCTGTTGCCTTTATATCACCTCCAACCAGTCGCCCATTCTCCTTTGATCTCAAAAAGCTTAAAGCCGAGTAGCCAGATGCAGCAAATGAAGTTGTACCCGTATGGAAACCTTCAGGACTTTGATGCACAGTATAGCTCACGTGCGACCAGGGAAAGGAACAAAGAAGAAAAAGCTGCAATGTGTTAGATGCCCGTAAAGACCACCACCATCTGCTGTGCAGCCTTTTTTTTGTCTCCTTCTAAGAATTTACATACAATTGATCTTACTATGTTTGCTTTTGTCTGAAACTGACACCAGAACTCGGACGTAAGCCCTGAACTCTGCACTGCCATCTAGTGGATGCATTTCTTGCCAACGTAAAGGAAGCATGGGAGCATGTAAGCAGTGATGTTTGATGCGTATGCTGCAATTTACGTACGTAAAGGTAGCATAATTAACTCTTTAATCGTGCGTCTTACAAATTACCACTATATCAGTGTTTGATTTCTTCAATTTGGATAAATACTATTGGCTTGATGATCCTTTAAATGAATGTATCAATGATCTTTGAAATTTAAGCATGACCGTCATGCACTGAAAACGTCTTTAATCAGACATTTCTGCAGCTTTAGAGGAAAAAATGACTAAACCCATGAGAATGATGACCCAGAAACGGCCATGATGAATCTGAATCCTGAAAGGCCGACAAGACCCATTAATAAACTGTGTACTGTATATTTTATAAATCTATAGAGAACAAACACAAAGCGCACTGATGGATTCTACATTAAATCTATGTTTGAGAGATATTCAATTTGAACTATTATGTCCGTATGTTGTAGAAATGAGCTGTAAATGGTAAACTAGGTGAGGTGTCGTTATTCATTTAGCTTTAGTAAAAATCAGTGGAAATCAAGTGCATCTAGTTTCACAATGAATAAGATTAATAAAAGAACTGTCTGGTGAAAACAGTGCATTCAAAACATTTCTGCTTTTGTCTTTACAAACAGTTGCACGCCTCTGTCTCTGGCAGCATTTAAAAAAAACCCTGAAACTCTGCCTTATTACTGAAGTTTTCCTCCTTTAAAGCCTCATTCTTCCTCCAGCTTCACGTTGCATCGTGCCAGTGTGTGTGCTGTATGCACTGAGGAGCGTGAAATTGGCAAAGCTCTCTTTTCTGAGAGGGCACCACACCACCCTCCTCATGCTGTCCACCTGAGACGAGGCATGGATTACCCTCCAGTGCTCTATAAGACTGTTTGGGCATACACAAACTCTCTAACTAACAGATGCATGGCCAGCTACACCCGAACAACCCTGAGTTGTTCTGCTGGTGCTCTGTGATCAGCTGAGAGGAGAGTGATGATATGCTGCAAAATTCATAGACAGAAGTGGACTGAAAACATTTAAGAATATCTTCTTAACTGTTAGAAAACCCTCTATTACTTTATGGAACACTCTCAGGGTGACACATATAGTTGTATTTTTATCTAATAGGTGCTAACTGGATTAGATTTTCATTGTTAGATTTTATTAAAACGAGTGTTGTTGTTTTTTAATGGGTTTCTTGGAGTGCTTCTTTCATGATGCTTTCCATTACACTTCAAATAAATTGGATTCAGTTCAGCAAGGTTTAGAGGGTGCTCCAGCTTTAGATGAATGGTATTGTTTGTGAGGACTTGAATAATTTAGCTCAGACCTGATTTCACAGAACAACATTACACCACTGCAGTAGATGGAGTGGATTGTATACAGTCAGATGGTTACTTAACTGGATAATACTGCTTGTGCGCCTACATTTTCTGGCTGGGGCTGATGAATAAAACAACTTCAAAAAGAAAAAATGGGAAAAAAGCTGTCGTTGCCAATTCCCGTTGTCTAAAAACCCTTTGCTGTGGGCACAATGTATGCTGTGATGGAACCTGGCTCAGGTTCTGTACAGCCAACACCACTGATCACCTTTTAGAGGTGGCTTGTTCCTACCCCCAATACATCCCATGCAAACATCTCCTTGAATACAGCGCTAGTACACAACACTGTAATTTTTTATTTTTTTATTTTTATGCACAAAAAAAAGGAGAAAAAAAAAGAGAGAAAGAACACTTTTTAGCCCCAAAATGCAATTTTTGTTTTCCTCCATCTTCTACTTTTTATCTGAGGTTGGGATGCAAAGGCAGCAGCTTAAGCAAAGAAGCCCTGATGTCCCCTGGCTATTCCTTCCACCTCATCCAGGGGAATCCCGAGGCATTCCAAGCCCAGCCAAGTACCCAAAAAAGGGAATAGTCAGAGAATTTTTTTTTTTTTTCTTGGACCGGCGCCAGTGAACACACCATCAAACTATATGTGAAGTATCACAAATAAAACTAATCTTGTCTGCATCACTCAAAACATTTTAGACTTTAACTCACATTCACCCTTTAAGAAACATTTAAGCAGAACTATTTTTCCATCACACATTCTTTGAGAGGAAAAATATGATTCCAAAAGTCTCCAAGCAGACCCGATTGTCATTTACAAGTTGATGTTTACAAGGACTTTTTTATACTCCACAAAAAGCAAGTACTGTTATTCAAGAATTGATTCTGCCTCTAAAACCGATCTATTTGACATCAACAAGATTCTGAAGTCAGGATAGAATTTACTTTTCTCGGTCTTTGATCGGGATGCTGCTTTATCTCAGTCATGAAGCTGTTAATGTGTCCTTGTAGTTTTCCATGATACTGAAAAATAATTTGATTGATTTTTAACCTTAAATTAGATAATACGAGTCTAAATAATTAATCTTAAGTGTTTTCAGTAAGCAGCTTCGTTGTTTTTTTAAAATATACGCAAAGTTGAGCAACATACTAGAAAAAAATAGGATCGTCATGTTTTTCAGAGGACTCTTTGTCCATTAATGCTGAATCCAAGACTTCATTTGCTCCACAGTCCATTGTTGTTTTTGTCTGATTCTCATCTTAATGATGCTCTATATATTGTCACTAGGGTACAGATATGGACTGCAAACAGGCCTGTCAAAAACAATCTGTGTGCATGAAGCCACGCTGTTGGAAATTGTGCAGAAATAATCACTAACCTCACAGGAAAATGCATCTCTGTAATGGTAGCATATGTCTCTCCATAAATACATCCACTTGTGCATAATGGTACCTTCACCCAAATGAACCAGCCATGCCATGGACACTGATGCACCTCCATACCATCTCACATGCTGGATTTAGTTTATTTAAATGACAGCTTGAAGAATCAGTAGGTTTTAGTTTTTTCCCAAAAGCAGCATGCGCTTAAGATGATTTGACACATGACACATGTTTGTGTAATAGTTTCAGGTTATATTTCTGGATGACTAAAGAATGGTTTACCATGTTACCCATGTGGTTAAATTGATTGTGTCTCATGAACTGCTTGAGAACTCCAAGGTCATCCACCAGTAGTTTTTGTCCTTGGCCTTAACTCAGTAAAGGCAGGTTTATGCTAGCACATCGTCTGCGTCCGCGTAACCGCCGCAGGCTCGGCATAGCTCCACAGAGGCTCGAGGCACACCTCTTCAAGACCTGACGTTCACCTCTGCTTTGCAGACGGTTACGTGGAGGTACTCCCTTGTGATTGGTCGGTTTGGGATCACATGCTGCCGGATAGCTGGATCTTCTTGCTGAATTTGTGTAGTAACCACCGTTTTTAAAAACAATTACCTGTGGATCAAGCTGATGAGAGACTGATGGAATTATTTCTTTGTTTTCTTCCACAAGCTAAAAAAGACACTGAATCATACTGGACTCCATTGTTGTTTTAAAACAGAAAATACCTACCGATCTGAGGTGAACAGTAAAAGAGCTCTGACCTGGTGAGCTTACCGGCCGATACCACTCCTGCTGCCACCTTTAGATTAGGAGGAGAAATTGCAACACAACACCAAAACGATACGCACCCCTTACTCTCGAGTGCGAAAGCAAACTCACTAGCGTCAGCTACGCCGTAGCCGACTGCACGCAGACGCCGCGCGAGTATAAATCTGCTTTAAGATTTCCGCATATTTACTGAAAAGTATTCTGCTCTGTAGCCACTATAAAACCAGTATCTTTATGTTTTAAAGTTTTAAGTTAATTAATGAATCTCTGGTGGAGTTTGGCACAAAGTGGCAAGCTACAGCCTATCCTTGCTTGTAAAGACTAAACTTTTAATGGATAGTCCCTTTTTTATACCCAATCCCGGCACCCTCACCAGTAACCAGAGCACTGTTACTAGTTCCGCTACAAACTTTTCTGCCTCTCTTTGGTTCTCAACCGACCTTTTTAAAAGAATTTGGGCTAAAATTGAAACAATGTTTCAAAATTTCTTTTTTCTTTTGTTTTTAAACTGTTATTTTTTTAAAAGGATTAAAAGTGGTTTATATGAGCTAAGCGTGTTGTTTGGGAGCGCTGCAGCAGGAATCTCATGAGGTCAATATGAACTTTTAGCTTGGACCGTCATTAAGACGTGGAATGAAAGAAACAAAACGAGCAAAGCACAGAAAGTAAAACAATAGAAAGATTTACGTTATTGACCTTCTACAGTATGACCCAACACACCCTTACCCTTTGCATGTTCCCTATACCTCCCTCTATCCTCCCATCCCTCCCTGCTTTTCTCTGCCTGAGCTATAAATCACCCTACTCATTCATTCGGCGGGTATCATGGCCAAAACGCCCACCGGGCTCGAGGGAAGAGGGGGGCCGACAGCCTGAAAGGAGTGTAGAGACACATGGAGAAAAGAAAGAGGATGGCCCACTTTCAGGCCCTGCTCCCTCCTTCCTAAATGCAACACACCAATTTCCATGTTAATTTGTTTTGTGACAGAGGAGATGGATGTTTGCGACTTTTTGGCTGATGATGTGCATGCATAAGGGGGCTCAAATGAAGCCATTATGTTGACAGCGAGGTCGCGGAAGGTAGGAGGTAGATTACTGTGTGGGCTGTGACAAAACATTTAACACTTAGGCATCGGCTAAAACAAAGAGCGGGGACATGTTTTGGAAAATCTGCTCCACATACTAAAATTACAAGATGAGCAGAACTCATTGGGTTCATATTGTGTTGGTCTGATAAAGCTACATGTTAGTGACGGTTTTCACAAAGACAGAGTTATGTGTGTGTGTGTGTGTGTGTGTGCTAGTGAGTCTGGTTGTGTGAGAAGCAAGCAATACTCAAGCACCTCACCCCTATGGCAGTTATTGATTTCCAGTTAATTGAATGATTACCACTTTAGCATGCAGCCCCACAGCTAACTGCTGCCGTCAGTCACTGGAAATGTGCCTCAGCCACCTGAGCTGCTGCCATCCTAAAGATGTATGTGTGTGTGTTCATGCCACACCAACAGCCAGATGAGCACAGCTTCTACTTAAGATAAACTCTAAAAAGAAATATTATATATATATATATATATCATCCTACAACTATTTTAACCCTCTAACTGCAAGCTCTGCTGTTTGGTACAGCAAATCTTTCAGAGAATATAATTCATTTTATTTAAAATGTGTGGAAATAAACTTGCCTGGGCCATCTCTACCACTTGGTTTGGGTATGTAATGCCAAATGTAAGTCTTTGTTATCCCATTCGGTTTACCACAGCACTATTATTATTATATTAATAAGAGTTATCTCAAGTATTTGTTAAAACACATCAATTTTATCCAACCTTTTATCCAAAGGAACGAAGTGAAAAGAAACATCTTGTTTATCTCTTTAAGGGTTAAGTCTCATATTTGTGTGCAGTGTTATTATATATATTCTTTTTTTTATTAGCATTTTATTTAAAACTAACATTTCAAACAAAAAAAAAGTGAATATTTAAGACACAAAATCAAAGTTTTAAAAGTTAATGAACCTTTTGTCCATAATGACTTGAATAATATTGAAACTTTCACAGCATTTTATCAGGATATTCAGCACATCACAAACCATAATGGACAATAATAATAATAGACAATCATCATAGATTATAAAACACCATATAAATGGTTTCATATCTTTTAATTATAGCATTTATTTGTTTTAATCTACCTGTTTGTTTCCATGACCTCACTGCAGCTGTAGTGAGATACAATGAAGTTTAGCTGTGTTTGTTCTCACAGCTTTTTTATTTTAACATGTTAATCCTGGGCTGCACGGTGGTCTGGTGGTCAGCACCACGGCCTCTTAGCAAAAAGGTTGCTGCTTGGCTGGGGGAGGTTTGAATGTAGGGAGGGGGTTGGTGGTCTTTCTGTGTGGAGTTTGCATGTTCTCTCCGTGTATGTGTGGGTTCTCTTCAGGTTCTCCGGCTTCCTCCCACCATCCGAAGACATTCAAGTAAATAAAAAACATACACGTCCAAAGACATGTATGTCAGGTTAATTGATCACTCTGAATTCTCCCTAGGAATGAGTGCGTGTGTGAATGGTTGTTCTTCCTATCTATGTTGGCCCTGCGATGGACTGGTGATCTGTCCAGGTTGTATCTGCCTCTCACCTGATAGTATGCTGGGAAAGGCTCCAGCTTACCCGCGACTCGTAATGGATTAAGCGATACAGACAATGAATGAATGTTTATTACTTGTAGACTGAATTTACACCCTCCTAATTGTAAAAACATTTGGAATTGATCTTTTTAACCCTGATCATGAGTTGAATTATTTTAAAATTGACCAAGACTTAAAATGTCTGTATTTTCAGTTTGAACAGTGATTTTGTTGGTTTTATGTGAGTGGATTTGGTCATTTTTCTTGTGGCTTATATACATATCATATAATATATTGAATATTATTATGATAGTATTGATATGTCCTGCTGTGGTAAACCCAGACCTGTATCGCCTCGCCTCAGTGTCTTTCACACCACTCTTTTCTACATTTAGAGGTTTATCCTTCCATGATGGTTTCACCTCCTCTTCCTTTATGCTGGGTTTCAACTGCATGAGTCTTCACTGGGGGGCATCTTCCAGACTTTATTGATATATAATATTAATTTGATATAATTACTACTCTTGCATTTTTGTGGAGTGCTGATGTTTTGTGTTTTCGTGTATTATTGTAAAAGGCATCTCAGCTCTGGTTTGCAACATAAATATTTAACTGTTAACAGAATTTAACATCATTGCTTTAACTATTTTTTCCTCATGTTCGACTATTTGTGGTTTTGTAATCTGTTTGGCTCGATACCCGGTGGTATCCTATTACTTTCATGGCTGCAAACTAACCTTGTTTCCTCACCAATCTCTATTTTATTTTCTAAATTCAGGCGCCAATGCAATAAATGGATCAAAATAAATCCCCAGGGCTGGAAGTATGAAAAATGGTGGATTCAAACATCCATCCTCTTTTAACTGATTTATCCTGTACACAGCAGCATGGGTTGGAGCTTATCTGAGCTAACATTAGGCAAGAGTCTGAATACCCAGTATCTACATGTAATTTAAACTAACCAATTAAGCTAACAAGCATGCTTTGGCTCCGTGGGAGGAATCCCACATAGGAAGGCAAATCCCACAGAAACACCCCAGCAGAGGTTTAAACCAGCAAATTTCTTCCTGAGAGAGGACAGCTCAAACCACCGTGTCTCACCAGGACATGATTTCACAACTGCAAACACAAACATATTGCAAATAAACATCACAGAGTCCAGGTTGATGAGCAGGTATGGCAAAGTAAGTTGCAGCCAGTAAGACTTTGCCTGTGGTTTAGGTTCAGTTACATAGTTCAGTTTACAGTAAGCGGGAGTCATGGTGGAGCTGATTAGGCACAAAATACAAACCAAAGTCAGACCTTATTTGTCCAACAGTGAGGACATTCAAATACAGCTGCAGGTTTTTGACATGTCCCTGCTCCAACACACCTAACTCAAATTAATGAGCCATTGTTTAGAACTTCATAGGCTGTTGCATCTATTTAATTTGAGTCAGCTGTGTTGGAGCATGGAGACATTGAAAACCTGCAGGAGTGATTTCAGACACCCCCAATTTAAGTGAACATGAGGTACCTCTAGTCCTCTCTCAATGTCCAGTCACTGGATGTTCAGCGGAGCAGGATGTAATGTCCTCCTCCAATCAATCATCATCTCCTTTGTCTTGTTGTGATTGATGTGGAGTTTTAGTTCCAAACTAGTCGACAAGTCCTTGATGCTTTCTATGTACTCCAGTTGGCTTCCCTCTGGATTTTGAATGCTTTTGTCCTGTAGCACAGGAAACACTGGACCATCCTTTATGAAAGGGGACATGATTCTGTCCCACAATTCTTTGTGGTTGAAACTATTAAAGCTTATTTTCATTTTGTTGTATTTACTGGGACTTTCATTATGAATCATCATGACCACAGGAGTGCGACATCTTTCACTTTTGTGAGTGTTCCTTTACTTTTCTGAATGATCAACCTGGATAATACATATTTTCGTGTACTAAAATATAGATACATCCTCTGTGAAAGTACAAGATGAGAAATGTCAAATGATTACTTGTGCTTTGTTTTGTGGAATAATTGTGGTCGTGGTGCAGCCATCTTTTCATGATTCCTCATTTATTTCTCTTGTAATCTTTCCTTAACCTCCTAATTTTTTCCTACAAAGCCACAGAAAAGTCCTCAAGAAAATTGGACGCAGTTTTTTTCCAACGATTTGACAAAACTTTAAATAAGCAAAGAACAAATTGATTGTGACTCCTGTTTCTGGTCATCGTATATTTCTGTGTTTTTTTATTTATTTAAACAACTTAATTCATGTAGATTTTTAGTAAAAGTATTGTCCAGATAAAATTTTCTCCTCAGGGAAAGAAACATTGTCTTTAATGTGCTCACTGTTTTAAATATGAAGTTTTCTATACGTTTTAGGGCAGGGTTCTCCGGTTCGGTCCTACGAGGACCGCAATCCAGCAGGTTTTCCATGTATCCCTGCTTCAACACACCTGACTCAAATTGAATGGATCTAAGAGCCAATCAAGTTCTGCACAATGACTTATTAATTTGAGTCAGGTGTGTTGAAGCAGGGATACATAGAAAACCTACTGGATTGGGGCCCTCGTAGGATCGAATAGGAGAACCCTGTATTAGGGCATACTTTTTTTAAAACAAATTGAAGGTCTTAAAATAATATAAATACAGCATCTAAATGTTATTTAATTAAAAATTTGCCAAAATACAGAAACTAAGTTAAAACCAGATTCCATCCAATAATTTAGGAGCTGCAATGACTTGAAGTAATAATTTCCTGGATGACTTTATTGCTCTCTCACATTGTTGTTAAGAAATTTTGGACCAGTTACTCCAGTTTATCGAGTTGTGCATTCTTTGCTTCTGCACAGCTCTGCAGGCCCCACCCCAGGTTGAAGTCTGAGCTGTGGATCTTTTCCTTTTCTGTTATTCTGTTGTAGATCTGCTGTTGGCCTCGCATCTGATTCTAGAATTCTCTGATGTATAGAGGACTGTATGGTCCACTAAGGGACTGCAAGGTGTCCAGGTCCTGTGGCTGAAAAACAAGCCCAATTATCAGCCCTCCACCACCGTGCTAGACAGTTGGAATGAGGTGTTTGTGCTAATATATTTTGGCTTTCTCCAAACATACTGTGATGTATTTTGACCAGATATCTCCACTTTGATCTGTTCTGTCTAAAGAACATTTTTCCAGAAGTCTTGGGGTTTGTCCAGATGAAGCTTTGCAAACCTAAGCTGTGCTACCATGTTCTTTTTACAGAGAAGAGGATTTCTCCTTCAACCCTTCCAAACCAGCCATACTTGTCAGTCTTTTTGTGATTGTCCTGTCTTTAACTTTAACATTTAACATGCTATCCTGGAGAGTTGAGATGTATCTGCTGGATTTTTTTATAGCTTCTCTGAACATTGTACAGTCTGATTTCGGGGTGAATATGTTGGGACATTCACATCTAAAATTATAAACCTTTGCAAATAGTTTGGAAATTACATTCTAACCCTTCCCAGATTGCTGAGTAGCAAAAATTGCTGATATCTTTCCTCTTTCCACATCTTTCCTGTGTTAACACACACCTGAATGCTCCAGACCAGCAAACTGACAAAACGTCTGCTTCTATAGACGTGCTCATACTGATTAGGTGTATTTAAATAGCAGCTCAATGTTGTTTATGACTTTCTGAATTCCTGTAGAGATAGTGAGTTTAGACTGGTGTTCAATAAATGATGACACAGTGTGATGCGCCACGTGTTGATGGACCTCTAAGCTTGTATTCACTATACTTAGACCTAGCAAAGACCAGATGATTTTATCTTTATTTTGTCTTGTCATGGAAAACCTTTCATCACTGAAAGAGAATGCTTTCTTTATCACATGACTGTATCTACATCTGAATGACAAGCAGACTTGATGAATCTGGTTGTGTGTGTGTGTACTGTGTGTGTGTGGTTTCAGGCCATATCTAATATGGGTCACTGGCTTGTGGACATGCTATATAAAGCTTGTATTTTGGCGAAGAACAAAATCTGTGATGCACAAATCCAAGGGGCATTGTTCCTCATTCATGCATGTGCATGAGCTAATTAGACAAGCAGACATACAGCAGATTTGTTTCTACTGTATGTGAGCCTCTGTAGCGTGTGTGGTCTGTACCGTCAGTGGGTGTGTAGAAAGCACATGGGCTTCAGTTAAGGAGGCAGATGAAGGATAATCCCTTTGGCAGTCCAGAACACACAAACACAAATAATCTATTACTTTCAGACTTCAGGCACATTGTAAGTTAAGCACAGATTATTGTTTCTCTTGTTTTTGAAGGCCATTTATGTCGTACTTATTCATGTTTTTTAGCCTTCTCTGACCAGACCATCTGCTGTGCTTAAAGTCAACATGATTGTAGATGCTGAGAAATCAAACTTTCTTGTACAATTGTGAACAAAAACAACACCAATCAGCCTTTATTGTCTTCATCCTTTCAGCTTCAGGGGTTTTGGTTTCTAAATCTTTCCCAAATGAATTCAAATCTTCCTTGTGCAGCTTCTTAATGAAACAGAGAAAAATCTTTTTTAGCACTTTAAATTTACTGTTTCAGTAGACAAAAGCAACACAGATACAAGACAAAGATGATTTCAGCGGGTGAAATGCTGTGCTTTGATGGAAGCTACTAATCAGACTTAATTGAGAAATCAGAGCCTGACCTCATTGCTTCTCTTCTGTAATGTTCATCTAAGCCAAGCTTCGGCCCAGACATCAGGAAAACATCAGGCTAGAGCGCGAAAAGGTTAGAAATCACAATTGTAATGTGTTAATTTGGACAAAATGATGAAAGGCTTTATTATTCTCTTCAGTGGGTTGGTGATTAGACACCTTCTTATCAGGTACTGCAGCATTCTTTACTTTGGTTACTCAAGCCAAACAGATGATCTCTGAACATCCCCTTCCTGCCTTGCACAGCCATTAATGGCTGCAGAGATCGATTCAAGGAGCAGAGAAGCACACTGTTATGTGAGCTACTATACTCCCTCCAGACTTTAGCCAGCACACACAAAATAAGCTCAGCTAAATAAATAAATAAATTTTTATAAATCTGCTTTGTGAAGATGAATGAAGCAGTTTTACTTTAAGAAAAGAGCCAGAACTTTGACGCTAACAAGGAATACCAACCACTGATGTTCTGAGCTGTTTTACTGGAGCTGTTGTAGAACGAGTTCTGTCGGCCTCATTGTTCCCGAAACTGAGATTTTCCAGCTGTGATTGGTTGCCTGCAGATGTTCATAAGCTGGACAGCAGGTGGGAACCTCAGAGACCAACAGAAGACCGAAGCAGAGGCTGCAGAGGAACTTCGTCCTCAAGTCTTTTTTTTTCTTAAAGAAAATAATGAGCTGATTATTTAAACCAGAGTTGATCTGATGTTGGTGATCCTTCATTGTTTAATCTCTGAACAAACACTTCATAGATAACAGAGAAAACTTTGATCTGTGTTTT
This sequence comes from Rhadinocentrus ornatus, assembly GCA_037177495.1. Taxonomy (NCBI): domain Eukaryota; kingdom Metazoa; phylum Chordata; class Actinopteri; order Atheriniformes; family Melanotaeniidae; genus Rhadinocentrus; species Rhadinocentrus ornatus. The sequence continues at coordinate 22,229,163 of JBAMHW010000017.1, read as the reverse complement.
TTACCAGCAAGGAACCACATCACTGTTGGTCTGGAAGGTTTACTGGTTTAATCAATCTTCAGAGGTTACACGGTCAAATGTGTGAGTTGTCATGAAACTGCCTGGAGGAGAGTCAAAACTGCATTTTAGGTGTTGGAAAGGTGAAACCAAGACCACCTCCTCTGTTCAGAGTGGGGTTTTCCGGTTTAACATAAATGGATTTCTTGACACAACGCTCCAACTATCTGTCTTTTCTGTCCAAAACGTGGATATTCCTTTTCTTCAAAGAGTGTCCTTAATCCTAGGTATGCAGATGGACCTCTGAATCTGGGCCTGTGGGGCTGGTTCTCTTGTGTTAATGTGTTTATGAAGCAGCTGTTTGGTCTCCCTTCTTTAAAAAAACAAAACAAAAGCAAAGTTGGATTACACCTCTCTGTGATCATGGCGCCACTTGGTTTGTGTTTGGGTGTTTTTGTTGTTTGGGTGAAGCAGCCTCTCTATGAGGATGTTGTTTGGTTTCAAATGTATGTTGTGTTTGGGGAAGGTCTTTTTGAGTTAGTTAGAAACTCCTCCCACATATGGAACGATCATATTCATCCTCCTGTTCTTCCCGTCTTCTCTGTTTGTGTTTTTTCCAGAATTTTGTAGCTGCTCTGATGAAAGCACAGTTGGGATATCGACAGGTTTTAAATGCTTTCTCGATGTATTTTTGTTCCTTGAGCTTTCTGTCCGTCCTTGTAGGAACTTTCTCAGCTTAATGGTGATGTGTGAGTCTTAATAACATACTTAGAATTGTTCCAGTTCATTTTAATATATAAACTTTTCAACATCATTTTCATTTATAATTATTTAAGTTATTTTTTTAAAGGTACTAAAATATCAAAAGTAAAATCAGTTTGCGTATGCGCATTGTGTGTGTTTTTATATTTAATCTAAGTGTGTGTGTAATCACCAAATCCTGCGATAACTTAAAGAACATAATGCATTCTTTAAGTTATCAAGATATAAGTCATTAACTAGCTTCAATAAGGTAGTAGCAGACTGATACCTTTTGGACAATGAACGTATGAAAGTGATTCAATGATAACGTGAAGAAAGGAACACGTGTAAGGTGTCACGCCACAAGAATCAACCACTTCCAGTAGTTTGGATGATTCCAGCAATGTGATGAGACCTAGCAAGATAGTAACCATAGCAACCACAGGTGCATGTGTGCCGTCTCCTCTTGCTCTGCAGACATTGTCTGCAGCTGGATTAAACTCAGTCTGGCTCGTCCTTAATAAGTGTAGAAAGTCACAATTGCATGTTCAGTATGTCCTGTTTCTGTCTGCTGCAGATGTTTCCTGATGTTTTACAGAGTTGAAGTTGCACAAAATGAAACAGGATCATTTTGGTTGAGCTCTAGTTACCTTTCTCTACGACAAACTTATGTAAAGTTGTGCTGGCTAGTAGCTTACTGAGGGTTCCACCACGGTTCCTCTCTGGCTGGGATGTAAAAGTTTGTTGAGTGGCCTGAGCCTGATGGAAACATCTGTATTGTGCTGAGCGATTATGTTTGTGTTTGAATCCGAACGTCTCTCACATAATGTTGCTGCTTTTTTGACCTCTGACATTCTTCAGACTATAAAGTCTGATTATAGATTGTAAAGGCTAGATGGCTTTATTATTCATAAATTAAAGGTTTCATTTTCTGTTACATCTGATACCTGCTGGAGCTGATTTTAAGTGTCGGCAAAAGTTTTCCTTTTTTTATTTCTCTTTTTTTTAATAGTAGAGGAAAAAAAAATTCTGTGTTTTGATTGTATTCTATACCTAATCTAATTCGACATGGGTCAAATAATAAATTATTAAAGTGGAATTTGTCCTCTTATAAAGTCAAAATTTATTTGATAAATGAGACCCACCCACAGCGATCAATTGCCCGACTGGTACTCTGTCCTGATGCTGGGACTGGGAATTGGTGACCGAAAGTAATTTATCTGCTTTTAATTGTTGCTGTGGGAGTGGGAGATTAACCAGCCTTCAACATCATCTTTCCATAGATTATCTCAGATATAAATATCTTATTTTATTACTAAATTCTTTATAAAGTTAGATGTTCTGACTTGTACTTTCAGATGATAACAGAGAAAATGATCAACAGTTGATCGCTGCAGTGTTTGTCCTCTGCTGCCACCTTTGGGAATATTACGGTAACAGCAGGTTTGTCACCCTGAGCAAATGTGGCTGACACAAATCATTATCAAAGTGTGAGGAAATGGAAAAAACCTGTCACCTTTGTGCATCATCCGAATTTTCTCCAGCCAAAGCCAATATGGCTGTTTGATCAGTGTGGTGTACCTTTAGTCCTGAAAAACTTTCAGAGGACTGGCTAAGAAAACCCATTCAATTTAATTCAATTCAGCTTTTTTTCTATTAAGCATCTGGGTGACCCTCTGAAATTATCTTGCTTATCTATTATAATAATTAATAATAATATAATGTTTATAATTATCTATTTTGGAAAAGGCTGCAACAAACCATCAACAAGAGAGGAAAAAACACAAATTATAACATCCCTAACAAATAACCAGATAATATTTTTACACCTCCGAACAACAATGCAAATCTGCCTCCACATAAAACCCCAAAACAACAAAGAAAAAGGCAACAATGTCCAAAAGATCCAAATTTCCATCTTGATCATGCCAGCATCAATGCAGAAGTGCTGTCGTCAGTCAGCTGATTCTGCCGGCTTGATGTGTGTAGACACACGGCGACGAAGCACTGAGTCAACCTAATTCAGTTCAGCATGTGTGACAGACATGGAGTATCAAGGACGGGGGAGGAAGATGTCTTTTTTTCCTTTTTTTCCCCACTTAAGCTCTGTGATAAGGGCTGTAGAGTTGATCCTGACAGCTTTTAAATTGTCCTTCCAGAGCCTGAATCATGGGGAACAAAGGTTCACTAACTAACAGCACTCCTTTAACTGGAAATTTCATGCAGGACGAGGGGTAAGTTTCACGCAATCAAAGAGAAAAGTTTCACTTCTGAAAAGTTCACTTCTCCTTCCTTTCTAATTTCAGAAAGTTTGTACTCTACAGAGAAACGGTATAGGAGAAAATTTCGACATTGCCTTTAACAAATTTGAATTGTGGCTTAAATATGAAGATCATTCAGAGTCAGACCTCATATTCTGGGCTGACATGAGTCATTCACCAGAAGAGAGAGTAGTGACCGCCAACATTTTGAACTGGTCAACAATTCTTCTCATAGGGTTGTCGACCGCTGCCCCAACTTTGGTAAGTCTTAACAATCAGAAAAAGACCTTTTATCCTGAAGCTGTTTTCCATGACAAGACATATCAAATAACAGAAGTGTTTAAAAACAAGGGTGTATGTTTAATTTTGAGATTGCTAGGGACATAAAAAAAAGTGGCCCACAGTTGTCCCTGGAAGACAAGCATTTTGTTGCAAGTATGATAGACATGTGGTCACAATGTAGTGTTATGAAGTGGAGTAGGCACCTGAACAAGCAGAAAGTTTATAATAAAAAACATTCTATTCAGGGATTGACAATAAGGTTGTTCTTATTTTAACACAGGATTATTTTATTTGAAGATTTCTGTAATGTTATTGTTGACATCTATTTGGATATTTTTTTAACATCAATATTTACAAGAAAGCAATTTGCACTATGGTGCAATCATCACCATCAATCAAATGTACTTTAATCACAGAGTACAAGAAATCCACTACTTTGAAGGAAACCTCGATGGAAAATGTGTCCATTAAAGGTTTAGTTAATAGTGATAAACCATTGCTAAATAAGTACATCCTCATAGCTGTAATCATTTTTTTAATCTACGTGATCACTTTGACTCATTGCATTTGCATCAAATTTGTGTCTATTGACTGTCTATTGAAATGCAAATGTTGATTATTTCTTCCATATTAATATTCTGTCAAATAAATCGCAATTTTGGGGGCATGAACATACCTCAAAACTGAACACTATCCAAAGTTGGCACTCCCCCAAGGTAATGCATAGAGACAATTGACTCGACAGTGCCACCTATTGTTGCAGCCCTATAACTGCACAGCATTAATCTTGATATAATTTGGCGCACATATTCTACATGCCAGGATGGACAACAAATGTTCATGGAGTAATGGCCAACAGGAAGACGAACAGTTTGGGTCCAAGACGCGCCTTTGGCCATTTATATTTATACAAACTCCGACAGATTTCTTCATTTGACCATCTAAATTTATTAGTATGTGCTAAAAGCATGTGTGATGAAAAGTTATCAAACTTTGTCCAAAGAGTTGGTGTTTTGCTTAAAAACACAACACCCACATAAAACAAAAATTTAAAATACAAGAACCCTTCACCTTTCCATGTGGGTGGTTGCTCTTCTTTCTAGCTCAGGTCCTCTACCAGAGGCCTGGGAGCTTGAGTGTCCTATGGCGTATCTTAACTGTTCCTAGGAATGCACCCTTGTGGACTGAGATGTCTGATGTTTCTCTAGATATCACTTCTCCAGTGTGGGGGGCACTACCCCCAATGCTCCGATGACAACAGGCATGACTGTTGCCTTGACTTTTAAGACTTTCTCCATCCCTTCCTTGAGCCCTTGGTATTTCTCCGGTTTCTTGAGTTCCTTATTCCTGATATTGCCATCGCTCGGAATGCAGCTTTCCTCTGCTACTTATCCATGATTATAATTTTACCCAGCGTTACGCAAGGACCCCCTAGAGACAGAAGGCAGATTAACAGACTTTATTTATACGAGAACGCAGGAATGGTCTTACTGCTGGCAAATAATTGGTGGAGTTGACAGGTTATCCTGGAACCACGGAGCTGGGAAGGGAGAGAGGGTAAGTCCATGCTGGTTCAACCGGAGGTCCAACAGGGAGTGAATGTGGTGCTGGGCTATATATTGCAGGGTGAGTGAATGGGAAAAAGATGTGGGTAATCAGGAGTCCGGAGAGTGACTGACTAGAACTGATGTAAATTGGCACTTATGGCTCAGTTAGCGCACTGGTGAGCATTGTGTGGGCCAGAAATGACCAGATGCCAGTTGCCAGCCTGGCTTGGATTATGGCAAGTCGCCTGTGGGCCAGTGTTGGGAGTAACGCATTACAAAGTAACGTGTTCCAGTAACGAAATTACTTTTCCGGGTAGCAAAGTAAAGTAGTGCCTTTAGGGACTTTACTGGACTACAGTAACGCGTTTTTCTGCGTTACCCGTGTTTGCCTGTGTGAAGTTCTCATCTGTTTTAAGTGGTGCACGCATGCTGCTGCCTGTGTGTGTGCTTGCCTGGGCACGTTGCCATAGAGATTGATTTGCGTGACGTAGCTGATTGTGCGCCAACAAAGGAAAAAGAAAACGCAGCTGGAGTCGGAGACACGGGCTTTTGGTCAGTGGCGATATTCGCATTATTTTCACTTCAGTCCAGTTTCAGTCCGAACTTGTGATGAAAGATCCTGCTCGCCGGTCGGTGGAAGGAGTGCTTTAGCCGACCCTCCTAAACAAGCTAAGCTTTATTCAGCATTTCCTGGAGCGCAGCAGCCGGTAACAGACAGAAATAACAAGCTAGTTGCAGGGCTCATTGTAGGAGACATGCTTCCCCTGTTCCCCGGTTTAGAAAAATACTAGACAAAATGATGATGAGACAAGTGTGTCCATTTCTTCCCACAGACAGCCATGTTGTTCTGGTGGTTTAAAGGTGTTTTGTTTACAATATACAGTAAACACTATGCAATCAGGCAGTGATGATTGTCCATGTCTAGATGGTGAATTATGGTCAAGTAATGCAGTACAAGTAATTTTATTACAATTGACGTATTGAGTAACTAGAAACAAATTACTTTTTTAGAGTAACTACCCCAACACTGAGATGGGCCATGTGTCAGTTGTTGGCCTGGATGTGGATTACGACAAAGTATTTAGTGAGCCAAAAGTAATCTTAATATGGAAAGCCTTCCTTACGCAATGTCCTTGTGGGCCACATGTGGTGGTCCTGTTGCTGAGTTTTGGCAGCCACACTCACATTTAGTCAACGCCACAAGTCACAGCCAAATTTGAGTCAAACTAAAAACGCACATCTTAGCGCTGTCATTCTCCATCATCTTCGGAGGTGTTTTTCAATTTTACCTAGTGGAGAATGAAGTCTGGGTCTCCTTCCTAAACGTGTTTCCTCTGTGACTCAACTTCGGATTAGTGCAAAGAAATGGATGGATGGCAGCATGTTGGCTTCTAAAAAGACAGACAAAATTAAAGTGGTTTGTACATTAAAGACGGCTTTGACATTTTTAACAAACAACGAGTTTAAAACATCGTTACATTTTTCTGCAGGTAGAATTGAAGAACAAAAACGAGAAAAAAAAATTGGCGGCAGGAAAGACGTAAACAAGAGGAGCAACGTTAGAGAGGAGAAGAAAAAGGAGGGTCCAGCAGCAGATTTAGAAGGAGAATGAGGATGCTGGAAGAAAGACCTATAAAGCACAGGAGAAGTTTCAGGGGGAACAAAACCTCCCCAGCACATACTCATGTAACTCACATTGATAGGAACGAGGTCGGTAGAGAGGTAAACATTGCTAACTTCTGCATTCTAAGTCAGTCTCCAGAAAAGTAGCTCACCAACAAAACGTAATCTCCTAATTAAGTTTCTCTAATTAAATATTAAACAGTCTTCTGGTGAAGCATCATTGGTTCATTGCTTTCTGAACTTCAGAAAACTTTAACTTTCTGTTCTGCAAAGTGCTGCTGGAGTGTGAATGTGCACAATCACCCACGGGAGAGATGTAGTCTCACGGAAGAGCTTTGCTCGCCTAATATCCTTAATAAAGCTGCTATACAAGTGTTCACACAAAGACAGCTATAATCCAAAAACTTTTTCAGTTTTCACAACTGGTTTGGGGCTCCAGGTAATTATTCCTTGCTGTGTCTTTAACCTTTAAAAGATTTTAGAAATCACTGCCGAAACATGACATTCTTGTTTATATTTTGTAACTGACTCCTATAATATCATCTGTTTTAATGAAGTTTGGTGATGTGTATAAGAAATTTGAAGAACTGTTGTCAAAGTACCAAATCACAGAGAATGGGACTGAAAAGAGAAACCTGGAAGACAGGATGAAGGCTCTCCAAAATGAGCTAGCATTGAATTGTTTCAGAGAACATCCTAACCCTAGTTGGTCTTTGTGGGCTTTGCACCAGGCAACTGGATATGTGGACCTGTCTTTAACTAAGAGGTTCAATGTTCTGGAGCCAGTGGTGAAGGTTACAGTGGAGGGTGACCCTCATTTACAAGATGTCTCCAGAACTGGAGGAGACAAGAAGATTGAATTTCTCCTCTGTTTGCAAGATAAACTCTTTTTTGAAAACCAGACTCTGGCCAGAACAGTTTCAATCCATGTTCTTGGTTTTTCCTCACAGCTGTCCCAGGGAGTTAAGGAGATCCTCACTCAAATACTATTCAACAAGATCTGGACACCAAAAGAAAATAAGTTTTTTATTGGAAGGATTTTGAGCACAGATCAGAAAAAAGTTACACAGATCCTCTACAAAGTGTACATCCATAGGCTGAGCTGCCTCATGGCTGTCTCTGCACTGGAAGACATAGATCCCATAGACTTTACTTAAGGCTGCGTATCAGATGAGACAGACAAAGATATTGACACTATCTTGAGTGAAAGGAAGGATAAGAACTATCCAGATCATTTCCTTTCACAACTAAAAGATATTCTGCGATTTGTTGAGAAATGTTGCCCAAACATAGAGAAGACATTAAAGCAAAGATGATTGAAGAAGTAGAAGTGTAACTAGATTCAGCCAAACCTGACTCTGAAACTTGTCTTGTCCAAAGCTGTGAAGAAATGCACTACATTCATCACTGCAAGTGGTGAATCAGTATAAGGCTATTTTCCAGACTGACTCAGCTTGCATCATTGCTATTACTGCTACTACCACAGCTTAAGGATAAAAGAGGCTGTCTCTTGGAAATCGGAACTGGAAGAGGAAAGACTTGCATTTTAGCCATGTTTGCTCTAATCCAGGCAATGCGAGGTATAGCGGTGGACATTGTGACGAGCTTGCGTTTCTTGCTCAAGAAGATTGGAGAAAGCTCTAAGACATGTTTGGTGTGACATCGTCCACTGTGCCTCCACATCAAGACAAAAGCTCTTTTCAGAATCAGGAGAAGGTGCTTGAGGATGCGTACTTGAAGCAGATAATTTACAGCACCGTCAGCACCTTTGCGGCAGATATACTGATACAGGAGTTTGAGAAGAAAACTACTCGAGGGTGGAGGAAGTTTTAATGTGTGACTGTGGATCAAGTAGACTACATGACACTGGACAGTAGAGTTCAAGTGACTTTCCTGTCACACCAAGTCAGCAGCTTGAGACATGTAGAACAAGTCCTGGCATGCATCTGAGCCATGGTGTCTGCCTGCCATCCAATAGAGATGTTCAAAACAGGAGAGATCCAGTGGGCAACCAGGATTCAGAACTTTTACAAAACAGTGAAACGAGCTGTGACTGGTTCAGAATCAGAGTTCATCTCAGAAAATGGTCTACTGCTACTGGGTGGAAAACTGGAGTTTGACTCACAGGAGGACATTGATAAACCAGATGAAGCAATAAGTGAAACAGATCCAGAGAATGACAGCTACAAGGGGAAAGCCATGGAAAACATCATGGCCAAGATTGGACCTGCAGAGCAGTATGAGCTGCTAAGGGAAGTTGAGACAGCTGTTGGTATCAGTGGGGTCGTAGATTGTTTCTCACTCGTCCACAAAGCCAAATTGTATATATAATTGTATATAAGCCAGAATAATCACTCATTGAGAGAACTGTTGAAAATTTAAGGTCTAGAATTAAATATTCTAAAGAATGTGCTCTAGGAATCTGAAGCGTTTATTGTGATGCCATCTTTCTTGAAGGAAAACATTGAGAAAGAGTTGGCACTTTTTGTTGAGAATGCATTAAAAGCCATCACAATGACACCAGGAAGAAAGTACATGATTGACCAGGCACCCGAAGCTGACATGGCTAGTTGCAGTGGTGCTAAGAGTCTTAACTACGATGCCATAATTCCTGTGGACTTCCAGGCCAGTGGAGTCCTGGAGAAAAACAAATGCTGGGGTGACGGCCTGCAACAGTTTTTGGAGATAAAGCACCAGCTGACAGTTTCACAGCTGTCCAAAGACATGTCAAACATCTGCTTCTTTAAAAGGTACCTCAGAGGGAAAGGTATTTTCGGGGTATATGGGACATTAGGGGGCCAAGCCGAGAAAGCATTTCTAGAACGGCAATACAAAACAGAGAGTTATGTCATTCCCGCTCACCTGATTAGTTCCAGGTGATCTGATTGCGAGTGGTGTTCAGCCAATGGCAGTGCAGTGTCCCCCACATATAAACGGCTGATTTTCAATTAGGAAGCAGCTTGAATTCGGTCTATGCATGGAGGCCAAAGCTGATCTCTCTGGCTCTGATCCTGTCCGATATCCAGGAAAGTGGCTCCACTGGTATGTTGCCATGGCACTCTTTTCTTAAACATTGTGCGGCTATATTTTAATGATTTGCCACGATAGGCAACTGCAGTCAGTAGTTTGTGGCCAGAAGCTTCCTCCTAGGTGGGACCCTGCTCTGATCGGTAGGTGCTGAGTATTATTGTTAGTTTTTGTGTCTGTTGATGCTGACACTGCTGCGTGCTTTTTAGACACAGAGGACTTGGACAGATGCCCGTTTCTGCAGTGGAAACATTCCGCCGCACCTCCCACAAAACCGACCGCCACTTCCGGTTGCTGTGTCTGTGACTGTCGCCTCCCTGGCCCTGTTGGTTGATTGCAGGCCTGTCTGCGTTGACCTGGTGATCGCCTGGCAGGCGACTCCTCTGACTAACTTGAGTTCTGTCCTGAACGGACTAAGGTTTTAAAAGGCCTTTTTAGTTTTTATTACTACTTTTAGTTTTCTCATTTTCAGTATTGTAATTTTTTTTAAATTATTATTATTATTATTATTATTATTATTATTATTATTATTATTATTATTATTATTATTATTATTATTAT
>JBAMHW010000017.1:22192370-22219024 GCA_037177495.1 Rhadinocentrus ornatus | reverse complement strand
TTTTTTTAGGTTGAACCACGGAACTAAGGCTTTTGAAGCCGTGGAGTTGGGGGGTGGTGCCGTTTTTTTTTTTTTTTTTTTTTTTTTTTTTTTTTTTTTTTTTTTTTTTTTTGCAGCTGTGCTTCCTGTCCCTAGTGGTGGCTCTACCTTCTATTGTAGTGCGTATGTGAGCAGTACAAACTGGTAAAGATGGCACTGACTAAGTGGTTTGTTGTGGGGTGAGTTTAGTTTTTCCTTTGATTTTGAGATGCCCTTACTTTGGGCCTGTTCCACAACCAGAAAGCTGTGCTGCTTTTTCTTTCAGTCTTGCTCTGGTTTCATTTCTTTTACTGTTTGAAATAAATATTCTTTTAATGAAACTCGTCCATATGTAAAAACAAACCTATGTGCCTTTTTAGGAAGTCCCCAGGTGGCGTTGTCTTTTATTTTTAAATATTTTTACACCCAAAGGGCCACTCGCCACACCAGCAAAAGCTTGTTGAGCTGCCAGCAGTTCAGGTGAGTGGAGGAAATCCTTAGTGGATCAAGCTGCTCTGTAAAACTGCGTGGACAGCAGCAGATAGGGGACCACCGTTTAGCAGGCATGTAGAAAAATGAGTTGGTTGACTATCAGCCTGCACTCAATGCTGTGAAAGAATCGTGTGCTATGCGGCTCATCCTCCATGAAGAACACATCAGTAAACATGATAACATTATGCTCAGAGAAGACCTGACTAAACTTGAAGACCGCTAACAACCTCCTCCAAGGGAGAAGCAACTATTTCTATGACTATGTTAAACTGGTAAAAAGCAGAACTAACATGCACCACATCAACAAAAATGAAAGTGACTATTGTGCTTTGTTTTGTTGGCAGAGAGCTACAGAGTGTGATGATTTCTACAGCGATGCAGCACTTTATAACCAAGCTTATATTACAGTCTGCAAAAGAGGAACGATGTAACTGAGGCTAGGAGTTACTGAAGGAAGCAGACTGCAGATGTGTATCTCTCAAACAGCAAACACAATGATGCTTTGCAATTTCTCAGTAACTAAAGACCCCCACAACAAAGATGGCAACCTGCAGACCCAAATGAAAGCTGGGGTGACTGTCTTCAAATCTTGGAAGTGATACATTGAAAGCGTACTGGAAAGTCTCCAAAAGATTGGAAGTAGCCAAAGACAGATTATTCCAGTGTCTACAGCCTTTCAAGAAACAAAGATCCCATCACCACTAAAGAGCTGATTGTTTTTTTTTTAAGTGAAAAAGTAGCCTGAGTTTTGTGTTGATGCTCTTCTTTGCTTTTTTCTTGGTGTTCTTCAGGTAGCAGCTGCTTCTCTTGTTTGTGCTCTACTATCATGCAGCCCTAGTCCGTTTGTATTTGTACTGATCAATGAGGGGGTTTATGACCTGAGAAATGGGGTCAGAGGCATGATACAAGGAAGCTTTGACTGGGCTAAGTGGGAAATCTTCAAAGCCGGGGTGGATTAGGCTACGGAAGGATGTGTTTGGGGCTGTAGATAACGGGACAACTTCTTCTCTGATTGCCGGGGCTAAGTGTTACTCTGTCATCACAATAAAACATTTTGAACATGCAATGCAGCATACAGTTCAGGAACTGGGGAGGAAAGGATGTGTCGCTGCAATGAACTACATTGTTGACAAGGGACTTGCAGCTTTATTCCAGAAGAGTCTAAAGACAGCCTTTGAGGACAAGGTGTTCTCATTGATATGAGCTAATGATAGCCTGGATAAGGTTCTGAGTAACTTCATTTGCTCAGGAATACCAAAGGCTGCCATTGAATGGGGTTTTGATGACTTCAAAATTGACCGTATTGAAAAGGAAATGCATCAGTCAGCAGACATGATGACAAGAGCAATTATTTCACACCTCATAGTGGACTGAACTATGGTTTATAAGGATCTTGATAAACTTTTAAAGGTCTGCAGTGTTGTATCACAACACATAGGGGAACAGAAAGGGCTGCAGTTGGCGATAAATTGTTTGGAATCAGCTCAATATGTTACACGCTTTGCACAAATACCAAAATCTTGTTCCCTTGAAAAATTTCATCAACATTCCTCAGCTGCTGCAGGTCATAAAGAAAAATCTACCACAAGAAAAGCTCGACCAGGATCAAACACGGCAATTATCAGATGTGAAACCTCTCAAAGTGACACGCAATGCTTCTTTGACAACCAACTGTATCAGCATCAATCCAATGCCCAACAAGGTCCCTGTCTGAGGCTGACACGAAGGACTTGGACTACAGTTATATCGAGGAATCTGTGATGTTAACCACCCTGCTACAGCTTTGGATATCCATGTCCTCACAGAGAGTGGTGCTCTTCAAGGCAAAGGCATCAGACTGTTTATGGTGGACAAACATGGGAAGAAGCTTTCCGAGGATCACTATCCAGGGAAAGACCGCTCTGCAGATGACATTGTGCTTCAACTAAGGAAAGATCTAGAAACTCCACAACAGTGAGTGACTCATAATAAAGAAATATAATGGGATTTGTGGAACATATTGTTTTTAATAGCAATATATTGGCCCCTTTTGAAAATCACAATGCACAAACTATTTTAGTTGGAAAATCTTAATGTCTTACTGAAACAACAAAAGTATTTCTCTTTGAGAATGTACAGTACAAAGAGTTGCTGCTGCTCTAGAAATAATACTGCTTTGGCTGAGAGTTGCCTTTAATCAAACACAATAAACACAGAAACACAATAAAACTAGTTTTACGTTAAAGGCTCTGTAACCAGAACCGAGCTGCTTTAGTTAGAGAAAAGGTGCAAAACCTACAAAACAGTAGTTTTAACAAAAAAAAATTTTTTTAATTTTTTGTTTAAAGTACAAATAGAGTAAATCAGCACAGGAGCTATACTGGAATATGTTATGCTGCCATCTTAAAACGTCTGGTACTCGTAAGTTTAGTTGACTGTAACCCCAAATTTTCTTAAAAATCATTATCTAGTGTAATATTATCTGCTGCATCATAATTGTGAGTTTACTACTACATTCATGTGATCAAGTTACCAGTTTTATTTAAAAATATCACCCCTTATATTACTGCTATTGTTACCATGTCTTGACTAAATTATATGACTAGATTTTGGATAATTAATACCCCGTAACTTTATATTTCTGTTATCACTGCTGGACTTCGCTAGGTTTTTACTTTTGAAACTTGCCATGTTATAAAATCTTAATCATTACATTACTCCTAATACATCTTATTACCAAGCTGTAACAAAAAGTCAAACAAAGATTTGTATTATTAACCAATTACCAAACTACTAAATGATCCAGCAGCAAGGTGTGGAAGTTCAGTTGTCTTTCTGAGTTGTTGACTTCTTCCAGTGTGTTACACTCAGACACTGATCCATTTAGTCCACGTGGAAAGCAGAGATTTAGTGAGGAACTCATCTGAGACGGGGAGTGGTTCACTCTAAATTACATCTATGGAAGGATGAGGAGTAATTACAGACACCATCCATCACCTGCTCTGTTTTTGTTTGTGGTCTCTAAGGTGAATACTTCCTCTTCCTGTCAATTGCTTTTTTACATGTTTTTTTCTTCTTTTTTATCTAAAATGTTCCTTTTTCTACAGAAATGAAAGATTCCTGTCAAAGCTCAGCAAACGGATCTGTGATGAACAGACCCACTACAGATTTCACTGTCAGATTTCACTGTTTTATGCTGTTGCCCAGGCAACCAGCAGAAATGCAGCTGACCTGAAGCAGGAAGCGGTGATCCTTGTGGTAGCAAAAATGACCAAAAGACTGGTATGAGTCAAAAGTAAACGTGTTTATTACAAAAGAGAATTATTGAGTACAAATTACTTAGAGTTGAGAGCGGTCTACTGACCCACGGGGAGTCAGGAGAGAACTCTGATCCACAAATCAAAAACAGATTTTTTAACACATCTGATGTTTTCCCAGTTCCCAAAACAAGTTCAGACTCAAACCTGATAAAGTCAGTGAAAAGAGACTGAATGGCGCCACTCTCTACGCAGTTCTGGGAAGAGAATCATACAAAAACAAGCTGGCATTCTAAACAACTTTTCTTATCCCGTCTTCGAGACGCTTCCAGTCCATGGTCTACTGGGACAGGGACCAGTCTGACCCCAAACACACATGCACCATAACCCAGAAATGAAAGACTCACTTTAAATATATATAATATTCTGTACCAACCTGAATAAATTGACAGTAATAAATGAATAAAGAATAAATTAATGAATATAAATGAATTTATGAGTGATTATTAATATAAGTTAATATTATATGAGTATATATGAATGATGATTATTATATGTAGTAAAATTACTTCAAAATCAGGTCAAATATTCTGTGACTTGTGTTTATAGACACAAATAATTTCATATTCATGTTTTTTTTTAAGTTGATAATCAACAGGAGTGGAGCTGTAGTTTGTAATTAACTTATTTGGTATCCATGTTTCCTCAAATAAGAACATTTCTGAAAGAAAAACAGACACACACATTACATGTTATTTAAGGTCGGGTCATGCAGTGTTTTTAGCACCAAGGAAGAATCTTTTTTATTGTTGAGGTTTCTCTTCAAAACACAAACTGTTTTTTATCCCATCGTCACTCAGATCCAACCAAACCAGCACAGATATGCAGGAGCTCTGAAGCTGCAGAGAGGATGTGAAGAAGCACCCAAGTCACTGGAGGTGGAAGAAAAACACAAGATGACCAGATCGGAGACCAATATCAGCAGATGTTGAACATTATTACGACCGATGATTCAAAGCTTTACTATCTTATCAAAACCTACGACCTCGGACTGGTTGGAAAGCATGAACAGTAAGTTTACCTGGGAGCTTTTTGAACTGTTAACACTGAATAGTGTACACTGAATACTTTTTACAGTTGACTCAATTAGGATATTTACCCGTGCAATATTTAAATCACTGCCATTTGGGTTGTGTCTTAATGTTTCTTCTACAGCTGTTTAATCCAACTAGATTAATATTTATCACAACTTTTCATTACACACATCATAATGAACTTTTATGCGTTTTTTATATTAATGTCATCTCCTTTTTTTTTCTCAAAGGTGTTACAGGCATTCAGATTGAACATAGATCACCTAACAACATCAACACATCTCCTGTTAGTGCACACTACATCCCGCCTCAAGATATCTTTAAGAAGGCTCGTGAGATGTTGGATTACCCTCCGAACAGAGACCAAAAGGAGAAGCTTGGAAAAAAGCATCCAGGACAGGAAATCGTGGACTGTGCAGAGATGTTCTTGCAGAGCATCACCAGCGTGCCCTGACCACCAGATACAGCCCAGAATCTTGCTGAAAGCGGTAAGTCATCCTCATCCTGAATGAACTGAACTGAAATGTCGTCTCTGTGATTAACTCCGTTTCTTCTTGTCTGCAGGGGAAAGCTCACTGAAGTTCTCCTTAGTGGAGATGAAGTTAAACTGCTGAAAATGTCAATGACTGCAGCCAATCCAGAGATGTCAAGAAGAGATGCACGTGTCTTAAAAATTCAGTTCAACTGGCCCCGAACTCAGATTTAATAGTTTTTCTTTTGGCTTTAAGTTATTCTTAATGCAGCTTCTGTGTAAAAATGGTGTTAAAAGCAGAATTTGTTCACGTTTTTAATGCAGATTTTAAAGTAGCACTAAATAACTTTGACCTTTTAAAATGGTGGTGGTGGCGGTTCTGCCTCCTTTTGATGGCACAGTGATATTTATTATATATAATAATGGAAACGTTTCGCTTTATGACACCGCGTCACACACCAGTAACTGTATACAACACACTGGCCGTTTTGAACTTGCACCGTAGCACATTTATCTCTTGCGGTTCTTTGAGTAGGTGCATAAAGTTAAACTCGGCTGTGACGTCATGATCCAGGCTGGAGCACAAAGTTGTGAAGTGCGAACTCTAAGTCTCAGGACGTTGCTGGGCAACCACAGCTGCAGGAATGTACATTATAAATATCACTGACATCACAATGAGGCAGAAACACTTTTTTTTTTAGTTAAAAAAGTTAAATAGTGCTACTTAAAAGTGAATGCGTACTCCACACACGTATTTTTATCTGCCTAAATATAATAGCCTTGTTAGCAACTTTGTGTCACTTTTTCATCTTTAATTTAGTTGTTGTGAGAATATGTTGAAATGTAGATTTACTGAATTTTCACATTTACAGGTTTTATCTTTATTTATCTCTGACTCCCAGTTTTTTTTTTAAAAAAAGTGCTTATTTCTATTAGATTTGAAGATGCAATTAAAGAATCTGTTTTGTAAGTATCCATTTTCCTAGAAATCTCCGGCCACTGCAACCCAATAATATGCCGGGGAGGTACCACAACATTGGGGCAACTTTGCTGGTGGAGGGATACTCGGCATCAGGAGTCTTACATGAACAGCTTCTGGGGTGGCTGAAAGAAAAAAACTCTACTTAATGAATACTCCGGAGCATCATGAACTCCTTGGGGCCATGCCATCTTCACGTGTAACTAACAGAAAAAGACCAGAAAAATAATATCAAAGTGTTCTCACGTGTGAGATGACTTGGCTGCGAGTTTGATTAGTTTTCAGCAACTTCATGTCTGTTTTTTTTTAAGCTGTTTGTTATTAAAAAAAAAGAAAAAAAACTTGTTTGAAATTATAATCCTGGAACTCCTTTCTATTTTTATAAACTAGTCTAGAAGAGATGTTTTGTATTATCTACAAAGGAGGGTTCCTTAGGTAATCAATATGTTTGATTAATCTTTTTTTATTCAAAATCACGATGTCCTGTCACGGTGTTTAATAATGTGACACAGATCGTACACAGCTGTACTCATCCATGGTGGAAATCTGTGGATAAATGTGTGAAAACTGACAAAACAACAGTCTCAAAACAAGTTAATATCAGAATCAGCTGTTTGACACTGGCAACCCACATAAACTCTGCAGCTCATCCCATAAATGCATTTCCTTATAAATGCAGCTCCATGCAAAAGGGAATAAACAGATTTATTCCTACAACAAAGAAATCCTCCACCAAACATAAATGTGCCAAGCCTTTACTTTTGAAAGAGAAAGACTCCCAACAAGAAATACGTTTTTTCTTCAATCAGAATTTTATTTTACATCATAAGTCCTTAAAAAAGCAGATTTTATTGAATACAATCTTTATCTCAAACTATAAAACTCTGTAATAAGTGTACAAAATACTTCACAAATTCTTACAAAATGTTAAAATTCTGCTACAATTAGTGAAAAATATCTGCAAGCAAAGAATATTTAATACCCAATATAAATTTAAAATACTTAATATACTTAAAATAGCAGTTAAAAGTAAAAGCTTTAATAATATATATATGTATCTATTCTTCTAATACGAATGTAAAACTACAGAAAGCAAACTGGAACATTAAAAAGTAGAAACGAAATGCCAGCTTGTAAATAAAAAAGGAATCAGGACAGAAAAGTGTTTAGTAAAAAATGAAATTAGATTTGTTGAATATGCTGCATTTATTAGACCTGATCCATACAAAAACCCAGACTGTGTTTGGCTGAACCTCAGTCTGAATGAAATCCTGCAATAAATGAATGAACAACAGAAGCAGTGGGATGGGGGGTGTCACAGAACTAGCTTTCATCTGCCTAATGACTGTTTCTTGTGTGTCTTTCTGGCCTTTTCAAAACACCTTGGGTGAGAACGTCCCAGGGAAAGTATCTCATTATCGTCTTCTCTACTGAAAGGATATGCTGAAGAAAAAAATAAATAAATAAAAATAAGATGCAAACAGTAGCCAGACTGCCCTGAGGTAAAAATGACAAACAGCATTAGACGCGTATCTTTTTGCAAAGGTGTCCCAAACGTCACAACATTGGCTTTAATTACATTTCAAAACCAGGATTGGGAAATTTTCAACTCCTGAACAAGCTACACCCTACACTTTTTTTTTTTTTTTAAGAAAGTGAAGCAGCAAAGTGTTACAGCATCTGCTCTCAAAGTTCAGTTGTGTTTTTTTTTGTCACTGTCCTAACGGAGCGTCTGTGTCGAAGGCTTTGCTGTTTCTGCCTGGATAGTGTTGTCTGTACTGGGTCTCCATGTCCTCCATCCAGGCCATGCTCCAGTCCCACGCAGGAACGGGCTCCAGCTTCCCGGTCGAGTCGCCGTCTGCACGGAACGGCGGGTACAAGGCGCTGAGAGGGGAGTCCGGCGGTGAGAAGTCTGCACACAGAAACAGACACAAAGTGGACAATGAAAATTGGAGATTCAAAGACTTTTTAGGTCATTAGAGCAGAAAAGTTTAACATTTTGAGGACAATCTGGTTTTTTTCTGAACACGAAACGATGCTGATTTCAGACGCCTCAAAATTGAGCTCATTAGAAATAAAATCAAACAACGTTCTAATCTGAAGCTAGAGTTCAGTCTATATAAATTAATTTGCTAGTTGATTAGGTCCACTTGTTTAATTACAACACAAAAATCACATGGCAGCAGCTCAATACATTTACTTATGTAGACGTGGTCAAGATGACTTGCTGAAGTTTAAACTGAGCATCAGGAGGAGGAAAAAAGGGGATTTAAGTGACTGAACGTGGCACTAATGGCAGTGGACGTGGCAGTATTTTAGAAACTGCTGATATACTGGGATTTTTACACAATCGTCTCAAGAGTTTCCAGAGAATGGTCTAAAGAAGAGTAAACATCCAGTGAGCAGCAGTCAGGACCAGAATGTCTTGTTGATGTCAGAGGTTTGAGGACAATGGGCAGACTGGTTGGAGATGATAGAAAGGCTTAGCAGAATAACATCTCTAAACACACAACACATCCAGCCTTCAAGCAGATGGGCTACAGCAGCAGAAGACCACACCTGGTGCCTCCGGTCAGCTAAGAACAGGAAACTGAGGATACAATTCACACAGACTCACAAACACTGGACAGTCGAAGATGGAGAAACGTTGCTGGTCTGATGAGTCTCCATTTCAGCTCCAAATTCAGATAGTAGGTTCAGAATTTGGTGAAAACAACATAAAAACATGGATCCATCGCGTTTTAATCGTTCAGACTGGTTTTGTAATGATAAAGTCTTGGCACGTGTTGGTCCACTTACTACCAACATTACATAGTTTAATCACCATAGCTTATCTGAGTATTGCTGATGTCCATCCCTTTATGACCACAGTTTAGCACCTTCTGATGCTACTTCCAGCAGGATAATGCACCATGTCACAAAGCTCAGATCATCTCCAGCTGCTTTCTAGAACATGACCATGAGTTCACTGGACTCCAACGGCCTCCACAGTCACCAAATCTCAGTCCAGTACAGCAGCTTTGGGATGTGGTGGAACGGGAGATTCTCATCATAGATGTTCAGCTGACAAACCTGCAGCAACTGTGTGATGCAGTCATGTCAATATGGAGCAAAAATCTATAAAGAATGTTTCCAACACCTTGTTGAACCTATGACACCAAGAATAAAGGCAGTTCTGGAGCGAAAAGGGGATCAACCTGAACTAGAAAACTAGACCTAATAAAGTGGCCAGCAAGTATACTTTCCAGCAGACTCTCAGGAGGAGCTCATAGATCAAACATCTGTACTGATAACTGATGGATTTCTACACTTGTGCTGAAAGGCACAGTAAAGCAAGTAATTTTTATAAAGAAACTTAAAATCTTAAATGTCAAAATAAAAAAATCCTTAAAAAAATTTACTAACAAACAAAAAAAAACCCAACTCAACTCATCTCATCAGTCTTCCTGCAGGACTGAGCTGCAGCATGCTGTTAGCTAGGATCATGGCTGAAGGGCGCCATCTAGAGGAGGAACGATATAAACACAAGCAGCCCCTCCAGTTTGTTTGCTGGATTCCTACCCTGAGAGTCATGAAATCAGCTGAGATTAAACTTTAAATTACAGATCTGGCTTTAGAGAGTGTGTTGTGTAAGTTCTGTAACATCTTTTAAAGCAGTGCTGTTTAGCCTCTGCAGGACAAATCAGGACTCAGACACATGATGCCAAACTTTACATTTGCAGTCATCAGATGTTTATACACCCTTTTCAAACTAACTGGTTCTCCAACAGGTCGTTGTCAACTTCTACGTAAGCCTCATAATGGCCCATTCATATGAGTCAGGTAAACATGTAAAACCTGCAGGAAAGAAGGCCTCGAGGTCCAGAGTTAGGGACCCTCATCTAGACTCATATGGAGAAGTTTTTAAAGCACAAACAACAACATTGTTTAGTTTATTCATGATCAGCCAATTAAACTGTTTGATTTGTAGTTGTTGCTACAGAGAAGTTACAAAAGTGGTAGCCTAGTGGTTACAGAGGTGGGCTTGGGTCTGGAGAACCTCAGTTCAAGTCCCCGGGCTGCCAACTAAGGTAAAACCACTGTGGGTCCCTGAGCAAAGCTCCCAACTGCTCCCCGGGTGTGGAATCTGGCAGCCCACTGCGCCTAGCAACTAGCATGGGTTAAATGCAGAGAAAGAATTTCCCGGCGTGGGATTAACAAAGTCAAATGAAAAAAACACAGTTGTGCCACACAGACAATGATGAAGGTGTTATCGGAGTTAAGTTTTTCTTCTCTATTATTATTAAATTTTACAAAAAAAAAAGGATAGAGGTCTTTTAAGCTCAAGCTAAAACTAACTTGGATTGAAATGAACATGATCACAATGCTGGCTCCCGGATGACTAGAAATACCTTTATTTAAAGCTGAGTTTCTCTCCTCACCTGTTAGTGAGGCTCCACTCATCGTTTCCGCTGCCACAGCCAGCAGACGGGCGAAGGTGGTGCTGTCAGTGGTGTAGCAGCTGTCCACAGAGCTGATGAGACTGGTGCGGGCGCTGTCCAGGTTCCCGTCCATCACGGAGCTCCAGGTGTTCCACAGGGAGCTGTCCCAGTCACTGTAGCAGGAGGACGGTGAGCTCTGAAGGCGGGCGTGACGCAGGCTGACTGGTAGCAGCTCAGGCTCGGCGACGGTGGTGTTGCGGTCTAGTTGGGTGGAGCTGACCGGACCAAAGATGTTGCTCATAGTGGGAGTAAAATGGTGGGACAAAGAGGGGCGCTGCTCTGGTAGGATGCTGTGTAAAGAGAAGTTTGAGGCAAACTGGGAACCATTACATGAGTGTTTACAACTCTGAAGGTGTTTACCTGCATCTCTCTGGTTTGGGACTGAGCTCCAGGTACTCAGTGGCTTCCTGAGCTGTCAGCGAACCAGCCTGGTTCTCATCCAGAGACATGGAGTATGATGCAGTGGACAGATGGCTGTAGGAGGGACAGCTGCTGGAGGTGGGTCCTGGCTGTCCCTGGTGGGCCGCTGCAGGACACACCGACTGGAGGGAGCCTGTGTCCTCTGTTAGCTTCGTGGACCGACTGGAACTGAGAAAAATGTAAAACCTGTTTTTTCTGTGAACTTCTTGTTAAGATGAAGTTCTTCCCCCAAAATGAATAAACAGATAAATAAAAAGCTGGTTCTGCTGAGAGGAAACTCGAGAAACTTTTGCTCATTGCTTACCGGCCTGCGTGTGTTTTGTGGGTGACGTGTTTTGATGCATGGATTCTGCCTGCATGAATTATTGTTAATGTTTAGTTTTTCTAGTGTTTATTTGTTGTGAGGTCATCTTGCTTTTTGATTTTTTTTGCTGATCTATTTGTCTCTCTGATGTGAGATTTTAACACAGTGTTGACTTTGTTTTTATCACTTTTTGATTCTATTCTATTTTACAGTCATTTGGCTTTTATCCAAAGCAACTTCCATCTGAGAGTAAGATGTAATGTTTGTTTTTTTTAAATACCAGATCGTAATTTCATCACACACTATCATCTTGGGCATAAGTGCACGCAGCGTATTCGGTACTGAGTTGAGCCAAAGAGCTGGACCAATCTTTCTAACTTATTCCAACGAGTAGAAGAGTTAAGCCAAGTGCGGAAATGCTCCTTAAACAAGTGAGTCTTTAGTTTGCTCTTATAAGTGGACAAAGACTCTGCGGATCGGGCGGAGTTTGCTAGATGGTTCCACCACCGGGGAACAACAGAGGAAAAGAGTGTGGCTACAGATTTTGCGCCGCGTTGTGGTGGGAGCACTAGACGTCTTTCACTGGCAGAGCGTAAATGGAGTGTAGCTCCTGATAAGTTTAGCTCATTGATTAATATTTCTAAATGGATGAAAATTTGTTTTACTCAATTTTCTGTTTTTCTTTGTTAGACTCGGCCAGGTAAAAAA
The DNA here is from genome assembly GCA_037177495.1 of Rhadinocentrus ornatus. NCBI lineage: Eukaryota > Metazoa > Chordata > Actinopteri > Atheriniformes > Melanotaeniidae > Rhadinocentrus > Rhadinocentrus ornatus. Next base: position 22,206,820 of record JBAMHW010000017.1, on the reverse strand, counting down.
GCCAGATTTAGCCCTTTGTCCCTTTTTTTGTTTTTAATATGATCTGCCCCTGACAAATAAACAAGTAACTAGGTGTTGCTAGGCTACATTTACATAGTCCGAATATATGTTAACTTTTATTTTACCGTGTCCCAGTTTAGGGGAAGAGATGGTCCTAATGATGGAGTTTGTGCTTCTTGTCTAACATGATGTCTTTAGTCCTATACTCAAGAATATTTATTCAGTTTGTGGTGGACATTTACTCTCTCGGGGTCTTGCCTTATATGTTTTGTTTTGTTCTTCCAGATTCAGTGTTATGGCCCAGCTTGTTAGCCTTCACGATAAAATGGTGTCAGAATTCGGGCAGGTCTGGACAGGTGAACGTCATTCACCTGATCTCCAGGGCCTCCTGCAACACACCTGTGCCTTGTTCCCTCATTTTGCAATGGTGTATTTAGGACCAACTGGATCTGCTCCTAGCTGCCAGATCCTCATGTCCATTCTAGTATGCTGCCGTTTCTTCGGAAAGCAATTTCTCAGACGGGCTTACTTGTTCACCTCCTGGATCCTTCTGGCCTGCCCACTTACCTCCATCCCTGCCTGGAACAGCCCTTTTCCCCAAACCCTGAGTAAGCTGTCTTCTTATTTTTGTGAATAAAGTTTTGTTTCACTTTAATCTGGAGTCTGCTTATTGGTCTAGAAAAATACACCCATGATAAATGGAAACTGGACCCAGTTTAGAAAGGAGCAGCCCCCCCACCCCCAGCCAGACGTTCATCTTGGGTAAGAGATGTGGAAGCATCGCAAAGGGAGGTTATAAAAATGCATTGCAGTAAAATGAGACAAATTAAATTATTCAGACTTAATTGACCCAGCTGTGACGTGAAAACAGAGCTATGTGTCATGACCAGTGTTTGTAATACATTTATCCTTTCAGGAAAGTCCTCACAAAGGTGGAAGAAATCAGAACTAATGAGGTAAAATGTGAAGAAATGAATAATGCTGATAAACTAAGTTAACTGAAAAGTGATCAATTATTACAGATTATTTCAACTTCGCTGTAGCTTCTCATTCATCACAATAACAATAATAACCTCTGGTACTGTATCCACACAGCGGCAGTTCTTCACCTTCAGAGAAGACAAACGATAATCCACAGGTGAACCACATCTACAGACTGAAAGACTGCAGGAGCTCATGGTCACACTGGTACAAACATCTGTCCTGCATCTGCTGTTGCTCCTTTTATTTTGGCAGGAAAAAAAGGAGAAACTGTAGAGCTGCTAAGAAGTAAATTTACTTTGAGGAAGTTTAAAAGTTTTCCATCAGCTGGACCCAAAACTGAAACCTGACCACCCCAGGATCTGTGTGCTCATTTTCAAACAGTTGCTGTGGTTCTCTGAATATTCTGCAGTGAAATGTGTGTAACAGCAGCTCGTCTTTTTCAGGAAGCAAATCTGTCTCACCCTTCATCTGAAGACAGGCTGTGTCTCTCTGTGGTGTCCTCTGTGGGTTTGGGAGGTGGAGGAGGCAGCATGTCCACCAAATTCAGGGATGCAGGACAATGTAGCAGACGAGGACAGCCAGCAGCTTTACCACAGTCTGGATGTCCACCTGGACAGACGAGTAGAAGTAAAAACAGGTATTTATGGGAAGTGGGAGGAAAGCGGGTAGAGGTGTACCGTTGTGTCCTGCTGGTATGTGGCTGAGTCTCTGTTTGTAGATACTGGAGGAATGAGCCTGGTTCCTGGATAGAATGGGAACGCTGCTGACTGCATGTAGCTCTGGAGGAGAAACACAATAAATGAGCTGCTGCAGATGATGAGCTTTGGCTATAAGAGAGAAATAACCTCAACCCACCTGGCTTTCTGTAGTTTTTGTCCCGTGATTCCCTCAGCACGCCCATCTTCGGTTGAGGACGGATGGCCTGTTTCCACGGCAGAGCCTCATGGCTGCTGAGGGACGAGGACTTGGAGCTCGGCTGAGTGAAGATCTGGATGGTCTCGGATCCTTGCTGATGAGGCAAACCGTGAGGCATTTTAGGCCGATGACCGGGACTGTTGAAGGTCTTCAGGCCGTTTCCAGAAAGGTCCACGTAAAACGTCCCGTATACGCCACAGCTGTCGGTCATAATGGGGACGGCAGAATCCAGACTGCTGTCCTTTTGGGATGAAACTGGGAGGCCTGATGAAACATGGAGGGTAAAAATCAAACATTGTTGAGCAGATCTTCAGTAGTTAAGTGGAAGAGTTTTTAATGAACAGAGAACTCTGGAACAACAAAGGGAAAAATGCTGACGGCAAATAGACACATGAAAGTCAGCCAGATACAACATGGTGGACTGCACTTATTTTGATAAAGATGCCTGGATTTCAGAGCATTTAAACATTTTTTTTTTTCATCCTAAACATTGGCGGAAGCAACCAAACAAAGGAAAACCAGAGCTAACTGGCACAGCTTACACCTCCATCTTACTCTCCATGTTAGTTATGATTGGACCCGCAGGTCCTGTCCGGAAATCTGTGTAGTTGTGAGGTGCATCTATTAAAATATTAGATGCACCTCAGTAATAAAATAAATGTTACATTCGGACTGTTGGCTATGAAGTTTGTATCCTGGACTACAATTATATTTATTGTTCCCCTGTTTTGAATTAGAGTGAAAAAAGATCCTGTATTTTTCCATTTCTGTACAGGAAACCTAAAGGTCACAAAATTGTCCCCTCTTAGCCCCTCTTCCACTGACCTCCATGACCTTTTACACCTCTGTGACCTTCAACAACAAACTGTCATCTATGTAAACCAGTTTCAGTTTATTATTTAACTGAAATTGTTTGGATGTGTACGTAGTGAAGGACTCTTAGTCAGAATGGTTGAAGTGGAAAAGTGTGGACCAGATGCCAGCTGATGATGATGATGATGATGATGATAATCCAACTTAATCTGGTTTTAAAACATTGAATTATAGTCCATTTTTCAGAAAAGCTGCTGGCAATATCTGCTAAAAGATACATTTTTTTTATAGGGATTAATTAAAGGATAAAAATTAAACCCATGTATGTTTATCATCGGGCTACGAACTTTTTCTCTCCATTTAACTTTAATGGGATGTTTTTTCAGTGTTTTAAACAATGATTGAGATAACAGTTAATAATATAGTAATTTACCAGTAGTCCAAACTTAAACAGTTTACAGAGGCAGACATGGCTCGGGCAGGTTTATTTCCATAGATTTTGTAATAAGATTATTGTGACTGAAAATGCTGCTCTACCAAACAATGGAGCAGGCAGTTAAAGGGTTAAGGGGGGCGAAGTCTCAGCAGAATCCTTGTTGACACTATTTCCTTGTAATAATTGGCTAAAGATGACACATATTTGCTTTATAGGTTTATTTATGCCGTTTGTGCTGTACAACAATAAAGATTTACATGCAAATATGATTTTAATTAAGAGGACAGTTATTAACTGGTAGAATATTTCAGTAAACACTGCAATGAATATAAACAGAAGCTCAGCACTCCTGCACTGATAAACATGATACTGTATAAATATGTGCTTTACAGTCCTCCCACAAAGACTTAAACAGTAGTTAATTAGCAGATGGATTTTACAGTAATTCAGTTTTAAGCTTCATATAAATATAATTTCATCAATCAGGCTTTTAAACAGATGTGCACTGCAGTCAGTCAGCTCTGGCACAGACCACAGCGAACCAAATGAGGAACTTAAATCTCCATCTGTGGTGTTTTACAGTAAAGACTCACTGGTGCTCCTGATCCCTGGATGTTTCTGACCCTGCGCCCATAAGTCCTGATACTTCTGGTTAAAGGCAGGCCTCCAGCTTCCGGACATCCATGGAGAATCTGGAGCTGCCATCCTGGAGAAAAGAAAAATTAAAGGAAACAATCTAAAAAGGTGAAAATGTTTCCTAAAAACTTTTCTAAATATTATATGATAAAACTTTGTATTTTAGTCTATTTATAGGATTTATTTGTGACAATAAGTGACTAGTACTGTTAGAATAAATATTTATATGGTAGAAATTTTGGGGGAAAAAAGCTAGAAAGACCCTTTTTCTTAAATACACCTTATGGTACCCCTGGACACAGATTAGTCTAAATTTTATTTAGTAAGACTACAGCTGAAGGAACTTGTGCAGCAAACATCAAAGAAACAAGAAATCCATTTAGTAATATTCGCACTGTTTTAACCACCTTTAACAAAAAAAATGAGGATTTCTCATTTGAAGTTGATCAAGTAGTCGGCCTGCTTGACACAGACACCTTTTTTATAAGTTATCAGGGCCTGTTCCTTCCAGGTTTTTCCCAGATTACCTGTGTTTTATGATGAGATCTTCATTGGCTAGTCTGCGCAGTCCTATGGTAAAGAAACAAGGAAAAGAACAATTTATGCCCTGAGGAAATGATTAAATCCCAGACTTGAGGGCTGCAGGTTCAGTTTTTAAACACAGATCTCACCTTTAGCTTTGCCATGTCTGGGTAGCAGGTGTCTTGCCCTGCTGTGGCGTCTGAAGAAATAGATGGCTGCAATCACAAGAACACACCACAGGAGGGCGCCAATGCTGCCGATCAACACGGGGTCCTGAAGCAGGTCCAAGACACCAGGCAGATCATGTCTTTGGGTTTCTGAATCAGGACGACTGTCTGGCTGCGTGTCTGAGTAACAAACCAGGAACACACACTGTTGTCATGTCACACATTGGGAATATAAACTACTTTTTATCAGTTTGCTGCCTCATGCTCACTGATGACAAATCCATGAGGGTCACTGAGCATGCCCACTCCAGCTCCATTCACTGCTGCCATGGTGATCCAGTACTGTTTCCCTGGTCTCAAAGTAGAGATGTCCAGGTTGTGTTGACCACCGTTCACTGTCCAGTTCTGGTACTGCTGCTGCTCAGACTCCACACACCACACCTGGAGAAACAGTTTGCACCTTTAAGAACCGGATTCAGGGTTGTTTGCTGTTCATAATGAGCAGCCAGGAATCAAACAGCTGAGTAAATACCAGTAAACCATATTCTTAGCTGAACTTTATTAAACCTTGTTCCCTTCTCAAACTTACTCTGATGATTTTCATGAATGAAAATGTAAAAAAAGAAAAAAATTCCAGTGGGATGCAAGAGAAGCATTAGAAAGAAGATCAAAAACAAACTTTAAAAAAAATAAGGACAGAAAAGCTTAAATAGAATAAGATGAATGCAGCAATCAAAGAGAAGCTTAAAAACTGAACATTAGCTAAAGTTAGAAACAAAGCTGATTTGATTGCATTGTTGTTTCTTATGTAGTGTCAGATCCTGTCTCTGGGGACCTTGGTGGCCAAAAATAACTGATTGCCATTAAAACCACAGTATTTAAATCTCACCATCATTACAGTTTAAAACCATTCTGTAACGTTGGTTGCAGACCCTCCAGGGCTGTCCTCTGTTTACTTCTGACTGAGAGTGTGTCATTTATACCTGTAGAATGTGATGTTGGTAGGAGTCCCTGTACAATCTTTTCATGCCTCAGTGAGCGAGTGTCCACTCAAATGTGGGTGAAGCTTACCCACAGGAACAGAAAATTCCCAGATTTATTTTATTTTTATTATTTTCTTAAATATTGCAATGATTCACTTAATTTGCATTTAAAGGGTGAAAATCCTGAAAATTATTAAATATTTAGCAGTTTTGAGCAAAACTGAAGTTTTTTTTCTTTAAGTAATCTGATGAGCCACTGTTTTATTCTTGATGGGACTTCCTACGGAGGGATCAACTGTCCCTGTCATGCTGTTGCAGTGATTACCTGGTACCCCTGGATGATGCCGTTGTGGGTCTCATGAGGAGGAGGCTCCCAGCTCAGATGGATGGTGTTATTCTGCTCATGGTTCACCCTTATAGACACAGCCAGGGGAGAGGCACTGGGTACTGTATAAAAAGAGATTACAGTTATCTCCATATCATGGCTCATCTGTGTATTAAAGTTAATTAAGCCCTTTCTCACCTGTCTCGGGGACTCTGAGATGCCAAGTGTCGCTCTCTCTTCCGTACAAGTTGGCACCGTAGGGACGAACCTTGAACTCATACTTGTAGCCTCTATTTAGGGGGCCTACCTGAGCCTGGAAACTGGGCAGAGTCACCTTTTTTGCTGCCCAGTCCGAGCTGGCAGGCAGCAAAGAGCGATAGAGAACCTCAAAGCCATCGAGGTAATGCGGCTGAGATGGGAGGGTCTGAAGCTGATCAGAGAAAACCAGACAGAGATTAGACCGCTGAAACCCTCCGCAAATGCCCCGAGACGGGATTTACATACCTTCCATTGCACCAGAGAAATGTTCGACCCGGTGGCGGCGATGCCGACGTTCTCCAGAGCCACTCGTAAGGCTGACAGCTCTTTGTGGAGGTCTTTCTGCTCAGAGCTGGCACCCTCTGGAAACACAAATGTTACATTCATTCATTTTAAATGATGCAACTTTTTTTTAAAATGAGATTTCATAAAAGGGTGAAAACCTATTTTTACTTTAGGTTGTGTTGTTTGGCAATCTAAAGTAAAAATGATCAGATCATTAAAGCACTACAGAGCGGTTGCAGATTTTCTCAGCCCCCAACTGACAGACTGCATCCCACGTTTAGAACAAATGGTGTGTTCATGTCCACGTGCGTGTGACGCGGTGCGTAAGGTGAAACTCTGAATGCTCCAGAAATGTGCATAATAGATGTCACTGTGCCATCAAACGGAACGTTTTATATCGGTACACTCTGTCAGCTGAGAGGAAAAGATCATTTTACCTTCAACTAGAAGCTGTGCGCTGGCAGTGACCACACCAACGTCATTCTCCGCGGTGCAGGTGTACCTCCCAGCATCCTCTGTTGTCACATAATGGATCTGAAGAGTCTGGTCTGGGTTTATAAGATACCTGAATGCATACGGAAAACAACAAAAGACAACAAACTGCAAATTCCAATCAAAAATCACATCATCTGATAGTTGCATCAGTTCACAACTACTGAATTATTTCAGTTTTTCATAGAAACATGAAAAGATGTCTGAGAACGTATTTTGTCCAGCGAGTCCCACATGTATGGGAAGCACCAGACCGACATAGCTGTGATTACAGTATATGAGGTTGCTGAAGATATTTACTGATGGCAGCATGAAGTCCTGTGCATACTGAGATTTCTATTTAATCAGTGAAGTATTGAAGTATCCTACTGCCCTTTTAGAACATGTATTGTTAAACTGATTGCAGCTAAGTAAAACAATTAATTCCCACAGGCTTAAATCAAAGAAGATCAATCTGAAAGAAGAGACATTTTATCCATCACTACCTGCCGTTGGGCAGCAACCCCTGCTCTCTGCTCCAGACCACAGCAGTTGGAGGGTCACCTTTGGCTTGGCAGTAGAAATGGGCCGACTCTCCCGTTCTGACTGAAACATTTTCTGGTCTCAGCATCAACATGGGCTTGGCTGCAGTAAAACAAATACAAGGAAACTATTTATTTTCTTTCTATTCTCTTTCCCTTCTTTTGAATAATATGTATGCATAGTTATACTCTATACCCATTATTTGCTTTTATCACATCATCTTATAGCTGTAAGATCACTTTACTACAATATAAAAAACAGAAACTCTGCATAAGCCTGTGATATCTGGGAGCTGTTTTGCATGTTTTGCCGGGGCAGTGAAACGTGGTGTTTAAAAAGGTCTGAATGTTGTCTCACCCAGCACAGAGAGTCGAGCCGCCCTGCTCTCTCTCACCCCTACAATGTTTTTGGCCATGCAGACATAAGCACCCGAGTGGTTCTTCTCTGCAGGAGCGATGATAAGCTTCCCTCTCAGTTCCTGCAGCACAAACACAAGGCATACAGGAGGGAGAGAAGAAATGCATGCCTTTATTTCTGGCTTTGAGCAGCAGGTGTAGTGTGGTAGAGGGTGTTTTTAAAAGCAGGTGTGTAAACACAATGATGGTGAGAAAAAACAAGAGTTGTTCTTCATGCTTAACCCTCACGGGCCTGAGCTTATTTCGGTCTTCAGATAGTTCTGATTTATTGTTTAAACACCACATAAAAATTTTTTACCATCTGTTTTTTTCCATTAACTTCACCTAAATGATCTAATAATTAAAAAGTCACAGAAACCATCAAAGTAGAATCAGCGGATTCGACCCCTTTTTCTATGATGAAATGCCTACAAATACACGTCTGGTTATTCCATTCCACTTCTACACTCGGATCCAATAAGTATGTTTGTGTTATCAACTTTCAACCATCATATATCTGTTTTTTTTTAATGGTCTATCAACGTAAAAAATCTAATAAAAATTAGGAGAAAGTTTAAAGTCTGCACTTCCAAGTGAAGTTACAGCAGCTTTTTATCATTATGGCGCCTTGAAAAGCGAAAGTGATCTGATCATAGAACTTGAACAGATAAATAAAAGGAAAATTATGTTTTAATACAAGACAAGAGTCAAATATGTTAGTAGAAAATGACATTCCTGCAGTTTTACCAACATGTGGTTTATTTATGACCTCCGCCACCTCATGCCACCCAGGATGCCTCTGCACTTTTACTCATTACACCGATACTTAACAAAGATGTGTTGAGCTGGTTAGAAATGCTTTGGTTCAAAGACCTTTTGCTAGGTTTTACTTTTAGTTTAGTTTGACTTGAGATGCTTTCTTAAGTGGCTTTCAGTACTTGGGTATTTATTCTGAAATGTGACGTGTTAGTAGTAATTATGAGTAATTTTTGGACTGGTCTCATTGAAATGCTATGTGTAGTGAAGCTTAGCTGAAATGTCACCATTATTTCCTGAAGTCTCAAATGCACCACTGGGTGTGACCTCTTTAATTGACTGTATGACACTCAGCTGTGGTTTGCTGGAGGATGCCAGAGATGACTAAGACAACGCTGCTGAACTACAAGAAAAGACTATTACGAGCCTTGTGTTGCACTCAGCTTTCAGTTCAAGATTTGCATCTTTTTAAATAAACCGGCTCATCTCTAAATCAGGCTGGACCCGCTGTCCTAGGAGGTCGTGGACAGGCCTGTCAATCACGACGATTAGTCAACACCACCGGACTGAAGCTGCTAGAATCACAACCTTGTAGGTTAGTTGACTTTACTGTTATTTCTCTCTACTATGAAATTAGCCCCAGCTGCTTTTTTTGTTCCTCTTGTTGCAATACAGCAGGCTCCACTGCATCATAACGTGTATTAAACTGTGATTTTAAAAGCGTATAAGATTTAAAGGGATCATCAAGGCGATCGTAAGGGAGGAGGAGGGCTTACAGTGTAGTTATGGTCAGAGCTGTTGATGGGCAGACCATCTTTCTTCCAGATGACATTAGGTTCCGGGTGTCCCATCGGAGGACCACAGTTTAAGATGGCAACGTCCCCCTCTGCTACCACCACGTCACTGGGCTGTACAACGAACTCCTCCTGTAAAACTGCAAAGAAACAAAGTGGGTTTAAATCAGAATTACAGGGTATAGTCTGATCCGGAGCAGTAAATATCTGGTGCCAAACATTTCTATCTGGGTGCCTGTCAAACCATCAGCCAGGTTAAGGTAAAGCACTATAAACAAACAGGTTTAAGTACACCCTGTTTGTTTTTAGGCCGATACATTTAAAAAAAAACATGTTTAAATTACATGTTGCAAAACTCAAAACACACCTGCAGCTACTGAGGTAAAACTCTCCACAGCCAACTAAATTTCCTTGTGATGCTGTTTAATTATTACCAGCCACAAGGGCAGGCTGTCAAACCTCTGACACCAGGCTGACTTCTGTTTTATTTTGAGTGTGTGTGTATAATAAGAACAGTTGCATTCAACTTCAATCATTCTTCTTTTGATATATAAACATGTAATGGTACAATTCTTCCTTCCTATCCATCTGCACATACAGCATATGATGAAAAATTATGTTTTCTCTTATGATCTGTATGGTTAGTTTTAGTTATACAAGATTCAAAATTTTGTATCCATCTGTACGGTAATTTATCTCTCTTTAAAGTACTCTGAATTTAACATAACTGATTCTGTGTACTTAACCAGACTTGTGTGCCATTTCACCACTGTTCTGATGAGTAACATTCTTGGTTTGATTGTGTTGTAGATTAATCCCAGAGTTCCCCAGCAAAGCTTAAGAAGACTACAGACGGTGTGGAGGAGTTAGACGATGCCATTAATTAACTTTCTACATCTACAAAAGGTGTGTCACTGGATGCAAAAGTTTAAATACTTGATTAGTATCACGACTGAAGTGTAACAGTAACTTAAATCACAAAATCCGACATATTTTAGTTTAGGTTTGGAACGGCTACTGTCAGAAGCTGCATTAAATGAAAGGATTTACCTAAATTTACCGCTTTACCATGGTTGGTTAGCTCAATTGGTAGGGCATCAGTCTGCCATGTGGGAGACCAGGGTTCAAATCCCCCAGGGGATGAACATTAACACCTTCCAGTTGGGTCCTCAGGCAAGACCCTTAACGCTACAGCCTAACCATTGTAAGTCGCTTTGGATCAAAGCGTCAGCTAAATGACTTTAATGTAATGTAACGTAGACCCTGAAACACAAGTAAGTGGCTTCATAAAGCAAAAATCTAATTTACTTTCTTTTTCAAAGTCAAATCTATAAGAAATTCATTTCAGATTTGCCAAATAGTCTCAGTTTGCAAATTAGCTTCAAATAAAATGTGCTAAATGATTTTTGTTATGTTTTGAGTGGTCGGTCGGTGGTGTGCACAGCTAAATTGAACAGGGAAATAAGATCCTTACAGATGTTTTCCCAGGCAAACGGCTCTTTTTGTCCTTGGATGAAATAGTTCAGCGGTTAATCACAGCTTTACCATCTAGAAGTGCACCCACACCCACCTGAGTCTCACCTGCGATAAACAGTGATGCATTGTGACTGACGGCCTTGCCGACACTGTTCCGAGCAACACAAGCATAGACGCCTTCGTGTGACTGGCCACGCCTGCCTCCCCCCACGCTGAGAAAGAAGAGGCTCCCCTCTGACAGAACCATGGGTTGCAGCTGGCCGTCTCCTTTCCCCGTCTCCAGGGGATGACCGTTACGCAGCCAGTCAATGCTTGGTTTTGGGACGCCATCCACTCGGCAGGAGAGTGTGGCAGGATTCCCAACTCTCACCACCACATCAGATGGGTGGTGGACTATACTGGGTGGCATCTCCTCTGTCTGAACTCTGGAACCTGAGGAGAACGTGGAAATAATACATGGAATTAAGACTTCAAAGAGTTTCTAAGTGTATATGTTACTACAGGAAATGTGTATTACAGTGCTGTAATGATTTGAGCTAACTCCTTTAGGGATGAAAGATCGCAGTGTAAATATAGGAAGATACAGTATTTTCTTTATACGTTAACCACACCCAAACACTGAGGCTCAAGACAATGCCTCACCACCTCTGAGTTCATGTAAGTGGCAACAGAAGACGTACAACAAACATGTTTAAGCCCTGCCACCAACAAACTATTTCTATTTGCAGCCAGCTCCAGTGGAATGCCATTGTTTGAACTTCCTATGAAGTTAGATGACCACATTGAAGGAAACGGGAAGACTGATCAGTTTCCTGACATGAGAGGTCTCAGGAACATCAACTCCAGCAAAATGCCCTCCTCCAATAACGGCGCATCCGCAACAGAACAAAAGGCTGAATTTTCCCCTTTTTTCCTTCATCAACTCAGACAAAATTCAAAATGATGTTGCACACATTTTGTGTCAAAAATACGTTGTATTTTGATGTGTGAAGCACTTTAACTCAGAAACTTGTGCAAACTTATTTCAGAATCAGTCCTAGCTTTATTTTTGTGTATTGAACAGTCAGATGACATGAATAGCTAAAGTCGGGGGATATTCTAAGCTGCAAACATATTTATAATAGAAAATAAATATGATACTCATCCACCCAAATATTCTATAAACTACTAGGTTAATTTAGTATAGCTCCACATAGTTCTAAATTAAAGGCAACAATGTTTAACGTCATTGTTACTCATATTTGATTTTAGTATTTATGCTTATTAGAAGCCAGCTTTCTTTAAAGTAACTGGTTCTCCAGAGCCACTTCCTTAATAAAAACCAACCTCCCATGCAAAACTAAGTTTATACTTTTTTTATTTTCCCAGAAGTCCTCATGATATAACGCTCTGATTTTGGTGCTGATGGTTATTTTTAAAATGAATCCACAGTTAAGACATTAGTCCTAAAAGATTAACTTTTTGGTTTAACCAGGTTTTATGGTTTACTCTCCAGCTCCATCCTCTAATTCAAATTAATACTGACATCAGCCAGAACTGGAGAGGAGTCTTCCTGTTTTCACGCATATTTTGTGCAACAAAAAGATTTGGACAACTTAAACATCTGTAGACGTCGTTGCTAAGCCACTGATCTCTGTTTTAAATACTAACCTGAAGCACAACCTGAAATACGTAGGTGGTGTGAAAAGGACTGTAGTGATACTGCTTGCTTTCACGGAAGCTAAACACAGAGCGCACGTATCTACAAATGTGAATATGATGTAAAGCAGTAAAGAAATTTTTTTGTCACATAGTGGAGTTTAGTACAATACGGCTCAACTCAGCACAGATCGTTTAGGGTTTCATCCTCACTGCAGACACTAATCCCTTGATGGTGGAAGGATCAATTTTATTAACACGCTTGTGTGAGACTGCAATGATGCAAAAACCTCCCTGTTATTTCATTGACTAAGCATGTTTTAGGAGATTATACGAACATATTGGGGTCCTTAAGTCGTATTTGTAAAGGTTAATTTTTACCTCCAGAAATTAAGGAATTTTGTGTCAAAATTAACTTTAACATTAATGACTGTTCGCATTGTGATGGAAAACAAGGTGAGTTTACCTAATGATACACTTCTATTTCAAAGCCCACATCAAGCCAGGTCTTTGTGAACAAGGGAGCTTGTGTGCTGTCTCTTTATAAAACTATGAACGATTACAGATGAGGTGAAAACGAACTGCCATCATATATACTGAAGTTTATGTAACCCCCTTTATTTATCCATCTATGGTTAGGATGTATGAACCTCTTGTCGGATAACAATTCTGTCTTACCTGTTTTACACTGATCAAGGGTGGGGTCAACAAAGGGGTGGGGCACCGGCTACTCCTTAAAATCTGACTGCCCCACTAAGATGGATAAACTTTATTGTCTGAGAGAAGGTACCACCCAAGTACAAACTATTAAATTCAGAGAAATATCTTGTATAAAATTTACTTTTTATATGGGGAAACTTCAGAAGCTCAAGTACGCATGAAAGCAGCACATAATGTACACAGTAAAAATGTTTCCCTTCTGTTGGTGCAGTAAATGTAGCAGAAGACGTAAAGTGCCTTTTCAGCATGCACTGCCCGGCCAAAGAAAAAGCAGCCACCGAACAAAGATCACACACGTCATTGGATCACCTTTAGCTTTGATAACAAGCTTTTTATTTCCATCCTGTGTGTCCTCCATCACATCCCAAAGATTCTCAATGAGGTTCAGATCTGGACTGATCCAGATCATGGTGGACAATCCATGTTAGAAAATGGGGTCTCATGCTCTTTGAACAATCTGAGCCTCATGAATCCTGGCATGTTGGAAAATGGCTGTGCCATCAGGATGACAAAATTCATTGATGGAATAACCGGCTCATTCAGTACATTCAGGTAGCAGCTGACCTCAGTCTTTGGACACATAATGTTGCTGAAGCTAGACATGACCAACTGCAGCAACCCCAGATCATAGACTGCCCCCATAGGCTTGTACAGTAGGCATAATGGCTGCATCACTTATCTCCTCTCTTCTTACTCCCATCTGGATTCATCAGACCACATGACCTCCTTCCATTGATCCTGAGTTCAATCTCTATGCTCTCCAGAAAATTGAAGCCCTTTTCTCCAGCTAGCCTCACTGATTAGTGGTTAACTGACATCTTTTCCACGCCCACGGGATATCTAACCAAATGTTTTGAGAAATGAGAAGCCACACATTGCATCAGTTGGGGTTAAATAACTTGTTGCCATAATGATAATCGCCCGTGCAGTAATTATCCAATAGGAGGCTCATATCTATTTGCTTTTTACAACCCAGGTGGTGAATTTTTTACTTTTTTATTCTTTGGCCAGACTTATATCACGACTAAGCATTGGATTGGTCCCCATGGGGAATGTGAACAGGGTTTAGACCATAGTGAGACAGGTTAGTTTTACCCAACTGATGTGTTATTGCGGAAATAACCATACTTCCTTTTTTTTTTAACTTAGATTCTAGGGCAAATCCTTACAAATAATTTTTCTGTTGTTTTAAAGTCTTAATGTGCTCATTGTGAGACAGTTTTCATTAGATTTTTTAATAACTAAAGCATTTGAGTGAGTTAGCTTGGTAATGTGAAGAAACATAATTAGCATAACATATTTATTCATTTATATTTTTCATCTTGTGTGTTTA
>JBAMHW010000017.1:22172015-22184757 GCA_037177495.1 Rhadinocentrus ornatus | reverse complement strand
CAAAGTCGATCATCGAACTGCGGCCTAGAGTGTCCTGGTGCCAGGTGCACATGTGGACACTCTTATGCCTGAACAAGTTGTTCGTTAGACAATCCATGAGGAGCACAGAAGTCCAGCAACTAAACACCACTCAGATTCAGATCAGGGGGGCCATTCCTCCCAATCACGCCCCTCCAGTTCTCACTGCCATTGCCCACGTGAGCATTGAAGTCCCCCAGCAGAACGAGGGAGTCCCCGGAAGTAATGCCCTCCAACACCTCCAACAAAGGACTCCAAAAAGGTGGGTACTCTGAACTGCTGCTTGATGCATAAGCACAAACAGTCAGGACCCATCCCCCCCACCTGACGGCGGAGGGAGGTTACCCTTTCGTCCACCGGGGTAAACCCCAATGTACAGGCGCCAAGCCGGGGGGCAATGAGCATACCAACACCTGCTCGGTGCCTCTCACCGGGAGCAACTCCAGAATGGAAGAGGGTCCAGCCCCTCTCAAGGACAGTGGTTTCAGAGTCCAAGCCTTGCGTCAAGGTGAGTCCAACTATATCTGGCCGGAACCGCTCAACCTCACGCACCAGCTCAGGCTCCTTTCTCCGCCAGAGAAGTGACATTTCACATCCCTAGAGCTAGCTTTTGCAGCCGAGGATCAGACCGCCAGGGTCCCCGCTTCTGGCAGCCGCGCAGCTCACACTGCACCCGACCCCAATGGCCCCTCCTGCAGGTGGTGAGCCCACAGGAGGGGAGGCCCATGTCATCCTTTCGGGCTGAGCCATTTTCACAAAAATCATCAGAAATAAAAAAAAAAAAATTTTCTTGTTCATAAGATTGTGAAAATGTTTAAACCATCCATCTTGATCAGATTAAAAATGAAAGGTGTTTACATGAAGAATTTTTATTCCAAGTGCTCCATGTAAATACAGCTAATATGAACAGTAACTATTTACATAGATCTAAAGCCTCACAACTTGCATTACGTTGAGCTTTTTTGGATAAATTTCCTTAAATGACTTCTACCTTTTTCCTTTCTAACGTCTCCATTAGCTTCCCTCCATGTAGCAGAGAAGAGAAGATGCTGTATCAGCCCTGAATAAGGCAGGTAACAAAGTGTGTGTGAACGTGTGTGTGTTTCAGGGATAATTGCATTTGCCATAGAAGATTTAATTAAAATCTTTGGAAGAAAAATAAGGCTGAGCACAGTGAAGAAAGAATCCCTACCCCTGGGATATTATTGCTTCTGAGTAATGTTATTCTGGTTTTTCAACCCTCACCCTTCAGCTTCCCTAAAACTCCCCTCCCCCACGAGCCTTATGTCCTGTGTAACAGCTGACCATGCTCTGTGGACCACCAAGGCCACCCATGTTATGCTATTGTGACCACAGTCTTTGATCAATGTATTGCCTTTCTAAGCCTGACCAATATTCAGTCATGTCCTCCACACTGTCAAATAGACCCCCCTATAGGGCCAAGCTTCGGCCCCTCAATGGGACATCATGTCCAGCGTGACCCCTCACCTGGGCCTTCGACATTCTCCAAAGAGATGTAGCTTTTCTGTAATTCTTTCCTGAAAGAGAGGCAAAAGGCCAAAGCAGCACTGACATCTCAGTTTGCGTATTTGTCCCCCCTGGTGTGTGTTGTAATGATAGCATCCACTAACTATGTACAAAAGGACTAAAGGCGAAGGAAAAGAAAAAAATTTTGTTGCTAAGGCAACAAGGCTTTGGTTCATTTTCACGTTTTATCCCCAACTCTTTAGCAGCTTAGTAAAATACTAAGGGAGCAAACTCTGGTATCTGCAAGTTTGCCCAACACCCATCGATGCCAAATAAACTCTTATCTCATTCACGAACATAAAAAGGGCTTAAATTTATCTTGTTCATTTCAGTTTCATCTCAAGGAGCACTCCTCAGGTTTTATTTACCAAACTTTGTGAAAGGATGGCAAACATTGCCATTTGCTTGATTCAACATGAACAGAATCGCATTCTTCTGGGATAAGTGCACAATCTTTGCCTGGAATCTTTGTTTTCTTTTTGTTTTTGTATTCTGGGTGGGGTTGTGAGAGTGCCCAATCTCCCAAAACAGAGAGCCAAGATGGCCGAGGATGTGAACGGCAAGCCAGAAGTTCTGCTTGAGTGCATCTGAATGCGAGGTCTACCCCGAGAAGAGCGCAACCCTTCCCCTCCACAGTCCCAAAACCAAGCATTCTGAGCTTTCAGCTCACACCTCTTTGCCCTTGCATTGGTCTCTTTCACCGCCATGCCCGCCCCCCTGTCCCTTTATGTGACCAGCTGGCTGTGCCACAAAGACTGTGTCTCCCAGCTCCAAATGATCCTCAAACCCCCACATGCTTTGTTCTACTCATTTTCCCACTCCCTTCAGGCAGAGTTTAGCAGCAAAAATGAAAATGAGGAAAGGATGGAGGAAAAGATTAAAAAAAGTGAGCTAGAAAGTGTGAGAACAGGGATATAAATCAAGGAAAATGATGAGATGTTGACAGTGTGGACACAGTGAAGAAACAATGGAAGGTTTTGTTGATGAGTCAAGGATTTGTGGAAAAAAGGTTTGAAGTTAAAGGACATGTTTTCCAGCTGAAACTCTTCCCACCTCTTTATGCAGAAGCAAAGATCATGTTTTTGCGGCACTCGTGGTCATTTGGAGGTAACCAGCCCATCCAGGTTGAATGGTTTTAGACCCCTTATCCCACCCTACAGAAATCCCTGCAAGTTCCCAAGCTTGTGTGAAATCATGCAGTGGATTCTAGTGCAGAATAAGGACCACAGTATGGAGATGTGGGCCGGAACTAATAGGATTGGTTTTGATTCATTAGTTTCTCTTTCATCATCCTGGTTGGAATTCCACTCCATGTTTCCTCTTGCTTCACACTTTAAAAATAAATGTGGGAGGGGCAGAATGGGGGACTGTTTATAATTGAGGCTCTATACTGCAAAAGCTCATTACTCCCTGGAATCATCTGCTTATGGAAGCCCCATGGAATCGGCATCAGAAGCATGTGAATGCAGTGCCATGCTGGTCAAAGAACTGACAACAGCGTACAGGATGTGATACAATGGCTGGCAAATATAAAAACCAGTCTGCAAAACACTACAATATCTGTGTCGTCTTTAGCCAATTGTTGGGTGACAATAGCTTCTGTTTCATGAGGAAATGGAAATTTGACTTAAATAATATTTACTTTTTCAAACATCATCCTCCAAATTTCCACTTCATGGATAATTCAAGTTTTTTTTATTAATGGCCTTATGTATTATGATGAAGATGTACTCTCATCTGATGCCATCAGGCTAACCTTTTAAAAAAAAAAAAAAGAAAATTCAACTTGCATTATTTTTCTTCTCCTGCTATTGAATGTGTTAGGAAAATATATAGCGTATAATCAATATGCAATGGAAAATTTAGAAAACGAGAACAAAAGACAACAAAGATGTCAGATTTGGTGGATGAGAACATATAAATATATTTTTTAAAAAGATGAAAGATGGGAAGGAATTAGATAAAGTGACGATATACTGTAAATACGGGTTTGTAATATGCAGATGTAAAGATCCATCCATCCATTTTCTACTTATCTGAGGGTGCGTCGCAGGTCCAGCTTAGGCAGGAAAGCCTGGAATTTCCTTTCTCCAACCACTTCTTCCAGCTCGTCCAGGGGATCCCGAAGTGTTCCCAGGCCAGCTGAGAGATGTTGTCCCTCCAGCCTGTCCTGGGACTTTTTGGGGTTTCCTCTGGGTGGGACTCAGGATATGTGATGCATGTCAAGAGTCATATTCAGTTTGGTATTGACTTGAAGATTTGGTTTCCATTTATTGTGATCAGCCCAAGCAGAACTACTGAAGCTGAGAGCGGCCATGCCTGCAGTTGTTTATCTTTGATACCACAAGATCATGAAGCTCATTTTCATATAGGTTCATTTATCCTGTTAACTTATTATAAGACAAGCTTCGTTTTCTTGAGATCAGCAGATGATCGTGAGCAAAATGAGTGATTGTGTTAGTAACTTATTTAATTGTTCATCTGGTAAGATACCATAATAAGTTGAAGCTCACATGTGGTCTTTCATTGTTTGTTTTTTAACAATTAAACTGTAATCCTGAAAAAGTATCTCTAAATGTAGTCACTTTTGGTTGACCTTTATCTTGATCTACACTTTCTCCATATTTGATGTGTTAAGCTTTTACTTAAAAAGTCCATAACGCCAACAACCACCATATCTTACAAGCAGAAAATTGCATTTTTCAAAGCATTACACACTCATTTAGCCATTTTTGCTCATTCCACAGAAGCACGATCCTTACAGGTTTATACCTTGTTGCAAAGGTAAGAAATCAGAGTTATCAAAAATATATTATGCATCACCAATTGGTGTTAAGGGAAAAATATAACCAACCAAACACAAATTTCCTTATTTTATGCAACATTTATGTTCCACCCGTGTCAACAAAGTTATAAAAAGACAGCCAGATTAGCAGATATAGAATACGTAATACTAAATTAGTATTTAAATTATATTCATTAGAAAATACCAAAGACCCTTTAAAAATAAGTTTTAAGGATTGATTTAAAGGTATTGAGATGTTTCTCTCTCAGGCCCCCACCTGTGATGGGGAACTTCACCTTGAGTCAAGGGGGCTCCATTGGTTTCAGTATTTTTTTCATTGACACAGATTTACTCAAGACTTTGTTCTATTTTCTTCACAGTATGATTGTATTGTGTTGTGTTACTATGGGAACATGTAACTGTTGTACCAGCTTAACTAACTCAGAAACGCAAGGTGTAGTACTGAAAATGTTTTCACTTGACAATGTGATGTAATGTCGGCTGTTTAGAGGGCATATTGTATTCACTCTATCTCTGATACTGTTTTGTCTTAGCAAACATTACATTTTAATTCGGGGATAGTGTTTTTAAACTCAAATTACAGTCTCAGCCTCTAAAATAATAGCACATAAAAGCATTTCTACCCTTTATAATCAAATGAATTGACTGATGGATTACAATGATTACAATTTGTCTGTAAAGTGCCCTGAGATGACATTGTTGTGCATTGGTGCTGTACAACTAATGCTGAATTGAATTTCAATTGAATTGCTATGTTGAGGAGTTGTAGAGTTCACCACAATACCAGCTTTTAATTGGCTTGTTAAATATTCCCAGTAAAGTCCATCAACTCTCCCAGTTTTCAGTCTTTCTCCTTCTTTTCCCTTGTTTGCCTTTAAGCCAAGCAAAAAAACAAAAAACAAAAACAAAACAAACCAGAAAACAATTGCAGTAGGTAGAGGTAACTAGGTACCATTCTTGGATTGTGCATCCCAGCCATCAAAACTAAGCTAGCAGTGGTGACCATTTGGTCTTAGATTTAAACTTTTTTTAAAATCAAAACCATATGAAGTTATATTTTTTAAATGTTGAGTCAATAAATGCTTGAAGAAATTTTCTGTTTGTAGAGGAAGGGCAGTCTTCAAATCCCAACTGGTTCATAGTTGTACCTTTTGTAACTTTATCTAGATCCTCCAGACTTTTTTACACATTTCTCATGGGCTCATCCAACACATTTATTCATAGAGTATCATCCCCTTTGTAGCTCTATGATAATAGTTGGCTGCATCTGTTGCTGCTACCTTACAGCTTTCATGAAATTAGCTTTTGCAGTTCTGCTTAACTTTTGCTAAGAAACTATAAAATCTTAAAATGTAATTGATTAAATAAAGCTAGTACAGTAATCCTCAGGTTCTTCCCAACGACCATAAAGTTTACTTTTGAATATGTCAAAAATCAGCTCGAATTCCCAGGAGTCACAGATCTGACAAATGTAGCATGCTAACATCCTCAGCTAATTAAAACAACCCGTTTGTTATGCTAAATTTAGCATTGTAAAAAACAGTTGCACACACAACCTATAGCTGTATAGTGTTTTGTTTTTTCAATATAAGAACCAATACTAAAACTGTGCTCATGCTTGCATGGCAACATTAAAAAATGTAAGCTAAACTAAGAGAGGTAGAATATACTCTTACACTTTAAAAGTTTAGAAAATTAATTAAATATTTTGATTATAAAATACACCCCCTCCTCTGCAGCAAAACCACTTATCTACTTATGCTAGCTGCTTAGCCACCGATCCTGAAAATGATATCATAGGTTGTTTTATTAGCTATGGGAGAGTTAGATGTGTTTTTGTCAGTCTGAGACACTATCTGGCCTTGCTTTTTGATCAATTTTACAGTTAGGACAGGCTCAGGTGACTGTGAACTACCCTGAAGTTGTTGACCTCACATTATGGCAGCAAGCATCTCCTGTATCCTTTCATACTCACTACACTTCAGTAACTTGTACCTCTCTCCCAGTGATTTTGGTCTTTCTGTGTATCTTCCTGTAAGTAACTATGTGGAAGTTTGGAAAACCTCATAAGCATGTTTATGATGTTTTACTAGCTTAACTAACCTCATCTCAATCGTTTGTCACAAATGGCCACCTATTGCCTGCTTTAGCTGTTGGTTTCTCCTTGTCAGCAAGTGCTGCTCGGTTTTTTCTTATAGTGTTTATTTTCTTAAAAAAATAAACTACTAAGATGAACTCTGCTAGAATACTTAAAAAAAAAAAAAAAAAAAAAAAAAAACTCCACTCAAAATATTAAAGTAATTTGCATTACTCAAATTAGCTATACTGAAAAGAAGCAAACATAGATTAAATAAATGAATGCTGTGGATATGTCAGTCCATTAAAGAGCTATGAATTCAGTCCCTTACTTCACACAGTCGTAAATGGCACGTCAGATGCTTCTTTAATTTTAATGAGTGTTTCTCTTAGACTCCAGAGTTAAATGTGCCTCAGGTTGTGCCAGTGACAAACAAATCAGAGAAATGAGTCGCTGTGAACTGTTGCTTGACAGTTTATTTCCACTTTACATACATGAAGTAGAACTGTTGTGTATTAAAAATATGAAACACAATG
This sequence comes from Rhadinocentrus ornatus, assembly GCA_037177495.1. Taxonomy (NCBI): domain Eukaryota; kingdom Metazoa; phylum Chordata; class Actinopteri; order Atheriniformes; family Melanotaeniidae; genus Rhadinocentrus; species Rhadinocentrus ornatus. Next base: position 22,177,793 of record JBAMHW010000017.1, on the reverse strand, counting down.
AAACAACTACAGCAGTGTTGCTTCCTTAACAACCTAAAAGATAGTCCACGCAGACCTTTCTGGTGCTTTGTTTGTTTAGATGCCATCTTTGTTCCGTTCCACCACAGCTTCTTGGTGCACACCAGCCCGGCTTGTTTTCCAGTTACATCCGACGCTGGCAGCTTAGTGTGTTCTTAAGGCCTTGGCATACACCGGCTCCAGGAAATGAAAGGGGAGCATGATGAAGAATGTCATCAGGAACACTGCGCTCACCACAGCCAGAAGCACGTAGCGGCCGATGAACAAAGTGTCTACTATCTGCAGGGCAAAGAAACGGTGAATGCAGCAGGAGTCATAACAACACACTAAAGTATTTATGCTTAAACCGTGTTTCTGCTTGGGAAACAGTTGATAATTTCAGTATTTCCTCCTTAAACCACAAGATGTCATGAGAGGGCTTTAAAACAGAAAAAACAGAACGACAATCCATTCTACATCTACAGAATGCACAATTCACAAAGAACCAGATCCACCACAAGGGTTAAGTTGATCTTACTGAATAATTTGGTTATTTTGTTGTACCGGTAGAGCTGCATTGTGCAGAGTGATGTAGAGTTACTTGGTGTAACTTGATGCAGAGAATGAGGACAGATGGAGACAGGTGATTTGCTGTGAGAGGAACGGCTGAAAAGGAAAGATTGTAGAGCAGGGCTATAAAATTCAGTCCGCAGTCCAGCAGGTTTTCAATGTCTCCCTGCTCCAACACACTGACTCAAATTAAATGGATCCAACAGTCTATGTAGATCTGCACAATGACTCATTAATTTTAGTCTGGTGTGTTGGAGCAGGAATACGTTGAAAACCTCCAGAACTGTGGCCCTCGTAGGGCCGAATCTTGTAGCTCTTCAGAAGAGGGTTTATGTTTTGTCTGTGCTCACTTTAATAAAAAAAAAAAAAAAAAAGCTACTTGTTTAATAATAATATTTTTAATTAAGAAAAAGCTCTGTGTTGGGGACTTTTGTGAAAATGAAATTTGCGTAAGTTAGACGACATATGTAACATACTGATGTGTGTTCAGTCAGAGGCTACTTCAAACCTGCTGCCAGCAATAACCCATGTTACAAACTATGCACAATGAGTCTTTTAGAAGATTTGTTGATAATTATCTATTCTTTATAGTTAGGATCAACAACTCCGGTCTTTGAGGGCCGATATCCTGCAGATATTGGAGGCGTCCATGCAGCAACACACCTGATTCAAATGAATGAGTTAACAAACTTGTGCAGAATTTTAATAACAAGCTGCTGAAGATCCTATTTATTTGAATCAGGTGTTGCAGTAGAGAAACATCCAATACCTGCAGGACATTGGCCCCTGAGGAACAGAGTTGGTGATCCTTGCTTTAGGGGGTTAATAGCATTTTACAGAACCGAACTTAACCTCTACAGTATATAGTTTGAATATTTGTAAGGTGGAAACTAAAAAAAACCTCAGGGTGGTGAATATGGAGATGGGTACCGTATACTATTGGACCTTTGATAGTTATTCATTTAATATTCTTTTATACAGTCTTAGATAAGAGGCAGTAAACTAACCATCTCCAGCCATACAGTGACTAATTAACTACCTGCAGCGCCAGCTTTAACACATACAGCATCACCTCTGCAAAAGGCTGCACTTCAACTGGCTTCTTCCTCAGAGCCAGCTTTCTGTTCATGACAATCTGAGGTTGAGAGGACATATATGTCAGCAGTGAAACACAGCTAGATTTAATTTGAGATGTATAGAAACACCTGAAAGACCTAACTTTGTGTTGCATCCAGCAGACCTGGTGTTATGGGCAAAGGTTCATAAAATTTGTAACACGCAATTTGTAACATTCAAATGAATGAGTTAACAAACTTGTGCAGAATTTTAATAACAAGCTGCTGAAGATCCTATTTATTTGAATCAGGTGTTGCAGTAGAGAAACATCCAATACCTGCAGGACATTGGCCCCTGAGGAACAGAGTTGGTGATCCTTGCTTTAGGGGGTTAATAGCATTTTACAGAACCGAACTTAACCTCTACAGTATATAGTTTGAATATTTGTAAGGTGGAAACTAAAAAAAACCTCAGGGTGGTGAATATGGAGATGGGTACCGTATACTATTGGACCTTTGATAGTTATTCATTTAATATTCTTTTATACAGTCTTAGATAAGAGGCAGTAAACTAACCATCTCCAGCCATACAGTGACTAATTAACTACCTGCAGCGCCAGCTTTAACACATACAGCATCACCTCTGCAAAAGGCTGCACTTCAACTGGCTTCTTCCTCAGAGCCAGCTTTCTGTTCATGACAATCTGAGGTTGAGAGGACATATATGTCAGCAGTGAAACACAGCTAGATTTAATTTGAGATGTATAGAAACACCTGAAAGACCTAACTTTGTGTTGCATCCAGCAGACCTGGTGTTATGGGCAAAGGTTCATAAAATTTGTAACACGCAAGCTGTGACTTGCAAAATGAGATCGCCTCTCGTTCAAGTCGTCGTCCTTCAGCTAAAACACCTTACCAGCAAGTCGTGCATAACAAGAAGAGTTAATAGTTTCATTTGTCAAGAAAGACTTAAAATCCAACACATGGGTTCTTAGAAATTTGGAAATTGGGGGAAAACAAGCCTATGCACATTGAAAATGATCCTGGAAAGAGAAATCTAAGTTCAGTAGTTGGCTTAAAATGTGCACCATAAATTGATCAAAACCTCCGATGGAGACGCTGTTTGTTGTCACAGCTATTCTGGATTTTCCTTTTATTTGGGATTCTGGTATTCCTTATCTGGACAGATGATCAGTGTGGACATAAACCACACAGTGCTACAAATCACCAGAGTAAGTCTATTAAAAGATTAAAAAGTCAAATATGGGGCAGTTCTAACAGCAGATCTTTGTGTCATTTGTTTCCAGCACAAGTATGGAGTTTTTTTTACAAAGTTGTAATATTTGTTCAACTCATCATGGGTGACTCTGGGTCCATTGTTAATATTTCTATCATGAACCACCCGTGAAGACGAGAATACAAACTGAAAAAATACCCTTAAGCCAGTATGATGGAAGAGCAGCAGTCGAACTGCTGTCTACAGAGAGATTTCACAGGGACTGTTGTGGAATGAGAGTAGAGGTGTGTGTGTGTGTGTGTATACCAGTTTTTGTCTAGGAGAGGTGGGGATGATGTAAGCCATCTCTTATAGATGCATTTAACACATCTCACTTTTTAATTTGCCAATTACGCAGCAAGCAGGAGCCCAAAGTGTGTGGGCCATGTTTTATTAATGTGCCACTGGGTGGGAGCAGGTGGGGGATGGGGTGTTGAATTAACCACCCCCACCCCCCAGTCCAAGACCGGCTTAATTGGTACTGTGATATTTTACTTTTGTTTAACAGCAAGAGAATAAATGTGTGCCTCATACACATGCTTTTCCCCTTGACTTGCAGCTAAATTTCAGATTTCCTTGCACATCTGCTAAAAGTAAATCTGGAATAAAACCTGACAAAAACACTAAATTAAACCTTTTGTTAAGTTCCACTCTATTTGAAATCATGCAAAATAGAGTTTTACGGGTTTAACCGAGAAACAGCATGTCCATTGAGAACTTAAGAGCCCGACACAAAGCCATACTCTTTAAAAAAGTGGCATCTTTTCCTAAAGCAGGTATGGCTTCACTTCACATGTCTTGGAGAGAAAAACTGGGAAAACCGCATTTTCCTCTTTTCATCTCTCCATTGCTGGTCTAGTATCTGCCGTCGCACAATAGCAGTAAAACATGAGCTGGCCAGGAAGGGGCTCTGCTCTGCTATTTCTATGGGGTGGCAGCTTGCTTGGCAGATCCGGATGGCTTATTGGCACGACCCAGAGGCAACATGGGGGAGTGTTTGTTCTGTGTTGCTGTTGGACTAAGATAAAGCAGAACAGGCCATTGCAACAAGCACATGCACAGAAGTGCACACAGTGGCACTATTTACAGGCATATAGCGCTGTGAATGAAGACTGAGAATAGAGCAGAATTGAGGTTTTATTTAGAGGAGTTTATGAGCACAAACTGGACACTTGACCATCCTACATCTGTGCAAATAAAGAAAATAATGATGCGCTCTTTTGTAACTCTGCATCATTTAATCATTCATATTTTGCAGACTAAATAAGTACATCTTTTAATTCTAAGGTCTTGTACTTAAGCCAAAATGCAGAATCAGTGCAGCAAAAACTAAGCACACATTACTATTTCAGTTTCGGGTCAGTAGCAGCCAGGTGATGCTAATCAATCTAATGCACTTGACAATCAATGATCATCTCAATAAAAACAAAGGTTTTAGGTAGCTTGCTGGTATGGAGGATTGAAGTGTGTATTAACATAATGCCAAGGAGGAAAGACATCAGCAATGATAATAATAACTGCTTCTCTAGCTTGCAAGGGGACATCTATAACAGAACAACTGAAGAAAAAAGAATCAAGGTGTTCAGTCAAAGTTCAGACCTCAACCTGACTGAAATGCTGTGGTGGGACCTTCAGAGAGCTGTGCTTAAATGAAGGCCGCAAAACCTCAATGAATTGAAGCATCGTTATATAAAGGACTGGGCCAAAATTCCTCCACAGTGGCTGTTAAAACTAGATTTACAAACTATTAAATCATGGGGTGTAGCTGTTTTTTTTCCCACATGTTACATATGCATTTTGGCTAAGATTTTTGTTCAGTTATAACATTGTAATGTCATGTTTAAGGTTATTTGACCTAATTTTAAGACCTAGTAGAAAACAGACTTTTTTTTTTAATTTCATGGTATGTAAGACCTTCAAACTGATGGGTTGCGCTTTCTTTTTCACATGACTATAAAAATCTGTTATAGACATACATGTACGCAGGTCACTTTTTGTGGATAGGAAGAGCTGGTAATTTGTCTGTGAGAGAGGAAACAGTGATTATTGTGCATGAGATGACCATGACGTGAACAGCTGTTTAGTTTAGGTCTCTTAATCCTCATTTTTAACTCCAGACCTCAAACATTTGGTGGTAATAAATCCCAAATGGCATTACATCAAGACTGAAAACATTCCAGGCCCGCTTTTATTTTTAAATAAGCCAGAATAACAGCCAATAATGATAACACATGTCTCTGTATCTTTAATGCCGTAAACCATAAGAGTCAAACTCAAGGCCTGCGGGCCACATCCGGCCCATGAAGGCATTATTTTTGGCCCGCATGATCATATCTAACCACTATCAGAGCTAGCTCTCTGATAGAGCGCACACACCATTATAATACAAGTTCCACAGTGCACTGGCTCATCAATCACGGCCCGCGAGCGCATACCTGGCTCATTCTCTAGGAACCTGACTAAGCTGCTCACCTTTGTCAACAACTCCTCTTCCCAAAAACTGAGAATATGTTTGCAGATGTAAAGAACAAAGCCGAGTGTCTGTGTGGAGACAGAGAGGATGTAATAAAAGAATAAACGTAAGAAGACACTTTCAAACAAAGCACCACGAGAGTTACAAACATCTGGAAACAAAGGTTCCACAAGGTAGAGTTTTTGACCCTTTAAACGCCAGAGTTTTTAAAGGGAAAAAATATTGAATATGAACCAGAGTTTATGAAGGCAGTGAAATTACTAATTTAATATCGTGGCGTCACAGGTTGGCAGCTGTATAAGATTCTATAACTATCACAATCATATATATATGTGTATATATATATATATATATATATACATATATATATATATATACACATATATACACATATATATACATATATA
>JBAMHW010000017.1:22148639-22170063 GCA_037177495.1 Rhadinocentrus ornatus | reverse complement strand
TATATAATCTTTATTTTGTTTTTAGCAGATATTGGTACACTGTTTATTTAAATAATTTGGGGCTCTTGTGCACCTGTTTCGTTTTTAATAATGTAATTAGGCATGTTGCTTTTAGGCAACACTATTAACATCCATACATCAGTGTTTATATTGACTTACGTTAATAAGAACCATGTTTTGAAGTGAATTAAAATTGAAAACCCTAAAAAAAAATTAACATCCAGAGTAAAAAGATAAAACCGAAGCCAGGTTTTGCACTGCTGTCTGACCTAACCAGGAGTAATTGAATTTTTTCTTTATTATAAACACCATAAACATGTCTGAGAGCATCTCTTAGAATTTCTTTTGGAACCATGACTTGTAACATGCACTCAGATCTCTTAGAAATAGAAAGTAAAAGATAAGCTTAACTGGAACCACAAGGGGTTATATTGTGTTCAGTAGTTTTATACCGCTTTCTCCCACTGAGACCGGTTTAAATCTCACCACTGCCACCAAAGAAGGAATTTCTTATTAAAACCTAAATCTTGTAATCTCTAATTACTTGCAATATGCAACAGTATTTAAATGATAAATATCTAAGAAAACATAAATGAAAATGGTTTCAATCAGTATATGACGAAAACGAAATGAGAAAAACTTTATTTAGCCTAAAGGGAAATTGTACATAGTATATAATTGCTTTTCTAATTTTTGCATTAGATTGAACCAGACTTCAGAAAGCCCGGAGTACTGTTGTTCAACACCACTTGAAAACGTAAAAAAAAATAAATAAATAAATCTAGCTGCTTGGAAGAAAAATATCAAATATATTGTGTTGTTGATAACGTGCAAAGTACTGTAATTGTGATTTGTTACTATGGGGCAGTGGTGTCAAACTGTTCTTTGAGGCCGCTATTTTGCAGGTTTTTGTTGTTTCCCTGCTCCAAAACACCTGATTAAAATCAAATTTATTCAACAGCTTCTTGTTAGTGGCCAAATTAGAGTTAGCTGCTATCTCTAATTTGACCACTATATGTCTGTAATTTGTACGTCCCAATATTTTAAAGTTACTGTATTGTAAACACTTCTATTAACTCTATAATAAGCCCTCTCAAGTCATGTATACAAACAAAAAAAGCATAAAGAATATTCTAACTATAACTTAAATGTATGTATTTATGCCACTAGAAAGGAAAAAAGAACTTAAATTTACTGAGTGCTTGTCGGTAATAATTGAATTTAAATGTTTAATTTAAATATTTAAATTTTTTCATATATATATTTTTTTATTTCTATGAATTTGTTTGGAACTAACAATACCAAAACAGCCATGATACACAGGAGGAGTTTTCACACTTCTTTTCTTTTAGATTGTCATATTTCCCATGGACACTGGAAGGCATCAGCAGCCTGGTGTTGAGGGGGCGAAAAAAAACACACAAAAAAAAATAGACGGGAAGGCATGAAGATGGAGATGGGAGGGGCCTAGTGTGACTGACGTCACCGGCTGTGTGGAGGAGTATAGGCTGTGCTGTCAGCCCAGTGTCAGTCTGATGAAGATTGGCATGCAGGTAAGCTGTCATTCATTTTCAATGTCAGTGCATGGGAGCAGAGCTTTACCACTTCAGCGTCCTTTTTTTCCCCTTTCCCCCCCTTCATTACAAAAGGCAGGACATTATTCATCCAGTCAGACAGCCAGCAAGGCCACAGTGAGGGGGGAGAGAGGGAGGGAAAGAGAGGGAGGGAGGGAGAGAGAGTGAGGGAGAGAGATGGAGAAGGGAGGGGGAAGTTAAAAGAGGGGGAGAAAAAAGAGAGAGGGAAAGAGAGGAGATGCATTTTGTGCGGGATTGAAAGAGCAGTGTATTTTCTTCTTTCCTGCGCTCGGCTCCGTGTTTGGATTTCTTTTTTAAAACCAAAAAAATGATCGCAGTAATGTTTGTGATGCAGACATGAAGGATGCATTCGCTGTGTTTTGCGCGCGAGGTGATTTCAGTAAAAGGTTGGAAATGAAGGAGTAAAAAAACTGAAGGATCGGACAGAATGAGCGCATATCTGCGGGAAGCACCGCTTTATTTTGACGCCTTTGCTGGCAGCTATTTTACGTGTAAATTAGCGATAAATCGGTGTTTGCGCAAAACAAGCTGCGTTGCATTTTGTTTTTAGTGATAGTGGGATGTAGTTTATGCTGAATTTAAACGTTGGATGTTATTAAAAGGGCTTTTTTTTTTACTTGAAACATTAGTGAAGCTTTAATTCAACTTAAAATGAACACAAATTTAATCCAAATTAACGCACTACTTAATCCTCTGTTAGAATTTTTATTCCACTTAGTTTTTGTGTGTTGCAGTTTATGTGACCAAATAAACAAATGACAGCCTGTATACACTAAAAATTACACCAGCCAGATGAGAATTTAGCTTTCTTTTTAATTGTTTACTTGGATTGACTGATCATTTTAAAATTGGTGACTTTCTTTAATTTCTGTGCTTTATATGTGTAACTTCTATCAGGCATGCTTTTGATTTATTTTCTATTTAATCCCAAAGTTTATTAATGTTGTGTTTATTCCCCGAAAGAAAGAAAGAAACAAAAGAAAAATTTTTATTTGTCAGTATTAAAAGGTCACACAGGGAGTCTGATACTGTCACATCTTGGTGAATTCCTGATTGACGTGTTTGTGCATCTCAGCAAGTTCTTATGTTTGCTCTACCCTAAGAACCCTCCCATGACTGAACACTGGCCTTCTTTGTGTGCTGCTCACCCCTTTCCACTACTTTACTGCACATTTTTCTCGTGTGACTGTTGTGCTTGTTTTTGATGGACACAAAATGCAGTCAGCATGTGAGTTATCAGAGCCTGCGTCTCGCTTGATTTGATTTGCAGGGTGTTTACAGTGTTTTTAATACTTCTGCGAGTCACTTACAGACGCCTCATCAACTCAGTCATTGTCGGCTTTAAACATTCACCCTCAAATATTTGCACACAGCCGCCACTAAACATGCAGATATCACACTAAATTGTGAATTTTAAACAGTGAAATGCTGGAAATAAAACTTTATTGTCATCAATGTTTGGCCTTTTTTTGCCAGAGCGAGGAGGACATTAACTGGACATGTCTGAGCTATTTGTTTACTAATCATCTGCTTCCCTGAGAAATTACAATGACTATTTGGACCACTTTAGCTCCCTGCATCAGAAACACTCGGCAGGTGCAGAGTGCTCGAGTGTAAAACCCCAAGAGGAACTAAACTACCACCCCTGTGTCAGTAAATGCTTTGAAAGACATTGTTGTGGCTTTGAGTCACTTTTGAAAGCTTAAAAGACGATCTGCTATTTTTTTTTTTTACACTATTCAAATGGTTGTGTACCTTTTTGTCAGTGGGTGATTCAGTCGGGAATGAGTTTCAGCTCAAAATGCATCATCACCCTCATGAGATGTTTGTTCTTTGTTGCGACGCACCCCACGCGGCTCTACATATTGTCAGAACGGGATAATGCCAATTTAGTTTATTCACCAAACCCTGCTGAGATCTTAATTGATGATTTGTGTCATTGGACAAGCAGCCCAGGGGCATATTTGAAGGCTGCAAAATACTCCAGCTTCATTTGCATATTCCATTTCTCCTATATGAGTAAATTACATGATGAGGTGTGATGCTGTGCATTCCTGCAGCTTTTGGGGGGATAATCACTAATAAAGTGATTCAGTTTCACTAAATGAAGGAAGTAAACAGAGCGAGGAGAGCATATGCTGCAAACCAATTTAAGCATTTCTATACGGCCACAAGGCAGTTGAGGAAATCAAACCATGAGCAAAGAACATGTAATTTCCTTCACCTTTGCCTCCAGTTGCACCCTGCATGGTGCCACAGAAACCAGTGGATGTTTTTTCTTTTTTTTATGGTGGTTGCAGCTTATAACACAAAGGATTCCCCTCTTTTCCAACAGAATTCAGTTTTTGTAGCAGTCTGATAGTAAAATGTCTAATTTTTCTTTATTTTTTCTGCATGCTTAACTGGTTTGAATCCAGCTGGAGAAACAGAGCATGTTTAGAATTATTCATAAGGCTTTAGTCTGCTGGTTATCCTCAGAGGAGTGCATCTAGGTCCTGTTCCGGCCCGTGAGCAATGTGATGTCGGCTGGTTTTTCTATGTTCAATAGTGCAGCAATCCTTAAGACAGTTGTGTTGCGTTGCATGTTTTGGCCCTGTCTGGGCCCTCGCAGGTCATGCCCAGTAAGCCCGTTTGATCCCTATTGCTCTCCAGAGGAGGCAGAGGCCTGTTTATACCGTCAGACAGCACAGCTTAAGGACAGCCCTCGCACGCTTTACCCCTGCTCATTCTGCAGCCAGCGCTGTGCTGGCATGACTCTAAGTAAGCCACCGGGGAGTAGGGTCGGAGAAAGATAGATTGGCTTGATTTATGCTTCGAGACGAACAGCAGGCCAATTCAATGATTTTTCCACATACTGTCAACATCAGAGGGCTTTGTTTCTGCATGGATGTATGAAAACACACACTGCGAGGAGCTGTGGATGAGTTTGAAAAGCAAAATACGGGATTGATATTGTTAAATTTTCCTGAAATATGTCTTGTAACCCCTTACTGTACATGCTGCTATTAATGAATTGATTTTAGATCAGGATCATTTGCTAATCCAGGTTAAGGTGAAGGGAATTTCACTATTGAAGTCTGATTGTGTTTTATTGTTGCAGCGGAAGCTTTGGTTGGAGAGAATCCTGTCATAGTGACACATTAACAGTTTCTGCAGCACTGTTACTTAAAAATGATGTGATGTAAAATAAAAACTGTTTTCTATCAGTTTTTCTGATAATTTTCACTGTTAATGTACTTTTTTCCCTTTTATAGTAGATAGGCCCGAGGTAGGCTTAGCCATATACTTGGATTATTAAAACTATGATCTTGCTGCGATTTTAAACAGCTCTTTTTACAATGTGTTTAATTAGCAGCTTAACCATCAAAACAGGTGATGCCATATCTCTGCCTCAGAGATGTCTTCACTTTCTCGCAGCTTTACAGTTTCTCCTATTGATCAGTTTTCTCTCTGTTGTTGTTTGCAGTTGGAATAAAATTCTGCTGCACATCTTTTATCAGAAAACCACCCAATTCTGGTCAAATGATGCTTCCTGTTTGTTACAGGATTGATTTTTATAGATTTTTTTCTGGTTTTAAAGGCTCTAGATGGTTTGACTGCAGCTTATATAGGGGAACTTTTACTCCAGCTAAGATGCTGAGGTCAACGTTCAAGATTCAGTTACAAAAAAACAAAGATGGTGGTTTGTTTTGCACTGGCGATACTAATATGAACGATTGTACAGGGCTCTAAAATAACGCCTGCTAACCCACCATAATTTGAACCAGACTGGTTAAAATGTAGTTTTCTTATGTAAGGTTATTTATCCTGGAAAGGTTATTCCAGTCAGCGACGTGTAGAAGGAAAAACAAAATCATGGTGATTGTTGGATGGTGTGATTGAGGTGAGGTACAAGATTTGAAGTAGGGAAGAAAAAGGAAGTGAGACAAATAAAGGAGGATTTAAAAAAAACATAATAGCTTCTGTGTTGTGAGGTCTGGCTTAATGTTCTGCCAGGACTGCCACATCTACTCAGATGTAAATAAAAGAAAGCAAACCATTTAATTGTTGGGACAAATAATTTTAAGGAGGAGACTGAAAGACCACATAACAGCCCAATGTAATCGGGACAGCCTGGAGAAATTTAGATCCATCTTTAACTTCTGTTCAAATATCTGAAAATGTGGGACAGTTGAAATTTCACGTTAGTTAGCTAATGTAAAAAAAATCTAAGCTAATGTTTAGAGTAGATTATTTTAAATTGTTCAAAAGGAGCAAAATGACTTGAGAAATGTTGCTGCTGTGGTATTTTCATAAAAATGAAATTAAAGCAATTTACTCTTAAAGCCAGACTGAAGAAAAAATAGAGGAAATTCATTTTTTTTAAAGTGTAAAATCTTTATTTAGCCCTTTAACAAAATGTAAAAAAAAGTAATTACAAATTATTTTTTTTGTATATTTATTGTTTATTTCTGGGGGATGTCATAATTATTGCAGTGCAGCTGGTTTCCACCAGGGGACAGAAAACGTATCAGATTATGTGCAAGTTATTTGAACAAAGGTTTTATCAAAAAGTGATGCAGAAGGTTTCAGAAACTGGATATATATCAAATATGATACAACAACAAAGAGCCAAAGAAACGTGTGTGATTAAATGCGATTAATTGTGATTAAATGCGATTAAATGCACCCCTATATTTATACTTTGGCTTATTTTCATGAATGTTTTGGTAACTTTGGGAATCTACACACATTGACTGCTGATCGGAAAAGCACATTCAGATTTAATGTAAATATTAATCTGAAAACCGGCCAGATCGTAGAAACTTTCAGGATGCTATCAGAGATCTGCAGTTTGATTTCATCGTTGTTTGTTTGTTTTTTGTTTGTTTTTTTAATTATTTTTTTATTTTTATGATATTTTCTTTTGTAGAAATGTAATTTCCAGCACATTAATTATTTTATGACTTATCAATCTACATCAATACATTGATACAATGATCAACAAGCCAACAAAATCGACCAAATTGAAAATAATGATTATACATCGATACAGTAATCATTTGTAAGAACCGCTTAAATTTTTTTTTATTTTAACTAACTTTGTTCTTACAGCCCAAATTTCTATTATTAATGAGAAAAAAATGCTGATACCCAAAAGTGTGATGTGTGACTGTACTACCTTGGGTATTATAACCAAGTTCTAAAAAAATTTGGTTTGAGACTCTGAATATCGGTAAGATTTACACTTTATCTAGCTTTAATGTCCTCAAATAGAAACTTATTTAATCTTTCTTTAATGTGAAGTGAACATTTAAAAGCTCAAAATCCAGAATGAGGTTCAGTCTGTTTTTGTTATTTTTCATTTAAATGTCTGATTGAGCTCAACAATAAAAATGTAACTTAAGTAGTTTAGTTGCTTTTTGTGATTTGATATGAATGGAAATGATTGTTAAATCACTGGATCCTGGATCTAATAAAAATCGTACCTTTGCGGAATTTGTGAAATTGGCCAACATCAGCTGAATCAGTTTATTGTATCATAATCAAACTTGTGTTTTACGCTAATATGTTGCTTTAAATTAGCCTTAAAAGAAAATCATCAATGACATCAATCTATTTTTTTAAGAAAACCGAAGTGTTCATTGTTTTTCCTTAAATCATGGCGGTGTCAGTTTATGTTGATTCCCTCATTCTAGTATCATGTCTTTTGATACTGCTTCCCAAAGTAATCCAGCTGCCATCCTATATAAACAGAAAAAGTATTTTTACAGGAGAATTACTGTAGAAACTACTGAGTGTTACAGAAATACAATCTGCGGCAGTAAGGGATATATATGTATATTTTTTATGCGTTGTATCATTGTACAAAAAGTTGCTGTTGCACCTGGTTATCCTGGTAAAGCTTTGACTGGAGGTTTTCATCGAAACATCCTCAGCTGGAAAAGAATATTTCCATGTTGGGAAAAGAAATCCATGTCAGTCTTCAGAATGTGAATCATTGATTGAAGACGTTCTGCACATTTCAATCCACTGCCCCGCATACGGTCCTCAATGAAACTTTTCAAGATGCTCATATCCACACAATAATAGGAAATGTGCGCTTGAACAGTGAACATCGCAGCATGGAAGGAGTCATATAAAGGCTTTAGTCATTAGGTAATGATTTTAGCATCAGCACTCTGATTGTGTGCGTATTTTTCTGACAGAGGAAATGAAAACCCAGCAGGGACACATTCCCCAAACCGAGAAAAAGTCAAGCAGCAGAACGGAAAAAAAGTCCAATACCGATTGGGTTTTCACCAGCAGGATGCACACACAGACGCAGCCTTTATGGGCTGTGAAATGTGTCAGAAGTCCATCAGAGCTAACCTGGCTCCATCCTCCAATTTCCTCAGGGAGCTGTTGCCGTTATTTTTGCAGTGAAAACAATTAAATCGTATTATTTTTAAACATCAGAGGTTATTATTCAAGGATCAAAGAAACAATCAAATTAGCAACAGCTTATCATACATTCTGCATTTGAAGACCTTTAGCATGACTGTGAACCTCTTTGTGCCTTCGTTTCTTATCTCTGGTGGAATGTAGATAATCCTAATAAATGAGCAGAGCTTCACGCAGAGAAATATGAAGCCTGCCAGTAAATCCTGAATTCATTATAAATGGGAGTGCTGGTAACAGCTGAGCTGGTTGAGGTTCAACATATTTGATTTGATTTGAATTCAGCAGCAGATCATTGAAGAGAAAATCTCACCAACAACCTGGTGTTTGTGTGTTTGCACTTTCTTTTTTAAAAAAATGAATAGACTAATGGGCTAAAATAGCTGCTGTTAAAAACTTCCCATGGAGTAATACCCTTAAAAATGATTAAACTGTTGTCAGGGTTGTTTTGCATCATCACCAACTCTGCAACACACTGTACATTTTTCATTAGCTTAAGTCTCCGGCAGCGGCTAGCTCATGCAAAACGCAAATCAGTTCTGTGGGTTGGCATCTTTAGTACTACTTTTATGCTTTTTATATAGTTTTTAGTTTTTATACTTTTAGTAATATTAATGATGAAATTACTACATTTTTCTCTCAACTCAGTTTTATTAATAAACACTCAGATTCAACTCTGATTACTTTACAGAGCGGACCAAAAAACATGGAAGGATATAACCATTAGATAAAAGCAATGTAGAAGATTAAATGTTAACATTAATAAAATAGTTTGCAAATAATACTAAATTTTTATATACATAAATATAGTAAAAACCTTCTGGGCTTCAAAATTGTTACATCTGTTTTTGACAAAATGATCGCGTGATCAAAAATCGTCAATTTTCTACATTTTCAAGGCATCAGAAAAATGTTAAATGCTTAATTTTTATGGTGTGATTACAAAGACTGTTTCCCATTTAAACAAATTCTCAAGGGTTTTTTTCTTTTTTTAAAAGAGGCCAGCCCTCAAGGGTCGCTGCCCTGCTGGTTTTAGATCAGGGGTGCCCATAGTTAGACCTCGATGGCTGCCGTCCTGCAGAGCTGGACATCCCTGTTTTCGATGTTTCCCTGCGTCAGCACACCTGATGAGGACCAAAGTTTAATAGCCCTAGTGCAGGCTAATACAACCTACCATAACGCTTGTAAAAATGTGCCCGCTAGTGGTCATGGGACAACCCATTTGAACTAAAAAAAATATAAAAAATAAAGGTAACGCTTGCATTGTAAAAAGAATGTATTTCAATTCGCAATGTGATTGTTTTTTTTAATCCTAATCAAATAATGGCTATACCCAACCAATTAATACTAGTTTTAGGTAAAGAAAACCATTACCATATTTTGATCTCGAACTCATGCGGAGATGAAGATCAGTCATGCCTTATTCCACCAAGACATTCGGACACAGCCATCGTCTTCTTTTCTATCTCTGCTGAGTTGCCCATGCGCAAGTGAAATAAGATCCATTTAATAATTATGAGATGCATAATCCGATTGGTCGACTACTCGTTTTAATAGTCGATGACTAATCTATCAGAATAGTCATTAGTTGCATCCTTAGTTGCTATAGTTGATCAATTGTTCAAATTTTGCCACTCGAGTGCTTCCAAATACACAACAGTAAGTAATGTAAAACATTTCCATTGCACTGTTTTGTTTTGCACATGTGAACTAATGTGCCTATTACGCATTAACTTGTTAGACTTGGCTGCTGCGCTGCAGGTACTGTTTTTCAGCACTGCTGTACTGTTGCCAGCAGGAGAGCTGCCGTTTCTCCTCTGTGAGTCATAGAAACCTTTTATTACAAAGTTGAAGACAGGTAAAGTTTTATAGCTGGGTACACAAGCTATTTCTATAAGCCCACTTATGCTACTTTTTGAAGTGCTGTTGCAGCTCCAACCACCTCCTGAAGTTATTTTTCTCTCTTTAGCACTGCAGCATGTACACACAGCAACATGTGAAAAAGATGCAGTGGTGATGAAGTGGAGACGGACTTTTAAAATCACCTCACTCTGTGCTTATTATTGGCAAAGCAGCCTATGGAAATCTGTTTCACTTTGAATAGAAATGCAGCAGCGCTGCAGTCCTGACCTCCAAACTGGTGTTTTTGAGAAAGCGGCTCCAACTTTAACAATCCTCTCCACAGTTATTATTCAAGCGTGTTGCTCTTTCTGCCACTTTCATCTCATCTGAATGTTTCAGCTTATTGCACTCCAGGATGCCATTGATCTGAAGGACAATATTCTCATTCAGTCTGTAGCTGTTCCGCTCTCTCTAGCATTAGACTGAAACAAAGGTGTCTCTCTTCCGATCCATTTGTATACCTTGCTGTTAATGTTCAAGTGGTCTTGGAGGAGAACTGGTTAAACACTTGTTAGGGGAAATAGCAGCTTATCAGCAGACTTCAGTTAAAAAAAAAAAAAGAAAAGCGTTGGACAGAGGCAAGGGCAGAACAATTTGACATAATGCTTCTCACGGATCACTCTTATTAGCTGCAAATGACTTTCTTTATGTAGGGCTGTACCCTGCCATAAAAGGGCCATGATTTTAGAGCAACACTGGCTTCAGTGGAAGTGCATTTCTCTTTCCACAGGAAGGTTATATCTGTTACTGCATTTCATAAACCTGGTCACTCGAGGACTACAGTTTTATTCCTGCATCATATTTTATTATTGCCTGTGGCGTGCTGGATGTATCAGTGCTATGGGATTCATATCAGTGCCCACAGGATCAAAAGAGCTCTTCTACTGTGACGCAAAATTCCATCTTACCCCAGAGGTTTTAGCAAGTAGTTTTTAACATGAAATGGTGCTATAGCTACTTTGCAAGTCACACCATCTACTTAAAACTAACTAGTAAGCCAACGTGTATTTTACAATTCCTTAAGAAAGATCTGACCCAAAATAAATTAAACAATGCAATAATTTGCTAATCTTATCAACTCATATTGTATTTCCAAAAGAACATAAACCACCTATCAAACGGTAAAACAGACGTTTTATTACTTCATGGAAAATTTGAGCTTACTTAGAATTCAGTGACAGTAGTTCCAGGGTGATGTTTAGCATTATGTATCATCCCCTCTTCTTTTAACAACTGTCTGTAAACGTCTGGGAAGTGAGGAGACCAGATGCTGGAGTTTTA
The DNA here is from genome assembly GCA_037177495.1 of Rhadinocentrus ornatus. Lineage (NCBI taxonomy): Eukaryota > Metazoa > Chordata > Actinopteri > Atheriniformes > Melanotaeniidae > Rhadinocentrus > Rhadinocentrus ornatus. The sequence goes on along the minus strand of JBAMHW010000017.1, from coordinate 22,158,865 downwards.
AGAGAGGGATGTTGTGCCATGAATGTTGCAGGCCAGTTCACCAGCAGGACTCTTCTGTTATCGTGATGGATGCAGTATGTGTGTGTGCAAGGCCTTCTTTGAAAGAGACATGTGAATCAGAGTAGATGTTTGTCTTAAACCTTTGCGTACTTCTCAGCACTGGTGTTGTCTTTGTGTACCTTAAAGGTCCCATATTATGCAAAAATTAACTTTCTAAAGGTTTTCTAACAGTCATATGCGTCCTCATAGCCTGTCTATGAGGCCCCAAAAAGAGAAAATTCTGTCACCTCTCACTTGTTTGCTCCACTTTTTAGCAAATGTCTGCTCAACAAGGTGAATCTGAGACCTTTCCCCCTTGTGACATCACAAAGGGAAAGAAAAATAACCCCCGGCAGTGAATAGTGTCGACCCATCCCCCCTGGCTAGCTGAGTCTGCCCTCTAAAATCACAGAGCGGGCACCAGCGAAAGCCAGATCCTTTCCCAGAAAGGGGCATGGACAGGCACCACTCATAATCATTTAAAGGTTCAGGCACAGAAACAGCATGTTCTCATTAGAGCTCACTAGAGCCACTTTTGGAATGGCTGAAATTAGGGACCAAGGCTGAATTTGGGGTAATATACACTTTGAAAACAATGTTGTTGGACCTCTCAGACTCATATGAAATTGTTAAAAAAATGTATAAAAAGGGACATTTAACAATTATTTATTTAAAAGATTTATTTCACGAGATGACTAAACTATGTCAGTTTAAATTTGATCCTGCAAATCTGTTGTTTTATGGTAGGTTTACGCATTACAAAGTACTAAGTTAAAAGTAATCATTGAAAAATAAAAATGGGCATTTTAAGCAAAAACACTATTTGAAATTGCTTAGAATTATTTGGCTATTCTTTAAACACACCTTACCTGACAGGTGTTTGGTGTTGGCTAACACTATGCATCATCATGTATTTTCCATGTTGTCCCCAGTGTTTGGTAACTATGGGAAGCACGTTTATGAGGTTTTTAGCTGTATGCTGCTTTGTCATGACTTTAATCTGCAGGAGAGCTCTGGATTTTCCTGTTGAGTACGTAATGACATGATGATGATGATTACATACGACTGTTGTAAGCCCTGCCCACGAAGAGGCAGCTTATCTTCAACTCTTGCTTACAATTAGTATCAAATCTCACAACACCAAACACCAAAGCAACAGTGAAGATTTTCTTTATTATTTTTTTTCCTTTCAGTTGGCAAACAGCTCGGTAAACCGGCGCCACCTTGTGTTGATAATTACACATTGCTACCAGGTGCTGATTTTAAACATTAAGACACTTTTCATATCGAGATGACAGTCACATAAACTATTAAATTTCTTGCAGTTAAAGCAAAATTACACAAGTGAATCCCATTTCAGCTGAATCCCATTTCTACCCCTTAGCCCTCTGTTTTGCACGTTCACGTTAGGAAAAGGCTATCTCGATTCTCTTTTGGATCAAGGTAAAGGGGTAAGAGTGAGGGCCACACAACCCTTCAAACCAAGACAGCCCAGGACTGCACTTCAAATGAAGGGGTATAAAAAATTTCATACATCGGCAAAGATGGTAACAGAAAGGAGGCAAAACTCTCAAAAAAATGTACAGTATATGCACTGTACTTTAGCGCTTTTTTAGTCATGTTGACCACTAAGTACTTTTGCTATCACACACATTTATACCCCAATAGGCACATTGGGAGGCAATGTGGAGTTCAGTGTCTTGTCCAAGGACACTTCAGCATGTTGTCAGGGGAAGCCTTGAATTAATCCACCGACTTTCAGGTTGAAAGACGACTGCTCTTCCTTTCGGAGCTACAGCCACCTGCAAATCCAATAAGGATGTAAAATTTATTTTAAAATTGCATTACATCTTGTGGCCATTTATTTACGATCTCATTCATCATAGGGCTGTTTTAAAAATCGCTAACTTAGCGCTAACTGCTAATCAATAACATTCATTAACATTAATGTTAGCTAGTTTGCTAATGTTAACGGTCATCAGCGTAGCCCTCTGAGTTTGTATCATAACAATATAACCTAACGTCTCCTTTTTGTCTTTTCGTCTCATTGAAGACAAACGCAGAAATATGCCCACAGCCCAGGCCCAGCGGTAGACATCTTTGTTTATCATCAGCTTGTTGCCATTCAGTTGCCGTTCGTCTGACATAGCAACCAGCGATGACTTTTGATGATGTTTGATGGTAAAGTAGGGTTATCTCATTTCTTAGTTGAATGTTTTCACCCATTCTGCCTTACCACTTGATTTCAAGGGGCAAGGGGTAAGGGAAGGGGTAAAGTGAAATGGACTCCGGCCTTTCTGACCTAAGAACTCTGACATATAATACATATGCACATTTCTGGAGCTATCTTTGCCATGCAGCTTCCTGAGGCTGAGAAACTTCATTACGTTTAGTTTTTTTTCCCCATCCCAAAGCATCATGTGACAGCTATATTTTGCAGCAAAGAAACCAAAGATCACATTAACGGGGAATCGAGGATAAGAGAAAGGGACAAAACAAGAGATAACACAAGAATTAACATCAGATTGACTTTTACTGGCTGGAGAGAGCTCAGAGAGGAGACAGGATTCAAGACTGATGCTGAATTATCTGTTAAAGGAGTATATAAGTGTGCAAATCTGTATAAGTTCAGTGTGGCTTTTAGTCATTATTTGAAAATATAACAAAAACATCACAAATTCCAATTAAAAATGGCACAATTAAGGTTTAAAAAAACATAATGGCTTGGGTTTAAATAAGCATCATAACAACCTCTCATATCTATTTATTGAAGTGCTGAAGGAGGAGTCCTGCTTTTCAGAGAAGTCAGTGAAAGACATTGGACACATGAATCAGGTATCCTGTATGTTGAGAATCATTTGTTTAATGAATAATTCCTATTTATTGTTAAGTCTGGACCAACTTCCTGTATTATCTGTAAAACCTTGATCTGATGCATGTGCGTCTGTGTGTACATGAAATCTTGACACTTTTGACTGCAAACATGTTCCAACATGGCTTAATGTCCAACGACAGACGTCTGTGAAAAAGTAATTTCTGCAGAATTATACAGCAGCTCGATTACTCCCAACATCAGGTGTCCATATGAAACGAATGGCGTGCTCTGATTGCCGTCTTGCCCGTATCCATCGCCCTTCTTTTCTCCTCTCCTCACTTCATTACATTTACAACATTACGACTTTGCTGAGAGTGTAAGGGAACACAAGCTCCTCTGATATTAACCTGCTGGGGTAGAGCTGATGGCTAGTTTGGTCCTTTTGTTCACATCACTATAGTTTTAAAAAATAAATAAATTTTATCCTCATTTCCATGAAGACACTTCACATGAAGACTAGTCTTTACCATTTGGTGAAAACCTGACAGTCCTTCTGAGTGTGGTGTGGGACTCTTCTGGATAATTCCGGGCTTTGCTGCATGGTCACATCATATCACAGATGGCCTGAGGCTTGAACTCCACAAATAGTCATGAGTCAACCAGAGCTGGATGGAAAAATGACTAACAGAGGTTATGGGATAACAATGATGTGTCACTAAAATATGGTTTTAGTTTAACGGTCAGAGACAAAACTCTGTTTATTAAGCATAAACTCAGCATCAGCAGGCTTTTCTTTAAAAGAAATAATAATAAAAAAATATCTGATTTTATAACCCCCATTGGCAGTCTTCATTAAATGTGCTTCGCTTTGTCTTTTCTCTGGCCTGCAGCTCTGACTCAGACTCTTGCTGCTTATTCCTAATCTCCAGAGTAGCCGTGAAACATTTCTGTCCTTTAGCCATGAGCAAAATGCAAGCCAGCAAATTAAACCCTGTCAAACTGTGTTTCCAGGCTGCCTTATTCCATCAAACAAAAGTTTAATTTATAAGAAAAAGTCAAACCAAGCAAGCACAGGAAAAAAATTCAATTACTGCTCTGTTTCCTGTGATTTGTGGTGGCACACACATAATTTGTCAAAGAAAGCTGTCTGTGTTAAATCTGTTTGTACAGTGGTGCAGGCGAACCGCACGCCAGCTCAGATTTTAGAAGTGGTAATATTTAATGACTCTACAACGCTGGTGTGATTTGCAAACGCTCGACTCCGAGCACCACTCCTTTCCTTTCAGGGTCCGTTCTGATTTGCTGCTGCAGACGAGACCCGGAGCTTCGAGTTGCGTCGCTTTTCAAGTTGAAATGTAAACATGTCAGCTTTCTGGAGTGTGTGAAGAGGTTCGAGAAGCGAGCATGAGTAGTTATTATAGCACACACACTGTTGTAAATCAGTTTAGATAAAAAGAGGTTTACCAAAAAACCCTACTCTAGTTTCACAGGCGTAATCTTACTCATTTTTTAATATGCTGAAAACAACTAATCTTATCTGTATGTGCTTAATCAAGAAAATATTCCTTAAATAAATTTCTTGTCCTGCATGTTAATTGCAACACTGTAAACTGAGTGGAAAAAGGGGAAAACAGACCGAACACCCCCTTTCTGAATCCAGACTTCTTTCCACTACAAAGAATAATTACTTTTCCCAACTCCCACTCCATAATTAGTTACTACTCTTTTATCTTATCTAAGTGTGCATAATTATCACAGTCATCATATTAGATTATTTCATGCATAATAAATGAACTCAAACTGTGTGTGGGATAATTAGCATGTTAGAATATGAGCCATGATAAGAGGTTTGCCCCCCCCAAGACTGTATTGTTGAAGACATTCCTGAAAAGAATAAAATGAAGACTGAAATGAAGTCATCCTTTAGTTTTTGTGAGTTTATTCCGTTTTTGTGAGGAGCTGTGTGTTTTTCATGTATTTTATCTTTGATTTGTGGGTGATGTGTGTAAATGCAATGCAGATCGCTGTAACCGACAGACCAAAAGGGTTCATTTTCACAGCTGTCCCCTGTACGGATCTTGCTGGTTTCCAGTTTTATTGAAGTTTAGACCCAGCCCTCATTTCTTTCCATTTTGCTCCTAAGCAGCCAGAATATCTTTTAAAGTGATCTTGAGAAATAGTTCTCCTAACTTTTTGAAGGTGTTTCATAGTTTTTCTGGGGATATTGGATGCTTTTTTTCCCCCCTTTTTTCAGTCTAGTTCTAGTACCTGATCATTTTCAGAGGTGTGCCTTTATCCTTTCCCAGCTTAACACTGAGCTATAAATCATTCAAACATTAAAAAACAGCTCCTAACTCAAGAGATGAACCAGTGTTCTCGACACATAACAGACAACTCTGCAAAAAATCAATTTATAAATTCATGAAGACGCATGATTTGTTCCCATTTCTCTAGATGCAACTGCAAAATAAAGCCAAAAATAACAGTTTGACAGGCAGAAAATAGTATTTTGGCGGCAACAAAGTGAGTTTCAAAGAGCTATTAGCTTAAAACTGGCATATCTTAGCATGGTGTGCAGTGTGTCATTAAAACATTTGAGGAAACTGGACAAGTGGAGGACAAAAAACCTATTTACAGCAGATGATCTGAGAGTGATGTCCTTAAGAAACAAGAACAGATCCAGCAAAGACCTGACACAGGACCTGAGAGATGCATCTGGACCATCAGATGATCCATCTGTTGGCTAAAGCCTCATCAGAAATGGTCTCCATGGAAGGGTAGCTGTCAAGAAGGGATGGAGAATGTAACAAAAGGCAAAAAACATCCAACGAAGAGCTTTAGAAAGTCCTTCAAGAAGTATGGAGAACTATTCCAGAAGACTACTTAATGAAAAGAAAGCTTGTCTGAGAGGTTTCAGGATGTGTTGAAAGACAAAGCTGCTCTGACTTCCAAGCTTGTTTGAATGATACAAACTCTGCTTTGGTTTTATATACTGCAGTTGTTTCCATCAGAAGAAAGCTGATCAGACCAAATATTCACTTTAAATCTCCTTGTAATTATAAAAAAAAAATATATACCATGCTTTATATAATCTATTTACATTTATTTTTGCATGTTTGAGTAAATCACTGCACCAGTGTCCAGTTTTCCAGAAATATTACATGAGGATTGTTTTTTAATGCAGCAACTTCATAGGGTATTCATTTTATCTTTGTCTTCATTAAACATTAATATTTTTTTCATTTTGTTTACAAGTGTTAATTGAAAGTAATTTGAAAATTATGAACTTTATATGTTTGATTTTAATACTTTAAATGCATGTTCAACCCTTCTTATTATACTTTCAGCAACTATGTTTTCTCGTGTAGCAGAATGGTTTAGTAAAGATAAAGAGCTCAAAGCTGTGAGCTCTAAAAACTAAAAATAACACCTTCAATGCCAAAAGTTTACTTTTTTGGCTAATTTGTCTTTTTTCTTTCTCTTTTTTTTTGGCAGTCTCACTTTCAGTAATCTGAGCCAAAAGTCTAGAAAACACAAAATATGTTGAGCTATTTTAACAGTGGACTATTTTCAGATCAGAAAAGGAAATATTTATAAAGAAAAATCATGCTGTTGACAGAAAAAAAATCTTTTTAATGGTGATTAACACCATTAATTTATTCATTGTCTGTACCGCTTAATCCATTACGGGTTGCGGGTAAGCTGGAGCCTATCCCAGCATTTTTATCAGGTGAGAGGCAGGGTACACCCTGATCAGGTCACCAGTCCATCACAGAGCCAAGATACGACAGATAGGACATCCATTCACACACGCACTCACTCCTAGGGAGAATTTAGAGTGACCAATTAACCTACCATACATGTTAGTTTATATATATATGTATATGTATACATATAATATGTATACATACATGTCTTTGGGCGTTGAGAGGAAGCCGGAGAACCTGGAGAGAACCCACGCATCCACGGGGAAAACATGCAAACGCTACCTACCCCAGCCGAGGCTCAAACCAGCAACCTTCTTGCTGTGAGGCTGCGGTGCTAACCACCACACCACCGCGCAGCCTCATTAACACCAATTTAGACCAAATCAGTCTGTGTGTGTTCTGAACCAATAGTAACAATTAGTAATAATTCTCATCAAATGCACCTTTTAGGGATTGATAAAGTTTAGAGCTTTTTAATAAAGACGGGGTGAGAAAAAAAACAAGATTAGAAGAGTGAAAAACGACATGCTCATGCTCCCACGCTGAGGTTTATCTCAGAGTGATGATGTGTCTGAGCTAAAAGTGAGTTACAAGCAGCTGTCGAGCTGGCGGGCGGGTAAATACGGCAGCCTGGAGGCAGCACGGTCTCCTGTTTGCTGCTATGAGGCGAAGCTTTCCTGGTAAAGAAAAGAAAGCTTTTCCTTCCCTCCCCCACCGGCCCTCCCCTCTTGGTCAAGGTCTGGATACCTCTGCGGTATATCTGTGCCGGCCTCCCTCTTGGCACGGCTCTGGCATTGCTGCAGTGTGAATGGGAGCTTGAAATGGGATCGTGCTGATTGGGGCTCCAATTTGTTTGCTTGACTTTTAGGAAATTTCTTTTTTGAGAGGATTTAGTTAGCCAAACTTTATGTACAGCTGTTATTTGTGCTGTAATATATGATTAGCTCCCCAGATGTGACCTTTAACCCTTTCCACCCTGTAGTTTGGTACCAGGAATGCCAGGTGGTTTTGCAAAGTCCTTCAAACAGCTCGGATAGTAGTCGCCTTGAGCTGCACTCACTGACATGGATGTCATGTTGCTGTGTCTCAGTTCTGCTGCATTAAGTTTGGTGAAGCCGTATTTAAAGTTTTCAAACAGAATCGGTGTCACATAATATTGTTGAAAAGGATTATTAACTCAACAATTTGGCATTTTGAGTAGGTGGGAGGAGTGTTGACAGTTTTTCAAAGGTTTTGCAGATGTTTGACCTGCTGATGAGGACACAGTGTCTTTAATCCATAGAGCCAAGGGTTGCTTATGGAGCTCTACTGAATTTCTTTCTTTTTTTTGTTTTAGTTAATAAAAGTTTCAGAGAAATAAGAAATGTATCTTTGTTTCATCCATTCATTTTGTTTGAGAAAAAGGGAGAAGCAATTACTTTCCAGTGAGATTAGTTTTCTATTTAAAGTCCCTTTGGATCAGATGAAATAATTCAGATCATGGTGAGCTGTAGCTGCACGCGAATAGCACCAATTTGCACCTGTTTCATTGCATTGAAGTTATGACTGAATAATTAAAAGATGCAATATATTGGAGTGTGGAAAGGTTTCTAGTTTATTTCTGCGACAGTAAACCCAAAACTCCAAAACGCCAGAAAAATAGACATGAATATTTTCTTTTAACCTGAAGTCACCCTACATCTGATGAGTGAATGGATGAATGGAGGGTACAGTTCCAACCAGTTTTCATTCACCCAGGGATGTAGACCCAAATGTAATAATGTGCTGTTGTGGAAAAATGAAGCAAACTATTCTCGCTCTGCACCTTGAATTGTCTTGTGCATGTAACGTGCTGCAAACTTGCCTCGTTTCCGGTATTTAATTTCAGGAAAGCAAAACTGCTAGCTTCATACTGAACAGGCATACAGCAGAGTTTATCAGTATTATGTAGCTACTTTTTTTAAATCTCACTAAACTAAACAAATATATAATTATTTGAAAATGTTACAATTTAGCTTTAAAAGACTGGACAAAAAAAAATTATTTCTTTCATCCTCTTTTTGTGGAAAATTACAATTCTCTTTCTCTTAAGAGCAAAGCAGACCACAGAGCCTGTCTGCCTGATTCTTGGAGATGTTCCTTAAAGGTTAACAGTGAGGTGGGAAAAGCTTCTCAGAAAGTAGTGTCTTGGAGAGAGTTGTCATTCGGTCTGTGAAGGGGCACGAGATCAACAGCAATTTACAGCAGCTTTCTTGAAGCTCACTTCAAAACAGACTTGCTTATCTGTGTGTGAGCAGTGGAAGGAAAGACATTGATTGAGAATACACAGTTTGAATCTTTGCAGCTTTTTAGATTTGCTTTCAGAAAGCTTGTGTGTTTGCCTCGACCTCTCAGGCGGTAAACCACACTGCTGCTTCACCCCTGTTTCCTGTTGTTAGTGGTATTCATATGACATTTAATTCAAATGGAGAAGCACCTTAAATTTTCTGTCCTGGGAAATGGACAGGGAGTACTTTGAGTTTAACTACCAGGATCCTGAGCTGAGGGAACTGTGAAATAAGTGGTGCATCTCTAATGTGAAGAAGTGCATTATAAATTCTGCAGGCTCAGCCTATAATGATACAATGCATTATTATTTAACATTTATTATTTATTTATTAAAAGTAGTTGTAAATAACAACGAAAGAGAAAAATGAAGCAAAGATTTAGTGAGCAAAAGAGTTAACTTTCTTTGGACTCTTACCAGGAGAGACGAGTCAGAATGGAAAAAAAAAGAAGAAGGTTAGCTTATTTCAGACACTGACGGGGAATTCCTCACTGTCTGTTCTGGCTCGGCCACGTCTGCCAGCTCCATTTTGTTTCTGCCTTCGCTGGTTTGCCGGCCTGTTTCATGCCCAGACAATGAAAGACTGTTTAAATTTACTACAATAAAGTGTTATCTTGATATAAATAATGAGGTCTGTTGGGAATAATGTGCAGACTCTGGCTGTTAAGATTCATGTCACAAATAGAATAAGCCTGCTTTAGCTGAAGATTTCTTTGTTCTGCCTGAAAAGGGCTTTGTCCATTTTCTTTAATGTATATGTTGGAGCGAGTCGTCCCGAATAAAGCTGGATGTTTGTTTCCAAAATTCAAAGTTGCTAAACAGCCTGAGCTGTGAGCAGGATATTCAGGTTTCAGACAGGAGAGCATGAGCAAACTGGTTATTTTACCAAATCAAATTAAATAAAAAGCAGTTTGCAACTGTCAGCATTGTAAGTATACCGAGGACCTTGGGTGTAAATATTGTAATTAGGATGATTTTGGTTTTTTATTTACTTCCAAAAAGTTTTGATGATCATGCCACAAGGACACTGGAAATACCTGACAAAACTGCATAACACCAGCTTGAATTGGCCTCACTTTTATTCATATTGTTTTAATTTTCCCGGGAATATACAAAGAGATTAATCCTGGGATTCTGCGGCAGTCTCTCCTCAGTTTAGATTTAAGATGAAATGTGAAACATATTGAATTTTTTACAACTTCTTGTTAGATTACATAATCTTACATAACATAGATACACATATATGATGGATTTGAGGACTGCATATGAAATCCTTGAATTCACACTTGGCACTGATAACCTGTAAATATCTGGTGAATGCTATATTTTATAGCTTTAACTGAAAAAAAAGAAAAGAAAT
>JBAMHW010000017.1:22123122-22148539 GCA_037177495.1 Rhadinocentrus ornatus | reverse complement strand
CAGCATTTATAATAATTAAACTTGAAAGTTGTTGATTTTGCAAGTGAAAAGTAAAGCCATTATTAGAAAATAAATTAATTTTGCTCTGCACAGTTCTAAAAACATCTTGACCCTGCAAAAATCTAGGGATTAATAGATTAAATAAAACCAATTTAAAGCATGTATTTATTAAAACCAAACAGGAGGAGTCAGATACTTTCAACAGAAGTCTGCGTGTTTACATTTGTGTAAGCGGACGTAGCGGATGGGGTTAAGAGTTTTTGCTCTGTGAGGAGCTTGGTTCAGATGACTGATTCTGTTTGTACTATCTCACTTACCTTATTTTTATTGCATTTGGGAAGTTGGGTTAAAATGCAGTAACTCTATTGGACAGTGAGAAATGTTCAATATTAAGAATGCTGCTGCGTTTTTTGCACAGTTAATATACGTGGCATGAGCAAACAGGATTAGACTTGAATACAGAGCTGTGATGCATGTAGGGAAGTCTGAAACGGTTGTCTTTGTGAAAGTTACGAGCTATGTGACTAAAACTGGAGTATAAGAACAAATACGACATATTCCTTATTTTTGAGTTTTGTGACCCACAGCTGGACATCTGGTGTCTATCAGGCACAGTTTGTGTCAATATTGAGCCAGTCGGCATCGCTCAACACCACAGAAACGTTCTCACACCTTTATCCTCTTCTAGTCCGTAAATCTTTTTCACATCATTAGCCTCCATTTGGATAATCTCTTTTTATCTCGCTAGCGCACGGATTGTTTTCCCCCCTCTTTTCGTCATGCAGCTCGATTCATTAAGGAATCTGCTGGTGGCACCGATGACTGGAACTTCTTTTCCCAAAGTCTCTAACCCAAAGCCCAGACTGAAGGAAATTAGACAGGTCTCTTTTTGTTTGCTCAGTCCATCCTGACTCATAATGTTGTGGGTATTTTTAGCTGTGGATTCCTGTTTGCTCCCCTCACCAGTTTTCACAAGAGAATGTCGTATTCTGTGAAACAGGGAGGAATAATCAATGTCAAGTATCGGGAGTCAGAAACACAAAAGGTAGACAACGTGTCATGTCGGACATTGTGTACATGGTTCTCTGATTGGTGTGTGCAGACTAAATGTATGTGTGTTTTAGTTGTTTCGTTGGGCACAGCTGCCTGGATCAGCTGCATGGTGATAAATGTTGGGCTTAAACCTCAGGAACAAATAGAATTAAGCCTCTTTTCAGCTAAATGTGTAAATCTCAGGTAGAACTCCGTCACGCCTGCTACCCCACGTAGAGTTTGATTCCTCACAGTTACAGTGGCCAAGTGACCTGATATCCTGTCTGTCAGGGGGAACAGAAATATGTCTGATTGTTGCACATCCTGTCGGTCACTGATCTGTGGCACATACAGCTGCCGAGCATGGTGACAGATTTAGCTTCTATTGTATGAGCCTGCAAACAATTGCACTCTGCATAGAAGTAATCTTAAATGTCAGGGAATGCTGTTGACTTGTGAGGTTATTTGGTTTATTGTCAATATGCATGGGACGTTCCTGCAAGTTTAGAGCACAGAAAATGAATAATTTACCTCCTTTTTCTTTCCTCCAAGATTTAGTGCAGTTTAAAAAAAAGCCACAACAAAACTGTGTTTAAAAAAAAAAAAAAAAAAAAAAAAATGAAATCATGGCATAATGTCACTTTTTATATTAGCACTGGGAGTCTGTGCATGCCAATTGATCCTGCTGTTGTCATAGCAACATGAACTACTAAACCTCTGCGCAGCTGTTGTTATGGAAGCCCCTGAACAGCTGGGGGTGTATAGCTCCAGTGGGATTGTGGGAAACAGGTCTTTTGGTCCTCTCTTCACACCTTGACCCTAAAAACTCCTTTGAGCTAAAAGAGGATTTAAAAATCTTGAAGACATCCATCTGGAGTTTAATTTTCTCATTAAATGATAGTATGTGATCAGAGAGAAAGTTTGAGCAGAGACTTTTGAGTCTTTACTAAACTTGCTTTTATTTTTATTTATTTAGCCATGAAAGTGAACGGTGAAATTGAATTAATCAGGCAACATTTTCTCCTGTGGTGTGCCTGATGAGCTGGAGTATGTCACATTTTTTTATATAAGCAAAAAATTGTGTGCAGTGCAGCAATTAAACAGTCATTTCACATGATTAACAATTCCAAGTTCATATACCAGTCCAAGGTCCTTTCATCCTACTGCTTTATTTAATGGAAAATACAGTTTTTGAACCAGTTTTTTTTTTACTTTATAAAAGTATCAGATATTTAAATGAGTAAAAGTAGAAAGTCCTAAGAACGACCCGTTCAGTCCTTACTGGTCCGAGCCAACCCTTGGCTCGTGAGTTGCTGCTTCCAGCCAAAATGCGAAGCTAACATTTACAGGTATTCTTTTGCCCTGCTGCCATTGCTTTGCTCAAAGAGTAGCTCCATTTTCTGTTTTTATTCATTTATCATTGTCCTTTGGACATTTCTTGTTGTGATTTTCGATTGATTATTTTACTGCTTGCTGCATAACAAATTACCCCATAGTAAAGATTCCTTGAACTTTAAACATGGAGATCATTTGGACTGTTGGAGGAAGCCAGAGTACCTGGAGAAAACCCAGGCTGTCACAGGAAAAACATGCCCACTCCACACAGAAAGATCCCTGCTGAGATTCAAACAAGTTTCTTTTTTTAGTGCACTGCTGCACCACCATGTTGCCCATGGTTAAGGAAATGAATAATATTTAAATTTGTGAAGTTCAAGTCTGTGAAAATTGATCTCAGCATTTTCTTTTAAATTACATCTGTACCTGCTGTCCTACTAAAAATCCACAATATATGAAAAGGCTGAGTTAATTTCAGAGGTCCATTCCACAAAATTGTGATTTTACGAATCTACGTTGCAACAAGGCTTGCGTGATACAGTTTATTGCTGTTCCTTTGTGTTGTTTGGAGCTTGTCCTCTGGGGGGATAGACGTACTGAAGCCTGCAAAGCACTGAGGGCAAAGACACCACTAAAGGCAGTTTTTCCATTTTGGTTTTCAACATCAAATGTAAAGGAGCAAAATCTCTAAAGTATGTTGTTCTGTCAAATTCTGGAGAATTTACGGTTTATAATATTGACCAAAATGTGAAAATTGGCCTGCAAGGAGCTTTGATTACAGGATTTAAAGAATTTCAGTGATGTTTGTCAGTCCGTCTGTCAAAACTTCACAAAAAAAAAAACCAAGCTGGCTTTAATGGAAAGATGTAAGAACAAGAAGACCCCATTTAATTTTAGTCTCTTCCTTAACAAAAGCAAGTTACTGAACTGACCTTTATAAAGAATAATGTTCTCCTTTTTCACGATTTTGCACTGCCTTTCTGAAAAAAAAACCCAACCCAAAAACAACAACAAGAAAAGGAAAAACAACAAAATAATCACTTTTAGATGTAGTGTGTGCAACTTTTTCCCATATGAATGTAAATGACTGTTACTTTCACCACAACGGCCACTTGTGGCGCATGCAGTGTGAGTGATGCTGGACAGATTCAGGAATGCTAATGTTTCCTCTGTGGCTTTTGTGAGGAACACGGTGATTAGACCTCCAGCCCCCTGGGTGGAGCCCCTCGCTGTTCTGGCTCCTGCTCTGATTTACTTTGACGTCGACAGGAAGGTCAGCCGGGTCCCACAGGGGTCATGGGGAAGGAGAGATGTTGAATGGTGTGTGTGGTGAGCTTCAGTGTACGAAGACGCTCCTCCAAGATCCCAGACAGGGGTCGGCGGGATGACCGAAGGAGGAAGGGCCCTTTGGAGCTTAGGGAGGGCTTCGGGAAGGATTACTGAGGGGCTAAAATGTTTTCTTTGTGCCTGAAAGAAACCTAAGAAATGCTCTCACCCAAATCTCCTTTGGTCTGAAGGGGCTGTTTGGCATGGAAACTCAAGCTACATCCTAAAAGACCATTTTTTTCTTGGAGTTTGAGTATGTAGTTACTGACACTAACTTGTGTTCTTGGGGTGTGAATCTTTAAAAAAAGCAAAAAAAGCAATGTGGAATGTGGAAATCCTGGTTGCCTTAAAATTGAATCCATGTCAAATATATATATATATATATATATATGATTAGACTATTTTTAAGCTTATTTCTTTTCTTTTTTTTCAGTTAAAGCTATAAAATATAGCATTCACCAGATATTTACAGGTTATCAGTGCCATTTGCTAGGACAGGTCAAATTCAACGTGCTACAGCTTCCGAAGTTTCCGAAAAATCTTCCCAAAAAAAAGAATAAAAATACATATTTTGATAACTTTTCTCTCTTTTCATCATCTTTAGGGAGATTGATAACCCTAAAAAGATAAATATTTGAGTTCTTTGCGCTAAATTGCCACAGCTTTTATTCCAATCCTTCCTCCTTATCCACTCTGGGCCTCCTGTCGTACCTACCTACCACACACACAGTAGTCCCACTGAGCTGTGCAGGACTGGTAAAATACCATCTCTTTAGAGGCTCTGTGTTAGCAGATTGCAGGAGGCAGGCTGCCTGCTGTGAGGCCCGACCACACTCCCACTGTTCTAGAGCTGCTTTAAGTGAAAGATCAGGTGTCCAGCCCTGAATGCTTGATTGAACTTAAATCTTTTGCATGTGCGCCGTAACTCACTTTGCTCCATGGGGCTCAGACATGGCCAGCCAGTCAATTGCACAATGGAATTTTGTTCACAGTGCCTTAGTGATATCCCTGTTTTCACTAATTTAATTGCAAATCAAAATAATGAAGAATGTTTTTACTAACAGTGGAGGAATGTTGAAGGAAAAGTTGCTATAAATAAAGTTATTTATTATTATATGGCCTGATTTAAAGACTAAATAATTAGGAATTTTTCAGTAAAAATAATTTAAAATGTTCTCTTTTGTTGCGAGGGATAAAAAGAAGCTTCCCTATAAACAATCTGTCCTCTACATCAACAATGTCTTCGTCAAGCTTTTCTCCTTTCAAAATAAAAGTTACGTGATGGAAAACTTTGGTGCACTGTGTAGCTCTTTACTACTTCCTGGTTTCTTAACCAATCATATGCGACTCCCCAAGGTTGCCAAACAACATCGCAGCGTTTGGTATTTTATGTCGCCACAAGAGCCTGCAGTAAGGATGTTTTGGCCAAGTAGTGTGTTTGTCCTTGTAAATTTATAAAATTACGATCAAATTAATTTATTAAGTGAGACTAAGGGAAAACAGCCACTGCATGGTATTTGTTGATCAATGTAGCTTTTGTTTACTTTCTCTTAACGTAAATTAACGCAGGAAATTAGCGCTAGCATTGCAAAGCAAAGCAACTTACTGTGTGTGAATAATCTTTGCTAGTCATCATGATGTTTGCTGGTGCTATGTTCTCCGCAATACTCAAATTACACTGGGGCTTTCGGGGGATGCCTTATTTCCGCACGTGCACTGCGACTTCACAAGTCACGTGCATGCGCATTTATATTAGTGCACGTGTCGTGGTCAAAAATATGGTTACTTAAAACAAAACTACTGTCTGCAGCTTGCTTATTCAGAAACAGTGACAGAGAGTTCTTTCACCTAAAAAAAGAAGCACATCAGGTGGTTGTGTGCACACAACAGACAATTAATGCTGCTGTCCACTGTGCTGAAGGAAACAGAATGGATCAACCGTGTCAATTGAAAGATTTTTAGGGCTCCCCCTAAAGTATCAGCTTTATCTCTTTAGGGTATAATGACTTCTCTGCCTTTTCAAGCTCCCCTTAGTTCCCCCATAATTCGAACCATGGTTCTCCGTCCTTTATGGATGGCATATAAAAGAGCCGTCCTCTCACAAACCGGCAACCTGCATGAAACTTCGTAAGGGGCAGGGAAAGGCGAGTTCATGGGCTAAGAACACTCTCCGTGTTTTTCTCTATTGACTGCGGTTCTGATTTGAAACACTAGGTGTCAGTGCTACTTATTTTGCCTTTAATACATACAGGTGAAACTCAGAGAATAAGAATATCGCACAAAACTTGATTTATTTCAGTAATTCAAATTAAAAAAGTAAACTAATATATAGACTCATTATATGCAAAGTGAGACATTTCAAGCATTTATTTGCTATAATTTGATGATTATGGCTTATAGCTAATGAAGACCTAAAAATCATAATCTCAGAAAATTAGAAAAGTGTGAAAAGGTTAAATGTTATAGCCTCTAAGTGCCACACTTTAAACGCATAATTAATCCAAAACATCTGCAAAGAACTCCTGAGCATTTAAATTGTCTCAGTCTATTTCAGTAGAATTCACAATCATGTGGAAGGTTGCTGACATGACAGGTGTGCAAAAAAAACACCACTGACACCCTCCACAAGGAGGGAAAGCCTCAAAAGGTAATTGCGAAAGAAGTTGGATGCTGTCAAAGTGTTGTATAAAAGCACAAGTTGAATGCAAGGGAAACATGTGGGAGAAAACTTGTTGCAGATATTTGGCTGTGGCAGTTTTCCTTGTGGTTGCCATTTGCTTATGGTATGCCAAGGTACTTGTAGCTCTCCTCAACATCTGTTGTTCTGCCCTCTGGGAGTGCAATGCCTTTTGTATGGACTACCTTCCCTCTCTTTGTTACCATTCGCTCACATTTCTCCAAATGACATTCTGATGTCCATGCTATAGATCCTGGTGGTGTGGATCAATAACTTGCTTGATGTCATTAATGTAGAGGAAGGGACTGATGGTGGCCCCATTCCTGAGTCGGTAGCTATAGCCAGTCTTGTTGATTAATTGGCTGAGGGGATTCAGGCCTATGCAGAACAGTAGCAGGGACAGAAAATCTCCTTGGTATATACCACATTTGATGGAGACTTGTGCAATTGGATCAAAGTCAGTCTCAGGGGTCGTCTGCCACAGCCTCATTAAGTTTGCAATGAAGGCTCTTAGAGTGCTGTTGATCTTGTACAGCTTCAGGCATTCCAGGATCCATGTATGTGGCATTGGGTCATAGGATTTCTGGTAATAAATCCAGGCAGTGCACAGGTTTGTCTGTCTGGTTTTGCAGTCTTGGGCAACAGCTCGGTCAACCAGCAGTTGGTGTTTTGCTCTTCTGGTACCAATGCCTTTCTGTATCTCTGTCATGTATTGATTCATGTACCTACAGGACAGGAGCTTCTTTGTTGTGGAGTGACAGGTTATTGGCTGATAGTTGGACGGGACTGTTCCCTTGTGGGGATCTTTCAGTATCAGGACTGTCTTTCCATTGGTCAGCCATTCAGGGGGGGTCTCATCCCTTAGCAGTAGGTTCATTTGTGCCGCTAGGTGCTCATGGAGTGAAGTTAGTGTCTTTAACCAGTAAGTGTGGTTCATGTTCGGGCCAGGTGCTGTCCAGTTTTTCATACCTGAGTCTTTGTTGGATGTCTGCCATTGTAATGGTTTCTGGACTTTGTTTAAGGAGTGTGCTGTGGTCCAGTCTTCTTTACTGTTCCACTGTTCTTTAACCACTGTGCTTCACTGTTATGTAATGCCTCTTTCTCCTGTGAAATATTATTTTTCCAATATTGTTCAGTCTCCAGCCTTGGTGGGTTAGCGTGTGTGATATTACCCTGCCACTGGGAGTACACTTTAGCTGGGTGATTGGAGAACAGCCAGTTAATTTTTTCTGGCCTCTATATCTCTTGTGTTTCTCCTCAGTCATCCAGCCAATGCTTGGAGTCCCTGTTTGGCAGTTTTCAGAGCCTCAGTAATGGAAATCTGGCTTTTCCTCCTGGGTACCCCTTTTGTGATTGTACCCTTCTGGAGTTCTGACAATTGACTAACTTCCCTTCGAGTTAACTTAATCTTGGCTTTCAACCTTCTCCTCCATGGTGCTTCCTTCTTGCCCTTCATCTTGATGTGTTGTTGGCAAGGCGTCTCCAGGCATCTCGTGTTTGCAGCGCACACTTTATATCATGTAAGATAAATGTAATGTTAAGTGATTGTTATCGAGTCAAAATTAACAAAATTGTACATTACAAAGCAAAGTGTCAGATATATAACTTTACCTTTATCGGGCATTAGCAAGCTCAATAATGCTAAGCTAAAAACTGCAGCGCACAAAGATCGGGACGTAAGTTGATGTATTTTATTATTTGAACGTGACCATTTATGATGTAGTTGTAAGCATCCAATGATTAATGTGCTTTGAGTTTCTTTTTGCTGTACACACATGGTGTCTCTATTAGGTACATGTAGATGTCTGGCCACTCCACCGTCGCCAATCCCGAAAGATCTTCCTGCCACTCCCGTAAGGTGGATGGATCAGCCAGCCTGCTTCCATCTAATTTTCTAAAACACCGGTCACGGCCCCCTTGTAAGTGTCTGTGCATATTTTGACAGTTCAGAGGCTTTACCACTAACTTGAAAATCCTACATTTACTAAAATGCCACCGGAAATTGTTAGCTGCCACTTGATAACATAGCTTCTAGCCTCCGCTTTTGCCTCCAGGCTAAGCTTCCCCTACCAAAAACGTCACAATGTTTGCAAACTTTGAAACGGTCTACTGATCAAAAGCCTGATATATCTTATTCTTTGCTACCTTATATGGACACATTGTTGTCCAGAAAAACATGAAAGGGATACCAGTTTTCAATATTTCAAAAAACACACCGTGATTTTTAATGACCCAAAAAATATTCACTCATCTTCAAAAGAAAATTAATCTGATGGTTGTTATAGTCCCTATATGTGCATTATTTCATCCTGTGTGAGAAATGCTTTAACAAAACCCAAAGAAATTAGCTCTTCAGGGGAATTTCAAACTCTTTTTCTTTTAAAACATTGAATGACCTAAGGTTTACATCTTCAGAAGGAGCTAGTGGGCTATGTACCATAGATGTACTCAAACACTGTGTGATTTAAACTTTGATTATATTGTTTCATGGGATTCAGAAACTTTAAATCAAATGCAGAATAAAGCCAACGGTAACTTTTAAATGCATCGTTACATGAAGCTACTTTAGATTTAGGTTTATAAGCTTTATAAGACTGCAAACAAATGTGTATAATAGTTTTCCATCCTTCTGTTAAAAATGGTACCCATATATTGCATCTATGCTTGTATAACCCGACTGATCCCCATATTACTAATTTTAATGCTGTTTTTTTTTTAATAATGACAACTTTATTTAGAGGAATATTTCTCGTCTCTCCACAGACTTTGACTGGAGATTTGGATACTTGATGTGGGCCAGCTAAATGTAAGTTTCACTTGCTTTTTATTTGTTTCTTAACATCATTGATGCAGCTTTGTGCAGCTGATGTGTATGATTAATGACCTTAACTGTTGTTTTCATTGAAAGATTAATAGAATACTTTATAGACCCACAGAAACAACATATCTGGCAGTAGCATCCTGTTTGTTCACACACCAAACACCAGTCTTTAGAGCATTTAGCAACACAATTAAATAATAATTGACCCTTCAAACATGTTGGCATAGAAGACAATTAGCGATTGTTCTGTTGTGGCTCAGATAAAATGGTTGAGACCAAATTTTTGTCTGAATGACTTGAGCTGGTTTCTCTCAGATATCTGGTTTTTGCTGCACTTCAAATCTAAAGCTACATCTGTAATGATCAATCCACACCGGGAAAAACAATATTTATTCTTATTATCAAGAGGACGTTTGACTATTTGTGTTAAAAAATCCATAATAATAGTTGATGCTGGCTTCTCTTGAGGATCTTCTGGCTCAACAAGGATAATTTTATCTTCTTTCTTTAATATAGACTATTTGGTCTGCACTCTGCCTCAGAGTAAACTGACCGCTGTAACGAGTCATTATCATCTGTTTTTCATCAGATTTGCCAGGCGAGGCAAACCGTAATACTAAAACTGTCGGAGAAGAGACAATCAAAAAAGATAATTAAGGAGGCAATAGAAACCAGAAAACGGCCTAGACACCATCAACAGAGATGATGAGAAAGCGTTTATGTTCTCACACAGACCATCGGGTGGCGAGGGCAACCTGGCGGACTTCAGGTAACGCAGAAGTATTGCGTGGTATCGCAAAAGGAAAATACAATTCCTGTGTCCTCAGGGGCGCTCCGTAAAAATGTGAAACTTGAAAGAAAAAAAAATCTCAAGAGAAAATCAGAACTGCGCATTAAGACATGCAGTGTGAACATGGCAGTAGCGTTGGACCCTGTTTGCCAATCACCATCTTGATTAGCCTGATAGATGGTGGAGTAGCGATAACGATGGAAAGAGGTGCGGGGTGTTGTTGTTCTGTTGCTTAAAAGTCAGAATGATTTTAAGATACGTTTGGATGCTGCTAATAAAGCAAACAATTTTAAACACTAATTGTAGTAATAGAAACACAACTTTGACAGTATTTCCTCAGGATGGTAATGTTGAATATGACTCATGTTCCTGCAGCTGTACCAACATTAAGCTCATTGTGATCACTTTTTGGTGTTTAGACTCAGTTCTGAATGTGTGGCAGATATCTAGTTTAAGGGATGCCAAGATCACAGCTGATACAAACATCCACATTGGAATGGCTATATCCTTATTGTCTACATCCACCTGAGTCATTCCAGAATCAATGAAATAAAGGATAAATTGCTGTCTTGGAGCATTTCAGTATTAATGTCTGTCTCTGTGGTTTAGATTAGAATAAGCCATCAGATTCTAATTTCCTTGACTCACCCATGTTTGCTATTAACTGCAAATTGAAAAACTGGAAAAGAAATGTTCTTTTTTGCTAAATGGAAAATCATCACTGAAAATGCCTTTTTTTAATAATTGAAATAAGAGACAAAGGAACTCTTCAGAGGGCTGTGATACTCT
This sequence comes from Rhadinocentrus ornatus, assembly GCA_037177495.1. NCBI lineage: Eukaryota > Metazoa > Chordata > Actinopteri > Atheriniformes > Melanotaeniidae > Rhadinocentrus > Rhadinocentrus ornatus. The sequence continues at coordinate 22,137,769 of JBAMHW010000017.1, read as the reverse complement.
GGCGACCTGACCACGGTGTAGCCTGCCTCTCGCCTGCCATTTGCTGGGATAGGCTCCAGCTTCCCCGTGACCATGAATTAGAATAAATAGTATAGAAAATTAAAGAATTAACGAAGGAAGGAACTCTTCAGATTTATGATATTTTTATTTTGTCTAATAAATATGCATGTGAAGTTTATCTCTAGCTAGTAGCCATTTTGTGTCCATGTTGGTCATATCGTGAAAAAAGCATTTCAGGTTCAGGTGTGGCATTTATCTTGTCCAATTTTGGTCCTCGATGGCTGCAGTTTCAGATGTTTCACTGCTCCAACAAACCTGATTCAAATAAAATGGATCTCCTCAACAGACTGTTAATGAGTCAGGTGTGTTGAAGCAGGAAAAACCTGCAGGACAACGGACCTTAAGGGCCGGAACTGGAGATCCTTGATGTATGGCATTTAGGGTATTGGCATACTTGCAATGAAGATGTCCTGATCAGAATTCAGTCAAGTCCATCTTCACCTTCATGTTTGCTCCTGGTGTACTTAAAAAAATAAATAAATAAAACAAGCATATTTCGTTTTCCTCCTCAAAGTCTGCATTTCATGTTTCAAACGGTTAGCTGCTGATCCATAAAAGATAGCTTTGACTAGACGAAGCTGCTAGATTTGCAGGTTGTAAACAGTGAACAATATAGCAGAGGTTTGCATGATCGTCCCTACTCTGTTTTTCCAACATTTTCCTCTAACGTTCTTAGGCTTGATTGTGTTACTTTGACAGGTCTTGTGTCAGTTTCTAAACTGGTATCGATCTCTCTTCAACTACCTAACTAGCATATTTCTCTTCTCACACATAAAACTGTTTGTTAACAAATATTTAATCTAATTTCTCAAAATAACATAATAATAATTGTAAATTTATCATCTATGGTAAAAAACTATAAAAGATTCAGAGAATTTAAAGAAATCTCTGTATGTTTGGGACAAACCCAAACACCAATTACAAATGGCTAAAATCTTCAGGCACTGAAGTGGCACTGAACTGAATATAGATTATTCTTTTCAGCACAAAGCTTCAAAGTCAGGGAGACGTCTGAAAAAAAATGTCTGTGAACACAGTTCTTATTTAAATCCACAAATGAAAGTTTTTTTTGTTTAGTTTAGTTTTAAAGATCCAGAAATGCCACTGCTCCCTCTATGCCCAAGCTTATTTTAAATTGATGTAAACTGAAAAACTCTCCTTTGGTTCTACATCTGAAATCATTTTTGAAAATTATGGACAGTGCATCCCTCAGGCTACAGAACAGAGGGACCATCGAATCTTTTAACGGCACACAATTGGAAAGCCAGCAGCCCTGTCTAACTCGCATGTCACTGAGAACACCATTAATGCAGAATTATACATAAAATGCATTCTCCTGGCTACCATCCACGTCTGTAGCGCAGACCAATAATGTGACAAAGGATGTTTCTAACTATTGAACTGCTCAACACTTAGTAATTTCTCAGGTTAATTTTAGAGTTTAAGAGGCCAGGAAAGTGAACTTGTAGCTGGTCACCTTGAATTCTCACCATACCCTGCATCTAGCTATTTTTCTATTCACAATCCTGTCAAAAAATTGTTTTGTACTACTCACTTTCTTTTTTGTGCATTAATTATGCATCTTAGCTTAGTTTCTTTCAGACTAATTAAATGCCATAGTCCTCACGTCTACTTCAGATTTGCTCTGAGGTGCTGAAGTGGAAACTTAAACCTCTCTGTGTGTTCGTTCACTGGCAGATGAACTGCATAGCAGTATTTTAGCACCTGCTATCTCACACAGAATCAGCTGTGGATTACATATTCTTTCTCAAGTGAATGCTTGCAGTTATGCTGTTGAGGGATGGATATTACACATTTATTTCTGATGAAGCTTAGAATTTCTACAAATATATGGATGTGCTATAGAACCTATGGTGGTATGGTGTTGTTTTTAGCATTATATCTTCGCATTGAGATGGTCCTAGGTTTTAACCTGGCCCGAGTAGAGTTTGCAGATGTCTCTTGATGGCTCTAAATTCATAAATGTAATGGTGACTAAAAGTATAAAATCTATAAATCTTGATTTGCATCTAACGTCAATATTTTGGCACAGTCGGATTCTCTGCTTATAAACGTCTGTATTATGGTGAATGGTCTGACATGGTGCTTGCATGTCAGTGTGTACAAGTCTTCGCTATCCAGTAGAAATTAGTTTAAATTCCAGGTTTTTTTCTTCTCCCACAAAGAGAGAAATAAGTACCAAAGTAAAAAATGTAATTGGTAAGTGCTACAATAGTTTAATGGACTACAGGTAAAGCTTTTTTTCCTGCTGGTATAATAAACCACAAACAGCGGGTAACATTTGACTTTGAGATCTGTTAAAAAGGATTTGATCAGCTTTAATCCCCTAAATGAATGACAGTAGTTGCAGGTATTAACTCCTGCTTTAATCAGCATTGCTGGGGATATAACAGCTAGCTAGTTTTTGGTGAGGGTTTGACTCATTTCTTTTTGTCAGCTATAACATGGAAACTTCAGACTGATTAATTCACCAGACTGAAAGACACTCAGTTGTCCACGTTCAGCCCTGCTGTGTGAGTTTAAATCTGTAGCTCAGCCAGAAATCAAGAATTTATGTGGCTTATTGTAGCAGGTGTACAGCCTATTAAAAATAAAATAATTTAAATGCATTACATTTGGTATAAAAATGGGATTATGGTCTTGTTAATTTAGAAATATGGTTGTCGAAGTTTGACTGGTGGACCTTGACATAATGTATTCTCTGCATTCACACTTTCCTGGAATGTGCAGAACACGACTTAAGTATTGACAGAATCCTTCATTAGCTTTCTTTATCCTCTGGGGGCTCTTTTTAATGACAAGACTTTCTGCTGGTTGTGGATTTCGGGGTTTCTCTCCATCATTCTTCTGAATTTGTAACATCAACCCTTTTATGTTAATTGTTATGTGATTCTAAATCTTAATTAGTCTTTCTATCAAATGCTGGGAATTTCTTTCAGTTTGAGAGAATATATGTACAAAATGGAACGATAATGGGGGATCTGTTTCACACATCTTTAGCTGATTGCCAGAGGAGGCCTAGTTATGCTAAGCCATTTGTTTCTTCCTGCACACAGGCTCGACTAATCGCACAGCTAGTCTCCGTGTCCTTTCAGCCCCTAAGTGTTCCCCATTCCTACCCTCCCTCTCCTCACCCAAAAAAACCTCCACCATGATTCCCCACCAAGGATTGTTTTACGCTTAATTTTGTTAGACTTAATGAGATTTCACTAATTAAATCTCCTCCTAGTTGGAGACCCCCACCCCCCTCTTCCCCTTACATTGTCCCCCCTTCCTGTTACAATCCCTCCAGCCCTGGAGTGATTGCTCAGAGAGCTCTTTTAAACAAAGTTTTTTTTCTTTTCTAATGAATAACAGGGGCAGTGGGTTGCACAAGGACAGGTCACTGCTACTCTGGGATTTCCAATTTCGCGGCAAGATGCTCTGCTGCACTTGTGATAGCCGGTAGGTTTTCAGATCTGATTTAGGTTGTAAGGAGTCTACTGTAGACCCCCGCTGCAATATGAAGATGTTTTAGATTTCAGATTATGTCAGCTGTTCCTTATCATGTCATGCTGTCATATTTGCACTTTCACTTCAGTGCCGTTGCTGATCAGCCATGTAGTGTGTAACATAGAAGTCAGAGCTGTAAAACAAAACCATGAGACAGGACTTCACTGACCAAATGCACAAATGTTCCAGATACACGGCTCTAATAATAATCCCTGCATGAGCTGAATGGCTGTGCTAAAAGGGAAGTGCTGACGGGTGGGACCTGCTCAGTTCAGGTTGTGAGGCCTTGGAGGTCATTGTTGACAACAGTCGCTTGCCCTGCTATTGTGGACGACCCTCTGGGACTCTCACCATGACTATTGTGGGAGCCAGCCTTCCATTTCCCCTTTGAGTCCTGGGCACCCGGTGCCAGCTCTACTGCTCAGTTTCTCAGCCAAGAAGTCCATTATACGCTCCCCACTCCTCTGCCTCTTATCCCTCTATGTCCATTGTAGCCCCTCGTCCCCCATCCTCTACCTCATTTATGTGCACACCCGTACACACATAAATCGATACTGTGGCCCTCGGGTGGGCGAGTGGGCGGCATGCCCGCTTCAGATGGGAGCGCTTGGTTGATGAAGGCTCATGCTGATCAGGTTTCTGCCACCTGTCATTCAGCTTAGGAGGCAGGAAAGGGGGTTAAAGCGGCGGTGAGTGGTGGAAATGGGGGCCGGGTTGTAACTGCTTGGGGGTTGGACAGGAAAGATGCCAAGGCAATATGGCACCTCGCCTGCAGCCTGCTGTTGTTTCAGCAGTATTACAGCCTCCAGGATTTCTCGAGTAGCCTATACCTCATATAGGGGCAAGGTCCCCTTTGATAGTGTGAAAATATCCAATCTCAAACATTTATAGTCTATTTTTTTCTCAAAGCTACTATATATTAACAGGTTTTATTATTTTATTTAAGACTCAGAGGGCCCTGCAATTGAAATTGCAATTGCAATTGCAATTTTGATAAGAATAAAATAAGAATTCAGATTTTACTTGAGATCAAAATAATTTACACCATACATTCAAGAGCTTGGAAGGAACAATTCAAATTCAAACTGTTGCCACTGACCATTTCATTTTACGGTTTGTGGAACTCCCCCTGTCTGACACTACATGGCATCATTTGGCAACCAGTTATGGAAAAAGTTTGAATAAAGTCGATGGTCATAGATATAAGAGAAATGTTGACATTCATAGAAAGGATGTGTTGGAAATAAGTTTCTGCAAATGTTCAAAACGTCAAGAGCAGAAATGAAGCCCATAAATATTGATAGACACATTTTCATTCAGAGCACATTCTGGAAAAAGGAGGATAAAACTCTTCTGATGCAGTGAGTTGTACTACATTAACAATACTCCCTGCCCTTACTAAAAGTCAGCTAAGAGGACTTTCCTTAAGGATACATTATGTAACTTTCCTACCTTAAAACTCTGGGTAATGTTGCAACCGTGTTCCTCTTTACACACCGGACACTAGCAAGCAGATATAAACATACATGCTGCTTTGAATGCGCACCGCGACTAACTCAGCAAAAAGAAAGGAATAAGATTTTTTTTTGAGAGCTTACAGGACAGGTAGGATGCAAGATGGATGGTAAATTAGCCGTCAATAGAGGGCACATCACGGAGAAAATCTGCTAAAGTTCTGTGTGTTTCTAATGGAATTCCTCTGTTTGGAACAGCATGCAACATCATCCGTGCAGACATGAGCATATTATGGCCCGCTGGCCACATCCGGCCCTTTGTGCATCCCTGTCTGGCCCGCTGAAGGCCAATCATGAATTACAACAGATAGATTGTGAAAATATCTATTTTGAAAAACATTACGCTACTTCCTTATTGACATATGTGCGTGATGCGAGCTTTGAGTGAAGGTGAACAGCGACAAGTGATGCTAGCCAGGTTACCCTGAAGATGACAAGAAAAGTTGATAATGAATCTTGTGTTTTTACGAAGACATGAACTGACAAGTACTTCTTCACAGTAATTAAAGGTAAAGCTGTGTGCTTGATTTGTGGTACACAGGTCGCTGTGTTAAGATTACCATTTGAATCGCCACTACGCGACCAAACATAAGGATAAATACAAAAATTTGAAAAAGAGTGTGCAATGGTCTCTGATGCCTTGCTAGCAAAACTACAAACCCAAAAGAACTTCACACCACCAGAGATGCAGCCGTTGGGACAAGTTATGTAATTTCTCACAAAATCACCAGAAAAAGTGGGGCATTTTCTGACGGAGAGTTTATTAAGGGGTGCTTATTGGACTCTGTTGCACTAATATAGGAGAAAAAGGAGAACGTCTCACTCTCCTGACGCACTGTGACGAGACGGGTTGACGACATCGCTGGAAACTTGTAGCTTCAGCTGAAGAACAGAGCTGCAGACTTAATCTTCTTACTTGGAATAACTGCACTTTCCAGTCACAGAGGAGCTGGCAGCCATGCAGTCAATGAAAGGGACAACCACTGGTAATGACTTATTCACAGAGGTAAATGCGTGTTTGGACAAGTTAGAACTGAAATGGGACAATCTGGCAGATGTAACAACAGATGGTTGTCCAGATCGGATTGGAAATTAACCCTGTGCAGAAACTGACATTTTTGCATTGTATTACATCGGGAAGGGTGTAAGACAGTTTTAAAGATGAACCATGTCATTGATGCTGCTCAAAGAAGAGAACTTTTCACACCTGAGGAGGCCTGCTCAGAGGATTCTAGTCCTCTTTGGATCTACTTACAGTCTTTGTACAGACATTCTCAGTGATGAAGTTCAACAAATCCAAACACAGATCCTCCATCATTGATGACCACCTCTCAGCTGTCCTTTCCATCGCCACCTCAGACATTCAGCCAGATTTCAATGCTTCTGTTCAACCCCAGAACAGACCGGATTATTCTCACTGAAAATGTAAAATGAGGAGGAAAACATTACAAGTTGTTTTATTGTTGCATTTCTATAAACTTGTTGTTTGTTGTTCAAATTAAATTGCACTGATTTAGTGGGGTTTTTTTCTTATTTGACCTATGCACCACAAGTTCACATAGCCTAATATCAATATTTACAGAATAGTTTTTATTTCTGATTACCAGTACCAGCTATTCATAATATATAATTTAGTAAATTTTACAACAGAAGAAAGTTGAGCAGAATTAAGTTCAAGTTGTCGGTTTGGCCCTTTGACACAAATCAGGTTTCTCATGTCGCCCCTTGTAAAAATTAATTTCCCACCTCTGATGCAGACAGTCCTCCGTGTGCATTCAGTCAATGTAGATATGTTACTGCTAGAATCAAAATTACATTACAGTCATTTAGCTCACACTTTTATCCAAAGCGCCTTACAGTGGTTAGGCAGTAGTGTTAGGGGTTACAAGTAGGCTAGTCTTAATGGAAATAAAATACTAGTTTTCCACAAGATATTAAAGCATTTTTTTTTTATAGTTTGTACATTTTTGTCCTTTTCTAGGGTTCCATATTGTCATAGGATATTATTTGAGGATTGCTGAAAGTCAGTACATAACAGGATAGCTTCGGGCTCGTTAGCGATACCCGCACAACTAAGCTTTAAACCATGCTAAATGTGTGACTCACTGCCATCAAAACACTCTTACACGTGGATTTATTTTTCACAAACTGTGGAAAATACTTTTTTTATGTTACACATTTATTGTTAAAGCATTGTTATAGTGAGTGATATATGTAAACCAGGCAATAAGAACAACCCAGTTTAAAGTTATAGCACTAAATTATTCGATATACTGTTAAAAAAAAATATATCCTTACTTGAGCGACTTCTGTATTTTTAAGGAATCTTGCCAATGAATACATAGACTGGCCCAAAAACTATGTACCAGGGTAAACAATATTAAGTCACTATAAAACACAGCATGTGGTTGGAAATGGCATTTTTTTGGAAAGCTAGTTGTAACTCATTAAAGGCCTTCATTTGTCAACTTAATAATATACTAAAATCCCTCTTCTAGTTGTACCAGAGCTATAGTGGCATGTTTCATCAGTAGTAACTTGAACCCTGTCTGACATGTGATTTTAGTTCCAGAAAATCAAAGTGTTTTGAAGTTAAATCGGCCTATACTGTACTTACCTGGGTACAGCTAACCTATTTGATATCAAAGGCTTAGCAGATGTAAAATAGTGTAGGCTACAATACCATTATTAATTTAACAATGGACAGCTTCCAAACCGCCGACACAGGTGCGAAAGCTTCACCGAAGATTTAAGATTCTGTAATCTAGCCTTAGCAAGGAGAATTTTCTAAAATAATTAAACTATATCAGGTTCTAGTTTGGCTACAAAATACATAGTTGACCTTTAAACTGGCACATGCTGACACACTCTGCCTGACCTCTGTGTGACACGTCTTTGGGATAACACTCAATGTGGTACATTATTAGCCTCGCTGTGTGATCTTACACTTCCCTCCATCACATTTGCTACCTCTGTGCTTAACCGTCATCCTCCAGTCCACCCATATCCATTTCTCTCTCACCCAGGCTCTTTACCCCACCAACCCTAATTGTAATTATGTTGATTTAACTTAGACACATGCGGCTCCCTCCCTGCCATCTGAATGGAAGCTTATTAGTTTGAATATTTTTTTTTATATTTATTTATTCCCATTTCTCAGGGTCCCTGTCGGCATTTCCAATTACTCTTGTCGTGCGGCTGTAATTGCCTCCATGCTAATGGCCACCAGACAATCGTGCTAAATGAGGTGAGGCCGAGAGGCTAGGAGCCCGACTTCATTAAGAGCTAATGGGATTTTATAAGGGGGACTGAAGACCCAGCTCATCAAAAAGAGGGAGATGGAAGAAAAACAAAACAGATGGAAGGGGAGAGCAGAATCACCACCGTACTAACTTAGCCTGCTACTTTTCTGCGCACTGATGGGGAAAAAGTAAAACCATAGACTTTTTTTTTTTAGAAGAATATTGCCTAATTGTAAATATGGCCCACTAAAAAACTACAATGACTCTCAGTGGAAAAAATAACAGTGCTTGTGTACTTCCTATTACTGTCCAACTGAATATATACAAGTTATTTTTCTTTGTCTCACTTGTGAAAACAGTCTTAAGGCGGGGATTTTCTTTTACCAAGTAGCAGGAAAACATCTAAATAAATTATATATTTTTTGAGTGGACAGTCAAGTCCTCCCACATTATTCACACATTATTTAGACGCAGAGAGTCGACGGCACAAAAATAGATGTGAATGCAAGTTGTTGTACACAACAGCTTGTTATAAGATCAGTGCAATGATGCTCACTGTAAATCTGCGTAGGTTAAAGACCAGCTAATGCAACAAGAGAACATTAGGGTCAAGCATAATGAAATGATTCAGAGCGGCTGTGTTTATTGCCTAATAAAGTACTTAGCTTAATTGCTATGAAAATGTGTATTATTGTACACGTTATGATGCAAACTCTGAACTCTTGTAAAGCAGGTCTCTGTAACTAACAGCCTGTAAATGCTTTTTAAAACCAGGCCAGAGTCCTTTGATTCTTGTAATGGGGATGTTTCTATTATTTTTCTTTTAGAAGACTTCTAGTCCTTTCAGATTCATGGGTCATCATGCATGCACTGCTCTTTTTAGGTTTTTAAAAAATTTTTAGTAGTTTAAGTCTGGAAAGCCCCTGGATCTCTGCCTTTTTACGATAGTCCATTGTGGAGTTTGTGGTTTGTTTATCATTGTACTGATTAGGAATCCTTTCTTGTTTAATTTTCAGCTATTGAACAGATTATGTGACACTGTGGCTGAGAATATTTTCTTGAATCCATTTTCTCTCTAACTTATTGAATTACTGAAATATTGTTTCACTGGATGCAACCCAAAAACAACTGCTTCAGGACTTCAGGTTTACAAAATGTTCAGTTTAGATGATTATTTAAAAATCTCTGATGCGGAAGGATCCATGTCCTGGCATATTGACCATTACACTATTTTCTAAGGACGCATTCACACCAGGACAGTTTGGGGGATTTGGTTCGATATGTGCGAAGACTTCTGAAAATGTTTGCACCTTATTTTGCTTTGGCTTTACTCAAGTGGAACAAACCACCTGAACAATGTCATACAACAACTGCTTACCACGACCTGTTGCGCTACACGTTCTACGTCACTTCCTCTCTTAGGCTTACTGGATGTTTTTTTTTGCTTTCACACTGCAAGTGAACCAGAACAAGGTTCACTTGGAAGTGAAGAGTCTCCCACTTTTCAATCGGAACAGAGTTTACTTCTTTGGACAACGCCAGAGTTTGAATAAGTGCTCACACTACTCCAAACAAACTTTACTATTTTTGGAAGCAGACCAGGGTTAGTTGAAAGAGGACCAACAGTGCCAGTGTAAAAGGGACCCATAAGGCCCATTTATGCACGACACAGAAAATGTATATGCAGGTTGACAGATAGCTAAGTCCATCTCCTGCGTCAGTTACGCATGTAATTTGGCACGTTTTCACGGAGCTTAGCCATCCGTCGCTTGATGCAGACAGCTGAGTAATACCACCCGAAATCGGGGAGGCAGTAGTAAGCAGAATAGCTGACATGTGACCAGCGGGAAATAAGATAAAGTGGAACTGGAGAAAAAGCAGAGGAATAAAGACAAGGACAACTGTAGAAATTGTGCACGCTTTTGAAGAAAGGCTATGCGATTGTTCAGGACATGTTGGGCAGTTAGAATCAACTTTATAGCGATGCATTGCCACCGCCAACCGGTGTCTGAATCGGACGATGGATTGCGGGAGTGAACTATGAACTCAGTGCTGCCCACTAGTGGAGGAATTGACTTAACAACCATGGCAATGTAAATGACGCATGAAAGCATGAAAACGGCAACGTTATGACAATGTTATGTTAGAAAGCTAGTCTAAACTTGTTCATGAACTCGTTCATAATTTGGGTGAACATGAACGTACTGTATTTCTGCCTGATGAATGTTATTGTGAGCGTGGTCATTTTGGCGTTTGTAAACGGCGTTTAATCTTTTTAAGAGGATGCCATATTTCCATGGAGCCTTACAAGCAAAATCCCGGCAAAAATGCATCGTATACATGCCTTAATATAGGAGAAAAACACCAAATCTTGCAATTACAGCCACCACAGAGTCGCAACGCACATGCGTCATCAAATTGCGAAACATGGAGGCTAAATCCAATAAAGACAGCAGCTCCACCTCTGCCTCAATGATCACTACAGCATCTTCATATGATCACTTAAAACGGTGTGCTAAAGCAGAACCTCTATCACCTAAAAGTAAATAATGGCGTAAAGTAGCAGCAGCTCAGTTGTCCTCATCTCCAGCCCATAGACTGTATATAAAAGATGGACGGAGCCTCCGTGACGTCACCCGTAGGCTTCTGAAGAGCTGAATTGAAGGTCATTGGCCAGTTCCCACCACCATCTTGGCAGTGTCACGTGTGTCATCATTCCCGGAAAATCCAAAAATGGGCAAAGAGAGGGGGACTGTAAAGGTGGGGGTGGATGATTGACACCCATCAAACTCCAGGCTGCCTGTAGCTAAGAGGTAACCGAGCTAACCCAGAGCTAACGGTAGCTAACCAGCTAACGGAGGTAGGCTGACTAAAGCTAAGGCGTGCTGTTAGCCGGCTAAAAACTGCGGTTGTGCTACACTCTCCCTTCTTGCCGCAGATATTGGTTACCTGTCAATCAAAAGGATATGACCCTAATTATGCCGAATTTCAAGATTAAATAACATCCAAACGGATGAGTTAGAAAAAAAATGTAACCCTCTCACTGTTGTCATGAAGGTAAACTGGACCTATAAATCCTAAAACGGTCTTTTGTACCAGACTTTAAACATGTTTATTTCTGCTGTGAAGTTGGTCTTTTTAACATGGGAGTCTATGGGGATTTGCTCTGTTTTGGAGCCAGCCCCTAGCGGAAGAGGGGTGAACTGCAAATTTTTGCACTTCCGCATAGGCTTCACATTTTACCGGCGGAGGTTGCAGCTTGTTTTAGCTGCAGCTGGAAAACCTTTTGCAGTATATTGTCGGAGACCTGCAGCCTTTAAGGAAAGAGGAAACTTCAGCTTTTATAAACTTGACAAATTATTTTTTGTTTTGTTTTTTGCTTATTCATTTGGGCTGAATATTGCACTTTTATTACCCAAGTTCTAGAACTTTACTTTAGACCAACAAGTCAGAAAAAAATACATTCAGAAAAAAATTGAAAAGTGACTTAATGAAAAGGTAAAAAAGGTTGAAATCTTTTGCACTAAATATTGCACTTTGAGGTACATCCTTAGTTACTTACTTTAGCCAATTTCCTACTTTGGAAAGTTTAAAAATGACTTCTTTTTTTTTTTTACCAAAAAAAGATTTTTCTCATGTTTTTATACTGTAGGAGTGAAAGCTGCAGCTGGCTACGAACGTGGACTGAATGGGTGGCAACAATAAGAAAAAGCCAGTATTCTGAGGGTAAAATCTCGCAGCAATATATTGGGAAAATGAACTATGAACTAGTTAATTTTTTTAACTGTTAACTTAGTTTAAAAATTTGTAATTATGAACTATGAACTGAACTAATTCATTTTAAAATGTGTGAACTGAACTTTGAACAAGTTCATGTAGAAAATGTATCTTTCCCAACACTGAAACCTGGGTTCTGCAACCTGCGGCTCCGAAACTGCAAGTGGCTCTCTGTACCTTCACAATGGCTCTTAATACATGTTTAAAAATGCTAAAGAACCAACTGATTTTTAAAATTTTTTATGGAATAATTGCATTGAATTTCTACAACATAATGACACTAAAAGTACCAGTAAAAATAAATGTTTATATATATAAACCCCACCTCCCTTCCCTGGGTAGGCTGGGAGGCTGTTCATCTCTCAAGCTCGCGTCCTCTACCAGTCTTGGGAACTTGAGGGTCCTATGCAGTATCTCAGCTGTTCCTAGGACTGCACCCCTGAACTAAACCAATTTATGTAAGGCACTGACTCCACTTGGTTGTGGCTTTCTACACTCAACCCCTATATCTGCCAGAGATGGTCCAGATCTGACATGTTTTGGACATTTGGGTCACATGTGGCCCACACATTTTCTGTAACCCAACTTATGTCTGGCTGATGACCTTTGAGCCACACCCTGGTTCCATGTCAGAGGACCAGCTCCCCTGTAAAGCCCACTTCTTTTTTTGTAAAAAAAAACAGAAAAGAAAGTAATGGTAACCGTAGATTGTATAATCAAAATGTATTTATGAATAGAGTATATGTATAGTTCATTACTGCAGACTGATCTACTAAAATCCTGCCACTGTGCCTTGAGGTAAAAGATAACTACTTCCAGCTCTGAGAAGAAATAAATGAAATCATAAAGTCATAAAGTGAAGAATGAGTCACTTAATATACTGTCTTGTTAGAGATAATATTTTCTCAGTGGACACCACAGTGAATTACACAATGAAATTGTATCACTTTATCTATCCCTTAGTTATTTATTAAAAAAAAAAAAAAAAAGGAAAATAGAGTTGGCACCCGGGGAATTCAGTGATAAATGGTTCAGGAGCATTTTACTGTCTGGACACAGACAAAATCAGGCCAATTATCCACAGGTTGGACTGTGGTTAATAAGCAGAGGTACATTTGTAAATAGCTATTCATTCAATATAAATTAGTACATATATATCCAGACTTGTGTTCATGTCTTAAACGCTGTCAAAAACCCTTAATTTAAAATCTGTAAACATAAATAAGTAACTGACTGTATTGAATGTATAATGATGTCTACACTTTAAGTCTGGTTTAGTTAAGTTTACTAGAAATTTGCGTGGAAACCTCCTGAACCACTTTAGTTTTTACAGATGCTGAAACTAAACAGCTTAAGTTATATCCGCACAGGAGTTTGTAGTTTGTAGTGAAAATCAACGGGTGGTTTTAACTAACCATAATTCGGATTTACTCAAATAAAGACCGAATCACACAAAATTTCATGGAAAGTCTGCCTTCCTCTCTAAGGTTTAAGTCTCTAAGAACTTAGAGGACTCAACTTATTCCAAATTAAACTTGTGAATACTGTAATCCAAAAGTTATTAAAAGTTAACATTAAACTTGGTTAAACACCTTTTCATTATAATAATGTAAAGGTGCATCTTGGCATATTTTTGCCCTTGACTGGGGGTATAAAACTGCAATCTAGAGAACTTAGTAAGTCACTTTAGGAAATGTTAGTTACCAACATCATTTATATCCCTGAAGCTATGCATAGAGTAGAAGCTGTGGTGGGTTTTCCTTCCTGTACTATCCTTCTTACTCATGGTACCAACTTTAACATTTAAACAGAGCAGAACTTTTCGATTTTGTCTTAATGTCAACATAACACAGGAAGTAAACCACATTACTCAAATTTATAACATAGCAGTAAGAAAAGGTTAAAGTCAGCTGAAGATGCATTTCCCATTTGCATTTGTTGTCCCGGTAAATTAAGTTTTAAAAATAACTCCATCCCCTCTGATAGAAACAAACCATGTTCAAGCTATTTTTACTTCTCATTATTATTGCACTGCAAATATATATATATATATATTCGGTTAATGAAAGAAAAACTCACAATGGTCACAGAAATAACTTGAATCTGACAAAAGTATAAAAATTATATGAAATTTAACCAATGAAAGTCAGACATTGCTTTTCAACCATGCTTAAACAGAATTATTAAAAAAAATGTAGTCACTGTGCTGTTTGGTGACGTGGTGTGTACCACACTCAACATGGACCAGAGGAAGCAAAGGAAAGAGTTGTCTCAGGAGAAAGAAACTTATAGACAAGCATGTTAAAGGTAAAGGCTATAAGACCATCTCCACGCAGCTTGATATTCCTGTGACTATAGTTGCACATATTATTCAGAAAATTAAGATCCATGTGACTGTAGCCAACCTCCCTGGACATGGCTGTAGGAGGAAAATTGATGACAAATAAAAAAAACGGATAATAAGGTGGGGCTGCACGGTGGTGTGGTGGTTAGCACCGCAGCCTCACAGCAAGAAGGTCGCTGGTTCGAGCCTCGGCTGGG
>JBAMHW010000017.1:22112319-22122436 GCA_037177495.1 Rhadinocentrus ornatus | reverse complement strand
TATGTTTTGTGTAAAGCACTTTGAATAGTCTTGTACATGAAATGTGCTATACAAATAAATTTGCCTTGCCTTGCCTTCCTCTGCCACTCTCTGGGTGGGTCCAGGGTCGTCTTTATGGTGGGGTGGCTGGGGTTTGTGCTCCGTGATAGCTGCTGATTGTCCGGATCTCCAGGCTGCCCAAGTCTGCCTCCAGCCTCCAGTGGGTCTATACACTAAGAAATACTTTTGTTTAGGTTTGTTGTGTGTGTTTCTGGTACTTTGGTTGTTGTTGTGATACATGGTAGTTTATTTATTTTTTGTTGTTGTCTTGGTTATTTGTTTTAGGAACTCCTGATTGTCAGCTGTGTTTATCTGTAAAAGCCGTAGGAAATTCTCTATTTTGTTTGTCTTCAGGTGTAGCAGCTGGTTGTCTGGTGTTAGTATGGAGTGAAAGGTCGTTGCCTCTGTCAGTTGTATCTTTGTCACTTCTTTCTTTTTCTACGCTCTTTTTTACTCGTCTTCACTATTTTTCTCCTTTTTCTGCTCCCCTCCGATCAGGTCCAGCAAGATTATCTACAGACCATAATTCAAAATAAATAAGATAAAAAAAATAAATAAATAAAAATCTGATTATCAAGAGGAACCTTGTACATATAAAGCTCCCCTTTGGCAAATCAAATTTGTTCAGGACAACACAGCAGTCAGACCATCATTGTGCTGCTACCATGCTGGACAGGACAAGATAAAAAAAAACTACATAAAAGGCTACATAGTGGTGTGGTGGTTAGCACCACAGCCTTACAGCAACAAAGTTCAAGCCTTGGCTGGGGGGAGGTTCAAACCTGGGGGGCAGTGGCCTTTCTGTGTGGAGTTTGCATGTTCTCCCCGTGTATTTGTGGATTCTCTCAGGATTTTCCTGCTTCCTCTCACCATCCAAAGACATGAATGTTAGGCCAATTGGTCACTCTTAATTCTCCCTAGGACTGAGTGCGTGTGTGAGTGGATGTTTGTCCCTATCTGTGTTAGCCCTGCGATGAACTGGTGACCTGTCCAGGGTGTACCCTGCCTCTCACCTGTTAAAATGCTGGGACAGGCTCCAGCTCACCTACGACCTGTAATGGATTAAGCAGTTCAGACAATGAATAAATAAATAAATAATACATTCTTTGTGCAATGCAACCATCAGCGTAACGGATGCCATTTTTAGCTGAAAATAAACGACAGTTTCATTACTCGTACATGTTTTTAATTGCTGTTATTTGTGCATCCATCAATCCATTTATCGATCCATCTATCCATGGGATGGGCCCAGAAAACCTCACCAGGGAGGCATCCAGGTGGCAGCCTAACAAGAGCACGAGCCACCTTATCTGGTTCCTCTTGATGCGAACGAGCAGCAACTCTATCCTGAGCTGCTCCTGGATGACCGAGATTCTCATCCTATCTCAAAGGGAGAGCCCAGCCAACCTGCGGAAGAACTCATTTTGGTCGCTTGCATTTGTAATCTCGTTCTTTCGATCACTACCCACAGCTTGTGACCATCGGTTGTTCGCAAGCTGTAATATGTGAGTCACCGCTGGCAGCAGTGTAGGGACCAATTTGACCAGAAAGCAGTAAAAATGACTTGAAGTTTTGGCGTAAAGACATGGTGGGCTTTGGTTTGGGGTCTTGCGTACCATCTATGATCGTACTGTTGTCACAAGTACAGCTTAGAGTCTCCAGATGCTTTAACAACATAAGAATTATTTTCCTTTCCTCTGATCTGCGTATATACATTAAAAAATTTAAAAAAAAGGCTGCAGGAATGTGTGTCTTTCTGATTGGCTGGAACTGAGCTGCAAACACAAGGAAACAGAGCAGAAAGCAAACAGCAGGCATCCACACAACTGGCAAATTGTTACCTTCCCACAGAGTTGTGCAGCAAAGTGGCCATTACTTGTCCTTAAGAAAAATTGTAATAAAGGTTTTACTTCTCTTAGTGACTGCTTTGTTCTTATAAATATACTCTCATATGTAACAGTATTAAATTAATCACAAAATTTTGTGTCTCATAAGGTAACTAAACCTGTGAGGTTTGGTTTCTACCTTGACAAATCAAATGCTGGAATGGTAGACTTTTCCTTGAAGAAGTGTAAGGCAGAAGTGAGTTTAATCATTTTGGCCGCAGGGTGTTTTTGTCCCCTAATAGGCCGTTCATCTGGGCTGCACTGATGGTGGGATGATGGTTGTGGTTTGAGGCTCGGCTGTGGTTGAAACAGCTGTCCCACAGCTGCTATCTCTCATGCTTCAGGGAAGGAGGGTGAGTGGGTGCTGGGGTTGAAAAACAGTCCCAAACCTCCTGGGTCAGGGCCCTGGTATGGCGGTCTCCCTGGCAACTGGAGCTAAGACTGTGGTGGTGTGTGTTTCGCTGTACGTGTGTGTGTACAGAGTGTTAGCAGGACGTAGAGTCTGGCCAGTGAAAAGCAGAGTACCGAGGGTTAAGGATACAAAGTCGATCATCGCTTTATCAGTGCCTCGGCCTGGCAAATGCTACCATTCACTGTTTCCTCAAGATAATATAAAATGAGTCCAAAGCTTTTATAAAGTGACATTTTCCCTCCAAAACCAACAAACAGCCACATTCAAAAGACACTGATGATTAATACTCTGCCTCTCCCTGTTTTACTAAAACTACTCCCTAAGCTCAACATGAGAGAATGTGAAGCTGTGAGACGGAGACGCCGAGGGAGAAAGAGGAGGCTTCGATGGGGGAGGAAAGAAAGAGAGAGAGCAATGGCAATAATGAGAAAGAAAACAAGAGGGACGAGGAGGAGAGGCTCTGGAGATGGAAAAGCACGGTGCCGAGGGAGATAAATTGGAAGGGGAAATGGATATGTGGAGAAACTTGGCTTTTGCCGCATCAAAATAGCAGTTGTCATGCTAACTTAACCCTCCTTTATCTGTGTGTCTCTCTCACACACACATGCAGAGACCTTCAATAGACGTAATGTTAGTTAAGGTTAGTTCTGTCTTTCTGTCTTTCTATTTACCCTCTAAAAGGGCCATGAAAGAGTGCACATTCTCTTTTAATTAAAAGATTTTACATATTAGGACTAAAAAAATCATCTGGTCCTTATGATATCTTAAAAAAAAAGTTAGAAGCAACCTCAAAAGGTCAATAACACATTACATATTACACCATGTTATTATTTATTTAATGAGCTCTGCTAAAATGCAGAAATAGTGAGCAAAAGCTGCATCCACCCCATATTTCATTAGCTTGAGAACAACATTCAGCAGGAATAACTTGAAGTAATCGCTTTCTGAAGGATATTCTCAGTCTCTCACATCATTGTAGAAGAATTTGTGCTTCAGTTCATCTCTCTGAAGGTCTCACCACTGCATTTCAATCAGGTCAAAGTTTGAACTTTTACTGGGCCATTGCAAAACCTTGATCTTTTTCTTCTGTCATTCTGTTGTTGATTTTCTGCTGAGTTCGGGGACCATTGTTCTGTTGCATGAGACGATTTCTGCCAAGTTTTATCTGTCAGACAGATGGCCTCACATTTGACTCTAGAATAATTTGGTACGCAGAGGAGTTCATGGTTCACTCAATTTCTCTTGCAAACTTTCCACACAAGCCATACTTGTTCGGGCTTTTCATGAACACTCAACATGCGAACTGAGGTCTGGAGAGTCTGAGATGTAGTTTGTTGTTGTTTCTCTGATAATTGTTTGGTCTGACGTTGGGCTGAACCTATTGGGACGTCCACTACTGTAATGGACTTGTGAATTTTCTCACTGTAAAATGATGGACTCTAAATAGTTTGGATATTATTTATGTCCTTCCTGGATTGATAATTAGTTTTAATTGCTTTTCAAAGATTACAATTATCTTTTAGTGGTGTGGGAAAACCTCTTTTAAAGTTAGTTTTAGATGCATCACAATTCAGACTCGCATGATTCTGAATTGTTGTAAAAATGTTAAAAACCCTGTTTAAAAAAAAATGCTGATTATCAGCCCAATGTTGAGGACACGGAAAAGGTTGAACTCTGTGTTGCAGAAGTGCAGCACCTGAACAGACTTTGGTGTGGACAAAACACTGAGTGTAAAATCTGACTGGCAACTTCTCCAGGAAAAGCTAGCATGTGGGAGCATCTCAGCCTCTATGTGTGGTTTCATTTCCTTAAAACGGTTCTCTCATTTTGCTTCAAGTGAACCAAATACAGGAAGTGAACTACAATGCAATGAGCACAGTAGGTTTCAATGCAGGGCGTTGTGGATAAATACACCCAAACATATGCATGGATAACAGCCGGCTCTTAGGAGAAATGGATTGCGATCAGACGTGAAGGATATCGTAAAAGTTCTGACTGAAATATGGTCAACAAAGACTGCTAGGATTTGATGCTTTGGTATTAAATGGTGAGCGGGTCGAGCCGTAGATGAGTGAGCTTTCTTTATCTTTGTTTGTCAAGACAAATATGAGAAACAATGATAAACATTTCCACTTGTAGTCAAGTAGTCACATTGGAGAAAAGAAGCTTCAATAATCGTGTTAAATTTGCATCATATTAATCGTAATCGAATCGGGATGTACAGATTCCCTCCCTTGGCACTGTGTTAATAAAAACCTGAATAATCCAGAGCAGCAATCTTATAAAACCTCTGCTTTTATAGAAGTTCTCATATTGTTGATGATCATTTAGGCGAGTGCATTCGATAAGCAGGACTTTGCTGCTACGTACGCTCTTGATTGTCTTGAAAACAGGGTAAACTTTTAGTGTATAATGATGATGATGCATTAAACTATGCAGTTCACATCATTTCTTCATTGCACTGCACAAAGCATTGGTATTCCTATCAGTCGACTTCTAAACTTAATAATAGTAGCTTTCCCCCACACACACCAGCATGTCTCAAGTATGAATCATTGCTGTTGTTTGTTTTGCTTTGATCTGTACATAGCAGTATTTAACACCTGTGTATATTTACGTTATCAGTGATACATTGATTGCTCAGTCTTGGTAATTATTCTGGACAGTACATTCTCACACTAAAACTTATAAATTTACAGCGCCCACCCACCTTCTGTGCAAACACGTTTGTTGAAATGAGTTAGTGTTTTGCTTGGTGAGAAATCCTGTACAGGCCATTACAATAAGCTTACAAGACAAAGACACAGTAACAGGTGTGAGCTGAGACACACGAAGGGCGTACATTGGCTGATTAAGGTGTGAGAGGAGTGTGTTTGTGAATGTGTGTGTGTTTGACACATCAGCAACACATCCTGTACTTTGGTGCAAAATTAATTTAGATTAATCTCGCCTGTTTTTGTAAAAGCCAAATAAACAGAAAGTCATTTAGAATTAGACAAACTGTACGTCTGCTTTCATTTAAACATAAAAATGGAAATTTATGCAGTCACTAAGAAAAAGCATTAATTATAACCTCCTGGACACATAGTTGCATAATTTGAACTTGTGTTTTACAAGAAAGTGTTTTACAATTTCAATTATAAAATCATTTTGACAATAAAAAATTACGTTCATTTTTGATTAACTTTGGCCAAGTCTCACCAAAAACAGTTTAACAGGTACTTTTATCCAAATTTCTGCAAGATGTAGTAGAATCAAGGGGTGTAAACTACAAGTTTGATCATGATACGATATAATGGTTCAGTGGAGAACAATTCGATGAAGTGAAGCTTGTCTCGGACCTGCTCCTCTAGTCAGTTTTTGAGCAGTCTGTTCTCAATCTGATGAGTCACATATGGGCAAAAAATTGGAATGTAACCTAATTTTCCCGCTTCTCCCACTCCCACTTCCCGATTGTCTGCGGTCAAATTAATTGTGTCAAATACCTGCATTGACATGTAGCAAGACATCAGACTTTGTTGGTTTTACACATTCTGTCTCAACGCTGAGTTGTAAATGATGAGATGTTTTTCGTTAAACAATTTCGTTACTAACTGATCTGTGAGTCTGCATGTCGGATATAAATGTTGTATTACTTTATTATACATTAAGTTATAATGTTATTCAGGTCAAAACCCACATCTTTAACATGCATGTAAACACATTAGTTTGACCAAAATCGTATGAATCCGAGGCTCTCAGAACAAGACAAAATCCACTCTGGGGTCAAAATGTCTTGCATGCACATGCTAGAGTAGACTCCGAGGGATCAAGGCACACTGCAAACTTTCCTTTTGCATATTTTGGTAAAAAAGACTCTCTGTGGAGCTTCTGTCACTGACACATTATTCTGTTTCTTTTATCAGATGGTGAATTCCTCAAAAGCTGTGACTTAAAAGCATCCCACTAAGACTGCCGTTTTATAGTGGCTTAGAACATTTTAAGTTGCACCACTACTTTATAATAATAATAATACTCTACACTATTTCCTCCGGGATTAATAAAGTATTCTGATTCTGATATTTTAGCACAACACTGATTTTACGAACACAGTATCATTTGACAGAATCACTTTTCAAGCAGCTTTGTTATCTGTGAATTGAATTCGGCTCCAGTTACATGTATGATTTTCTCCCAAAGAGAACGTTGGAAGCAGCAGCGTGTCTTGAACACCAGCTGTGATGCTGGACATACTTTAGTGATTAATGCAATTCCCCTCCTCGGTGGTCCAGTTAAATGGTCAGGTCAAGCTTGCTCATCTCAGCTGAGCACATAAATGTACGAACTATTGCCCCTGTACCATGATGCTCCCAGTGCTTCCACAAGTTAGAGCTCATAGAGCGCGCTCATTTATTAATTCATGACCTTCTGGCTGGAGCATGTGGAGAAGTGATTATGTGTGGGGAAAAATGGTTTTCTTATGTGATGAATGCTCAGGCAAGATGTGTAAAATAACCACTGGTTGCAGTCAAGGTATGCAGAATAGCATCTCTGAACACACAATATCTTCAACCTTAAAGCAGATGGGCTACAGCAGCAGAAGACCACACCGGGTGCCTCCTGTCAGCTAAGAACAGGAAGCTGAGGCTACAATTCACACAGACTCACCAACACTGGACAATAGAAGATGGAGAAGACATCTTGTCTGTCGAGTCTCTATTTCAGTTGCAACATTCAGATGGTAGGATCTAAATATGGTGGGAACATCATGAAAACATAAATCAATGGTTCAGGCTATTGCTGCTGGGGAAATATGTGGGAGATATTTTCTAGGTACAGTAGGTTGTTTACCTACCACAGCCTACCTGAGAATTGTTGCTGACCATGTCCATCCCTTTATGACCACAGTGTCACATCTTCTGATGGCTGCTTCCAGCAGGATAATGCACCATGTCACAAAGCTCAGATCATCTCCAACTGCTTCCTTGAACATAATGAGTTCATGGGTCCAACCTAGTAGGAGCAAGAAGTACCTAATAAAGTGGCTGGTGAGTGTACGTCCTCCAACTTTTAGTAAGAGTGTTTTCACTCTCCCACTTTGCACAGCAGCTCATTAGTTGAGCTGTCCTGCATGAGAGGCCAGTTTAGGTTAAATCACTGAGTTTCTCGTCAGTCATTTAGAAAATTTCTTGTTCTTTTGCAAAACAAATGATATTGATGAAAGAAAATACCATCATTAAGTCTTGTTATCTAAAATATTGGCATATCAATTTTAAGCAATATACAATCTTTGTCCTTGCATTCATTTTAAAGGTGATGTATTTCCTGTTATTTTCTAAAGTACACCTCTAAAATACCTCATCACATAGTCGAGGATGTGTTCTTTAAGTTCTTTTCTCCTACAGTAAGAAAGAAAAAAATCCTCCTTTGCACATATTTATCTTATCAGATATTCTTCTATCCTGTCCTGTGGATGCATGCAGAAAAAAAAAACTTGAACTGAAACACAGAATTTTAAATCTTAGTCTGTAAAAATGGGACAATTTTGGCTGGACAGGAAGATGCCAATCGTAAAGAGGTGGATGTTGTCTCCATGGTAACAGACCTCCTGTGAAAAGGTCACTGTCAGAGGTTTTTACCACAGAAAAAAAGGAGAAAAGATTATAGGAAGGGGGAGTTGCACAAGAACAAAAAAAAAAAAGTATTATTACTATCTACTTTATACCCCCCCCCCCGAAAATGCACACACACTCTCGCACACAACACCCCTGCCAGCAACATTTCAACAATGATAAAAAATGCGTAATTTTAAATAGCGCGATTACATGGCTGCAAATGGTGAGAGCCCTGTCTCTGTTATTATTATTTCTTTATTCTCTTTTGAAGTCGGGAATTGAAAAGAAAGAGTGGTGGTCGGCCTGTGCAACGCCTGAGCTTTGTGTTTCGCTGCAGATACGTCGCCTGCCTGCCCCCTCAATCACTGGCAGCTCCTTCCTCTCTCCCCTCCCTCTCAAGTCATTTTAATTAAGTCAGTCTCACTGGCATGGTAGGCAAAGATAATTGGAGAGGGTTTTTGGATGCCATTTACTCTAAATGACGCCTGTTTCTTCCCATTCTCTCGCTTTTTCCTCCACTCTCACAGCTTCTCCCACCACCCCTCCCCACTACTCCTCATCTCCTGGCAGTTACCTATCTTCCCCTTCCTTCCCTTTTTCTCCTCTTCCATCTTATATTCAAACGTGAAATATGGATTAACCTCTTCTGTGTGGCTCAGGGGACGACTTCCTGTGAATTGCAAATTTTGGCCAACACTGCAATTTATTTGAAATGGCAAATCAGGCAAAGCAATTTACTGGAAATGAGGAGCTTCTTTGAACTCTCCTCCTTTTAAAGTTTGTTTTCTCATTGCACAAGAAGCGAATAATCTTATAGAAATGTCCATACTGTGCTTAAATGAAAAAGTACAATTCTGAAAAACAAGATGGGCTTTGATTTGCATATTTATTTCTGTAAATGAGGTGTCAGGAAAGCTTTGAAGAAAATAATATCTTAAGACAGAAAAACTTGGACTTCATAGACATGACTTCTTTACAGGGAATTACTTGGAGGAGGTATGTAATTTTACCAAGTAAAAAGCACCACAGGAACTGACAAGCTTCTAATTGTTTTCCAAACTGTAGCAAAGCTACATCGGTCTACGGCGCACTAAAGACTTTAAAGCTGTAAAATTATTACTCTTTTAAATAACCATTTAATGTTCTGGTTTGCTGTTTGATAAAGTACATTTTAGCCTCTGTTTTCCTGCTCCGCTTGACTCGACTCTGCTTAGGTTGGTTTCCTTCACAATTGAGTCAGTGTGGCAAGGTGGCTCGAAAGCCACATGATGTAATTTGCATGTAGCACAAACATTACAAAACAGCGGAGGACATTGAGGTGTCAGCTTTTAGGATAGTCCACTAGACTAGTTTGATTGGGGACTGGAAGTTTGCATTCATGCTGAACCACAGACCTTTTAATCAATGTTTACGCACTCCCCACCAGAAGTAGCGCTGCATCAAGAATTACACAGAATTACACAATGAAGAAAAAAGGGATCATTTTTTTTGGTTAATGAAGGATAACGTCTGTTTTTACCTCATAAAAGCCAAACAAGCAGCTGCATTAGATCCTAGTGGTCTTGTATTGATCATATATCTACTAGAACTAGAATCCATTTCTTCTGACCAGAGCAAATATTATCTCACACAAGCATATGTTGTTTTTATCCACAATAGACAGGCTTCTTCCTCTGTTGTTTTAAAATACACTTTCAATCCTTGGCTTTTAACCCAGTCAGTTGTGATCTGTCGTAATCTTTTACCCTTTTTCACCCTTGTTATTTGAAATGTCTTCTAGCCATGTGGTAATTTATAGCTGTAGCACAGGTGTTTTACATTAATTATACTGCATTCGGGTCAGCTGTTATGTTCTTTTCAAAGGGCTTCAGAAATAAAATGATACAGTTTGGTACAATGCCATGCCCTAAACCCATAATGCACTCTGCTTTAGTCCACTTCCTGTGTTTGGTTTACCTAAAGCTTCTTTGATCCAAATCAGAGTTCGATAGTTGAGTTGAGTAGGTACTAGTGGAAAATGACCATTTGCGTGCCAGTCAATTCTACCACTTAGTTTATAGATGTAGTGCTACAATTGGGTATATTTTATTTTAAGATTTTTCAATTGAGAGTAAAAAAAACATTACAAAAAGTTACTTACTAAGATTTTTTACAAATTTTTGTTCAATTGACTCAATAATGATAAT
>JBAMHW010000017.1:22092976-22111688 GCA_037177495.1 Rhadinocentrus ornatus | reverse complement strand
CGCTCTGCAGCGCTCAGTTGTTATGACCGTTGCCAGCTGATATTTAAATTCCTAAACTAAAAGCCTGTTGCAAACTCACTCAATGCAACAACTAACTTGCTTTGTATAAAGGCGTCTGCTTAATCAATGTAATGAAATAAGCAAGCAGAAGGAAGAAGCGTATCTAGTCTGTGGTGTCTGAACTGGTCTGTGAGATGATCTAAACAAACCAGAGGAAGTATGGACAAAGTCGTGTCATACCGTACAATACCATTTAATGGAAAACCACAGTTATAGCATCTGCTAATTGGTTGAAAGTTGAGCTGGATGGGTCCAACACCAACCAGTTTCGCAGCAAAGTACAGAGTTCTAATAAAGATGACTAGCAAAGAAATGCAACTGAACTTCTGAAACAGTTTCACTCTACCACAAACTACATCTTTGTCAACTTTATATTCAGTGTCCTTCACAGCAGAGCAAAGCTAAAGCACCGACACCACCAACAAAACCAAGCATGACCCAAAGCTCATGTTGTTATGCACGTGGGAGCTGAAAGAAGCGGTATGCAGAGGTATTTTCAGACATTAACCAAAACGTGACTCAGAAATGAAAGTACACATAACAAAGTAAATAATAAATTAAACTGAATAACAATTTCAGAGGGATAAAACCAGTGTCTAGGTTCATACGTTGCATTTATACTGCTCTGCAAACAGCTGCACTTGCTTGCACATACAGTAGATGACAAACATTTCGCATTCAATTTAATGCGTCTTTAGGGAATTTATCTTTAATTTATTTAATTCTGAGTGCAGGTTAAAGAAACAACATTCTGTGATGGAGATGAGAGTACAGCTGTTCTAATACTAGATACATATGTTGGTAGTTACTTCCATCTAAACTAAGCTAGGTTGGGTTTACCATGAAGTTGCTAAATTTAAATAAGTTGTAACACTCAATTTGGAGTAACACTGAAAGATTATACTGCACATGAAGTGTAGCAGTCCCTATAATAAATGTGTCCAAACAAATGTGTGTTAGCAGAACCACCAACGTTTCAATGGCCAGTGCTGTCAGCTGTGTGGGATTTATCAGTGTGTTTGAGTGTTAAGTGCATGTGAGGGGCTCCCTCTATCAATCAGGAAGGGCTGGGTCCTGCTGCTGAAAGGGGGCTACAGTGGGCCACCCATCCAGTCAAGCGCTCTGGGGAGATCCAATGTCCTTAGTGCTTTAATGCGCTCCAGATGTCCTTTCAGCTAAGAAGGAAAGAAGGGGGGAGGGAGGACTGGAGGCTTTAATACCTCAAAGCGGACCTCGGTCTGGTTTACAGACTGTAGCTGTGGTTTGTCAAATGTTCTCCTCTGGGGGATTGTCACTGGTGCACCTGCAGTTTGTGTTCTTTTATAGATTAAGAGAGTTACTCTGTCATTTAAAGCAAGAAAAATAACCTTTCTCTTTGCATCCTGATGAAGCTTGCACGCTCTTTGTTTATTCCTTGCAGAATGATGGGGTTTTGTTTCCCCCTTATTCCACAAAAGGTGCCCAGTTTACAGTTTTAAAATAGATTGTGGAACTGTTTCTGGACAGAATACATCCCGTTATGCCTATGTCTTAATTTGAAATATTTCAACTTTGTTCCCAGGAAGTCCTGTTTTGGTGGTCTTTTACCATAGATGGATCTACATGCTGTAGTTTCTTAGGCTGTTGCTATGGAGAATACACTAGTTAGAGATTGCCAGAGTGCAAATGGGAATGGTCTGGACTTTAAAAAATGTATTTCAGAGCAACTGAATCCTGTCAAATCTGTTCAGTATTTAAACGTGGACAGATTTAAGTTGCAGATTTTTTATCAAAGGGGTAGAAGTGCTGTAAACCACTAATATGATCATGTAAAACAGATTATTGATGTTCCCTTTGAGGTTTTTTTAAATCACGTGCTAATTGTTGTACAGAGAACATGTCATGTAGATCTAAGCAATGAAAGCTCTGCAGCTGGAAGCAATAGCACTACTGTTAGCTGCACGATGTCAGGAAAACGTGGAACATGCCATAAGCGGTAACATTGTTGAAAGTTGTGATGACAATATAATCAAAGGGTGATGATATTCCAGAATTCCGGCATGTGGCCATCTGTGATGGGAGAGGAAACAAACACCCCGAACCTCTTTTTCCGCACAACGCTGCAAGTGACTTAACTGTAACGTAGGCTCCAAATGGAGTGAAACTGGTGCAAGGCTAAGCATTGTGGGAATTGTAGGAATCATAATGGTCTGTTGCGTTATTGCTCATTTTGTTTGCCTCAACTTCCCATAATGCTTTGTATGCCATTTGTATATCACACAATATCGAGGTGAAAGTAAATTTCCGATATATTGTGCAGCCTTTCCTACTGTTCTACTGATTTAGTGTGGTCCCCTTGCTTCCAGATAGTCCTGCACTCCACACTGACCCAGATATGTTACTTGGTGTCTGAATGTAGAGA
This sequence comes from Rhadinocentrus ornatus, assembly GCA_037177495.1. Lineage (NCBI taxonomy): Eukaryota > Metazoa > Chordata > Actinopteri > Atheriniformes > Melanotaeniidae > Rhadinocentrus > Rhadinocentrus ornatus. The sequence continues at coordinate 22,109,227 of JBAMHW010000017.1, read as the reverse complement.
AAACGCACCACATACTGTAAACTGAGTGTATACATGTGATGTTGTAGTGATGTGTAGCACTCTGTAGAACCTAGACGAGGTTTAAAGGGTGCTCCATACTATTCTTAAAAAAGGTAAAACATTTACCATAACCATTAAACAACACATGCAGGTTTTTGGACCTTGGGAGCAGACAAACTCCACACAGAAAGGACTCGAGCATGATCCAAACTGGAAAATTCTTGTAGTAATCTGCAAACGCGGATTTAAAACAAAATAAAACAAACAAATAAAAAAAAACATATTCATCAACATTTGCAATAGCACCTGAAATTTTATCCAAAGTCATATTTTCTTTTACTTTAGAGGATGAGAAATAAACTTTTAAAATTTCCAGAGAAGCTCTAACAGTTTTTAGGTCTGAAAGAATTAAAAGGAGTATTTGGTCCGAAGTTGCATCATCCAGCAACCGCTTTACAACTAGCTAACCTTGAGGTAGCAGAGTAGCTTAATGCTTTATGATGAAATCTGAAATTGCAGTGATGAATAGCTCATGTCAGCATGTATTATTCTATTTGTTCTTTTATTTTCTTTTTAGCCAACTACTTATGGTTAAATCTGTTGCAAAGCATATGTAATTTAGACGTATTTTGTAGCCAGGAAAGTGAAGCAGTGTTACATTTTTTTTAGCCTGTAGATAGAAGTACTATATTCATCTTCATTTGTTGTTCAGACTTGAAAGGCTGTAGCAATAACTACTAGAAAAGCAGGGTTGCAGCAATGTAAAGGCCTTTCCGGACGAACAATGCCCCTTTAATACAGAGAGACCTAATTCTGTACCTACAGTCGCTCCCTGGTGTTCTGTGTATCCTTCATCTATACCGCTCTTTGTTTCTTTTCCTGTCTCACGGCTTCTCCAGCTCCAGCATAACCTTTCCCTCTTATTTTCCCTCTGGACTTCTCCCATGTCCTCCTTTTACAGCCTGCAAACATCTTTCTCACCTTAATCTCTCTTTTATTTTGAGCTGGCTACCCACCCCTCTTCACAGTCTGCTTCCCCCCCCATTTTCCTCCCCTGTTTGCGTCTCTATACCTTTACCATCCACTCCTCAGTCCCTCCTCTCCTCCCAGGCAGACTCCACACCTCTCCCAATGGCATTTCAGAGGAAATTTAATATGGGTTTGTTTGGGGTTTCCAAGAATTCCACTCAGCTGCCGGCTGTCTTTGCCTCCCGACACTAAGACAAACAGACTCTGTCCAGCCAAGAGCAGCAAACACACTCTGGCGTTGGCCTCATTATTTGCTCCTCACATTTCAGACAACTCTTGCTTCATTCTCTTCTCTTCTTTTCCTTGGCAACTTCCATTTTGGAGCTACTTGACTTACTGCTGTGTTGTGTTGTACAGTTTTTAGAGTGCATCTGAAGACCATTAGAGGTATTATCTTCATAAAATAAACAGGATGCCCATCCTCCAACTTTCTGTTAGTTTTTATGAGAACGTGTAGGGCAGAGTAAAGGCTGACTGATGATGCACAGCCTTGATATTTACTTCACATTCTGAAACTAACTTAAAAAAAGGAAGATAAAATCAACTTTATTTTTATATCCAGTTTTAACAAAAATCACAAGGCTAGTCCAATTACTGATAACATAATAGACCCTCTGTTGTTAAAGATATTTGTCTAATTTTTAATGAGTCATAATACTCTTGTTTTTATAAGCACTTTCCATTGGCTCAAGAAACCCTCACTTGAAAACAGCAACTCTGGGGAAAAAAACATGAAATATTTAAAAAGGTTTGGGTAATTTTGGAAGTATGTGATGAATGCAACATAACCAGACTTAGTTAATCAGTAGTGATGCACATGATGCAAATAACTGCTGTTGCTTCTGTCTGAGTGGAGAATAGAATAAAAAACATTGGCTCTCTACAGCACATTGAAACCGTTCTCACATTAACGATGTGACTACAATAACAAAAAGGGCATATTTTTATATTCAGCTGAAGAGTTATATATGAATTCAGGCATCCAATTGGAGAAATAATACATGAGCATTAATCTAAATGAAGCAACTCCTAATATTTGCCTAACAGTTTTGATAAATGGGCATCACGATTCCTTGTTGATGCTTATGAAATTTCTATGAGGATGTCTTATGTTTAGATGTTAGCTCAGCTGATACGTGGGCTTTTTAAAAAGTGGCATAATCCAAAAACAAAAATCGTGAGTTGGACTGGTTTGTATTATTATGAATTGGATTTAATGGGATAATATTGAATTGAATTGAACTGAATGAGCTACAATATCATTGAACTTACACTTAAGGCCCTACGCTAGTTGGTGTCAGAGCATTTATGTAAACTATGCATCATCTCACAGAAACTGCTTTTAATAACTAACAATCTACAAGTGGATTAAAAAATAAAAAAAAAATCTCATAATAAGTTGTAAAAAGTTTGTAAAGAAATGGCATCAAACTTTTGCAAAGTCTGACAGTTTCTGTTCAGTTAAATATTTTGTAATCTCTGGTGTTTATGCTGCAGATCACCACTGTACACAATCTGCTTGTGTTAATGACCAAATAAATTTTATTTTCTGGTCACAACATCGCCCTAATATAAGCGAATAGTGTTACTGGTCCCAGTATTTCCCAGATCAGTCATTTACTCTCAGAAGCGGTGCGGCCCTTTGTCTCCTAGTGCATTAATGCTACCTGTAATGTCACGATAAGCTTGACGGCAACATGGTTGCAATTTAGTTTCCTCTACCATTATATTAGGGGATTTATTTTACCACAATTTACATTTTTTACCACTGTTCATACAACCAAGAACTTCACAAGTCCTTCCTGATTTTTTCTCTTCTGCTCTGACATGCACAGAAATGCCACCTTAGTAAGGGCAGAGGCTACTTCTGGTGTTTGTCTGGATTTTCTGTACCGCAAAATGCTGCCCCTTTGGTTTCCAGTGGTACTGCTCTGTTTGCTTAATCTGAGTAGGCATCTGCTGGCTGTCCGAAAATTAACACATACACCAGTCTGCAAATGTATGTGTTCATTTTCAAAATAGAGCATAAATGAGGCTCTACCGTAAACTACACATTTATGAAGTGGTTTATCGTAATAAATGCAAGGAACAAAGCAAACATGTTATATGCTTGTTAACTAAGCTTAGCTTTAGAAAGATCTTTGTGTACACTGCAACAATGATGCCACCGTGGCTCTAAAAGCAGTTGTTTACCAAAAATATCTATATAACTTGTATTTAACTTTTCTTCAGGTAATATGAATTAATTATTAATATATATAATAATAATGAATATATATATAAAACTCTTCCCACACCCACCCTCCCATCTCCCCTGGGTAGGCTGGGCAGCTGTTCATCTCAAGCTCCGGTCCTTTACCAGAGTCCTGGGAGCTTGAGGGTCCTACTCAGTATCTTTGCAAGGACTGCACTCTTCAGGATGGAGATGTCTGATGTTGCTTTAGGAGCCACTTCTCCAGCGTGTGGGACCCAATGATAAATGTATAGGTGGACAAAATAATAACCAAATCAAAAAGAAAAAAATTACAGATGCACACAGATTTGTGTCATAAATTTTTATGCTATTGATGTAGAGAGGGATGTTATCTAATATGATCTCAAAACAGATACCCTGTGCTCATCACTTAAGTGTGTCATGCCTCCATTTGTTAACACGACACATAACTTTGATTATCTGGTGCATCATAATTATGGAAAATTGCTGCATCCTAGTAGTTTCCGACATGCTTTAGCAGCTGTCTACCCCTAAGTGAGCTATATAGTGAACACTATACAGTGTAGTGGGTGAGGGAGTGCATGAATAAGTGGATAAGCTGAACATGGCCAGAAACTCATTTCAGTTTTGAAACCAATCAACAACTTGGTACAGGAATACTTAGTTACATGCATGCAAGCTGGGACAGCTTTTGCTACAAGTAAGCCATGCCTCTTCTACAACAAGTTCCCCTCTGTTTTGCATGTTCAAAGGGTATGTCTCAGGGTATGGCTCTTCGTCATACATGCCAATCTGCTTAGTCATCGTGTGGTCCAGTCTGGACTGCAGCAGCTCTCCTAAACAGTGTGTTGCCTGCCTCCCTTGTCCCGCCAACACAAACTTACCCCCTCTTTCCTCTCCAGTCAGCGCTCTGCTGACACTCAAGTGGCTAACATTAGATGCACACATACATACACAGAGACACAGCCACCCACCTGCTAATCCCCTCCTCATTAATTCCCCACCACTTGCTTCAAATATTCCCTTCTGCTGATCTCATTGTGAGGGAGTTTGTGCATGTGGGGGTGGTTTTCGGGAGGGAGGAGGGGTTGTTCAACAGGGAACATCTCCAGATGCCTGCATTAATTTCAACTGATATTTTACTCTCAAACATCAGCTGAGTGGCTCAGAGGCAACTCCTGCTAGTAACGTTGTTCTACAATTTCTATTTATCCTTTAATGCAACAAATATGTTTTAAAAACAAAAATCCAAGAGAAAAAGAAATGCACCTCAAGACAGAAGGATGGTTACTATTTTTAGTTTTCATAAAATCTGAGAGAATTTTCAGTAAACGTTTACTTTGTAGATTATATACAATTAATAAGGTCTGTCCTAATGATAACTAGAACATTTGCACCAGAACTCAGATTTAAGTGTTCGCTGGGTTTAAATAAAAAATTTCAAAAGATTTTTACCATGATAAAGATGATTTCGTTTGTGGTTTGCGAAACAGTTAATAACAGCTTTGTGTTTAATGATAAATGATTTCTCTGCCAGAAGATTTGTTTTTCATGGGCATAACCCACATAGTCAACTCTGCTGCTTATCCCACAAATGCATTTCCCCAACCAATGCGGCTCAGTTCTAAGAGGAAATGAACAGTCTTACAAACAGTATTTATTTATTCACCAACAAGGATTGTCACAACAAAGAAATAATGAACACAAATATATGAGACTCAGCATGTTTATGTGTCATTAGAAAATAAATAATTATATATATATAATTTCTTTCTTTCTTTTGGGTCCACTATAAGTAAACCTTGGTCCACTTCCATGGAGGGTACAGTTTGCTTGGTACGTAAAACTCTGGGTAACCAAAGAGAAGAAGTGATGTAGAAGGTGTCATGCTGCACAGCTAGCTGCCTTACCTGCTGCTCATACCTGACAGATGCTTTGTTACGGTTCAAATCAGGTGTAATTTTCTGAGTTGAGATTTCTTCAAATCAATTTAATTTATATAGCACCTTTAATGCACAAAGCAACACAAAGTGCTGTACACAATAAAAACAAGTCATGCATATTCTATACAAGATTTAAAAGCCTTCACATCAAAATTATAAGAAAAAATTAAAAGGCACACTCCATAATTGTACACACACAGTCGCACACAAACTCACACACATACAAACCAAGCTTCATGCTAAGCTTCTGCCCACCCATACCCTATTTTGTACAAAGATGAACTCCCATCGCTAACATCTGTCTCTGAACTTAAAGTAAGTATAATAGTAGTAATAAAATCTGGCTTGACTTCTTCTTCTTCTTCCTACGTTTTTCCTCTTGGCTAGAGGATGTTTCAGGGAAAATCACCCTTAGCAAGCAGTTGTTGTAATTACACAAGGTTGTCAAGGTGGTTTGGTCTACTTGAGTAAAGTACAGTGTGAAAGCAAACCAAAGCAAAGGAAGGTGAAACATTTCTTGGCATTTCCTACCCAACCGAACTGAGTTCCCTAGACTGTGCATTGTTGTTGGCTCTTGTGGATGCGTTCCCTGGGGTGCAGTGTTAAGCAGTATAGCTAATATGCAACCCGTGAGTAGAAAAAGAAGCTGCGATGTATTTAATGGCCGCACAGATCACCACAGTCTACTGCGCTACCTCCTTTTATGTCTCTTTCTGAGAATGTACATCCTCATGATCTCCTCTTCTGACACCATGTTTGCTGTTGTCTAAAACTGCCGATGGAACTCGGAGGTGAACTCTAAACTCTGCACTGCCCCCTGGTGGATGTATTGGCAAACAACCATTAAAGATACACAAAGATATGATGGTAGTGGCGTTTGAAACAGATGTACCTATTTAGGTACGTAAAGGGAGCATAAATGGGCCTTAAGTCTAAATGTTCAGTACCTCTGAAAAATTTGTTTTCATGCCTGTACAAAGACAATTACTGTTACATTATTCATTCATTCCTTTTCTACTGCTTAGTTACGGGTCGCAGGTAAGTTGGAGCCTATCCCAGCATTTAGCAGGTGAGACACAGGGTACACCCTGGACAGGTCACCAGTCCATCGCAGGGCTTTCTTACATCATAGCACTTTAAATTTAGATACCTTTCTGTCTTAGTTTTTAACTTATGCCATTAAAGAATACTCTGGGTATATACACCTACTGTGCAGAGTTAAATAAAGAAATCAGCCTCCATTCTATATGATTCACTTGTCAGTCACGTAGCTCCAGCAGCAACTGAAGTTGTTGCAGACTGACACGGATGGCACTCACTCGTTGCGATAAGGAGGTATTCATTTACAAAAAAAAAAAAGAGGAACTTTGCAGATGAACCAGGAGATAAGCTGCACAATGTATGTGCCGGCAAACATGAGAGGAAGAGGAGGAGTGAAGTGATGGTGGTTGGGGAGGGGGGAGATGGAAAGAGAAGCAGAGCAAAGCTTCTGGAAAGGATTCAGCTGGGAAACTCATGTAGATTATTTTTCCCCTCCACAAGCTTTGCTGTAACCATTTCGACTTGAATTTTTCTACCTTCAGTTTTCTGACGGTTATCAGCTTAGCAGAGGAAATGCTTCTCCTGTGTGTATTTGTGTGTCGACCACAGGACGTAAACCCTCGGCCCCTCACCACCTTTCAACATCAGAATACTTCAGCTGCTATATTTGGCTGAATGCAGCACCTCTGAAACTTTAGAGGAGGCATTGCCTGCTTCATCTTATCAGCTGCTGATGACATTGAGACTTGATTGTAAATTTATAACATTTTTCTGACAGCAGAACATATTTTTATCACTAATTAAATCTTGTAAAAAAAGATAGCATGTATGATGTTGACTAAAAATAAACCACCTGCATATGTTCTCTAAAATTTCTAAACATTTAGGATAAACTTGTCTCTTGATGAATATGCCTTGAGATTCATAATCCACCAAACCTCAGATTCTCTGAGCTGTCTACACCACACAGACGGTCTTGCTGTGCTATTTTTGTTTGCAGAGGGGAGAACAGTGTTGGCACTCTCCACAAACTCCACCCCCCCTCTTCCCAGGAGTGTGTGGATCTCTATGTGTGTTTGTTTTTGGAAATTATGCAGTGCAAATGTATTCACAACACAGCTGAAAAAAAAGTAAAAAAATAAATGAAACAAAGTTCACTGATGATGGTCAGACATGCAGTCGATGGCAAAGAGCCATGTTTGCCATGTGTGTTGTATATATAGCAGAGCAGGTTCGTGATCTTATTATAATTTTTTATGTAGGAGGATTCAGGCGTGTGCTGCAGCCTGGTGGGACAAAACAAACCTTCGTGCTGGCATATTTGAGCTGAAGCCAATCACATTGAATGCTCACACTCCTGAGCTTTCTGCTTTAAAGTTAACGGGATGCTTGTAATAAATATTAATTGTAATATTTATGTTACATGGAAACCAGTCAGAGGCCAGTGCTGGTGTTTAGGGTGTAGAATGAATTTCATGAATATTGACTGATTTGACTGCCGGGGCTAAACTATACATCTGGTATCCAGTATCGGTCTAACACAGTGTAATGTTCAGGCAAAGTTGTACAGTTTTATTTTTATTTTTTATTTTATTCACTCATTTCTATCTATCCAAGCTTGTGACTGTGTGTATCTGCTGGGTTGTAGTGTATCATGTAAACTGTTGTCATTCCAAAATCCATTTTCATGCTTAAGTAATCAAATTCTGGAGAATTTTTTAAAAAACAAGAGCGTATCTTTTCTTTTTTTATGTTTTTCTTTTAAAATTGTTTTTTTAGTTGCACTACTAGACTTTGGCAGAATTTCTCACTTTTGCGTCCCCTTACAAAGGATAATTCAACATCTGTCTTGCGTCCTGTCTCTTTTCTGAGCTCTTTTCGGCCAGTAAAAGTCAGCCCTAGTTTGACTCTTGTTTTTTCACTTGTACATTTCCTCTGCTAATGTCCTCTTGCATTTCTTTGCTGACTTAGCCATGGTGCATGTTCAAAATGGCCATGTTGATATCCAGTTGCTGGCTGGTGACGTGGTGCCATAAAGCAAAACTTAGCTGTCACTTGATGCCCCAGGCTGGAGAATCACAGCCCAGGCATTGTTTTAGGAAAAAAAGAAAGAAAAAAGAAAAAGGTTGTGAAGTGTGGTTGCTCAACGTCTAGATGCCACAGGGCAATCGAAATATTGCTATAAAAATGAGTCAGAAGCAGAATTTTTAGGGTTAGAAAGTTATGTAGTGTTGCTTTAAGACAGACTGGCCATGTTTGCAGTCACTACAGATTTAACTTGCTTTCACCTAGACTATGTTCACACAGTGCCGAAGCCGGTTCAGGTGTGAAAATGGTGGTGAAAACTAGGAGAAAGGCTTTACCATACCCACAAAACCAGTGTAGTACATACTTGATGATTTAAGAGTAACACTCTTAAATCAGCTAGAAAAAGACGTAGCACGTGCGCAGATAAAGGCCATATCTGTTGCTCCCGTTGTTGATGGTACAGTAGCGCAATACCGTGTTATTAGTGCATTTTGGTGCTAAAGCTGTACACAAGCCAGGACTGTCTGGAGCAGCACCACAACACATTGTTGCTGTGTTTGGTGCGTGTTCGTCACATTGATGTCATATTCTCCAGTGGTGCGGTTACGCTGTCCTGAGGGAACACATACGGTAGAGGTCTCAAACCCAACCACCTTGGTATCTGGTTTTAGATTGGTTTCATGGAGGCTAATCCCTGGTTTCGTGGAGATGAAAGGGTGGATTGCAAAAATACTTTTCGCTTTTAATGACATTTGGCGCTGGGGGGGACGGCCTCCTAGAAGACTGAGGCCCAGCTCTGTTGCTTTTATTTTTATTAGGTTATTTGACAGGGACAATACTGTACGGGCAATTACAGCCAACGTGACAGAATTAGCTAAATGTTTGGTTTTTTTCCATCGGTACTCCCTGAACTGTGACTTTTTTTTACATTAAGCTGGTCAGATTTAGGTAACGAAAAACAATAAATAAATACATAAGAAAACACCTACTTGTGATTCTGTTTCAGATAGTATCCTCTAGCAAAAACAAACCCTTTAAAAGGGTATTTTGTTACTGGTTTTTCTAAATAAAAACCAAAAAGCACCTTTAATTTTCAACTAGTACATAACAAAAAAATAAACTTAAAGCATTCCAATGAAATTATGTTTGAAGTTTTAACATTTTTTGTCTTATTTCACCATCGTTAATAAAAAACTGACAGATGAAATGAACTTTTAATATAAATTACTGCAGCTGGTACAGATTATGTTACCTATTGGTAACATTAATTTCCTTAAAACCTCCTTCATACGGTCAACATTTCTAGCAAAAATATGGACCAAATTATAATAAAAGCTTTTAGCTCTGTTAATCAAGTTATTTGCATGCAACCAAGCGTCCCTAAGGATTTCCCAAAATGTTTTCACCAGAATGTAGTTTTTAACACTACCCTTTTTATTTGTGATTTTATAATGTAATTTCGAAAGCGACACAATCAAACTGGAATCCAAACAAACATTTGCATAAATACAAAGAAAACAAGAAGAGCGCCAATGCCATTGTCAGTAATTAGAAAAAAAGCTATGAGTGTTGCAAACTGTCTTACCCGAGGGAAATCCTTGTGTCTTCATTAAGGCTCTGAGGCATATTTGAATATGTGAAGGGCGTTTATTAAGAAGTGCAGCATGAAAGAATCAACTCAAAAGGTTATAGATTTAAATTCAAGCATAAATTGTCATTGGAAATTGATGAGGAGAAGTGAGAGGAGCCTTTGGGGGAAAGTCAGTGAGATCGGCAAACCTCACTAAGAGAGGCATTATATTGACAATTATTGTATGATGGAGGGTGGAGGTTTTATTTAAAAAAAAAAAGATAAATAAATGAGCTTTCTTTTATCAAGCTACCTAAAGATCATGCAGCTAGCTTATTTTTTATTTCCATTTAAACAACATTGCATTCCTCACTGCAGCATTTGCAACTTTCCATTTTCTATAGAGGTTGAGAATTGCGTTCCTCACATTTGACCCGAGACAAAAGCTTTGAAGCAATGGTCCACTTCCATCCACCGTGCCTCACCTTGGCCACCTTCATAGCAAAACACGGAGGTAATATAGTCCACAACAGTGTTGAAAAGTCCTTGCCCTATCTGTCGTGTAGGTGAGTCCAATCAACTAGAGCAGATGAATAAAAGATACTGGTTTGAATTGTAAGTGTGGGCTGGCGTGGAACAAAGAGTTGCAAGGTTGGTTGGGTGGAGAGAGGACTTGTGGCTTGGGTTAATGAGGTGGTCTGGGAACGTAGACTGGATTCTGACTGCAGTATGCATGGAGCTTGCTTTTGCCTGGGGGGGATTTGTAGCCCTAAGACCACTGGTTAGACTCTCCTTGCCTCCGGCTGTGTATGCACTCTTAATGCACTCACAACCTTAATGTGAGTGTGCTTTTGTAGAAATATGGGGGTGTGCTTGTACTTTAAGCCGTGAGGCGGCGAGTGTTATATTGCCCTCAGGTTGACACGGGGTGAAGCTTTTAGTTCTCTGTGTTTAGTGCTGGCATTCGTGCATCATTATACATGCCTCTGTTTGCATGTATGTCCATCCCTGCATGTGTGGGGTGTTTGCGCTCTGATCTGTATGTTTTCTGATTTTCCGATTCAAGTCCCGACCGCAAATGTGTACACAATCTCCCCTCGACCCCCCTTTCCAGCTCAAATCTCATTACCATTCTACCCTTCTCTCCATCGCTTTACTCAATGCCATCAAGGCCTCGCCTCCTGGTGTTTGCATTGTAAATCAGGCCTGACAATAAGGCGATGATTAGATCCTACTCATATTCAAAAACACCTGATTTATTTATTCAGCTACCTCTTTTACAGGCCATCAAGATGCATAATGTCTGACCAAGGTGACATAACCAGACTCCAAATTTTATTCATTGCGTTTGCAGGCCAACCTCTTCCCAAGCAAAACTCAAACAGGACAGATTAAATGAGATTTAGATGCAGAATGTAAAGCTGGATATCACATTTGTAGAGATGTCAGCTTATCTATCAGACTGAAAGTGTGTTTGAATCTGACTTTAAGTATAAAAATGTTTTCAGGAGTATGGACAAGATTATTGAGAGAAGCTCCTGGTTTCTAACATGCATCCAATTGATTACTTGCAAAGCCAGACAAGCTTAAACTTGGTGGTTGTTTTGATTTTTTTTTAAATGGGCATCTTGGGGTTTGGACTAATTATTCTTCTAATTGGAGGTTGCTTTTTAAAACTTATTTAATTATTTCTTCTCAGAATTTGATGAAAGCAAAAGTCATTTGCAGTGAAGTCTTGTGAGAAAATTATGGATGGAGAAGAATGCTTAGCCAATACCAAGCAGATATGTGAATAAATAATGAATATAAATATGATTTTCTATATAAGGTTTGGATCTGGAATTAAAGGCTTTAATGAGAATCAAACGTAATGACCATGTATAATACACCAGGTTTCAAATAAGCTGTCAATGCTTTGTTTGCAGGTTTAGCAACATACAGTATTTTCCCTCTGCACAGAGCTCAAGGTAATTTATACGAGAAAGTCAGAAAGTGGAAGTGAATAAAATACACAAGAATTAAACTTAAGAAAAAAATTATCGAAGAAGGATGTTTACATTCCAATAATTCACACAAATTTTTGTGTCTTGAACCTGATTAGCAAAGTTGCTCAAAGGACAGAAAATTTAATTGGCACAGGCTTGAAAAATCTTAGCAACTATTTGATACATTTACATGAAATGTTATGGGAATTATTACAATAAAAACAAGCTAAGAAAAAAAAAGAAATAAAAGCCAGAGATGGTGCATTTTTAATTTTGCCTAGCTTGACCATCTTCAGTCTGGTGATGTCATTTTAATGCTAAGCTAACAGAGGTGTCGTCTAGAACTTCTGGGACTGCTTTCAGTGTTGCCAGATGAGATCAACAGTTTCCAGCCCAATCACAGCTTAAAACAAACCAATAAAAACCAGCCCAAAATAGGAAGTTGTCAGACAACCGCAAAATAATTGTACAGGCCATAGAAAACACTTATAAGTATCCAGAGATTCATATCTACATCAAATGACCACAGATAAATGGTAAATAAATACATGATCACAAATCACAACAAGAAAGAGCTCTGTAAATAATCCAGATAGGCTACACATATTGTAACCACTATACCTTCGAAAGAAAAAAGTAATAAGGGCCGTCTGCAAAGTTGGATATGGGAACATACAAATCTAATATTTTATAAGTTAAAAACACTAAAATTCTGTAATTTGGTGGAGTTGCAAACAGCAATAATAATGAATAAAGCTAGAGATAATTTACTACTCAACCACATTAAAAACTGTGGATGACTGTGGATGTTTCCGCCCAATCTGGCAACACTATCCACTTTCACTATCCACACTTTGTTTTTTCTTAAGACCTTCAATCCTTATTGGTGTTGACGTTGTTGGCTCTATGACTTTTTCTAGCATGTTAAAAGTCTTGTCATGTCATACATGCATGAGCAAACTTAGCAACATGGAGAGATGCACTGACTTTTAAGTCAGTTGTCACTTATGTAGGACTGTCAACATTTCAAAACTAACCTGTTATCTCTTACTTGGAAGACCAAAAGTGTAGAACTTTTTCATCATGCTAGCATGCAAAAATGTCATGGTTTAAAGTTTTTTTTTAGTATTTTTATTTATTTTTATTTTATTGGTATGCTTGTAGGAAGAACTTTTGAGCTGCATGTGTCTAACTGGCACATAAAATCCAGAGCTAGATGACTTTTTAAAATCATGAATTGTGATGGGGTAGCTAAGCTAACAGCTACTTGGAATGCGAACGCCACATGCCATTTAAAGCTAAACACCCCTCAAAAAGCTGTGTAGCTAAGGATAGCATGCCTAATTGGCACAGACTTGAAAAATGTCAGCAACTATTTGACAGTAATTATAGATTGAAATCTAATTATTTTGCTGAGTAACAAAGAAGGATTAGAGACAGAGGTGATTCGCTTTCAGTTCCACCTAATCTGCAATAAACATCATGCAGAGCTGCATCAGTCTGTAAAATTATGCGGGAAGCTAAGCTAGAAATGATGCAAACATCTGAACACAAAACACCACTTAAGTCCCATAACAAATGCTAATTTATAAACCATATTGCTTTTGTAACTTTAATTATGTCTCTGTACAATGTCCACATTACTACACATTACCTAGTAGCTGTGCAGTGTATCCTGACCTATTCTTCTTTTTTATATTTTGGCTGTTCAATGCTTTCATTATCACATATTTTTCTGTCTTGTAGCCGTTGTTTTGGGATAAAGTTTGTGGAATTGTTAGATACCAGAAAATTCTCTCTTCAGGTGCCTCTATTCTAAGAAGCTGCTAGCTAAGTTAGCCTACCAGGCTTTCTGCATGCTTTCTCTAGTCCCTGTGAGTAAGACCTTTGACTACTTATAAGTTCTTGCAAAATATTATTGGAAGGGTAATAGTAAATATTCCTTTTATATGGTAAGTGATATACTCTTTCTATGAACTATGTTGGATCTGATAGCCATGCTGTGTTGCTACTTCCTCCACTACATCTCCAGTCATTGCTGAACTTCAGTTTTGTTGCAGGGTGAGTTTATGTGTGTTGAAGAGCATAATAAAAGCCTAAAGATCACAGCTTTTCCTACATCAAACATCCAGATCCACATGTGATCAGTTTTACATCACTTATTTCCTGAATTACCTGTTCAACACAGCTTGTGTTGCTGTAAGCTCCGGCAGCTTCTTTCACTGCTGCACTGTGATGTATTGATAATTCAACATGAGCGAGCCAAGCGCACTCTTCATGATGCTGCTTAGTTCTTTATATCACCTTTGTCTGCAGCAGAAAGCATTCCACATTTATTTGAAGCTGAGTGCCGAACAATAAATTCACCTTCAAACAAAGCGGACAAGAAGAGGCTTCAGATGTAGCTGAAATGTAGAGGCCACAGGCGATGATAACTCTTACATGTGACCAGATATGAATTTTCATTTCAATGCCAGAGGTAAACGAGGTGAAAAAGCTATGCCACTGACTCACCTTACATCAGTGCGGCAGAGGTACTTTATATGCCTGAGAATTGTTGAAAAATTGAATGCTGAATAGAAATGTTTCTTACTGCACAAAATCCAATGAAAGAGTACAAGAGCCTCCAATCCAAACCCACAAAACCCTTTGATGTTTGTTGGAATAATTTTATGCCTGCTTTTCATTTTCCACTTTTTGCTTTTGAATTTTGATTGCGACTACAGGCAGTTTTCAGTTGATATGCATTATGAACTCTGTAATAATTCAAAGGCCTTTGTTAGAGAACAAACATGTCATTTAGCTTAAAAATAGATTTTACCACATATTGTGTGGCTGTACACTTTTTGGTGAGTTCAGAAAGAAGACGGTTATTGTCTGCTAGACTTTTTTAGTTTGCTTTGGTGTGTTGAAATTGATTGTGTTTTTCTTGTATTCACATTCATAGCTCAGCGGCCATCGTAGAGCATGTGTTTGTGCACACATTATGTGTCTCTGTGTGCATATTTATGGATGCACAATTGCCTGCCCAAATGTGGCATTTGGTGTCTTGTTCCTTCGAGGAATGGTGAAACTTGAGAGGCTGCCTAAAATACAGTGTGGTAATTGGAATTGCTTTATCTTCAGTCTCATCAATTAATGTGCAATTTTCCATTTAATCACTAACACGCTCACTGCATTTGCAATTAAAATGAGCGCTGATAAAAGAGAAGATGTCTTTCAGCTGATACCAGTTGGAATGAGAACAGAAAGCAGAAGACGCAATCGGTACACGAAATGGCTCGCAGAGACATGAGCGTGGCACACAAACAAGTGTGAACACACACAACAAAACCAGTGATGCTCATCTGATGCTGCACTTGGTGCATACACATTCCTACGAAGCACACGCACAAGAACAGCATGATATGTTAAAAAGAAAAGAAAACATGCAGATTTTCAGCTTAAACCCCAAATTAGAAACCAAACCAGCATTTAACATCAGAAAATTGGCAGCAGCGTTGGATTTGGATGCCAAACCCTCAAACGCAGAAGGGTCTCAGAGAGCTGTCTTGTTTTTTGCTTTCCCATTTGGAGCAGTTGCCAGGGTCTGGATCTCTGTGGGAGATGAGCTCAGTGATGCTAAACTTTTGTAATATATTGTCCTGATTCTGAGATATTAGCATCACTTCCTGTCTGGCAGCAAGAACCTGAAAACAACCCAAAAACAATCTTTTTTTTTATTTGAAAAATGCTGAGCTCATCACACAGATATATAGGATCAGCACCAGTAGTTTTCTAGTGCTACATCCAGCTACACCAGTATGAGTCCAATGTTGTGTGTAACTGTGATAAAGCCAGACTGTACTAACTTGGTTATTATAACTAAGTTCTGAAAAGAATTTGTTTGAGGCACTAAATAAGAGTAAGGTTTACGCTATTCTGCTTTAATGACTGGAAATAGAAATTATGATTTAATTTTTCTTTTATATGAGGTGAAAATGATAAGACTCAGAATGTGTTAGTCTCTTTTTGTTAGAAAAACTGATTAATTTTTTATAACGTCTGACTGAGCTCAGGAATAAAATTATATTTTGATGTTTTAGTTGGGTTTCTTTGATTTGTAATGAATGGAAATGGTTTTGTTACAACTCTTAATTTCAAATGTTTGTGGCACTCGTTTTAAAATGTAAATAAAAGCATTTGAAAACTAATTATCAAGTTAATTATCAAGAGACCAGTAACATGACTTTGCTATAAAAGGAGCATTTCAGAGCGACACAGCATCTCAGATATAAAGATGGGCAGAGGCTTACCAATCAAAACAAATTTTGTATAAAAATGAATAATTACGATAATACATACCAAGGACACCTTACAATTCAACCATCCATCCATCCATTTTCTGTACCGCTTGTTCCCATTAGGGGTCGCGGGGTGAGCTGGAGCCTATCCCAGCAG
>JBAMHW010000017.1:22073047-22091870 GCA_037177495.1 Rhadinocentrus ornatus | reverse complement strand
CATCACAACAGCATGGCTTCACAGGAGAAGAGTCCGGCTGCTGAACTGGTCTGCCTGCAGTCCAGACCTTTCACCAACAGAAAACATTTGGAGCATAATAAAATAAAAGGAAGATCCAGGACCACTGAGTAGCTGTACAACATTTGATATGTTGTTTATGTTCAACTGGAAATAAAATATGTGCTGGAATCAGGTTTCTACTTAATGACATGTTTATGAGTGATATTCCTTATACTAGATATTCAATATCTTTGTATGGAGTTTTTCATTAATATTTATTATTACTTTTCTTTTTATTATTATTGCTATTATTTTTATCATGGTATGACCCTAAATCCACATACTGGAAATCCTTGGCCTCAGTGGTCCGGTCAGGTGGATTTACTGCACCCTTATTTCCTGAGGCGGTCGCTCTGAACTGATGTTTCAGGCGGTGCAGAGACTTTGCTCAGATGTTTCAGTTCCATCCCGCTAGCTCATAATGAAAAGCTTCCTGCAGGTCAATACCATTGAGCTCATGTGCGCTGATCCATTGTAAGTGCTTTATTCTTTTCACGACCACACATGGCTTTATGCTGCATTATAATGTGTTTTTTCACCAATAATTCCAACAGCCCAGGATTTTCGGAGAACAGTTGGACTGTAAAAGAACACTGATATAATGTTTTTTTTAATATTGGTAGAAAACATAAAAAAAACAACAAAAGGTCTTGTGTGCAACATTTTTATGCAGTTCATATAGATAGGTTATATGTAGCTTCAGGATGAATAACCAGCTGTGCTTGCCTATAGTAAGTTGAAGCAGTGGTGGGGGGTCTGTGTTTGTGTTTCTGAGTGAAACATACCCCCGAACCAATTAGCTCCATCAGTAGAGGTGGGGGCAGTGGATACAGCAGAGTTCCGCGGGGTATGGCCCTCAACCCTATGGGGTCCCGAGGAGCCTTAATTAGCCCTCTTGATTGGCTCGGTTAAAGTGCAACAACACCAGCAGCCAACCGATAGAGACGACTACGGCGACTCCACCGCAGAGCGTTGCTTTTAAGCCAGCTGTAATTAGTAAACAAGCATCGCTTTCTGTAATTGGCAAACAAGTAGAGGGTTTTATTTGCAGTGTCATCATGAACCTGCTGCTGTGTTTTACATTTCTGTAAAAGGGCTTCGTGATTGAGTGTGTGCTGCTTTGTTTCCTTTCTGCTTGGTTGTGTCGTTAGATGGCTCAGAATTAATACATCACCCTGACTGTTCTGTCAGCTCTGTGCAACACATGAAGAGGCAGATGAACAGCAGACAGGCAGAGCATTGAGTTAGTGAGGAAGGAAAAAGGAAGAGTTTGATAAAGTGAGCCAGTATCCCAACTCTGATTACTTAGTCACAGCAGCACCTGGTGGCTGCAGCTGCAATGGAATTTACAGTCGACTCTTGCAGTGGATTTATGTTTCTTGTTTTCATTTTTTTTATTCTCTTTGTCTATTTCAGTCTCGATGTGAAGCTGCCCCATGATGCAACATGCGTCCCCATCACCTGCAGTGACAATGATGGCCACCCAGAGCGTTCCTCCACCATCGTACCAGGAGAGCCAACAGGTGAGCATTACCACGCTCACTTATTTGCACAATATTTAATTTGGTGATATCTGACCTGACAGACTGAGTTTAAAAATGGTATTGAATAGATCAGAATGTAGGAGTCTACAAATATAAATCTGATGAGAGATGGTTTCATTGATTAAAATCAAATTAACTGAGTTTTAAATGCTTAATAGAAAATTATGGGAATTAAATATTCACAAACTTTGACTTTTTTAGTGCCTATTTTAAAATTATTAACAGCATTTAATTTTTTAATTTTCTTGTCATTTGATTTAAACCAATTTCCAGATTAATATCTCTTTATTAGTTAGGAAAATGTAAGGTGTGAGATCCTGTTAAAACCTCTGGCAGGATTAAGTAAAGCAATATTATTAAACAAAAATATTTAAGTTAATTATTGAGTTTTGGTTTACCTCCTTTTACTGTCAAGGAGTTCACAATAAGCTTTCAACACTCAGTGGCCACTTTATTAGGTCCACCTGTTCAGTTGCTTGTTAACATAAATATCTAATTAGCCAATCACATGACAGCAACTCAATGCATTTAGTCATGTAGACATGGTGAAGACGACATGCTGAAGTTCAAACTGAGCATCAGAATGAGATGGAAAGGTTGTTGGTCTGAGTATTTTTCACACACAACCATCTCTAGGGTTTACAGAGAATGGTCTAAAGAAGAGAAAATATCCAGGAAGCAGCAGTTGTCTAGATTAAAATGCCTTGATGATGTCAGAGGAGAATGGGCAGACTGGTTGGAGATGATAGAAAGGCAACATGAACTCAAATAAGCACTGGTTCCAACCGGTATGCAGAATAGCATCGTAGAACACACTAAACGTCCAACCTTGAAGCATATGGGCTACAGCAGCAAAAGACAACGCCTGGTGCCTCCTGTCAGCTAAGAACAGGAAACTCAGGCGGCAGCCCAGTCCTACCACAAGTTGTCAAAAACCTTCCATGTCCCCCAAAAAATTTAACTGCAACTTTTTATTTCTTTTTTTGGAGCAACTTCTTGTCACTTAATGGAAAACACAACCAATGAGTATTAATTGTGTAGTTTGCTGATCCTGATCATAACTGCTTGTGGATGAGAGTGAAACAGAAAAATTACATAACTGTGGAAGGACTGTGGAAATCATTGTGCTTTTGATCAGCAACCTCGCACCTAAACGATATTAGTTTGATACCATCCACCCCTCCTACCTCCTTACGCAGAATTTTTCAAGTCAAGAGCGTCATCGTTGAATTGCTACAACAGTGGAAATATCATCAGCGGCACAATGGAAGCTCTGTTAGTAGAGTATCATTTTTTAGCCTTTGTCTTAAAATTCCTACACACTTTTTAATGTATATTTTACAATCTATCGTGAGATCGTATTGCCTTTGCATTAATCAGGTTATTCTTACAATACCCAATTTTGGTTGGTGGACATGTGAACTGAAGGTAATGTAACCTCTTTTTTAAAGGAGTCCTCACCCGGAAATTGCACTTTTTCCAAGTTAAAACATGTATTGGTGTTGGACTGAAGTGTTAACTTCCCTGAAAGCCTTTCTTTAGAAGACGATGGCGTTTTTCCGTCTGGGCCCTTTGTTTACAGACGAAACCGCCAACATGGGTAAACTCTCGCTAACGCATGATTTTTTTGTGATTTTGTCATCACTGGAATAAGCCAGCCTCTCTTCCATGCCTAAAATCACCTGCTCAGCCTACCGCTGTTGCCATAACAACAAGTTGTTTGAAGTTGTTGACCATGAGTTAAGCTGACGCAGCTAATGCTAACGCTAATGCTAAACGACGAGCCTATAAGTTTAACCCCCTGCAATGTACAAATGAGCCACGGGTTTTCATTTTGTTGTTAACGTGCTTCTGCCACCATCTCGGTATCTCTCAGGCTCAAAGTCTGGTTCAGACATAAATGGCTGAAATCTGTAAGCTGCTGCTCGGTCAGGTTCGCTCGCTATCACTAAGCTGTTGATGTTTTGGAGTCGGACGCACTGTGCTTGCACTGGGCCAGCCACCCTTCAGACTCTGGCCTCCCTGCGGCCAATCAGTGCACCTCATTGACATTGGTCAAAAGCTTGCATGAACTCTCACGAGACAAAGTTCTGGTATGAGCAAAGGGTCAGAACAAGCTCTATGTTTGATTTTTTTGTTTGTTTGTTTATTAAGTTTTCAGAAAATGAAAGAAAATGCCATAAAATTGTCACTGACTCGCGTCTTTATTGTAATTGACACAAATCCCAGTTTGTAGAACTGTATGAAAAACAATCAACTATTACTTTAAATGTTGCCGCTGCAATGAATTGTGAGTTAGATTTATCTTGTTTTCTGTCGTCATGCATGTCAATAATGATAGAGGAAGCAGGGAAGTTCCTTCCTTTAGCATTAAGAAAATTCAACTGGCTGCCATTCATAAACTTTAGGGAATTTTACTCCATCAGAACAGTTCCTAAACAAAAAAGTCTATTTAACACAAGCACCTGTCAATACAAGAGTTCTGGGATTCCCAGTTTGGGCCAAATTCATGGAGGGAGATTACTGCAGCAGCTGGAAAAGATGAGTCACTATGCAGGAAACTTAATCACCGCTTGTTAGCATAAATGGTGTTCCTCTTGTTCATTATTGCATTAATATTCCAGAGATGTTGAGGTGTATTTTCCTCTGCTGCGACTGCAGCTGGTCAAGTGTTCCTTAAGCACCCACATAAAACCTTAAAGTGGTGTGTTGATGTTACAGTTTGCCTGTGCAATGACCAATGTGCCAAGTCTAGATTCAGCTCAAGGGACCTCGGAATGTGGCATCTGGCTTCAAGATGTCAGCCGCAGATCATTGAAGTCCTGAAAGATGTGCGTTGGATAAAACTTGTTTCAGCACTTCCCCCGCCATCCTGTGGCAGAAGCGCTCTACCCAGAGTGATGCAAGATTTAGCTCATGTTATTGTGGTTCCGGTTTTTATAGCTGTCCATTTCTTCCACAACCAAAAAGTTGACAAAAAAAGACTTTTTAATGGGATTACTTTCACCACAGTGTTGTAACTTATTGTTTACGTTATCAGTGTTATTGATCGCCTTGTAACACCTCTATTAGCAAGCTGTAATAAGGAAAAGAAAATGTCTCATTTGGAATTATTTGATGAGTTGGTATGGGTCGGTGCGATAAAAAAAAATTCTTAGAACCGAACACAGATGTTTTACTCTCACCATTTTATTGGTTACTTCATGCTACTACTAATTGGACACATCTATTTTTCCTTCAGAAGTATCTTAATTCTTGGTGTCATAGATTCAACAAGGTGTTGGAAACTTTCCTCAGAGGTTTTGCTCCATGTTGACATGACAGCATCACACAGTTGCTCCAGATCTATGATGAGAATCCCCCGTTCCACCACATCCCAAAGCTGCTCTATTGGACTGGGATCTGGTGCCTGTGGAGGTCGTTGGAGTCCAGTGAACTCATCGTCATGATCCAGAAAGCAGTTAGAGATGATCTGAGCTTTGGGACATGGTGCATTATCCTGCTGGAAGTAGCATCAGAAGATGCTACACTGGGGTCATAAAGGGATGGACATGGTCAGCATCAATACTCAGGTAGGCTGTGGTGGTTAAACCATACTTATTAAGTATTAATGGGCCTAAAGTGTGCAAAAGAATACCCCACCTTTACGCCACCAAGAGACTAAACTGTTGACACAAGGCAGGATGGATCCATACTTTCATGTTGCTTCCACCAAATTTTAAATGCGAAGGTGAAATGGAGACTCATCAGACCAGCAACGTTTCTCCATCTTCTATTGTCCAGCGTTGGTGAGTCTGTGTGAATTGTAGCCTCAGTTTCCTGTTCTTAGCTGACAGGAGGCACCCGGTGTGGTCTTTTGCTGCTGTAGCCCATATGCTTCAAGGTTGGACGTTTAGTGTGTTCTACGATGCTATTCTGCATACCGGTTGGAACCAGTGCTTATTTGAGTTCATGTTGCCTTTCTATCATCTCCAACCAGTCTGCCCATTCTCCTCTGACCTCTGACATCATCAAGGCATTTTAATCTAGACAACTGCTGCTTCCTGGATATTTTCTCTTCTTTAGACCATTCTCTGTAAACCCTAGAGATGGTTGTGTGTGAAAAATCCCAGTAGATCAGCAGTTTCTGAGATACTCAGACCAACAATGTTGCATTCAGTCAATGCTTTGAAAAAAAAGAAAAAAGCAAAACAAAACCAAAGTCACTTAAATCTCTTTTCCTCCTCATTCTGATGCTCAGTTTGGACTATCAAGTCATCTTCGCCATGTCTACAGGACTAAATGCATTGAGTTGCGATTTGTGTTTACAGGTAATGAACAAATGCACCTAAAAACGTGCATATAAAAGAAGCTAAGAATATATTTGCTATATATTTACTAGTTTGTGGTTGGTGTCTTTAAGACCCTGAATTTAGGTAATGAATGTTGTGCCCTTGTGACCTGTGAGTCAGTTTAAAATTTGATTTACCGGAAATTCTGTTAAAAAATGAAAGAAAGCATGGTTGTGCACATTAAAAGAACTTAATGTAGAAAATTTAGATTTAATTATGACAAATTCATTAATCAAAATCCTCTGGCAAAGTCATTTTCTCTTTCAAAAGATTGTATAACATGTTATAATTATTACATGTGTTAAAAAGTGATCTGCCTGTCAGAGTGAGACATCAAAGACATCAATCCTGAGCCGCTGTGTTCATCCACTGCTGATAATAATCTATCCTAACCGAAGCCAGAGTGGACTTAGGTTTTTGTCTTACGCTGCCGAACATACAGTGCCTCTTCAGTCAAGCATCTTTATTCGATCACCTAACCTTTCTCCTCGTCCACACCACCTCTGTCTGCCGTCACACCGAGGATTAGTGCCAGGGGAGAGCTCCCGAGCTGCAGCCTGCATGCTCGACAAATGCAAATGAGAACTAGTTAAGTGTGAAGAAGCTAATTTATTTCCCATTTGGTGTTGGGATTAAGACTTGAAGCTTCCTCCCACCCCACGCTGATTCAAAAAGAGAAAAAAAATGAAGGGGGATGGGGGTTGTTAGACTCATTTCTGCACAGAGGTTGTATGAGAGAGGAAAGTGGGGTAAAGAATGATGAAGACCATGGATTGGACGGCTTTTCTCAAGTCGTGTTGTTGATCATTACAGCAAAGAAATTAAGCATTTTTGGGAGAACTTTATGCAAATTTACGTACAAGTTGTAAAGCAGTAAACGTCTTGACTGGCTCAGTGTCTTTTGACAAGGTGTCATTAGCGTAAGGCATCATCAGGTAACCTGCTCATTTAATTTAACTTAACGTATTTTTTATTTGGGAGGGACAGTGCAAAATCACACAAATGCAACAGAGTTAGCTTAAAGCTAATTTAAATCTGCAGTACCTGGGCAGGTAAACAAACAGTGAATACGGAATAGAAAAACAGTACTTTGCATTAAAAAAACCTGACAATTTAAAAGTAAAAAAAAAAAGCAAATAAAACAGGAAGAAGCTAAAAATACAGTATAAGTTTAGTCTAAATAACAGGAGTAAAAAATATAAAGTGTACAAATACTGAATAATAACATTAAAAGGCCCTACTTTAGTTATGGCAGCATGAAGACCTGAATGTGATTCAATAGTGCAAAATAAGTGAGCTGAGGCATTTAATCCTGGTTATAGTCTTGTGTGGATTTTAGCCAAAGTTTAAGTTTTTTTAAACAGTGCAAAGCTGCCAAACTCTGATATAGGCGTGAAGGGAACTCCCCTTCTCCACCACTTTTACCGAAAACACTGAATTTCCCAGGCTTGTTCTCTTAAACTTTGGTATCCAGTCTCCCCTTGCAGATGCTCTGGTTCTCACCCGCACAGTTCTACCACTGTCGGGTGAGTTCAGGCGCACTCTAAGAGGTACTGCATTTGTATTCTGATAGCATCAAATACCTGTTGCAGCTTATTGCTTTTGACAGGTGATTAAAAGACGTAGTCCTTATGAGCAGCTGCATGTTAACAACAAGAAGTGGAAGAGTTCGGCGCAACAATTTTACATGACTGATAAATTCTTGTGTGATTTTATGTCATTCAAATTGATTGACAGCAGTGGTTTGAGAACAAGCTGAAAGGTAAAGTAGCTAGTTTCAACTTCTAATGTATTTCAATCAATTATGTGAGATATTAGTCATTCAGTCAACCACTTTGATCAGAATATTCCAACAAAATTAGTAAATGCCATGATATTTGTTGTGGATATTTGTGTTTTCTAGATAAGGATCTAATGTCCCACAGCTTTTTCTTCTAACTCCACAGTGAAGAGAGCCTCTACTTTGGAATAAAATTCATTAAATAACATAAAACTTTGTTTCAGACATTCATGGTTATGGAAGTCAATAACGTGTTTAGTGATATTTAAAGCAACAACAAAAAAACATCAGTTAGCTGCCGCTGGACTTTGAGTTTAGTCATTAGCTCATTCCACTCTGCAGTCATTTGACACTTTTATCCAAAGCGACTTACATCTGAGAGTACGAGCAACACAAGCAAGAATTCAAACAGAATGGGACGTCAAAATAAAAAAGTAGTAGTCAGACAGCTATGAGTCCAGTTGGACCCAGGTGCTGTCTTGTAGTGCTAGATGCAGTGCCTTTATTTTAAAATCCTTTGTTTAAATACAAGATCAGGATTTCATCACACAGTATCGTCTTGGGCATAAGTGCATGCAGCTTATTCAGTACTGAGTTGAGCCAAAGAGCTGGACCAATCTTTCTAACTCGTTCTGACGAGTAGAAGAGCTAAGCTAAGTGCTGAAATGCTCCTTAAACAGGTGAGTCTTTAGTTTGTTCTTAAAAGTGGATAAAGACTCTGCGGATCGGACGGAGTTTGGTAGATCGTTCCACCACTGGAAAACAACAGAGGAAAAGAGTGTCGCTAGAGATTTTGCGCCACGTTGTGTTGGGACCACTAGGCGTCTTTCACTGGCAGAGCGTAACTGTGGAGAGGGAGAGTAGCTCGGGATTAAGGAGTGAAGGTAAACAGAAGCTGTTTTGGTTAATGTTTTGTCAGAAGCCAGAAGCAGAACTTTGAATTTGATGCTTGCTGTAACTGAAAGCCAGTGAAGAGTGATTAGCAGCGGACATGATCTCTTTTGGTTAAAGACCAGATGTGCTGCTGCATTCTGGATCATCTGCAGTGGTTTAACTGAGCAAGCAGGCAGACCTGCCAGTAAGGAGTTGCGGTAGTGATTGCGTGAAATTACCATAGCTGTGTCGTGTGATTTGTCAGGTAGGGTCTGATCCTCCTGATGTCGTCGAAAGCAAATGAGAAAGACCGTGCAACCAAGGCAACATGGTCCTTAAAGGTCAGCTGGTCTACCATGACACCAAGATTCCTGGTAGAAGATGTAGGCACAAGCGTGATAGAGTCAAGCTGCAGCATAACATTAAATCATTACAGTAGCACAGTACCAGCACGCTAGCATTGTTATTATTAGCTTAGCATGTATGCATTTAGCTCAGAGCATTACTATTTGTTCCTTAACTAGTGTGACGGGGCGGATAACATGGCCGTGTACTTATTTGCCCAAAGGGACAACATCAGTTTCATGCTTGCATGCCAATCACTGCTTGCAAATGTTGAGATAGAACTTAAATTTGGATTATTACTATGATTATTTCATTTGTTGCCAGATGACGGGCACCAGTCAGCAGAACGCCAAGACCCCGCAGGTCCATATCCCAGCAGCCTCTGCAGCAGGAAATACCTCTGTCAGTGTGACTCTTGATCCCCAGGCCCAGCTTGAGTCTGACAAGAGGGCTGTTTACAGGTTGGTTTGGTCCATAAATTGTTTTGTTCTGGAAGGTTCATACTGTACATCTATCTTGACCAGAAATGTGGAGAAATATCAATATTCTACAAATATGAAATCCAAGACAAATTACTGAACTTTCACAGACAATCAGGAGTAAACCACTATAGAGTTTCATCAGTTTTTATTGCATCTTGCTGAATATTTGTCATATTTGGTTTGGCAATGTGCCCCAGGTAGAATTTTTCTCCTCTTATTATTCTTTAATAATAACTGTTAAATTTTTTTCTTTAGTCCAGAGCAGGCTTTAAGAGACTGGACTTAGATAAACTGGACTACTCACCAATAAAGTCTATAAATGGGTGTTGTTTTGATGTGTTCTTTTTCAAATTCACCATGACATGAAAGCTTTAGGAGTTGTGCTTCCTTTAATTTTCTATAGGTCTTATTTATAAACCAAGGAACCCCCTCAGTTCAATCTTTCACTCATCAAATATAGCTTATTTTCTTCTTTGAATTTACACATTTACTTAATAAGCATTTGATTCAGCAGCAATTGCATGTACAGTGGAATAGGCCTTCTTATCTGACTGGACCAGGAAATAGTTGATTCCAATTATTGTTTTGAGACAAAAGGACCAAAGAACACAAAATACTTGATCTAATTAGGCATAAACCATTTTTTATTAATTTATTATTAGAAAGCTTTAGCATGATTCCAGAGCCGCATTGTAAAGCTTAATTTATTTCTCTTTCACGCCACCAGTCATTTTCAAAGGTAAGGATCACTTTTCAGATAATTAAGATCTTCTTATGGAATCACACTGTTGGTATGGAAATAAATTCAGACTTATAAAATAACAGTGTAGAAATAAACTATACTGATTTAGTGCGGCAGACGAAGTGCGGTTCAAAATCACCCCTATGATGATAAAAAAGCAAGGACCAGAGTTTCCCTTGCCAGGACGTGGGTTACAGAGGCCCCCCTCTGGAGCCAGGCCTGGAGGTGGGACACAGAGGCGAGTGCTTGGTGGCCAGGCCTCTCCCCGAAAGGATGACATGGGCAAAATAAGCTCCTCAGTGGCAGGGCCCTGGGGGTGGACGAGATCCACCCAGAGTTCCTTAAGGCTCTGGATGCTGTAGGGCTGCCTTGGCTGACACGCCTCTGCAGCATCACATGGACATCGAGGACAGTTCCCCTGGGTCCCCCTCTTCAAAAAGGGGGACCGGAGGGTGTGCTCCAACTACAGGGGGATTACACTCCTCAGCCTCCCTGGGAAGGTCTATTCAGAGGTGGTGGAGAGGAAGGTTTGTCGGATAGTCGAAGCTCGGATTGAGGAGGAGCAGTGTGGTTTTCGTCCCGGTCGTGGAACAGTGGACCATCTCTGCACTCTCTTCAGGGTCTTTGAGGGGACATGGGAGTTTGCTCGACCAATCTACATGTGCTTTGTGGACTTGGAGAAGGCATTCGACGGTGTCCCCCGGGGACTCCTGTGAAGGGTACTCCGGGAGTATGGGGTGCCGGACCCAGTTGTACGAGCAGTCCGGTCCTTGTACGACCGGTGTCAGAGCTTGGACCGCATTGCGGGCAGTAAATCAGAATTGTTTCCAGTGAGGGTTGGACTCTGCTGCCCTTTGTCACCAATTTTGTTCATAACTTTTATGGACAGAATTTCTAGGCACAGCCGAGGTGTTGAGGGGATTCGGTTTTGTGGCCTCAGGATTGGGTCTCTGCTCTTTGCGGATGATGTGGCTCTGTTGGCTTCATCGGGCCGTGATCTTCAGCTCTCACTGGAGCATTTTGAAGCCGAGTGTGAAGCGGCGGGGATGAGAATCAGCACCTACAAATCTGAGACCATGGTCCTCAGCCGGAAAAGGGTGGAGTGCTCTCTCTGGCTCTGCAATAGGGTCCTGCCCAAGTGGAGGAGTTCATGTATCTCGGGGTCTTGTTCACAAGTGAGGGAAGGATGGAGCGGGAGATTGACAGGCGGATCGGTGCCGCGTCTGCAGTAATGCGGACGCTGCATCGGAGTAGAATTGCTGCTCCTCCGCATTGAGAGGAGCCAGATGAGGTGGCTCGGCATCTGGTCAGGATCCCTCCTGGACGCCTCCCTGGTGAGGTGTTCCGAGCACGTCCCACCGGAAAGAGCCCCCGGGGAAGACCCAGGACACGCTGGATGGACTACATCTCTCGGCTGGCCAAGGAACGCCTCGGGATCCCTCCGGATGAGCTGGTGAATGTGGCCGGAGAGAAGGAAGTCTGGGTTTCCCTGCTTAGGCAGCTGCCCCCACGACCCAACTCCGGATAAGCGGCAAAAATTGGATGGATGATTTAGTGCATTTTTTTTTTTTTTGCTGTTTTTTTTTTCTTTTTCTTTTTTTTTTTTACAAAACTGCTTTATTTTAAAGACCAGCTGGTTTTATAGACACTGTCCTAATAAATCCTTCTGAAATTGATGTTTTTAATGAATTACAAGGATTTCTGCCAGTAAATTCTTCACAATATGGTACACAAAAGCACAATTGCAATATTATTTTAGTCTAAGCTACAGTACAACTGAGGTTGTACAGCTGTACAACTTCAACTCCAGAAAAGTTGGGATGCTGTGTAAAATGTAAAGAAAAACAGAGAATATAACAACTAATTGGATCAACTGGTGACAGGTCATTTATATAACTGGGTATAAAAGGAACATTTCAGAGAGGCAGAGCCTCTAATTAAAAAAAAATGTCAAAGGTTACCAATACGTCCGTTAACTGTCTCTAAAAAATCTGAAACAGTTTCAGAATAATGTCCCTCAATATAACATTGTAAAAGAGCCCTCCATCTGCAGTATATCATATCATCAAAAGATTTGGAGAATCAGGAGGAATCTCTGTGTGCATGGGGCAACAGCAAAGGTCAAAATTAGATGTGCGTGACCTTTAGACCCTCAAGCAGCACTGGATTTGTACACAAATAGGCAAGGCAGGTTTATTTGTATAGCGCTTTTCATGTACAAGACAATTCAAAGTAATTTACATAAAACATTAAACGTATTACATCGGGGTGCAGAGGAACCATTTAAAAGCACATTAAAAAACAAACTTTAGAAAGAATTAAAACTTAGTACCCATACATTTAATTGAATGTAGGATACAGGGACATCTAGTGGTTCAAATTGTAAATTGCAACCAACTTAAAATGCCCCTTCTTTCCACCTTTTTTCAAATGTGTATGAAAAGGTAGTTTCTCTTGGAAAAATCCTAAAAATTAAAAGAGGCATCATGGGAAATAAAAGGCTCATGTTGGATGAATATTATACTGCAATTCTATTAAGACATAACCTTAAATGTTACACAAGGGAAATTTAAGGCTTCTTCCTCCAATGTCTAGGAACCTGATATGTTTATTGATGTCAGCCTCATGAACCTTTTCTGTAAACTGTACATAAAATAAGATAAAAGGATTTTTATTACATTTCAAAAAGACCTGACCAGTTAAACAGACACTAAATATCTGAACTAAATTTCTGCATAAAGTATCGCACAGAAATTTTATCAAATCTGGATTTTTTTTTTCTAGTTCTCAAAATGTTAATACAAGTTTTATCAGCTTTTTATGTTATAAATGGTGTTTTTTAGATAAAAAAGAGAGATTTTTCTTATATAGTGAAATGGTTACAAATGGAGAAAATACACTTAATTACTGCTTTGTACAAACACGTCCCTTAAGCAAAGCATTTCAAAGTTTGGTATTGAGGAACAAAAGGAAAAAAAGAGTCATTTTCATTCATTTAGTCTGTAGAAGATGCATTAAATCTGTTTAGTGCATGAAAAAAAAAATTTGGTTGGTATAGTGTTATTTTATGTTTTTACAACATGAAAGAAAACCATGTTATGGAATCAATGATTGTAGTTCACATGGAAAACAATTTTAGAAACTCTTTGTGTTAATCAAGCCTTCATTTTGTTGGGTCATTTCAGAGTCTTAGTGGCAGACAGAATTACTTAGTGAAAAGAAGGCTTATTGGGAACCAATCTAAATGCAGATGGTTTCATTATTCCACAGCCATTACATTGTGCAATCAACAATAAAATTATAATAAATTAATGTGAAAAAGTACATTATAACTACCTGAAGGACAAGCTATTAAAATGAGAAAATGTAAAAGAAAATCAAGTGTATATGTAATGACCGTTCAGCTGATTAAACAGCTTGATTTCTTTTCTCACCTTCATTAAATTTAATAAAGTTCAGCTAAGCAAATTTAACTAGATCTATGCTTTCTGAAATAATAAAATAATTAATTAGTTAACCAAAGTGCAATCAATTTAGGTTATTAAAGCTGCAAAGGAGCTCTTTCATTTTAACAAACTTAGAAGGGCAGTGTAGGAAATAGACTACTGGAAAGCATGAATCTTATTAAATACACATAATCAAAAAATTGGGTTTGAAAAACCAGATTGTCATATTACCAATTTTATTTTATTTTTTTAAAGTGTAGAAGTCCTGTTAAGTTACTACAGAGTTAGAATAAATAAAAGAAAAAAGAAAAGAAAAAATCCCTCCTAGGTAAAACCCCCCAAAAAGCCACCTCCCTTTACTTTCAGCTGATTACTACAATATTGATGCACCTCATATAATGAGCTTGCATTATCTATTAATGAAGTGAATTATTTAAAATATACAGACATTTTTAATCGCACTGGCTGATCCCCTGATGGAGTCAGCACACCGACTAACTAGATTTGTTGAGTTGAATGAGAAGGGGATGCCCCATGCTCTGTGGCACTGCCCATCCTGGAGCAGCGTAAACAGTTGTAGGGGCGTCTGTCTCACCTCCTCCGGTCCCACCTCCAGGTATCCGCCACTGCTGTCTGAGGAGGTGCAAGCTCCCACGCTCAGACCTGAGGCGCGTCACTGTAAAGTCCTCAGCAGCTCCTCTGAGATACAAGACTCTCTTTGATGTAATCAGCTCCGGGTGTTGGTGGAGTCAGCTCCTCTTCCTCTTTCATACTCAGTTTTAAGGTCTCCACTCCCTCCCACCTCTTCCTCTTAAGTGCTTGGTGAAAAACCTTACAGGAAAGACAAAATGAATGCAAAGAGCTGTAACATGTAGACCTTTCAGCTATCCAGTATTTCTGTCTTTCACATACACAAAAAAAAATGCTAATGGTAATGCTAATAGTAATGCTAATAATGTTTATTACCTTAATGAATAATGTCAAACATTTTTTATAGAAAACAATAGAAGTTGAAGGTACATACTAGCATAGGGTAGAGGTGACTGATTAAAAGATGTCTTCTTTTGTTCCTTTTGCAGTTGCTTGCTAGCCACATGAGCATTCGGCTATACAACTGTACACTAGCATAGAATAGAGGTGACCGTTTAAAACATCTCGTCTTTTCATGATTTAATCATGTTGTAGAGTTGCTTGCTACACACTAGCATAAAGTAGGGGGGAGTAATTAAATTGCAATGTCTATTTCATCTTTCTTAGAGCGTGGCTTGCTAGCTGCATGGTAAAATTAACATTTGGTGTTAAGTTGTCTAAGAAGTTAGCAACAGAAGAAAAAGATATTGTGAGACAGTGAGACTGGGGGTTCCTGCTGGGTGAACTAAAGTCATAACTGTATATCTTTAACATCACAACCTTAAAATGTGACTTTAACGTCTTGAAACTTTTTAGGGATTTATTAAGCACTTAAACCTGCTCTAATAGATGTACAAAATTACAATATTCAAGTGAATAAAAGTAGCTAATACTTAACATTGGACTGACACTATGGACCAAAATTCACAACCCTATTTTTAAACAGAGATATTTAAAGTATGCAATTATTTGCTATTTTTCCAAGTTTGTTCTTATCTTTTTGTCTTATCATGCTACATTTTTTAAACAAGCCATTCTGATCACGTTTCTCAGTTTCATCAGACAAAACGAGTCTAAATAAGTGGCCAGACTAGCTAGCAGTAAGCAAGTAGGCAGCTAGAAGGAGAAAAAATATCAATGTCATGGCTTAAAAAAGATAGTTAATCAGCAAATATATGGTGAAACAAGTCAGAAACATAGAGTTTTAAGGTAGGAAAGTTGTGTAATGTTGCTTTAAGCTAGCTGTTTATTTGACAGCAACCAGTCATTCAGGCAGGACACTTTTTACTGTGTTAGAAATTTCTTACGCCAGGTTATACCTATAGAAGAGTTCATGTTAGCATAACAAACCTTGTGGTTGTGTAGAAGCTAACAGTGGTCAGTGGTCAATTTCTAAGCGCTCAGGTTGAAAACTAAACTGGACTGTCCTTCTAAAACCAAATGTTTGACTCAGAACCTCACCGACTCTCACCCTAAACTCGAACATGGTACACAGTTTGTGTATCCTTAAATAATTTGCTCTTTTCTCGGCTCCTAGTGGGCATGTAAGTTAGACACTTTACCTTGTTTGCTCAAAGGTGGTAACAATGTTTAAAAAAACAATTTAATTTAACTTTCTTGTTTTATTATTATCTCCAATAATAAAATAAAAACCCTCTTTATTTTAATAAAACTTTGATCTGCCAGGGTTCCTGTCTCATCATGGTGTCTTCATTGCGTGCTGTGGACTCTTAAAAAGCAAATCAACATCTCTGCCATTTTTCTACAACTATTTTGCTCAGGAAGTCTGTGTAGGCTTTAATGTTATTTTCACTAATTGCTGGAATACTAGCTTTATGGGGAGATGTGTGGTTTCCTCCCTCCATCTCTCTGTCTACTTTGTTATTAGCAGCAGAGTAAATGTGTGATAGGGTAATTAGCCTAATGAGTTGTGGCATTTACTGTAAAGATCCTTCTGGATTTTCTGCATCTTATTAAAAAGCCTGTGAGCCTTTTGTTTGTCAGGTTTGCAGATGTAGCATTCAAGGCTGATGGAAGCCAATTCTCAGAGATAGAAATCTGTGTTTAATTGAAAGGGACATTATAATAAACCTTTCTGTTTCAAACAGAAATGTCCTTGTGATTTTCAGAAACAACTCCAGGGTAAATAGCTGTGTTTACCAGAATGCCCTGTTTCAATCTGACTCATTTATGGGTTTGCTTGACTTAACGGCTCACTTCCTTTTACATGTGGAAGACTTAAAAAGGGAGATCAGCAACAAACAGCAATGAAAGCGTGTTTTAGAGTGTTTCATACAGTGAGCTATGTTTGCTGCATTTTTCTTCCTCTACACAATTTTACAGAGAATTAGCATAGAAATGTTTCTCCAACATGCTTTGTGGTGTGCAGCACATTGTATTTGCATCATAAAATGTGAGAAAACATGAATAAAATTGGATTTATTCTGTGTTTTGACAGCATTGGGATCCTTTCACAAAGACTGGTGTTGCAGCGCAGAGCCCTGAATGGTGCATATTATTATTTTTGTTGAAAGCCCCTCTCAAGCTGGTCAGTGTAGGTATTTTGCATTAAGTGTGTGTGTGCATATATATTTGTTAGATGGTTAACAGTAGTCATGCTGACAGAAATTGTTTCGGCCCCTGGTGTGGTTTTGCTTTTACATGCAGTTGTTTTTAACTGGATGAAAAAAAGAGAGATGAAGCATTGAAGACGTATTGTACCCAACAAAATGCGTCCAGTTTTAATGCAACGTGTCCGAAGAGGTCGTTCATCAAAATGTGTGCTTGCCTGCATATTTGTGTGCCTCTGTAACGCACCATAAAGCCTGTTTATCTTCAGTTCCACAACGCATCAATGCATCCTCCTTCCCATTTGATGGGCTTGAAACAGGCCGGGCCTCTTTCCATTTAGCCGGTCAGCATGTGTTGGTGCTCAGCCGTTCCTGAATTCAGGAAACTGTGTCAAAGCTCAAGTGGTTTTATTGGCTGTTTCTGTCAGATACTCGTTTTTATGAGGCCTTTTACTGCTTGGCTTTGGATGAGAAAGGAAGTCCAAAATCCACTTTTTTTTCTGTCTTTTGTTATTGTTTGTTGGTCTGTTTCTTGCTGGGCTGACCCTCTTCAAAGACAATGAATCACATCAGACTGAAGTGGTGAATCTGTGAGTGCTGGTGATTTTTAGCATCCACTGATGCATCCCCCACACTTTAAGATGGAAAATGAGGCATGCAGGCGGACAAAAAGTAGGTTTTAATGGTTGCAGGGATATTGCACAGAACTACAGCTGGATTGAGGTTTCTGGTTCAGGAAAATCAAAAGCACCCAAGTGCAGTTTAGGACCAAACAAGAAAAGCATAGAAAAGGACACTGGATTTATTCAGATATTGCTAGATGTTCTGTGTGTGTGTGCTTGTATGCGCACCCCAACCCCTCTCCTGTAACACAGGGTGTGTTTCAGACATGTAGCCTGGGGATACGGGGGCCTTGTTGGGAGCAAACACAGCATGACTCTACCTCAAGCCGGTTTCTAATATACGGGGGTACAGCAGGCCTGATTAGGCTGTCGAACAGTGGGGAGCAGAGAGTTTGGAGAGACCACCATCTCTCTCTTTCTCCAAGTCGCACACATAAACACATACCTGTAAACCCCCACCTCCTTCTGTACTCCCCCGGTGGCCTGCCAGACTGTTTTGAAAGCAGGGAAACATGATTTGTTCTGAAGATGACTACACTGCTTTGATTTGAGCTTGTTTTCATGCAGCGCTTTTCATCAGCAGGTTTAATAGTGTTCACACTCGCTGGTGTGTTTTTCTGGGCCAGACACTGGACGAGTTTCTCAGACTGTCAGGCCAGCACCTTGCATGATAGCTCCACTTGTGTTTAAATGTAGGAAAGAGATACCTTATGAAGTGTTTCAAACTGCTATGAAGTTAAAAGATGCAATCACTGCAGAGCATTTACTATTCAGTAGCTTTTCTCAGGCTTTCAATTATGCAAAATATTCTTCTTCTGCAGATATAATTGTAGCAGCTAGTAACATTTCTGTGCTCCTGAGTTCTTAGTCCCAATAGTAAACTGTAAAATTAAGTTGGAAGCACAAAAGAAATGTTTAAATTAGTTTAAATTATTTTTACTGATGACAAAATTTCTCCTCCTCTAATCAGCTGATAGCAACTCAATGCGTTTAGTCATGTAGACATGATAAAGACGACTTGCTGAAGTTCAAACTGAGCATCAGAATAAGAAAAAAAATTGATTTAGGTGATTTTGAATGTGGCATGGTTGTTGATCTGAGTATATACTGGGATTTTCACACACAATCATCTCCAGGGTTTATATAGAATGCTCTGAAGAAGAGTAAATATCCAGTGAGCAGCAGTTGTCTGGAACAAAGTGTCTTGTTGATGCCAGAGGTCAGAGGAAAATGGACAGACAGGAACAGCAACAGGAAGTTAAATATGCTCTTTTTTCCAACCAAGTTCTGCAGAACAACATCTCTGAAACACACAACACATCCAACCTTGAAGCAGATGGGCTACAGCAGCAGAAGACCACACCGGGGGCCTCCTGTCAGCTAAGAACAGGAAACTG
>JBAMHW010000017.1:22022796-22040952 GCA_037177495.1 Rhadinocentrus ornatus | reverse complement strand
AAAATAATAAAGTCTGTCTTGTATGCCACCCGTAGTGTCTGCGCTTGGATTCCTAAGTTCACACCGGAGCGTAACACCAGCATCACCCATCTATTACTAATTAAAAAATTTTCCAGGGCTAAATTTAAGATTTCTAAGCAATGGTACTAAATGTTTTAATTTCAATGTTTGTCAGTACTCCATTTACAGCTTGTTTTCACTTTCTAGAAGAATATGATATTCCTGTTAAAGCAGCTTTAAGGTTACAGTAACTGTAGGCAACTAAAACAGTGAGAGTTGGTAGAAAATTACTGGTTTCCAGCTGAGCTCCCTCCGGAACTTCTTAAAATATCACACAGCCTACTGTGCCGCTGAAACAGGAGTTCTCTCACTCTGAAAATATAAGTAATAATTAGACATGATAGTCTGAACTAAAAAGTTTAGTGGATGTACATAATTGATGGCAAAATGTATTCGCAAGTCATCTCCTTTCAAACAACGAATGTCAGACACCCTCAAACAGAATTTTTCACATTTCTTGATTTTGCATGTTGTCAGAAACATGCCTCCTTGTTTGTTACAGGATCTTAGCAGGCGCTCTGAGGTCGAAGTGCTGTAAAATATAGAATCAGAATGACAGAGGCACAAAAAGCCACTGGCAGTGGTTCACTTGTTTGAAGTGGGCTCCAGCCAGTGTGTTTCACAGTGTGGATACAGCACACATACATACTCATATAGCTGCAAGGCCCACTGTTGAGTACTGGAGGTCTGCTGCAGTCAGTGCCATCTGGGCGCCTACATGCTCCCCAGATGTCCTCTCTGTAATTAGAGCCAGACTCAGCTCAGCCTGGTCCAGCCCAAATCCAGCCTCTCATTTACAGAGGAACTCCCTGAATATTTAAGGAGCTTTCCAATGCTGTGTGGGGCTTTAGAAGAACTTAGCAAACTAATCGTATTAACATAGAAAGCTGGGAGACTCAAGGTAAGCAGGTTTTCATCATATGTTTAAACTATCAGTTTCTAACAATATTTTCTGATTTCTTATATTACATGTAATGAAAAATAACAAGGGGGTAAGCTAAAAGCAAGCAGTACCATGATGAAGGTCATGTACTTCCACTATTTTGCTTTCCTCCTGCACCGTGTAACAGCAATCCAACCTTTTTTTTTTATCACTTGGTAGGTATTTACAATGTCCATCGCCCAGGCAGCGGCCAAGGCCATGCTATCTGATGCTCTGCTGCAGGACAGCTCGGGGATATACAGGATCAACCACCTAGAACTGGAGCTTCCTTTGGACAAGGTCATCAAATATGTGTCTGTCGGCCTTCCACTGATGCTGGTGTGCATGGCCTTTGCCCGTGAGATCTCAATAGGTGAGCAACCTTCTGCCTCTGTGCTGTATTTAGGTATCAGCAGGGCTTTTGTTTTGCTTCATTTACCTTCAAATATACCATATAGTCATGAGTTTCATGATATTCATGAGCTTTTGTTCCTATATGCCTTTCAGCAAAGTTGTTGGTCTCCTTGTGTAATCATGTTTGTCTTTGAATCTCTTACTATTTACTTGCTAACTTGCATTTAGTTAAACTTGCAATAAGTAGGAATGCCATGCATATTAAAATAAATGCACTTATTATTCATGGAGCTCATCATGCTCGATTCAGAGTTAGCTTGATTAAAAAAAAGCTCAGCTTCGAGGCGTTAACAAGAAGCAGCCGTCAACATGAATGTATGCTTATCCAGACCTAAGCTGAAACGAGACAGGTGAACAAATCTGTCTTTGTGTATAGTTACACTAATGATATGAAAACACAAATGTGACAGAAAAAGATACTTAATTCAGTTATTTGCTGTTTTATTTGTCGTCTGAAAAGCGAACAGTTGCAGCCTTTGTGTCCAGAGTCCTTATAAAGGCGGAATAGCAGAGCTGGCAATCCGAAATAAACATAAGTTCACAATGCAAGTCTGTTGTTAAGACACTGACTCCCTTGACTTTGAACTAAATGTCTTCGCTTCGGAGCTGGTCTGCAATCAGTCCGATGCTCCTGATGCTAATTACCACAGGGGGATGATTGAGAGCACCGTTCACCAACGCTGGCACACTGTAATTACAAGGCAAAGTTCTTCTGTGGCAGCTCCCCTCTATTTGAGTCAAATGAGAGGATATGTTGATTAACCAAAGGAGGGGGGGTGGGTGGAGTGCACAGCTCATCTGATGGATGCTGGCTGCCTATCTGCTGGGTTGTCAACTTCACAACAGTGCTTGATTGCGCTGCTGTGTAGAGTCTGGTTTACTTGCACCTGCACTCTCAGCCAAGAATTCCCGTTCAAGGCACAAATGTGGGGAAGATGTGCCAGTGTTAATTGGGGATTGGGAAGAGGAGGTGATTGAAGCTGAGGCAGAAATTTCAACTCCCTCGCTTTTGCCAAATGGCTCGAAGGAGTGGGAAGCTGAAGGGGAGAACATTTCACGCAATTTCAGAAAAAGGCACAAGCTGTTGTTTTATATGAACAGTGATCTGGCACCATGTGTACACACACAAGTAAACAAGAAAAGTGGATTCTCACTGCAATTTACATCAATGCTATGTTCCCAGTTGGTGTTGTTGCATTGATTAATTTGACATTTATTTAACAAATAGATAAAGATCTCATGCAATAGCAGCAAAACAATGCACGCATATTAATTTGACATGTAATGAAGAATATCCTGCAGACACTTAATAAATAAAAGAATTAATAATTTTAAAATGTCACTGTTGCTTAAACCTTACAATTACTATAACGTTGGTGTGGCTCGCATAGTTACATAGCCATATTATTGAATTTTGGCAGCTTTTCTCACGTTACCACCATCTAACTACGGCCGATTCGACTTTAGACTTAGACTTTAGTCTTAATTGTCATTACACAGACATGTGCAACGAGATGAAGGTGCTCAGACCAGTACAGTCTGCAAGATATAAAACCCAGTGTGTTCAAACAGCTATGCAAACTAGCTTCAAGTGTCTGCTAATAATTCAGCATCAGTCTTGCATCCTGTCTCGTCTCTGAGCTCTTTTCAGCCAAAAAAGTCAGTCCTATGTTGACTCTTGTCTTATTTCTTGCTCTGTTAATTTCTTTCTTTCTTTTCTTCACTTCCTTTGATAATGTCCTCTTGTGTTTGTTTTTTGCTAAATTAGGCATGGTGCATGTTAAAAACAGCCAGTGTGTTGACATCCAATTTGCTGGTGTGTCGTGGTGCCGTAAAGAAAAATGCAGCTGTCATGTAATTCTTCCGGCAGAAACAAATTAGAAGCAGCGTTTTAAGGTCGGAAAGTCATGTAGTGTTACTTTATTGTGTAAAACTAGATTTATCATTTGTTTAGTGTAAATTTCTCAAGTGGAGACTATGAAAACCTTTTGGACTGCACCATACTTTTGTGATGAAAAAGAATGCAAACGAATTTGTTCAGGCAGTTTTATTGCAAGTAATTTTATGGTTATGTCTGCTTTTTAGTAAGCATAATAACTATTTATTAACTTAAAAAAAACAGGCAAATAAAATGGATAAATAAAAATAGGTAAATAAACAAATAATTATAGATGCAATGGTACACAAACGTAGAAGTTGTTAGTCTCTGTAGTAGTACTTAAGGTCAAACAGTGATAAAATATAGTAATAAAAGTGTTTCTGGTATGAGTAACCCCTGTCCAGTTCATATGAGGAGGTGTGAATGCACAACTGAACTCTGATGCGCAATAAAGAAGCAAACTCTGTTCTTCCTGAAAACACAGGTCTGGATTAGCTTCAAGTGAACCAAATTCAGAAAGAGGACAACTTGTGCTGTGCAAAGTGAAGTGGTTTGGCATTAACTAGTAGATGGACAATTTTTATTTATTTTTTTTATGTTGTTGGCCTCGTCTTATACTTCAGTAATGCTTGATGCAGCACCACATCTGGCGAGGAGGGGAATTGCTATATTATGTAAAAGGTTCAGATAATTTTACTAAGTGCAATGTAAAAGCAAACTTAGACAGGCTGAATGCTGTAGCCCCTAACTGAACCGAGTCCCCAACCATGCTAAGTCTAGCGGACTTTTAGGTGTGAATACAACCTAAATAAACTTATGGATCACCAGCAAATATGGCTGGTAATTCCTAAAGTTACCATCAAATCAGAATTTCCACTTGCCAGTTTTTTTAGGGAATATAAGCCAGATAATATGTGCAACTGAATGTATTTAATCATACGTGTTTCTTTAATAAGTTTTTATTGATGTTTTCTCATGAAAACTCTAAACAACAACTACAGTCTTCTAACGTTCTCTTTTCCAGTGAGGAGCAAAGTAATTTTTGCTTTTAACAAATAAAAAAATGACCTACTTTAATGTTTACCTTCGTAGAACTTTTTTAAAAACAGTGCTTAAATGTTTAAATAGTCTCACATCTTCTTCTGTGGTGGACATTCTCCTCTAAGTTCTTTCTTTTAACCAGTCTTGTTCTTTACACTGTCCATCTGTCCTCCACTTTGTTTAAACTTGGCTCCTCATTCAGCTCCACTTTGTGTAGGCGGTAGCATGTAAACAACACTACACATGCTAAAGAAAGCATGCAGCCAATGGTTGTACAATGAATACATTATGGCATAGTGCTCATGGGAAATATAGTGATGGTTCTGCCAGGACAAATAACCAAAATGATTTGCTTCATTTGTCATCTGCTAAACTGGCCAGTAAGTTTTTATTTATACCCGACAAAATAATTATTTTAACCTGCAGTCAGTGGGTTGGTGGGTGTTATTTTGGCTGTGCGGTTTTAGATTATTTCAGTTATATTTTGGGAAGTAATTGCTACAGTACTGTGAACTTTATGTGTTTTCAACCTGTCCAACATGTTTTCCACAATTATTTAACTTTTTTCGTTTTAAATCTTTCTTACTTTTCTGAATTGTAACGGTTAGGAGTTAAAATACCATAAAATGTTTATTTTAATCTTCGTTAATTGGCTTCTCTTGAATGAATTTGACCTATATGTTTTGGGAATGTTTAAAACAAACCTATTACACATTTTCTGGTGAAACTGAGTTGTCATGTAGTTATACATTAGTTATACATGCAGTTACTGTGTATCTAAAAGTAACATTAGTGATACATTTGCGCTTTTCCTGCTGCTTCCCAATTGTGAATCAAACAAAATTAACCGACAGACTCACTGAAAAGTTTGCTAGCAATCATTTAAGTAAAATAAAGTTAGCTTAAAGGAGAAGAGACTCTGGTCCTATTTCCTAAAGCTAAAAAAAACCATGGCTGGCTATATTTTAACTTACATGTCAGCCTAAAAATACAAGCTGTATCCTCATCTCTAAATATATTCACAAGTTCAGATTTTAAATTATTCTACTTTTTCATAACCTCAGCTCCCATAATTCTGTTAAAAGTGTCACTATCAATATTGTTGATTTTAATGTGGAAATGTTACTGATTAACTCCTCCACATGCGCGTCTGTGGGATAATTGGACCGTGCTGCCTATAATAATACAGTTGACTGGCAGGAGCAATCACATCCTGACAGTAAATTAGTGGTTGGATGTTTCTACTTCCAGACAGTTGGGCAGCTGTGGAGGACCAGGGTGAAAAATGTCTCACTCCCATCGCTCTAAAGTAGGTGGGACACTGCAAAGGGTGTGCCCCATCCATAGCCCTCAGTTAAAGGGTGGAGCGCCCTTAGTAAATGACACAGAGCAGTATAGTGGATTCAAGTGGTTGGAACATATGTGGTATTATCAAGGTGAATTAAATATGGAGTGGAGAGGGGAAAATATGGATTGGTGTCAACATGGTTTTTAAATGGCAGATTGCCATTTGGGAAACATATCATTGCTCCACTGAACATCTGCATCACTGAAAGGGAACGAGGCAGATCTCCAAGCCTGTTAATGGACCTCCAGTGCTGAGTAATGTGTTTATTTATGTGTGAGAGATATCAAGTGTTTGGAGACTGCTTCCAGGCAAATTTACAGCAAGATGAGTGGAAATTGCAGAAAGCGGCTCCGTGTATTAGCAGACGATGTTACAGCTCAGACTTGTTTATTTTGCAGGGCCTCAGATCAGCTGCTTCACTCCCAGCAATTTCACTGCCAAGCAGGCCGACTACGTAGACACATTCTGCTGGGACTCTCTCATGCATCATGAGTTTGACAGTGATGGGAACTTTGAGGAGCGCTCTCTCTGGGTTCACAAAGTGAGTGTGAAGATTCTGATCCCTTGGCTTGTTATATTCACCCAGACTGACTGCATGTAGATAAATGCTGAAACTTTTTTCCTGCTGAAAATACACTTGCTTGTAATGACATGTACGTATGATGATCATGCCTGCCTCATGTATTTTGCATTTGTTTGAAATGTTGTCTGTGATGCATGTATCCGTTAGGGGCAGTGTAGGTACAAATTTAACCAGATGTAAAAAACAGAGTCAACAGCAGAAACAATGACATGACCTGTTTGTTTTAGGGGCCGCTGCTGTAGTTTTGTTTTTGTTTTCCTGATGTGTTCTTTATTACTATTCTCCTCTATTGTCATCACGTTTTTTACTTTGTTTACATACTACAAATTTAGCAGCTCTTTCCCATCGGAGTTCTACAATGTGCCCCCTAGTGGTGTAGCAGTGTAGTACATAAACAAGTATGTGAACAATTATGCCCAATGGATAATAATCATATATTTGCCATATCCCAAACCACAGTATGATTAGAACAAGGCAAATGTAAATATTTCTATTTGCACTTTCTTAAGTGTATTTTACACTCAATACTGTATTGATCTTAGATCAATAATTTCAACTTGGATTGATATTATTAAATCATTAATCATTGAATCAATGTATTGATGTGCATTGATGTTTTGTTACACCCCTAGCAATTTGTAACTCATTTCTGTGACTTGCACATTCTCTGAAATTAGGTCAGGGTTCTCCAATTCGGTCCTAAGAGGACCGCAGTCCAGCAGGTTTTCCATGTATCCCTGCTTCAACACACCTGCATCAAATTAAATGGAACTAACAGCCAATCATGTTCTGCACAATGACTCATTAATTTGAGTCAGGTGTGTTGAAGCAGGGATACCTGCTGGACCTGCTGGATTGCGGCCCTCGTAGGACAGAATTGGAGAACCCTGAATTAGGTGTACACAAGGTGCAATATGTGGGTGTCCACTAGGGGAAGTGTAGGTACAAATTTGACCAGATATTAGATCACAGATTTAACAACGATAAAAATCCTGAAACAGGCACAACAAGGCACAACATGCTTGTTTTGGGGCCTTTAGATACTATCTGTAAAACCACCCCTGTAGTTCTTTCTTTTTTCTGCCATAAACTCAAAACAATACAATATTAATGTCCTCTTTTGTTGCCATGTTAATTGTTTTGTTTACATTCTAAAAAACATCTTTATCTAATCTGAGTGCTTTATTCATTAAAGCACCAGAGGATTCCACTAATGGAACAAGCATAGTACCAAACCAAGTATGTAAATTATTATGCTCATGGCAGACCTGGTTGACTTCATCATTGTGAGAGTAAAGTATATTCTGGGCCTTAGTGTAACTTGTCAAACATCAGCTGAAAATGTGAATTTTAAAAGATTTTCTTTCTCCTCTGAAGCAGTTTGCCAAATATTCATACCGTTATTGGATTGTTAATCATTAAATTGTTGTACATTACACATCTAATTGTTCATAATTCTGGAGCTGTAATTTCTGACTAATCTGTTTTTTGTTTCCCCTCCCTTCTCCATTTGTATCCTCCTGTTGCCATATTTCTCTCATTTTCTTTTCAGATGTTCCCCTACTCTCTCCTGGCCATGGCCATCCTGATGTACCTGCCGGCTCTAATCTGGCGCCAGCTTGTCATGCCCACTCTGGGCTCAGACCTGCTGTTTATCATCGATGAACTGGACAAGTCATACAACCGCTCAGTCCGACTGGCCCAAAGCATTTTGGATATGCGTCAGAATACTAAGAACCCACTTACATTTCAGGCTGAGCTTCAGAGGTAAAAATCATACCTTACAATTGGCTTAAAGCAGAAATATTTCCTGCTCTTTTAGTAAGATGCCAAATAACAAACCTCTGATTTATGTTTATGTTTGACTGTTCAGTTAATCCAGATTTAGAATGCAAAATTGTAATTGCAGAGATAAATGAATATTGTAAGTAAGAAATATTTTACAAAGGTTGCAGAAGTGATCCTGCAGTATCAGTAGCAAACAAGGAAAATGTGATTTGGAAATCCATGCGAGGAATGTGGTTTGTGTAAGTGTTGATGTGGTGGGCCACTCCTTGCAACCATATAAAGAAGATTGTTTGTTTTTGGAGACGCTGAGTTTTTTTTTTTCTTGTCCACCTGCAGGGCCAAGAGGA
The DNA here is from genome assembly GCA_037177495.1 of Rhadinocentrus ornatus. Taxonomy (NCBI): domain Eukaryota; kingdom Metazoa; phylum Chordata; class Actinopteri; order Atheriniformes; family Melanotaeniidae; genus Rhadinocentrus; species Rhadinocentrus ornatus. Next base: position 22,032,570 of record JBAMHW010000017.1, on the reverse strand, counting down.
AGCGATACTTCGAGTACCCCCTCCTGGAGAGATACATGCAGTGCAAACAAAACTCTTACTTCCTTGTTAGCATGCTTTTCCTGCGTGGCTTCCTCCTCCTGACCTTCATGACATCCGCCTGCCTCTATCTGGCCTACTTCCACCTCTCGGCCTTCCTGCAGGATGAGTTCAGTTGCTTTGTCCGCACAGGGATGCTGCGTGATCACAACTGGGTTCCAGAGCTAGTCCAGTGCAAGATGATTGGACAGCTAGTCTTTCAGGTGATAAGTGTGGCCAACGGTGCCGTCTATGTCCTGTTGGCACCCATCGTCCTCTTTAGCATAATTCGACTCTTTGTTTGGGACACCAGCTTCATCTCCATCTATGAGCTTCTCCCGGCTTTGGATCTTATTAACCGCCGAAGGCTCAGCTGCCCACTAAACGACCTCAATGTCCTCTTGCTTTTTTTGCGTGCCAACGTAGCTCACTTGAAGTCCTATGGGCAGGTGAGGGCTTTGTGCTCTCTTGCACCACCACAAATTGGCAGCACCACTGCAGGACAGGGCTTGAATGCAATGCTTACTCAAGAGGAAATGGAGGAGCGTGAAGAGGCTACAAGGGAGCTCGCAGAGGAAGTGGAGGAGGCCAAGGAGGAGGGGAAACTCAATTTAGTGGATATCATGACTATTCTGGGAGCAGCACAGGCAGCAGTGGTGAACTGCAGTGAGAAGAAGCCTCTGATGGAGGAAAATATGAGCCTGGGTACCAGAACACTTATCTACATACTTAAAAGAATTGTCCTAGTGGCTATTTTCATCTTCATTATTTGGGATGTACAGAAAATCATTTAGTAACACCAAGATTGGTTTAAGTTCTTTTATACATGACGGCATGAGCAGTTTAAGAAACTAGGCAGTAAATCTAAAATAGTTGCTGTGATGCTTTTCTGTCTGAAACTAAAAGGCCTATATTTCTAAAAGAGTCTTTAAATTGACTGGCTAATGTAGAAGAGATAGATTTGTGGTACTACATTGCCCTAACTGCCCTCTCTGTCTCTTCACAGAGCCAAACCACCAGGGGTACCATGAGTTGAAGGAGACTGCACCATTTAGTCATTACTAGGCCTTCAATGGACTGAATCAATGTGATAGCATTGAGGGACGCAGGGGGTTGGACACCAATTGGGTCTCTGGGGACTTAAGACCAAATAAAAGCCTCTTTTAGAATTATAGGGCAAATTGTTCTGGCTGCAAATGTCAGGGGGTATAGATTTACCAGTTGTCAGCTGCTGGGCTTCTGTAGCTGTCACTAGTGTGTGTTCTTCTGTGTCTTTAGATTAGTCCAATATGTTTTCAATAAGGAAAAAACATGTGTCAGTGGAAAGCAAATGGAAGTAGCTGTTGTAATTATGGGGCCAGAACACCATTTGTCAATGTGGAAGAAATGCTTGCATTCAGACAGTATGTACATGCAAGGAGGCGAAAATTATGTCCAGTACCAACTGTGGGTCCTACTGTCAGGATTTTTCTGTGACTTTAATTGCATGAGTTTACTAAGAAGTTACTAAATATAATAATTTATGTGCTTGCTTTTCTTTTGTTGTCATTTCCTTTATAATTTCTTGTCTCTCCAACAGCACCACAAACTACTACTTTGCTAACATTCCACAACAATTAAATGACTGGGACAACACAGTGAAATTGTGTATGTTGTTACTGAAGTGGTGTATTTTACAGTCTTTCCAGTCTACTTAGAGATGTCAGTGGATTCTTTATAAACTGGTAGCATTTATCAAGCACTGTTGTGATGGGATCTGGATTGCATTTATTTCTTCTCTTCTCCTTTACTTGAGTCTGGTTTTAGTATATCATGAAAAATATGTATTCTTTGTATTTCTATATAAATAAATAAATTTAGCTGTTCAGCTGTATGTTTCTATGATTTACATTTAAAGATAAATATGTTTTAGATTATGTATTTAGTCAAAGAAGTTTCCATTTCGATTCATCATAAAACCATACAAATCTGCCATGATGTGCACACATGTAAGATAAAAGCGGGAAACAAACATAGAAATTACTACTGTTGGAGCTATAGTTAATGACTTTGTTGTCTGTTGTTTGTTTGCTTTGTTAGTGTTCATATTGATGTCAATCAAATCACCCAGCAAATAAAGTTTAGGACATGCAGGAATGTTACATCTGACCCATGTTGATAAATCCTCACAAACCTTATTCCAGAACTTTTGGACTGGTGCACAGAGACATAAAGTGTGTAAGTCATCATCTGCTGTGTTAACTGTGCACTGTGTGCAGATATCTGAGGCATCAAGACCCGTCTTGAACATCCTTTGTCCTGTGTAATGCGTTCTATGAAGGACTTTGTATTGTATGATTTGTGAATTTGGGCTGTCTGTTATGTTAAAGGCATTAAGGCATGTTTGTAGGATTTCATTGGAATCATAGAAAACAAGTAGTTGATTTTGGGTAGAACCATATTTTTTATAGTGGCAGCTCTCCCCATAAGTGAGATGGGTAGAGATTTCCAGCAAGCGAGATCATCTTCTATAGTCTTAAGAAGGTGAATGTGATTAAGCTTTGTTAGCTCTGAGAGTCTGGAGGGAATATTTACACCCAGGTATCTAATGTTACCTGATTGTAATCTGATGCTTGGTAGATTTTGAAAGCTACAGTCGATGGGTAGAACTGTGCTCTTAGACCAGTTAACAGAGTAGTCCGAGAGTGATAAGAATTTATTGATTAGTGAGATTGTTTGAAATAGAGATGTTTTTGAGTTCTGGAGGAATAGTAAAACGTCATCAGCATAAAGACTTATATTATGATTTATATTTTTAATAGCTTGATTTTGTCTAATTGCAGCGGCTAGCGGTAAATAAATATAGCAAAAAGTGAGAGGATAGTGGACAACCTTGTCTGGTACCCCTTTGTAGATTAAAACTTGGAGAGGTTTGATCTTTCGTTCTGACACTCGCGTTAGGAGAACTGTATAAGATTTTAATCCAGTTAATGAAAGACGGTCCAAAGCCGAATCTGTTTAAAGTAGCTAGTAAATATTTCCAGTTAACTCGATCAAAAGCTTTCTCTGCATCTAAAGAAACTATTATTGTTTCCAGGTTATTGATGGTAGAATAATCTGTTATATTAATTAGTCTCTGCATGGTTACAGAGGAATATGTGCCCTTAACAAAGCCTGTTTGATCGGGGTGTATAATGAGAGGAGTTACTTTCTCTAACCTTCCAGCTAATGCTTTGCAGATTATATTAAGGTCCTCATTTGAACATTTTTCTATTTTCTTGTGTCACTTTGCAATCCCCCATGTGCATGTGTCTACATGAACAAGCTTAACATTTCACACGCAGGAATGTTGCCTGTTGCTTGGTGCAGCAATTTTCGTCTCACCACACAACTTCCATAGATAATCAATAGAGAAGGAGCGATGTCGCCTCCCGTGTTTTGAGCCCATTACAATATTCACCTTTAAATGTGCAGCGTCCAGCTTCAACTGCACAAATCTTGTGTGGATGGACAGCGATTGGATGATCCTGGATGACCCATATGCCTCTGCAATATAAACAAGCTCTAAAAAACAAGCAAACAAACTCAAAGTTACTGCTGTGCAGCAACATTAAATTATCCACAGAGCAAAGCATGCAATTACTTTGATGCCGTCAAAGACACAAAAGCATTCAAGCTGCCTTTTGGTTAATGGGGGTAGTTGGTTTATGGCAGCAACACAGAGCAGATTCGATTGATGTAATGAACAAGTGCTCTCTTCAGAAATCCAATTACAAAGAATTTGTTTGTCTTTGAAACTTTTAAAAGACCTTGGTTTTGTGGCTTTTTGTTTCTTATGTTTTTATCATTAGAGGAAGAAGTCACAGGCCATTAAGCACTTTCTAGTTGTGGCATATATCAGCTCTCAAATATTCTGTGGGATCAAAAAAATAACAAACAGACTTTCAAGCTGCTTGGTTATCTCCTGATTCTTGTCATCAACATCAACAAATGTCATATCTTAATCTCCATCCTCCATTTGGTTAAATAGAAAGAAGAACGAAGCAGACAGGCAGATGTGATAATAACTGTTCTCAAACATGTATTTTAAATGGAAGCAATCTTAAAACTTAACACAAAGGCAAAAAGCATGCAGTTTGTGCCTGATCCTTGTAATGGTTTAACTGCTGCAGCTGTCTGGCTCAAGCCACTTGAGGGCATCATTGAATCATACTGAAACTAGACTCCTTGCACAGCTTGAATAGCCACAACATAGTAATTTCAGGGCTGCATCACAAGTTGGGTCATTGATTATTTTATAATTCCTGTAATCAAAACAGAGGAGAATGCAGTCGTGTTTAAATCAGTCTTATCAGACATTCACCAGGTTCAGACTCCACAGCCAGAGTCTTTTAAAGCCTATGTGCACCAGCCTGTCTCAAAGAGTCATTATGTGTCAGCCTGCTGGTGTTGCTAGGGTTGCAGCGATGCCTTTTGGAAATGAGAAGTTGCTGGAAATCTTCACTGTGGTCAGTTATGTCAGCAAGCTGGACATCAACCCCGTCTGAAAAAATAATTTGATGAAATGCTCATGCTTAAAAGAAGAATTTGACTCAGAGAAATAAGAGGCTAAAGGTACCCACAGCTTGCTTTGTAACCCATCTGTTTGCAAAGACAATAGAGATCATAATGTTACTGTACAATGTTAAGGCAGTATCGCAATGTTAGCACAGCTGGAACCAAGTAAATTTGTATTCATTACACAGAATTGTACAGCTTTTTGCCTTAATGAGGCAGTGAGAGTGGAGAGAGACAGAGAATGTGGGGGAATAATTATGGCAGTGACACGTAGTAATGGCTCAGGAATTGAATAAAAGGCTTTCTCTGCCATCAGGTTACTGCTTTAATTTAAATTTCTACAGCTCTCACCCACTGCTCCATTTCAAAGGCAGACAGTGAACAAACAAGTCAAGAGGAAAATTTTTAACTAAGAAGGCTCATCACCTAAATGTTTAAGGTACATATGGAAAGAGGTTTTTCAAGCTTGTGGTCCTGAACAGAAGAATGTGGTAGTGTTATATTCAGCATGGAAACATGAAACAGCATATGTGATAGTGATGTAATGTCTGCATTTGAGAAAACATTAAAAAATTCTATTAAATTAAAGCTAAATTTAATTTATTGTTACTTGGCACTGATTTCTGTTGCTTAACAGTTCAGGGCCTCAGTTTGTCTTTGCAGGTCAGCTTTCTGCTCACCCAGATGTTGGTTTTGTAATGAATAAAGAATGTTGTTTGCTATAATCTTGTTAATATGTTCTTCCTGGAGAACAAGTCTGTCTGGATTGCAATATATTTTGCTTATGAACCTGGATGTACTGGACTTATTAATGGTAATGCTTTCTAGCCGAGTGACACCAGAAAGTGTAATATGTAAATTTTTCCACTTCTCCACGATGGAGTCACGTTCCACCGCTGTCAGATGGTAATGTATCATTCAGCTCTACATTTCTGTCGAGAATTGTTCATGCAACATGATAGGAGTTATAATGCATGCATATAAAATACGTAAGCCATGATCTGTTAATTTTTGTATGTGTCACCCTTTGGATTTAGTAACATGTAGACCTCAGTATGTACATTCATTACATGTATTCTTTATGTCTATCCTGCTTTCATGGGTGGAAGCATAGAAGAAAAATGAGGAATTGTGAGTGGGAGGAAAGTTGTTTAAGCCAAATAACAGTGGTGCAGACGAGAGCTTAACCAGGGAATCTTGCATGTTAATTCACAACGGTTCATTCTTATCAGCATTAAGTTTAAACAAGCAAGGAGGGGAGATTGGATGCCATGAACACCTACAGAGACAGAAGGGGTTGATAAGCTGAGAAACAAACACCTGCACCTGTTTTAGTAAAGATTAAGTTTGGCTCATATTAGTTGGTCTGTTGCTGGGTTTGACTCATATATGCCTGGTGTATGAATAGGGTATGGCTGGGTGGGGGGAGTGTGCATGAGCTATGTTTGTATGTGTGTGATTGTTTGTGAACTGCTATGAGGTGTGTTTTAACTTTTTGTTATATACTTTGGTGTGTGAAGGCTTTTAAATTTTGTTTTTAATATGCATAGTTAGTTTTTATTATGTAAAGCACTTTGTGTTGCTTTGTGCATGAAAGGTGCTCTATAAATAAATTTGATTAGTTCAATTAAGTGGTGGTCAGACAAACTGAAGTAGGCTGATCTTATAACAGAAAGAGGTGAGATATTATCAGACTACTGGAAGTCTACATGCATGTTCATGTGCTAGACACCTTAAAGTTTGGCTGTGATGGCAAAGATCCTAATATGTAAGCATAGAAAGATTTATGCTTTAAATTGAAGAAATACCCATCAGTTCACTTTTCAGATCTGGAACTATCCGACGCTTTGAACAAGCTTCTACACAGGACGGATGGGTGAGAGCAGCTGGAATTAAGGCCCTTCATGACAAATCCTACATTATTTATGCTCTTGTAAATATACATTTGTGTATTTTTGTGACATTGCTAAGTGTATTTAGTATCAAGTCTAAGGGATGTCTGATTCCAGTCTTCGAGGGCCAGCATCCTGTAGGTTTTAGATGTTTCCTTGATCAAACAACCTGCTTCAGATTAAATGAATTTCCAACCACTCTAAATGTTTAGACAAGAATAAATAAAATAATAAAAGCAGCGAAGTGAAATAAAAGACCAAAGTAACAAAAACAAAAGGGTTTGTATGATTTTAAAGTAATTGTTTAGATTAGCCCCATATTTGGCTATATATTTCTATTTGAAGCCAGTAAACCAAACAAAATCTATACATATTTACAAATACATTCATGTACATGCAAACATACATATAAAAAGTAGCAAGTGAAATACTTAGTGATAGCACCAATCAAACTCCATCCTGTTCCCCAAATCTTTAAAAAAAAACTTAAACTCGAACGTCTTTTAACTGTGATTATGCTTTTTCTCGGAACATCAAATGAAGAGAAAAAGAATTAAGCTTGGCTGTGATTTAATTTTTCCATGCTTATGTTTAATCTTACTCTCCTCTTCGCCGTTTGTGCAACAACATTCAGCATCCAGACCTGACTGAATAAACACAAACTCTGCTACATTCATGTCTGACGAGGCCTCGCTGTTAGAAGCCCTCCCATCCTCCTGGCAGTAACTCAGAGTTGCAAAGGCGGGTGCTACAGGGTATTTACTTGATCTCACAAAGAGCATGAGCCAAGCCTAGTTTTATAAAGCAGAAAAGCCAACCAGCTTGCATACTGATCCAGGACTAAATTCCTCATTTTTCTTTTCCCTGATGAGGTAGGCTACGTTCATCTGTCATAACCCGACAGCTGAGGTAGGTGAGGTCCCTCCCAAGCTGGAGATAATTCTGAAAGTGATTCAGAGTGGTTTTAGAACTGCCTCAATTCTTGGTGTCATAGAGTCCACAAGGTGTAGAAACCCTCCTCATAGATTTTGCTCCATATTGGCATGACAGCATCAAGTTGCTCCAGGTTTGTCGGCTGCATTCATGATGAGAATTTCCCGTTGCACCACATCCCAAAGCTGCTTTATTGGATTGAGATCTGGTGACTGTGGAGGCTGTTGGAGTCCAGTGAAGTCATTGCATGTTCTAGAAAGCGGTTGGAGATGATCTGAGCTTTGTGGCATCATGCATCATTCTGCTGGAAGTAGCATCAGAAGATGCTACACTGTGGTCATGAAGGATACACATGGTGAGCAGCAATACTCAGGTGGGCTGAGAACCATATTCAGTTGGTACCTGGTAGATCAGCAGTTTCTGAAATACTCAAACCAGCCTGTTTGGCACCATTAACTATGCCGTGTTAACACTTCCATGCAATGATTTTTAAGAAACGGTGGTACATTTCTTTCACATGCAATATTTTACTTCTGCAGATGATTCTGCAGTGATGCCTTTTTATTTCCTAATCACATTAAATTTTTTATATATTTCTATCTACTTTATAAAATACACATTTATAAAATTATGTATATAAATACTGTTTAGAAATATAACTTAATAATTTATTTTTTCTGTTTACCACTGAGGCAAACTTGGTGAATACAATGTTTAGGCTATATGGAAGGATATAATATATTTATTTCTTCTTCAATGAGTGGCAGTGTATTAGATGACTCATTAATGTTTGATGAAGTGGCCGATTAACAAATATACTATCGTCACCCATGCATATACTAAAAACAGCTATTAATCACTGTAGTAGACATTATGTCTGAAAGTGTTAAATCCTTCTCCTTTTTCATTCTGATGCTCAGTTTGAACTTCAGCAAGTCATCTAAACCAGCTCTACATGCATAATGCCTTAAAACGCTGATTAACTATTAAAGCGTTTGGAGATGTAGACCTAAATAAAGTGGCCAGTGAATGTGCTCCTTCAGAGAGTGATGTCATCACTTTGAGCATAAATGTTGTTGTAGAGATGTCTTTTTGCTCTAGATAGATCTACCAAAACAAAAGTGATGTGGAGTTCCCCAAGGCTCCATTTTGGGCCCCTTATTAATTAGCCTCCTCATGCTCCCACTATCTGGAGACACAAAAATAAAGAAAATATTTTACCATCCTCCTGCTGATGAAACTCAGCTTCATATTACTGTCTCACCAGGGACTCTGCCCCATGCAAAGATTACGTTCCTTCCTCGATCATATCAATACAGAATGTTTTGCTAAATAAAAATAAGCTAAATAAAGACAAATTTAAGATTATTGTCTTGGAAACAAAGACGAGCATTAAAAGATTAGTGCCCGACTTCAGTCAGCAACGTTAAAAAAATAATACCTGTAAATACTTGACTTTTAATTAGAAAAATATGTGTTACAGTAAAAAAGTAGGACTTCCTCCAATGGAATTATGGCTGAATAAATTGAGAAATCATAATTTAATCAGTCAAACTTTATTTTAAACAAGAAGCAAAAAAAAAGAAAAAAAGAAAATGTATAGATAACTAACTTGCACAAGCTAGTAGGACTAGTGGAGGGTTGTAAGTCTCTTTAAAATATATTGAAAGACAATTTGTGGTAGAGCTGCATTGAACCATCTCTGTGATTTCCTGAGGTTTCAAATGCACCATTAATGAGGTGCCAGTGCCAGGTGTCCTGATTACCTAATGAGACTCAGCTGTTGAGGTGTTGAAGGAGACCTGATCCGGAAATGTGACTGAGTAAACACCCCTGAACTACAACAAGTGACTTTTATGAGTTTGATCGTCATTTAGGCTTTGATATACAGAATTCCACATTTTAAAACTAAAACCAAAACTCCAAAACTCCAACTGGAGCCACCCTCTAGGAGATAGGTTGAGTTGGATAACGAGAGTAAACTATGGAGCACAAGCTGCTGAAGTAATGGCTTTACAGGTCAGCAAATTATACTTTTATTTTTCTCTTCTATGACACTTGTCCTTTTGGTAATTTTCTTTGGCACACTGGCGGCTGAGTTTGTGTTTAGGTGCCATAAAAACAGTGATGTTTGTTTTAAAACATTTTAAATTTATATTCCCAATATTTAGTCAGCAGCAAGAATAGATTATTAATTTATCATTGTGTTATTGTAAAGCTCAGAAAACAGGACTAAAAACTCACAAGATATGAAAAGCTAATCCTTAATTTGTCCAACAGTGGGGAAAATTAGGTGTTACACGCACCCCATCTCTCATTTTGTATGTGCCTTTATTCTATTTTATTTAGCTTTATTTATTTTTTAAATTCTATCCTG
>JBAMHW010000017.1:21969260-22007019 GCA_037177495.1 Rhadinocentrus ornatus | reverse complement strand
TCTGGGTTTCCCTGCTTAGGCAGCTGCCCCCGCGACCCGACTCCGGATAAGCGGCAGATAATGGATGGATGGACAGTGGAGTTTGTTTTGACTGAATCTAAATGGTCGTGAACAAAATTTATATAAATATATATATAAAAAAAAGCTGTCAGTGTTATCTTGGAGAAATTGTACAAGAAAGATGTTACCACCTGCACAAATTTGATCTCGAGTGCAATATAACATGAACCATCATGTTATGATGTGTAAAGGCATTGAGTACCCACACTTCAATAGGGTTGGTACGCGTTTGACCCAGTAGTTTGGGTTAGATTCTCCAGATTGTGTTAGAATTTAAAGCTACCCAAATATGGAATAAAATGAAAAAATATTTTTTTATTTATTAATTATTAAACTGCTAATGCTTGGGTTAAAATGACTCAATGCACATTTGAAATAAAAAAAATTTATTTTCATATAGTAACACTGATTATGCAAAAAGTAAACCCATAACGTTCCAGTCAGTCTTTTGACAAACAGGGCAAACCATCTTAATTTGTAAAAATGAGCAGAAATACATTTAAACTATTAAACTGAAAATATAAAAACAAGTTATTACTCAAGTCTAAACAGAATTTAGCTTTTACTTAAAGAAGAAAAGGCCAAGATTCCTGCAGCATGCAGCACAGATCCTTCCATTCGGATCATTTTTACTTTGTTTCATCAGTGGCTGAGCAGGAGAAGCAGCAGAAGATGACTAGCTATCTGAACAGTAACAAAAACTCTATCAGATTCTCACACACATTAAACCCGAGTGTCTTTTCCAGTTAGCGTTTGCAGTTGTAGTTGGTCCAGACTAGTTTATCATAGTCCTGGTCTTTGAAATCAACTTTGTAATTGTCAAATCTGGCTTAAATGAATGGCTGGTTAGCTCAATTGGTAGAGCATCAGTCTCCCAGGATTTGAATCCCCACAGGGGACAAACATTAACACCTTCCAGTTGGGTCCTTAGGCAAGCCCTTAACCCTTAACGCTACTGGCTAACCATTGTAAAAGCAGATTTATGCTTGTGCGGCGTCTGCGTGCAGTCGGTTATGGTGTAGCCGAAGCTGGTAAGTTTGCTTTCACACTCGAGCGTAGGGGGTCCGTGTTGTTTTGGTGTCAGCTTGCTTATCCTCATGTTTCTCCTCCTAACCTGAAGGTGGCAGCAGGGGCTGTATCAGCCGGTAAACTCACCATGTCTGAGTTCTTTTGATAGTTCACTTTAGTTTTGTAGGTATTTTCTGTTTTATAACAACAATGGATTCCAGTATGGTTTAGTGTCTTTATTAGCTTGTGGAAGAAAACTAAGAAATAATTCAATCAGCCTCTTACCAACTTGATCCACTGGTAACTGTTTTTAAAAACGGTTGTTACCACACAAATTCAGTGAAAAGATCCAGATATCTGGCTACGCGTTATCCCAAACGGACCAATTACAAGGAAGTACCTCTGCGTAGCAGCGGTGCATATTAGGTCTGGAAAAGGTGCACGTCGAGCCTCTGCCGAGCTGCGCCGAAACTATGGCGGTTATGCAGACGCGAGCATAAACCCGCCTTAAGTCACTTTGGATAAAAGCATCAGCTAAATGACTGTATTCTAGTAATAATGTAATGAATCGATAATGAACAGGCTTATAAAGAACTTGATGACAAGGTGATGAGGCTTGAGGAGTTTTATTTGACTTCATTTGACAGAAGAGGAAACATCTCGAACGTTGGGCCCCATAGACCTGAGGCCACATCTGCGAGGCTGAATTTTATCTCATCCAGGTAACTTTAGGGTTAACCCTGCGGTTTTAAATGGATGGGGTGGGATAGCTCCATTAGGGTTGCATCCGAAGTAATGCAGTTAATAATATTGGTCACACATGCTTAACGGCAGAACCATGAATTTGTGGAACACACAACTATTTGTGCCATTATGATAAGGAATTCCAACACAAAACCCGCTCACATGGGTATGCTCACTGGAAAAAATGAAGGAAAGGAAGGAACTGAGGAAGCTCTGTCTGAAACGTCTCTGCCCTAATGAAGTGAAATTAAATGATCAGAGTGCTGACTGTTTTTATTGTCCCATAAATAAATATTGTATAATTTCTTGAAGAGTCGCTATTTTCTAACAGCGTTACTTCCTGGCTGTTGCTGCGGCAACAGTGTTGCTTTTGGCCTGGATGATGTGCTTGAATTTTTCATATTTTTACGCTCCTCCATAGTAAATTAGGTTGCTCTGCAGGGTTTCTCCATGTCTGCGATTACTTTTCATGTGAGCGTGCATTAATCAATATGGAAAATCCTTATTTCAATTACAGAGTTGACAACCAACTTCACAGTGCCACCTATCAGGATTGCCAATGTCTGGGTAAGTCAACTCTGGTAATGGAGAGATATCCCAGGTACTGTATGTTAATCCTGCTTCATAGCACAGGCCTGAACACTTGTTTATATGATCGCTGTTTCCATTCAAAAGTCAAAGTAATTGACTTGACAATGTGTTTAAATCCAATAGTTTTCGAAGTCAACTTTTAAAATATCACTACATTAAAAATAATTAATCAGATTATTTTCATGACATAGTTTGGAGAAAACAAATTAGACTAGATAGATTTTCCCTCTTTAGTTGGTTGTGTTGTCATGGTTGTATTCAGGCCATACGGCCACATAATCTCCATGGACTCATGTGTGAACTACCCAAGCACAACATGCAACATGACTACATAGCATATTAGTTTATTTTGACATTATTGTCCTAACCCTAACCCCTAATAATGAAAATCCAGATGTTAGCAAAGCATACTAGGCTAAATTATGTTGTGTACAAGTTTGGGAACCTTTGGTATGCTTTAAGATTTCATTGGTCAGGGATGTGGCTCAACGAACCAGGTGAACGAGGTGGACTCAAAATGAGCGGGGAGAAAAGGAAGCCACTGTCCACAGAAAAGCTTTTGGAGTGGGGGGATTGTGAAAGCCTGGAGAACTCTTGTTCAACAGCCTTTTTACAGTTAAGTCAGGCTGTTTGAAAGCAAAACATAAAGTAAAAAAATGGTGGATGCAGCTCATTTACCATATTCCTTTCTTTTGCAGTGCAGTGTACAGTCCTGCAGTGAGATCTGCCCTACTGTCATTTCCAGGATTTATAATGGGATCTTTTTATCTATTTATTTTTTTTAAGAATGTTATTCCATGTGCCCACTAAACAGACCCTAGTCTCGATAAGCAGCATATAGTACGGCAAGAAAGTCCAATTAGTTTTCAGAGTTCTCTCTGTAGTCTTGACGTTGGGACTATTTCCACCCGCAGTATGAGCATGACTGCCTACTGACATTATACAGCACCCAGTCAAAGGGCTGCTCTGCTACCATCATTTCATGATATCTGTCACCGTTTGGATTCTTTAAACATCAGTGAATTGCAATGATTGGGAATGGCTGCAGATGTTTTATACAAATGGGTCACATCTCAACAGTCCCCTCCAATTAGACTATTGCTGTGCAAAGGGGCAGTTACACGTATTATTAACAAACCATTACAGCGAGAGGCTTTCATCCATCATAAAAGTCAGCTCTAATTGGGTTTGTAAGCTTTTATTTAGCTGATGGGACAGGGCGGTCGTTATTTTTCCTCTTCAAAGAAAACAGATCTTATTATCATGTTTAGTCAGCGCTCTGCTGTGTTAATTTGGAGCCAGACTCTGGTTTGCCAGCTGATTGCGAGGCACAGGACTTTCATATCCAAGCCTGCATTGATGCACCTGCAGACTGTCTTATTGTCAAGTGGATTTTATTTATTTGAATCTTTTCTGCAGAATCCCAGCTAGTGTGGAGTTGCTTCATCTTCCTGCTCTGTCTAAGTCTTGACTTCTATCCATAAACTGTGAACTTAAATATCCAAAAAGATTTCCAACTGAAGGACTGTGGCCTTTCTGAATGATTGGTTGCATCCTCAAACCAAATGTAAATTTATTTCAAGCAAAATATTGCAGTTTGCATGCAGTGCTGTGTTATCTGGAGCAGCTTATTGGATATAAAGGGATCTCTCTCAGAAACAAATTATGTGCAGAATGTGTTTAGTGATCCCAGCTGTAAGGCATTAATGAACCTCCCTCTTTATACCTTCTTCACAAGTTGTAATTTTAGCTTTTTGATTTCAAGCTTTAGAAAAATGCTCTGATTTGATTAGTTGGGTCTATCAGCTGCAGGGGTGGAACTGTGCATGTGTGTGCTTATTATACTGGGAAGTATTCCTTTGATGAAAACCTTGCACTAGTTCACTGAGTTCAATTGGTCATTAAAATCATTGGAGAAAAGCTTACAGAGAAAAACAAACTAAAAACACAATAACTTAGTGCTGTAAAAATCTTCTCAGCCTTCAGTTTTATTTTCCACTATGTCTGCTTTTCTGAGCTGCATGATGCCTATGCTTTTGAGAAAAGAATGACAAAATAAAGAGCACAGGTACTCCCCAGATGTCTCCCATTAGAAATGGGATTAATGGCTCTTTGAATGAATCTTAAAGAGCCGTTCCTTTCAAAGAAGCATTCAAAAGATTGGCTGTTTTTTTTTTATTATTATTATTATTTTATCAAGAAAATAATCACTGGTAGCAACTATAAGGTAAGATTTGGATCAAAATATTTCCAACTTGCAGACCCCAGCAATATATACACTGCTGGTTGGAATTATTCTGAAATATTGATTATGACTACATTATGCTACGTTTTTCTTGTAACTGTTCCACAAGCTGGTTCCATATTCCCATGTTTTGATGCAGAAATTACCATTTTTTATTTTCTTTCAACAAAAAACTTTTGGCACAACAAAAATTAAGAAGGTAAAAGTTAACTTCCATGTAAAACAATATTACTTCAAAATTTTCCACACAAGAACATTTTAGTTAACCATATATAAATACTTGGAAATGTAAATTTTCAATCCTAGTAAAACGTGTTATAATCTTAGAGGATATTAGAAGACTTTTAAACCTGGATATTTTTTTTTTAAAGTAACAAAGGTTATCAGAACTGATTAGGTTGGATAACGTCTACAATGCTACATTCAGTGTTAAAGCTTCTTCATAGACCATTCAAACCAGGTTAGACTACTATGTGTTGGCTGCACTTTCATGATGAGAATCTCCCGCTGACCCAAAGCTGAGACCGTTTTTCTAATTCTAATAATAATAATTCTAAATATGATTTTTAATTTAATTAAATTTTTTTCCCTTGGGAAGGAAAAAAAAAAGATATTTTATGTTATTGCTGCCTTTCAGCACAAGTGAAAAACATGATCAATTATCAGTACAGATGTTCTATCTATGAGCTCCTCCTGAGAGTCAGCTGGAAAATAAACTTGCTGGGCACTTTATTAGGTCTAGTTTTCTAGTACCGGTCTAGTTTTCCCCCTAGAACTGCCTTTAATTCTTGGTGTCACAGATTGAACAAGGTGTTGGAAACATTCTTTAGAGTTTTTTGCTCCATAGTGACATGACAGCGTCACACAGTTGCCGCTTATCCATGATGAGAATCTCCCATTCCACCACATCTTAAAGCTGCTCAAGTGGACTGAGATCTGGTGACTGTGGATGTTGGAAGACAGTGAACTCATGGTCATGTTCTAGAAAGCAGGTGGAGATGATCTGAGCTTTGTGACATGGTGCATTATCCTGCTGGAAGTAGCATCAGAAGACGCTACACTGTGGTCATAAAGGGATGGAAATGGTCAGCAACAATACTCAGGTAGGCTGTGCTGGTTAAACCAGGCCAGGTTGGTACTAAGGGACACAAGGGCCCAAAGTATGCCAAGAAAATGTTCCCCTACAACATTACACCACCACCTTTTACCTGAATGTTCCAGCTGAAATGGAGACCCATCAGAGCAGGCAACATTTTTGTACACTGTTATTTAGCACAGTGGTTCCCAACCTGGGTTCTGGGACCCCCCCAAGGGAGTCCCCCAAAAGCACAGGGGTCCCCAAGGATTTGAACATTCAGAGCCATTGTGATTAACGTCCACACATTATCCCATTTTATGTTTTAGTTACATGTTGTTATTTTAACTTGAGCTATATCAAAGGACAGAAGTCATTATTTATGGAGAGAACCTTACTTTTAAAAGCACAAAACCAAGCGTGGTTTCAACTTTGGCTTTTTAGTTTATGCATGAAAGGGATCCCCAAAGAAAAAAGGTTGGGAACCACTGATTTAGCAGACACTTTTCTTCAAAATATGCAAGTCTTACATCTGAAGGTGGTCAGGCTGTAGCTCCCTTGTGGGCTTCTGCTGCTGCAGCCCCTCTGCTTCAAAGATCAACATATTGTGCCATCAGATGGTATTCTGCACATCTTTAGGTATAATGAGAATTATTTGAGTTGCTGATGCCACACACCTAAATGCATTGACTTTTTCTAATGTGATTTGCCATGTAAATACTTGTTTTAACAACTGTAAAAATAATTGCTCAGCTTAAAAACTTTTATGAGTATTTTAGCCTAGGGAGCAAACAGGTGTATACACATGAACATCCAGCATCTCTGCAGCTGCTGCTAGAAAGGAACATTTTGGAAACCAGATAAGATTTATTGCCTGTGGGTTAAAAATCACAATTTAATTCTATTAAACAGTCTGCTGTCTGCTCAGCAACTCCTTACAATTATCCGCTCCATCTGCCCATTGTTTTGTGTCCACATTAATAACGGATAGTCTGGGATTTTGTAAAGCTTTTTACTGGTTTAAGAACCTCATGCAATTATGTAAAGATCCCTCTAAATGCACTCCACCACACATTCACTGCAGAAGAGGGTTCCAAACTCTATTAAGAAGACAATTACATGGTGCAGCGATTCAAGCGCTGTTGTAGAATTGTCAGCGTTACTTTTTAATTTATAACCAGCAGGTTGTTTTTCAATTTAACAGTAGTTTTCTTCTTCACTAGTATAAACTGGAATTGGAGCACTGAAATAAAGTGGAATGCGAGCAATGTGCTTTTAAGTTAATCTAATAAATCCAATAATCAGGTTTATTTTCTCAACTTTGTGCTAAAGTATCTGTGTGTGAGCAATGGGGTTACATAGATACAGTTAGAGAAATATACAATCTGGGACTTAAACTTGTTCATATGTGTGTCCATGCTCATCTATGCTTGATTGGTCTCACCTTCCTATTTGTCAGACTCCCAAAGGAATGAAACTGGAGTAAAATGGCAAAAATCAAATTGTGGTGGTAAGTAAAATAATCCAAATGTACTGTGCTTGCTGTGGGCTGTAGCAGCCTCTAATAAGTATGGATATGTCTGAATCCAAGAGCTGAGCTACATTATTTGAAATAAATCACAGTAACTAGTACAGAAGAGTATTGGGGCCACTGAAGGAAAAAAAAAGGAATTCTGAGAAAAAAGTCTGACTTTTTTTCTCAGAATTTTTTCTTTTTTTTCTATTTTTTCTTTAGTGACCCTAATACTCTTCTATACTTTAAGTACAAACTTAAGGGAGTAAAGGACATTTTTAGAAATGCCTTTAAACAAACCCCTCAGCTATTCAGCCAGTGAAGTCCATGTCAAACATACGTCGCGTGTTTTCAGACAACAAAAGTCTAATCTTTCTTGGCCATGATATAATATTTGTTCTGGAGCATAGTACCGACCCTATAAGAAGCTACACACACCGTGTAATTAATTTATTTTCAAATAAATGAGCTAAGAATCTATACCCTTGCAATTCCAAGAAACACGCTGCTGAAATGACTCTTTTTGAATGCATTCACTTTTCATGTGAAAAATGGAGAAAGCATTGTATTAAGCACAGGCAGTCACAACACAAAAGACTTTGAAGAGGATCACGAGGTGGGGGTTTACCTCTTGAGTTTTTGAGGAAAGCAGTGTATTGTTTTCAGGAATTAACGCTACCATGACTGGGGGGATAAAAAAAAGTAAAAAAATATGTCAACGTAGAACAGATTCTGTTCAAAAAGAAGAAAAGTTTAGGGCATATCCAGGAGCAAAGTGTTCAGAAAACTGGCATAACCTCCCAATGAACTTCCTTAGTCAAAGTCTTCCACTGTGTCACATCAACACTTGAGCACTTAAGCACAGTTAATCACTAACCAAACAACTTAATCTGTTAACCTAATGAATAAATGTCTGTGATGATTGCAATTAACTCTGCAGGCAGACTTACCTGAGCAGCTGTGCTGGATTCTCAACCGTGGGTCTCGTGGGAGTTGCTGTGCTAGAATGAAGAAGCATTGCTGTTAAACTTTAATGGTAATGGAGCAACCAAGTCTCAGAGATTCTGAAGTGTAAATTTCTTCACATGTCCACAATATGGCTGTGTCACATTTCCTGGTTACATAGTGTGAGATGATGTAACGTAGGCCTTGCATCACATGATGGAGATCAAGTAGATTCTAATTATGTACATTTTTATAAATGTGGTTTTTCCCATGTTGATATAAGTACTCCCAGTACTCTATATACTCAGAATTGGCGTCAACAGTCATGAACCTTTTAAAATGGAGTGTCGAATTTCTGCAGTGAAGTCCTGCTTTTGTCATACAAGGAAGCTGGGGAAGGTGAAGTCCATCCTTCCAAGTCTTTGTCTTTTACTTCTGTTTCAGTTGCATTTTATTTTGTTTGCTTTATGTCTTGTGTTTTTACACTTTAATGTACAGCACTTTTGTTTCAGCCGTCGTGTAAAAGTATTTTTTAAATATAGTTTGCATGGTGTCTAGTCTAGTGTTCAGCAGCACATTCTCAAGGTTTTTACTTGTACGCCACACTGGCATGGCTTTGCTATTCAGAATAGCGCTGTCCATGTACATTTACCTTCAATAAAACTGATGTGAAGCATGTCTTTAGCTATCATCTTTGAGATGAAGTCGGTAATTTCTTTTCACCTCCAACATAAAGCTTTAACTGGTGACAAATATAGCTACTAAATGCAGGTATTTGGATGGACCTTCTCTTGGACGCTTTGCTCTCAGATGTTAGGATGTTAGCTTTACTTTAGAGATTGTACTGAACCTCGTGGGTTTTTTTCTTGACGGGGTTCCATACAGACGTTTTTGCCAGTTGTCTTTGGCCATCCCTTTTTCTTCATCTATTAGCATTGAATTCATCAGCACCACATGCTTTGTACCAGAGCCTAGCAACATTGAAGCATTGCTGTAGTTCTGTTTCTGGTGGTTGGTAAATGGCTTGGCGAAATAAGCAAACTTCTTAATGATAAATTAACATTACTACCACATGCTGCTTAAAACAAGAGAGTTACAATTTAAGATGACAGTCACAAACTGACTTCTTAAAATTAAATTACTAGAAAATAAATAAAAAAAAACTTTAATAGAAATGGAGTTAGGAAATAACTTATTTATGAGCATCTAATCTGTGGTAAATATCTTTTTACTCATTTCCTTGCATTGAACCCTGCTGTTGCAGATGATGTAAAAGTCCAAATATTGTCAGTACATTAGTACATTCACTCTGTGAAGCAACACTGTGCAGTCCAACAGCTAGCACAAAGTCATAGTTTAAGTGTCCAAGCATTGACTTTAATGTTGTAGATTTAGATTATTTAACTTCCGTTAAATATGTTAGGCTGCATTCTGACCGGTGGCATGCTTGTACTGAATAGAATATTCCAGGCACAGATAGAGTGGCATTCAGGGAAGCTCACAGCATTAGTGACATGATGGATCCACTCTTAACAACAGTCTATATTTGCTTCCTCTCTTCTTAATCAATGTCTTCTCTTGGACAGGTTCCCATCTGTGTGGATTAATCTGCGATGTCAAGGGTGACACACAAAGGCAAGTACACCTCCGCTTACCTTCATTTGGTTGTCATCCAGCCTTCCAGTTTGTGTCCAAATGAAACATGAAGTGGTCCCTTCCATCTGTGCAGTGGGGGAAGGTAGTTTATCACAAAAGATCAAAATTTCACTGGTCTTCACCTCAAGAGGAAAGACAAGGTGTAGCTTCAACAGCTGGATGAACTATTTTTGTATAGGCTACTCTTCTAACAGTAGATAGGTTGAAAGGATCTATTAGGCAACAGTGAATTTGCAGACAAATTAAAATATTGTATCTAAAATTAAGCATATGAAAAATTCCTCAAGGCTGTCCTAACTAAGTGCAAAGGTTTCATCTCACAGCCCCCATTTGGAAGTGTTAGTGTGTGATTTTGGTTTTTTAATACATGTAATATGCTGGCTGCGCCGTGAAGTGCTGCTCAGTAAATTTTATGGTGGTGGTAGGACTCCTCACACGTCAGTAGCTTTATTCTGTGGTTGTCAGTGATGAGAAGTCAGGACAGTCTCTTCCTTCAGCAAACATAAGGTGGCATCTCAGACGCAGGGGTTTGGGTATTTCACAGTGAACATATGATCTTTGTTTCATAACAATACTACTGCTGTTACCCATACTGCTTATCAGTCTGGTATTTTTTCTCTCCTTTGTAAGGTTAGGATGGGAAATGGAGGAAATTAACATATTTAACCCTTTGAGACCTGTTTGTCTTTAGGCCTCTGCTTAAGGCTTGCATACCTCTAATTTAATGTATACATTTCTGCAAACATAAGGTCTGTTTACATACAACATAGTTAAAATGTTATTTTTAATATTTGTGTCACTGGTAAGAGTTTGAATGAAGATGGCACAAAAAGTTCCAGGCTTGACAAAAAAAAAAAGACTAAAAAACAAAACTTTTAGAATAAATATTCCCTTGGAATGATGCAGCTATAGTTCTTAACCTCGGCCAGAGCTGGGCCTTATTTATAAAGCTGGCGAAGGAACAAAAACCAGAGTATGTCAAATATAGTCAACTTTTGTAATTTATGAATTCTACCTTCACGGCCACTCTGACCCTCCAGTAAGCACATAATCTAGAGAAACGGGAAAGGGCAACACCACAGGTACAGAATAAAATCAAGGAAATGCTGTGATGTAATGTTTACATTGATCAGCGAGTGCAAATCTGCACAGGGGCTTTAATTTCGAAAGTTAGAAGAAGCTTTTACACTGCTCCCATGTCTGATTTCCTGTCTGCTCCTATCTGCTGAATCTGATGCGTTCTGGGCGCGTGTTCAGTATGTTCAGGTATGTTAAGTAGAGAGCCCGCCAAGAATGTGAGTCAAAAAGTAAAAGAATTGGTTGATGTCATCCGTATAAATTCTGCTCTGCTGTAGGTGACAGTTCAAAACTTTCAATTTGAATTTGAGCTTGTTGAAATGATCTTGTAGGCTTGACAGGTTTTGTTAAAGAGGAGGTGTTCTGCTTCTTCCCCTCTCATCTTTAAAAATAACCCCCCCACCTCTGCATGTCCACATAGTCCTACTCACTTAATTATCTGGCTGCCAACCATTTTATTAAAACCTGTGATATCTAGGATGTGAATACACTATGAAGCCTCCACCAGGCATCTGGCTCATTTAGGTCCAAACTAATCAAACCATCACTTTTCCTCAATAATCCTGGTTATATTTACTGACTTTAATATGCCTGATTCATGGAGATAAAAGAAATGCACGAGCCACAACATTTTAACCACCTCCCCACTGTAGCTTGGAAATCCGATTCCTTTCCTTTTTAAATGGTCAGTAAACATAAATAGCTGTAAACATCATGGAAAATTTACCTATAATCTATCAAAGGAAAATCTCAAGGTCCTTTGATTATATAGTGAGTGTACCTGTCAGGTGGTAGAAATGTCAGTGAGTTTTTTTTTTTTAATTTGTGTTAAATCTTTGTCGTTTGTGTCTAGTTTCTTGCTTTTAGTTGGGCTTCCTTGAGTTTAGGGTGAGTTTTCTGTTTGTGATTTAATAACTATCACTTTGTTTATATTGTGAGGCCTGCATAGTTTTAGAAATGTCTCCCGTTGTATGTTATTTACTTCCTGTTTCCACTTTTCATCTGCTTCTTAGTTGCTTCTTACCACACTTCCTTATTCAGTCATTTGCTTCTGTAGCAACACTCCTTAGTTTCCTTTGCCATTTAATGTCTCGACAGTATAAATTATATTATACTCTTTTAAAGTATGCTGCCTTATTAATGCAGGTTTAAATGACCACCATCAAAGTATTCTGCTTTATCATATATTTATGTAGATGTCGACTGTATAAATTGTGCCTTCAGAACGTGCTGCTTTATGTAAAAATGCAGGTAGGATGATTTGAAAATATAAATTACCCAATGAAAGCACGATACCTTTTACATTAAATCAGTTGGGAAAAGACAAAGGTAGCACATCTCGATGGGTAGGATAAAATGTTAGAGCACCGGCACTTATTTTTACCATGCATCCGTCAACCTAGTAATGTGGTGTTAAATCATATTCATTCCACAAATTTCTGTATTACTTGGAAAGTCGGCTTAACAGAATCTGTCCAGAGACGGATGGATGGAGTCCTGCCACAGGTTTTAGAACTGATACCCCAAATCCCATTTTGCTGTGATGATGCACAAACTCCGGATTGGAAAGGGTAGCAGATACACGGTAGCAGATACACTGAGTTATAATGATTTATTCACACGCTGAATATAGCTTCTGGTTTAAATACTGTGCTTGGCTGAACCCAGTTATCACAATTATCACAATTTGATGCTTCAGAGTGACAAAAGAAAATGGCACATTAAATAAAAGCTACGTAATTAACAGTTCATTTACTTTTCTGCTGTCATACACACTAAACTCATAGAAACATTATTGGATTAGAAAACAAACACCGGCTAAATGATTGCAATAACGGGTATAACACTACTTTTGAGCTTGTAATAATTGAAAATTACATTTTATTTCGAAGTCAAACATATAAAATGTTTTAAAACCTTTAAAATATTCTTTGAAAACGTCCAAAGCTTGACATGCTTTTCTTTCTCAGACTTGATAGAAACTCAATGTTAAAACATTGACTTAAAGAGTTTTTAGCTTTCGTTCTTGTTAAAAAACAAGTTCCAATTATGGAATTACCTACACCCATCTAACGATACGTAATTTACTGATCTTCGAAGTTTTTAAATATAAAGTAGATGTACTCAAAATTCCTAATGAAAGACCAACACACATTCTTTGAGGACCTGATGCTATGTGCTCCTGCAGGCACAAAATCTCGTGCTGCTTTTTTCAAGAGTTAAATGAAGCATCTGTGTGTCTGTATTCAGCTGCCTTGAAGTTCCGATATATATATTAAACAATACAGCAGAAAACGGCTTGCTTTGTAAAGGGTTGTCACATTTTCTTCGAAGTTTGAATAGTGCTTCAGGTTATGTACCTTGTAAACGGATGTGTTAGAGCAGAGGTCCCCAACCCTGGACCTCACTATCCTGCAGGTCTTAGATGTCTCCTTGCTGCATCACACCTGTTTCAAATTAACGGCTTATTAGCAGACTTGTGCAGAGCCTGTCAGAGCTATTAATTTGAATCAGGTGTGTTGCAGCAGGGAGACATCTAAGACCTGCAGGATAATGGGCCTTGATGACCAGGGTTGGGGACCTCAGTGTTAGAGCATTACAAATATAAGTAAACCTCGTGATCCAGAACAGTTCTACCTTAGCATACGCTAGACCAAATGGAAAACCTGATGGAAGTTGCTATTAAACAAGAAACTAGAGAGCCAAGCAGTCCTAAGGCAATTACCAAATAATCCTAGAGGTAGTGTTTGAGAATATTTCAAGTTTCACACATTTGGGCCTGGACTGGCTCAAGGGAGGAGCAGCCTGGACTGAAAGTGGCATGAAAGGGGTGAAAATACAGAACAGCTGTTTTATGTAGCTGTAATAATGACCCTGGTACTGTTTACTGTCAAAGCTTCATTCTTTTGTGATTTTTATTTTTCTCTGTTATGTTGGGTTTATGGGAGCAATAGGAGCGACTGGTTATTCCAACCCTGGATATAAAGGATGTGCATTCTGATTCGACTCAAACACGTGGGCTCGGTCTGCCTACAAACGTAGTTCTCGGTCCACTTCAAGGGGGCCAAATACAAGACGTTTACTACGAAACAAAGTGCATTATGTAATGGGGAAGGTATGGACCCAAATGCAACACAATAAGCTGGGGATAAAGGAAGAACAAGCTTTATTATGTTTTCCAGGTAAGGTCAGGTGGAATGGTCTGCAATCACTGTGAGTACAGGTTGGTATCGAACCCCAGTCCCCCACTTGCCAAGTAAACAGGTTTCCTGTGGACCAACAGGACTGACTGTGAGAAGACAGGACTGGTGAGTGAACAGAAGATAACAGGATGATTGAATACGGTATAAAGCTGGTTATACTCACTGCCATTCCTTGTCCTTCCAGATGTGGTTCAGGTTGAACCAGATATTGAGCAGGGCTGAGGCGAAAGGCAAGATCAGAAACAGGCAGGGTCAGAACCGGGGAATTAGAGACAACTTTAGACACAGATCTAGGACAGGGCTGAGCTGCAAGGCAGTGGTCAAGAACAGGCAGAGTCAGCAACAGAAAATCAGTCCGGAAACGAACACTAGAGAGTCAGGCATGGAAACAAAGACAATCTGGCAACTATGGAGTGAAACAGGTCAGGTTATATAGGGACACTGATTACACAGTAAATTGTATGGCAATAAAGACCAGGCCATTTGTCCACTTCAAACAACGCAACCATTTGAATAGTCAACTCACCAGCTAGCTTTCCATTCAAGTGAAGCACCATGTAAAACATGTCAACATCAGATGTTGAAAATGGTTGGTCTACCTGCTATTTGACACAATCAGCTACAACAGGTCCCTTTTTTTGAGACTGTTAAATAAACAAACCAAATTAAAAAATCACTGATTAATATGCCAAGACAAGTGGGCCAAAGTTTTAGCAAATGTAATGAAATTGAAATAAGAAATATGTTGTTACAGAGGGATTTCGCAGTATTAGAACGTATTCGTCATACGTTTCAGGAACGTATGATGGAACTGAGATGATGCTACTTATTGCAGAAGCAACATTTTAATACATTCGAAAGTGATAACACCTTTTCATAGCGGGAGGGAACTAATTCTGATGTTTCTGACCTAACTTTATGAAGGAAAAGAAAGAAAAAGAAAAAGCTTTTCACATGTTTTACTTTTTTTTTCTTTCCTTTTTTTTTATTACAAAACTTAATCTTGATAGATATATTTGCATGTTAATGCTAAATAAAACTTCTATAATTTTGTATGGAGGTTGCATTGCAAGATTTCTTGACCATCTATAGTTTCAGATCGACACATGGTTGGATTCTCATTTCAGCATGGTGGTGTTATATGATCTTGCCTGAAACCTATTTCAGGGTTTCAGGAAAGGTCATGTTCGAGAAAAGAAGACATTTTTTGGCTACACTATTCTATCTTGGCTATACTTTCAGTTTTAGCTAAGTTTTTCAGTTTGCTGCCTTGTGAAACGTATGTGATGCTAATTATCTATGAGAATAAAACTGTTTCAATCATGTTAATAAAGGAAAGAGATGCATTGCTGCACTGACTCGCCCATGTTTCTACCTGCAGTAAAATTTAAAAATGATTAAGAAGCTACTTTTGCATTTCCCTCTCCAGCAACAATTATTAAAAGTGTACTTATTGTATTATTGTACAGTTAGATATTTTTGAATGGAATAACCAACACAATGTCATGGTAATGCACATAAATTGAATTTTTTTAAACGGAGACTTTCTGCAACTAGCTTAATGATTTAAAAAATAGAGGACATCATAGTCTGTGGATAATATTTTATTTTTGCACAGTTATCTTGGGTTTAAATAATGTTAGCTGTAAACAGCAACGTTTCAGAGATTATAGGATTCAGTGCAACAGGATGCAATTTATATTAAGCATGTTAGGAGCTAACCTAACCTTTCTTCAAAGATTATTATATGAATGTGTTAGGACCTATCCAGATTCGACTGAGAGATAGCCTTCAGGTCGGGTTTGATAATTAACTGGAAATTTGCAGGACAGCTGAATATTTAATTCATTCAGCTTGTTGATTAAATTGATCACTCATAATATAATCCATAAGCTCGTTTAGTTCAGGGCTAATATGTATTTTTAAGTGCTTATAGGGGATGTAATGTCCCTTTTTAAAGCCCAACCGAAGAAAAAAATGTGGAGAAAAGTTAAACTTTTTTAATATAAAGTCTTTATTTGGGGCTTTTAACAAAATAAATAAATATATATTTACCATTTATTACCACATCATATGTCAAAATTATTGTAGTATAGCCTTGTGGCTCCTGGTGTCCACCAGGGGGCAGTAGACAAATATCAGAGTGCTCAAAACCCTGTTGTACACAAAGTTTTTACCATAAAGTGATGCAAAAGCTCTCAAACAAATCAGCCATTCAAATATGATACATACAGCATTGTAGGATTAATTGACTCGTACACCACGCTCCCCCGTCTTTCTGTCTTGTCACCATGGAGACACGGTTTCTTGTTTGTAGCCTGTTATGTTATATACCCGAAGTACCCAAGTACCTTGGTTATTGGTGCTTAGCAAATAATAAATTGGTGCATCACAGCCAACTAGCTCGTAAGGAGTGTGGACCAGAATGTCCCTAAAAGTCCATTTTTTCTGATGTCAAACTTTAGCTCTGTTTTCTGCATTTCCCCAACATGTGCCACCCACCCCGTCATGTTGCCGCACCCCTAGTTTGAGAATCACTGCATTAGAATGAGTTTAGATCTAGTCAACTTGTTTTATAGGACTTACTAAGGATCAGACATGTCCTACACCATTTTTCAATCAACATAGAGAGGCCTCTGACTTAAAAGATGTATATTTTAATGCAATTTAAGTCATTTCCTCAGTGCAACAAAAATACAGTGCCTGCAAAGAAATGAGTGAATTTGATTATTCAGATGCTGAGATAGATTTTCTGAGATGATATGAAGGTTGGGTCTTCCGTGACATCCATGTCTTTGTTTTTTTAAAGATAGGATTATTCTAGTTGGAGCTAAGCTGAAAACGATTTCCTGTTTTTGACCTACTTCCTCATGCCTCATTATTTTTCATCTGATAGCTTCAGGATGGTTATCCTAATCTTTTGCTTTAGCGTGGTTTTACTGATTCTAATTACCACCTACCTCGATACACATGCTGTAATTCTCAGTACTTCTATGATTGTCCAGACATCAGACTTGTTATTCTACAAATTGTGTTCACGGCATCCATAATTTAAAAAATGGAAAGCAGTTTCTTCTTCTGTTTCCTACATTAATTGCTTTGTTTTTAATGCAAATGATGCTTTTTTTTTTTTTTTCTCCTCTGTTTCTGTCTCTTCATGTCTACTTTTCATGGTTCCATTTTCCTCTGGAGAAAATTGTAAATGCTTCTCCACAAAATTCTTTAAAACAGAATTCAGCAAGATTAAGCAAACTTTAAAAATCCAATCTATTGTTTCTGGTTTATTGTGCCGGACTACGAATGTGGGAAATTTCAAGTGAACCAAATCAAATTTCAGCTGATTTGTTTCACCTGTTCTCTTGTGTAAGTGTAGCCGAGTGCCATCTGCAGAACAATAACTCAACTGTGCATCTGAACAAATGCTTTCCAGGACATTTAAGTGTTAGACAAGTTTAAAATCTTTATTTCAGACTCAGAAGGATAGCAATTAATCATTTTAAAACCAGCCAAATGACAGTATATTATGTGAAATAGGTTTTCCATTAAGATAGAATTAAAGCTGCCCTTACCATAGCAGATCACTGGGTTTTTTTATGGGCCAAAATTCATCATCTATTATCTTTAGGTTTTCTAGATGCTGATACATGGTGTTAGTTTTGACAATCTCTTCTGAAATAGAATTTTATGGTCCCAAAAATATTTTATCCATTCATCCCTCCATTCATCTATTTTACCCAAAACACCCTTCTTCTATTTGCCGGTGCTAGATTGCAGTAGTATTAAAAAGCTATGCTATCTCAAGACTTGAGATTTTTCCAGTATTGAAGCTTTATTATGGGGCAAGACAACAAAAATGCAAAATTATCCCACGCAGGCCACCACCGATCCAGTTGGCTTGCTCCACGTGAACATTAAGTGTAAAGTAACAAAACTAGGGTGCAAGCTGTGTTTGATACAGCTTGCTGTCTGCACTTTGATTCAGTGTAGACAGCTTTTGAAACTGAATTAGAAATGACTTAAGGGCATCATGTCTGGTTCTACCACATCATTTGGCTGAAAAACCGCACATATCCCTGGGGTCTTTCAATATTCAACAAACACTGAAGGATATGCTGCTTTATTTCACCAAGGTCTGCAATATTCCACCCAGTAAAATCAATATTTTTAAGCAAACAACTTGCAATCAAAACATAAAAACACAATAATTTTCTATCAGCAGCTTCTTAATAAAATCTTGTAAATAGAAAAGCTCTTTAGTGGGCAAAAAATGGATTCATTTTAATTGACTTTACTTGAATAAAAACAAAGATTTTCAATCCCTGCATCTTTCCCAGCTCCAACACACCTGATTCAGATTAGCTGAACCGCTCGTCCAGTTGTCTTTAACAAGCCTATTAATAAGCCATTTATTTCATCCAGGTGTGCCAAAGTACAGAAACACCTCAAACATGCAGGGCAGTGAGTCCTGCGGACCAGGATTTAGGCAGCTGAGCAACATCATGGTAAATGTACCGTAGTTTCCGGACTATAAGCCGCTACTTTTTTCCCACGCTTTGAACCATGCGGCTTACACAGAGATGCGGCTTTTCTATTAAATTTTCTTCAGCCCTCAGAGGGGGGGCGCTGTAGCAGGAAGTGCAAAAACGAGACAGGCTGTCCTGTTTGATCAGCACCTTTACTGCCGTTACAGGCACTGTTCGGAAACAATCAGTTCAGGTATATGAATTAACACTTATGGTACAAAATCTTTCTATTTAAATATCTTATTTCTCAGCCTGGATACCGGCGGCTTATAGTCCGGTGGGGCTTTTGTGTGACAAAATGTAGATTTCTTTTAAATTTAAGTGGGTGCGGCTTATATTTAGGTGCGCTCTATAGTCCGGAAAATACGGTACATCAGTTATTGGAAGCTGCTGTTTAGTCAAGCTGTCCTGCAGTACATGTAACACTACTTTCACATCTCTACTCCCATTTCATGAAGAGGATTTCTCAATAGATGTTTGCTTGTTTTTGTTTTTTTCATCTAAGCTTTAACGACACTCATGTAACCGGCTTGATTTTTAGTTTAGTGTTGTTTAGCGTGTAAGCCAATTATCTATCTAAATGATATTTAAAAGGTTAATATTTGATAATTCTCTAATTTTAAAGTGTGGTAAAACCTGTGGTACAAATGTCTTAACAAAGAAGAATTTAGGAAAATCTGATTTTTGACACAGATCTCAAAACTAGGAATTGTTTTTTAATTGTGTGCAGTAGGAATGTTAGAGCTGGTCCTCAAAGGTTACTGTCCTGCAGGTTGTATGTATGAATTTTAATTGTCTTCCTTTGTTGCATCGGTTGGACGGTTGGTGGTGTCATGTGAATCAGAAGCAGCAGACATTCAGCTTATGTTCTGGAACAGTTTTCAGCTTTTGTATCAATCAGTTATATGAAAAAAGATTGTTTACTGGATGCACAGTGGTGTGGTGGTTGGCTTTACAGCAAGAAGGTTCCTGGATCAAGCCAGCCCTCTCTGTATGGAGTTGGAAGGTCCTGTATCCACGGTTCTTCCCAAGTACTCTGGCTTCCTCACACAGTCCAAAGACATGCGTGTTTGGGTAACAGGTTACAATAAAAACTCCCTTAGAGGGATTGTGAGCAGTTGTTTGTCATTCTGTGTTTGCCCTGCAACTGGCGACCTATCCAGGGTGCACCCTGCGTCTCACCTTGTAGTTTCTAAAGGTTCCAGACCCTGTGACCCTTTGTTGGAATAAGTGGTTATTGAAAATAAATAGATGTTTTTGTCAATGAATTGAATTTACTACCTCGTTTGAGACACAGGCACAAACAGTAATATTTTTGCATGTTATATATTTTACATGATTTTGTATGGATGCTACCTTGGCCAGCTCTCCATTGGAAGGGACACTTCTACCATTCTAGTCTACTATTCTAGCTCTGTTTTGTCAATAGGATTTCATGGTTACATAAAGATAAAATGAATGCAATTTAAAAAAGTTTAATTAAAAGCAACCTTTTGATTTATTTCTGTGTAAAATGGTTATATAAATGAGTATAATATATACATTCAAAACTAGCCTGTTTCCAGATTTGTGGATCTTCCTAAACATGCAACTTGACTGCTTTCACACCTGTTCTGACCACATTGATCAAAATTTAAAGCGAAATGCTGCAGCTGCCCTGCATAGTCTGCATCAGTTAGATGATTATTGCAGCCATGCTCTGACAGGAGCTGTTTTTTTGTCTTCTAACCAACTATTTAAGCTTAACACGTACATCTGAGTTTAACATGACTAAAAATTTTTCCTGTAGATTTGTCTCAATACATGTCACCTTTCCATACAACATTCACATGCAACCCAGTCTGCAACTGATTTATGAATCCCACTGAAATGCTTTTCAGCCAATAAGCTATTTTTATTTTTTTTATTAAATATTTCTTTAATCCTTAACAAGAAAACAACAATAACAAAACAATCAAAACAAGAAAAATATCAACACCTGAATGAAAAGGAGCAGAAAGAAGAAAATCTTGTATTATCTGCCCTTTCTCACAAAATAATTTACCAATAATAAGTCACTTTTATGTGACATAAATAATAATAATAAAAAACTAATGATAAAAAATGTAACCAAAAACATCTGCAGGCCAACATGCCACTAAGATCTAATCACATTCAGTACTTCACATTTTACACTTTTTTTTTTATCTACAAAATACTACAGAACAAAACACAACATGACAAATTAACTTCATTCATAGTGTTTAACAATCTTTTTAAACTATAATTAATCTTATTTTTTTGGTTTCTTTATCCAGATTGTTCCATAAACTAACTCCATACACTGTAACACATCGCTCCAACGCTTTATTTCTAAATTTTGTTTTTTTAAACATTTCATATCCTTTTAAATTTTAATGACTTTCTCTTTTTCCAAAGCTTTTTTGTATATTGTTTGGCAAACATTTACTGTGAGCTTTTTACATTAGCTTCAAAATGCTGTGGTCAGCGAGATCACTTAATTTCAACAGTTGCGATTTGAAAAATGATGAACTGGATAGATCTCTGTATCAACTTTGATTAATGATACTTATTGCTTTTTATCTGTAAAGTGAAAACTGGATTATTGTATACTTTACATGTAGTTCCCCATATTTCAATACAATATGTCAATTCAATTTTAATCTAATGATGCAAGATGATCGTCTAAACTTGAATGGACAGCTTTTAAATATGCGTAAGTACCTACAAAGACGACAAAAAAAACCTTTTTTTTTATATTTTGGTGGGAAAGAAGCATTTTCTGACTCTGCAGCTAAAGCAATATGATCTGCTGTATATTACTGAAACAGGTATCTAGTTAAAATGCAAAGTGCCCCTTTTGCTCCCACATCCTGAGTGCTTCGATAGAGGGCAGCTTGACTTCTTATATATCCGACTTTAGTTCTGATTAACTGCGAAGCCTTTTGGATGCGAGGTGAAACCAAGGACCAAAGGGGGGGGGGGGGGAGCTGTATTTTAAAGATTTAGGATTGTGATGTCTTCTATGACTCTTCACTTCAAATATTTTCTCTCTCCCTCCTCTAAAAAGATTGTTTGTCTTTTTGCATCTCCCTTAGTCTCTTAAATCTCCATATCTCTTTATCACCATGTGGTTTTGTTTCCTTTAAAGTCTGGATGAGGCTACCAGCTTCTCTGTAGCTGATTTTTGCTTTAAAGAGAGCTTTCAGATGGGACTTGCCCTATGCTCCACCCTTCACATGGAAGATACAGTCTTCTCAGTCTGAGGACACTTTTTCTATTGTAAGTTAAATCTTATCAGGATGGTATCAGGACAAAATTATCATTTAAAAAAACATTAAAAAACGTGAAGTGTTGGCCATGGTTTGACTTATTCTGCTTCAGCAGAAAGAGCTTCAACAGAAAAGGAATGCTCCTGTAAGAGTATTAATTAATTTTCCATTCGGTAATGAAATGGCAGACCACTAAAACCTGGTACGGTAAGCTTTTTTTTTTCTTTCTTCAAGTTAGTATTCCAACCTCCTGCTGTGCACATCACTATGTATGAGATACAGATGAGTATTTTCTGTAAACAAAAGTTCAGAGCTTCCACCTGTAGTTGGGTTTTTCCTCCATTTTCACATGTATGCAATTTAAATCCCCTGAAAATCGTCCTTTTTGCAAGATATAAAAACTCTATTTGCAGACAGAGAAAACAAGAAGCTGTTCTCCAGAATGCTAGATGATATGCAGAAGAACTTAGGCAGTCCTACGTAAGACAAATTTTAAATAAATGAGGTGCCCATAAGGATGCCTGTTTCAATGTGACAAAATCTTAAATGGGAAACTGCGTTGTTGAAGTTTTCATTCGGTTGTCAATCTGTACTTGAGTTCAAAACATATCAAATTTGTACATTTTGTTTTGGACTACCATAGCCTGTAGTGAAATGATTTCTGGGGGGCATCGTGGTGCCCCAACACACCTGATCAAAGTTAAATGAGTCCAAAAAGCTTATTGTGTTCTGCAGTGAAAGGTCTTTAGTAGGCTTTAGTGGCCACATCTTCCAACACAAGCCACTGTCCGCAGAGAGCTTTCAAAGCATCAGAGGGATCTCATTATTATTACTGATGTTCTTTAGCTGTGTTTTTATTCTTGTCACTCTTATCAGTTTGTTTCTAAGTTTATTTATTCTTGTTTTAACACCAGTGTTTTCCACCTGGGGATCTTTCACACTGGTGGCTCTGCCTACTCTCTCAGCGGGGTTGTTGCCATGGTGACTGCCCTTGTCTGGGTGTTCCCAGTGTGGTGGCGCCCAATGTGCCCATGGGTAGGCTGGCTTCCGGTGTGACTGGATTCCCAAGATATGGTTTCCTCACAACAGTGTCGAGCCAGATGTTTTCATTTTATTATTATTACTTTTATACTTACTTTAAGTTCGGAGACAGTTATTAGTGATGGGAGTTAGTGTTTGTACAAAATAGGGTATGGGTGGGTGGGGCGTGAAGCTTGGTTTGTATGTGTGTCAGTTTGTGTGCGATTGTGTGTGTATAATTATGGGGTGTGCCTTTAAATTTTTTTGTTATAATTTTTGATGTGAAGGCTTTTAAATTTTGCATTCAATATGCATGATTTGTTTTTATTGTGTACAGCAGAGGTCCCCAACCCTGGTCCTCAAGGCCCACTATCCTGCAGGTCTTAGATGTCTCCTGCTGCTGCAACACACCTGATTTAAATTAAATAACTCTCTGGGCATTAATCACAGCACTTTGTGTTGCCTTGTGCAAGAAAAGTGCTATATAAATAAAATTTAATTTGATTTTTTTATTGATAATTTCGTACTACTAACGTGTCAATGAAGTAACTCAGTTTCTATTTCCCTATGATGTGTTCTTCCATTACTAGCTAAATTAACACGTTTTGGCCTGCAGCTGTGAGCTTCTTCCTGTTATATCCGTATACTTCATTTTTTCGCTGTTAATATAGATCTTAAAACAATTTCCGCATTTATCTTTTTTATGTTGTTGTTAGTGTTCTGAGCTTTATTCATGAAATTGCTGAAGGCAGAAGAAGAATTATTTTACTCGAACAGCAGGTTATCTTGTACGGTAGTGTAGCGCTACCATTTAAGGAAAAACAAAAAAAAAGTAGCGTAATTGTTACTTGACAAAACAAGCTGAAATGTTGATGCTTGAGAAAAACATTTATCACAACTCCATAAATGTATTATTCTCCAAAATTCTGTGTGGCAACAGTCACATAATGTGATATATTTCATGTTTTTATAGTTAATAATAATAATAATAATAATAATAATAATTTTATTTATTTATTTTATTCAGTTTAAAATGGACAATACACCTTAACATTCCAATAAATGTGCCAGTTATCAGATGAGGTAAGTGCCATCTGTAGTCTCTTGGCAGGTCAACACAATACAGTACATACATCACAATGAAACAAAACCAAGATAACTTGGTGATATAAAACAAGAATATTAGCATAAAGTCAAAGATGTAAGCTTGTTATATGCGAGTGCAAGTTTGATTACTTTGAATTCATGTCTTAAGTTTAGTTTCCCAATGGGTGGCAGTTCTCTGCTTCTGTAATCTTGCTCTGCAGGATCAGGCTAAATTTGAAGAGGTGTTGCAGACTCTAACACCCTTAAACTTTTGACAATAGAGCCAGATATCTTCCTGATTTTTTCTTTGGTGTTCCTTTCAGACAGTTAGGGCCTGTGGTCTCATTTTACATCTATTACAATATTTGCTACAACTTTACTCTCATTTCTCGTATGATTCTGTTTATTACACTTTGATTTGTTAAATGCAGATCTGCCATTGCCAAATAATGCCTTGCATCTATCTGAAAATTTCTGGATGCTATCTACTGCCTTTGTCTCATAAATCTTAATTTTCACTTGTAGGGTGTCATGGTTGTTATGTTGCTAAGAAACAATCACAAACTTCCTTTGCATTAATAATCAAGCTATAAAATAAATAAATAAATAAATAATCAAGCTATCAAAGGCAAATTAGACAGAGGATTTAGGCAGCCATCAAAATGCACGGCGTTAGATCGATTGGATGCAATTGTGCATCTGAATAAAACAGATTATGCATCCAAAGTAAGCAATATCTTCCAGACTGATGGCAAAGCTTTAGTAATTTGTTATGAGTTAGTTGGTATATCATCAGATCATAATCAGTTAAAATCACATCTAAGCTGCTGCAAACAGACTTTTCCTTTACAAATTATTATTTTGACTCCCAGTTTTTCACTTACATCCTCATAAGCTTATTAGCGTCAATTTAATGCCCCTTAATTTGCATGAATTCACAATAAAGTCATCTTAAGTCACTTTGCCAATGTAATAATTCACCCAATTCATTGTGATCCAATTAAAACAATCTACATTAGTCTAATTTATTATCAGTAATCAGATAAGCTAATATAAAAAATAAATGTATAAATAGGCTATAATTTCATTTATTTAAAGTAACCAGCAGATTGCACTGAATCTTTTTTTCAATTCGATCTCCCATCCTGATCATGCACAGGATGGAATACAGGAAAGTGGAATTAATCAACTGGGAGTGAAGAGATATTTGCTCCAGAAGAGAAATGTGTCCCATTTCAGGGTCTGCGCGCGTCGAAGTGCAGATTCATCGGCTACATACGTCACCGTGGTGCACAAAGCTCTTTCCCATTTGGAAGCCTCCGAATCCACCCTACAAATATGCACTTCATTTGGCCTGAAACGAAGGCGTCTGATGATGCATACTTTGTGGCCACTCGTCTCCCAGAATGCATTGCGCACAAGATCGAGGCGAAAGAGCAATGAAGCTCAAAAAAATTTTTTAACCACACTTTAGTATAAACAGGACAAAACCAAGTACAATAAAAACATGAAAAAGTGGCGTAAAAATTCTGTAACATGTGATACTCATGCATTTTTAAGGGCTTAATGTAGCATCTACCGGCATGAAACAGAGCCTCGGACAGCATTTTTTTTTTTTTTTTTTCAACATTTTCTCAGTCAGTGTTAACTTTCACTTAAGTGTCTTTCGATATACAAACAGTAATTTTAGAGGTTTAAGTTATTCAACGTCCTACGTTGCTGCTTCAGGAAATTCTCGTTGGCTAGATAGGCTGTCCCGTTTCACGAACGCTCTGAATTGGGACACAGCTTGTAACAGTTGTAGTTGTGGAATGGCCCTTTAAGGGTACCTTTGGTCGTCTACTAATGATGACGTCATTCAGATGTTTTGGGAGAACGCGTAGTTTTGCATATGCACAGACTGCGGAAAGACATTTTAGGAGCCTAGCTCTCTTTCTTTTCCTTTCCAACCTCGTAACGTACGTGTTGTGTCGTGCTGTTTTATTCATGTATGGTAAGATAGTAGCTGTCCAACCCGGCTTTATAAGGTTGATGAACCGTTTATTTAAAAACACACAGTGTGGCTGTGAGTTTGTTACCCTCGTGTTTGCTTTATTAGGCCTACTGAGCTAACTTCTCTTTTCACACAACACGTACTCGTTACAAGCTATAGAGTAGAGCAGAGACAAGAACAGAGAAGGAAGTACTTAGTATATCATGGGACATCTACCAGCACTCTAAGCTCAAGACAGCATTGACTAAGGGGTGGCTAAACCACCCCTAACGTAAGATTTATCAAAAACGAAGGTTTAAAGTCTAATCTTAAAGGTAGACAGAATTGAGGTAGTTACTCTAAAAAAAGTAATTTCTAGTTACTCATTACTTCTGTAAATTGTAATGAAATTACTCGTTACTGCATTTAAGAAGTAACGCCACTACTTATTACTTTACTTGACCATAATTCATTGTGTAGACATGGACAATCATCACTGCCTTTCTGCATAGTGTTTACTGTATATTGTAAACAAAACGGCTTCAAAACCACCAGAACAACATGGCTGTCTGTGGGAAGAAATGGACACACTTGTCTCATCATCGTTTTATCTAGTATTTTTCTAAACTTGGGCGATTCAACAATGGACAGGGGAAGCATGTCTCCTACAATGAACCCTGAAACTAGCCTGTTATTTCTGTCTGTTACCGGCTGCTGCGCTCCAGGAAATGCTAAATAAAGCTTAGCTTGTTTAGGAGGGTTCGGCTGCTGAAGGACTTCTTCCACTGACCGGCTAGCAGGATCTTTCATCACAAGTTTGGACTGAAACTGGACTGAAAATAATGCGAATATCACCACTGACCAAAAGCCAGTATCTCCGACTCCAGCTGCGTTTTCTTTTTCCTTAGTTGGCGCACAATCAGCTACGTCACGCAAATCCATCTCTATGGCATCGTGCCCAGGCAAGCACACGCACTTAAAACAGATGAGAACTTCACACATAGGCAAACACGGCTCGAGTAACGCAGAAAAACGCGTTACTGTAGTCCAGTAAAGTAATTTCGTTACCAATATTTTAAGTGTAATGCACTACTGTACTTCGTTACCCAAAAAAGTGATATCGTGTAGACTGGGTGTCTGCCTCTTAAAACCAATCTGGGAGCTGGCTCTATAGTAGAGGAGCCTAACATCCAAAGGTTCTACCTCCCATTCTGCTCTTAAAGACTCTAAGAGCCAAAACCAAACCAGCAGTCTGAGACCAACGTCCTCTGTTGGGATAATATGGAGATGGATAACTATGAGATAATAAATATACAATGGCACTTGGTCATCTGAAAAGAATTTTAAATCCTATCCTGATGTAACAAGGAGCCAATGAAGAGAGGCTAAAAATGCATCACTCTGTGACAGGATGTCCCTTATTTTAGTCATTTATGTAGGTGAAAGAAGGAAGATTTTAGATGTGTTTTAAATGCTAATTTCTGGACTAACTGTGGTTAGTAATTCTGAGGTTCCTTATTGTAGTACTGTAAGTAACATTAATGCCATCCAGATTAATTACATAGCTATACAATTGTGTTTTTTAGGTCCAAAGACATTTAAAAGGAGAATAAAGCATCAACATTTGTATTTTGTGATTGTCACTATACTGTCACTCTCTCTGCATGACTAATCTGTAAAGTGTTCATATAAACATAAAATTTAAACATTTTATGTGAAAAAATGTGTATTCTTGTTAAACACAACTCTTATTGCTCAGCAATAATGCATGATGCATACTCTGCTTGTTATTTCACTCTTGATGAAACTATAACTACCACAGTAATTTATCCTCAATTTAATGAGATGTAAAATTGGTGATTAAGACCATAAACTCATTAGGAAAATCACATGAGGTCACAGACCAACTGTCATATATGCTTCTCATGGAGACCCACTCTTGTTTTTTTCTAGTTAATCTAAGGGTCACCTCCTGAATGCATTAGACTAAATGAAGGTTTGTAGCACTTTCAAAATAATTAGATTTTTGTGACAGGAATCTGCAACTTTTTTTTTTTTCTAAAAATAACATGTAGATTAATCCCAGTTTAATCGCTGGTGTCAATCTTTCTCCTTAACCCATGCTACATCACTAGAAGTTCCTGTTTTCCTTGGTGGATTACCAATAATCCATTCTGTATTACTACCCAAAGCAGGTAAACTGTGATTTAAAGGTGCATTCACACTGGTGTGTTGGGTCCATTTCTGAAAACTGCACTTGATTTAAACACCAATGTAAAAACAAACCCCATAACTTATTGTTGCCCCAATGTTTACTTGCAGAGAACAAACTATTTTTAGTCCTGGCCAATCAGTGAGCTAGATTTTCTTCTTCCTTCTTCTTGGCTAGCATTGTTTTGGGGAACATCGCCCCTAGCCAGCAGTTGTTGTAAATGGGTGACGTTATTATGGCGGTTCGGTCCACTTCAGTGGAGTGTGAAAGCCAACCAATTCAGGGTGCAAAATCTTTTGTTATTTCCCACCCAGTCGATTAGAGCTAATCCCCCCTCACCCCACCCCACCCCACAACCACCCGCCCCACCCCCCATCAACCGTGGTGTGAATGCACCCTAAAACATAATCCCATATAATAAACTTTAAAATCCTACCACTTTAAACCCTGGTCTTTCTGTAGATCCACTTCGTGGTTCAGAGCAAAATAAATCAGCTCCTGTTTAACTTTTTTTTCTGTACTTTCTGGTCTGACTTCGGTCTGACTTTTGTTAATATCTGGTTAACTTTTATGACTCAAATGTCTCAAGTGCTATTGGATTGAGTGCCATTTAAATGTTATCTTCACATGCATTTGCCTGTGAGCTGAACTTCAGAAATCAGTTGTATAACAGAAAAACTGACATTACTTAATTCCATTATATGTTGAGCTAAAAATAAAAAAAAAGTAATCTAAAAGTCATAATAAACGCAGTGTTGGGAATCATGCTGAGTCAAAGTGAAGAAAGCCATTATCTAACAGATGAAATCAAGAGATGTTGAGCGCAGTCTGCTTTTGGTTAAGTGTTGTCTGTAATAAGTGCATATGAAATAAGTGGCCACCTTAGTGGATATTTTTCCAGGAAGTTTATTAATAACTAACTTATTCTAAGACCAATGGATAGGTTAACCTCAAATTTAAGCAACACAGTTTGGTGCACAATCTATGCTGTGGTTTCCGCATCGGATTCGATCAGATACTTTTAGAGCTGTGGTATAAAACCCACTAGCTGGTTTGTCCATGACATGTAAAATTTGGACAGTGCTATTATAATTATCCCATGATCAAGAGTCAATGGTTGTCTCACATTCATTGGTTTTAAATTTTTAGTGCATCTTTAAAAGAAAAAGAAACAAGACAACGTTGAGAGAATGTTGTTTGGCATTTTCATGAAAAAAACAGTAAACAATTTTAAGACAACTGATTGATTGAATGCATAAAGTTGCGCTGAAAATGTGGTTTATTACCCCCCAAAAAACTGACCAGTGGAAATCTGACTGGCTGGAAACAGGGACATTGGGTAAGAATTACTTCCATCTAATATTGGAATTGTGCATCGCATTCTAACACCTCACTACGGTAACTGCTGGTCTCAAAAGCCTCGACAGCACTATGAAAGCATGTCATCCAAAAGTTCATGGTTTGTGATTTCATAAATATTGCAAACTGCATCCCATCAAACTGTCAGATATCATTTTCATATATTTAGAAGGAAGAATGGTTAAGTTAATTTAGAGCCATACAAATATCCAGTCTGTCTGTAGTTGAAGCCATTCATTGTAGCCCTGTGCTTGTGGTGTAGATCGATCTACCCTGATCCAGTAGGTTCCTGGTGATGACTTCTTTGGTCATGGGTAGGGTGGCTCCTGATGTGGATGGACCTCTAGGTCAGTGGTTCCCAACCTTTTTTCCTCGGGGAACCCCTTCATGCATATATTAAAATGCCTTGGAGTCAATGGCGGGGTGGAGACCCCCTGCTCCACCCCGTACTGAAACCATTCTGGTTTTAGGCTTTCGAAAGCGAGATTCTCCCCATATATAATGTATTCTGGTTGAGACCTGTCCTTTGATAAAGCCAAAGTTCAATGAACAACAAATAAGCTTACTTTATTACCTTAAAATACAGACAATTTGTGGACAGTAATCACCACGGCTCAAATGTTCAAAGCCTCAGGTACCATCTGTGCTCTTTGGGAGACCCCCTTGGGGGGTCCTGGACCCCAGGTTGGGAACCACTGCTCTAGGTTATTTCCTCACCTGGTTCATTGGTGTCAAGACATAACATATTTTTCTTAGTTTATCTTAAGGTTGTTTAGTTTGTGTGTGTGAGAAAGTATAATTAGGTGGGAGTGTGTGCTTTGATATGAAACTTGGGTGCATGATTCCTTGTGTTTTTAAGATACAAAAACTGTTATGTAAAGCCCTTTGTGCTGCTGTTCTGCATGAAAAACCGGTTGGAAGGTTGTTACAATTGGTATAGAACTTTTTGGAACTACAAAAAATATAAAATTTCCAAGTTAAAACTAATTTCCCTTTTTTGCTCTGCTTCTAGAAATGCCTTTTGTAATTTGAACTGGGTGAATTTGTTTTTATTTGAATTTCTCACTACAGATTAATAAAGTCTTATGTCATTATCACTAATACTAGTGTTAAAATAAAGACTAATCAAACTAAACTTTTATTAATATGATATAATAATATGATAATAGCTATTATTCATAGCTGTCGAAGCTCATGAGTTTAAATATGTCATGAAGTCTTCCTAGAAATTTTACTTTTACCGTAAAGTTGTCCCACTATCAGATGTGCATTTATCTACAAGAAAGAAACTATCTCTTAGGAGCATGTTAAGTTGCCATTAATTTTTATTTCCATGTCTGAGGTAACCTTGTACACTTAAAAGCTGTGGATACAAGTCATCCTGTATTCTGTGTATCTTGGAGTGCCTTACCTCTATTAATACCAAGATGTCCTTTTGAAGAGAGGTCACCAAAGTTGAGATAGAGAAAACCCTAATCAGCATACCAGCACAAACATCAACTGTCAAGCATGGTGCTGGAGGACTCGTGATTTGGGCTTATTTTACAACCACATAACCTGGACACCTTGCAGTCTTTACACTAAATCTTTATACCAAAGTATTTTAGAGAAAAGTGAAGCCATCTTTACAACAGCTAAAACTTGTCCCAAATTGGGCCATTCAATAGGACAATGATCCAAAACACAGCAGCCTATCTTGCTACTGAAAGGGGTGTATTTATTTTTTCGCATGATTGAATATCCTAACAGCTTGTTTACATGGAAATGATACAAAGAAAACGAGCTAAAGTGTGCCTAGAGTTGTCATACAGTTTTATGCCAGTGTTTTGGAGAAAGATGTTAGTGTGCCATGTCCATGTGGTCAGTTGCCCAGAATGCTGAACCAGCTTATTATAGGCCCCAGGCCCACAACATGAAAGACAGAGAACTCTGCATTGTTGATGCTCTCCCTTGAGTTTTTTTTTTTTTTTTAATTACAATAAATACAATATTTTTTCCCAGAAACTAATTATAAACAATGCAAGAACTTCCCCAAAATAATTATCCAAAATTTTCCTTAAATGGTAAAATTTCAGACAGCAGAAATATTTCTCAGATGCAAGGTAAAATCAAATAGTACTTTATTACGTAAGTCCTAACAGGTAAATCCCAGAATACCTACCACTTACAATAAAGTAAAAAAAAAAAAAAAAAGGTAAATGGGCTGGAATTATAGAGCCCTTTTCTAGTCATATGTTGACCACTTAAGTTTACACATGTCACATTCACTCATTCACAAACACACACTCGTACAGCAACATCTATTGTTATATACTTTTATCTATCCCACACATTCATACCCTGATAGAAACATCTGGAGGCAATGTGGGGTTCAGTGTCTTGCCTGAGGACATTTGCAAATGTAGAATTAAAAAAAAAAGGTGCTGGCACGTATGGATGCAGCGACCCCTTTCTTTTCCAATAGCTCGTTTTTTTTCATCCTATTTCTTGCGTAAAAGTTTTAAGTGTTCATCTGGTCTATGTGTGTCTGAACACAAGTAGTCGCCAGCCACCCTCCCGATTCTCCTGACAAATGTACGATCCCTGGATAACAAAGTGGATCACATACGACTGCTGAGGTCTGCCCAGCATGAGGTGTGGGACTGCAGTGTTTTTGTTTTTATGGAAACGTGGCTGAATGACAACGTCCCGGACTCTGCCATGCAGCTGGAGAAGCTAACATGATACCAACCTGACAGAACCCACAGGGGAGAAATCCCGAGTATGTGATTAAATCAACAATGCTTGCAGTAGGGACTTGTGGTATGTAGACACTGTTCACCGCTGGCGAAGTTTATGATCATAAAGTGCTGTCGTTTCTATTT
Organism: Rhadinocentrus ornatus; assembly: GCA_037177495.1. NCBI lineage: Eukaryota > Metazoa > Chordata > Actinopteri > Atheriniformes > Melanotaeniidae > Rhadinocentrus > Rhadinocentrus ornatus. The sequence goes on along the minus strand of JBAMHW010000017.1, from coordinate 21,974,594 downwards.
GGTGAAGAAATTTATTGCGATTCTGTTGAACGCGATTTATGTTTCCCCCACCACTAACAACGCTGATAGAAAGGAGGCACTCTGTCAACTATTTCAGGCCATCAGTGAGCAGCTGACAGCCCACGCAGAAGCCTTTCTTTTCCGCGCTTGTGATTTGATTTATGCAGACCTTAAAACTGCCCTGCCACATCTACACCAGCACATTGATTTCCAAACCAGAGCAATCAACATCTTGGACATAGTCTGCACAACTCCGAAAGAAGCCTACATGGCTTCTCTACTCCCCCACATCAGACTTTCTGACCAAGTCACCCTTCCGCTATGACCAGCACACAGGCCAAGGGTGGAAACCACCAAACCTTTCTGAAGCAGGTACGTTTGTGGCCAGAGGGGGCTTCTTTTGCACTCCAAGAGTACTTTGACGTTACTGACTGGGGATTGTCCAAACAAGAAGCCACGCACAACAGCCACACAGACATTAAGGAGTACACAGACAGTGTCACTTCTTACATCAGGAAATGCACGGATGATGTTACCCCCACACGGACCATCAGCAGCTAAACAGAAACCTTGGCTGACAGGAGAGGTCCACAGGATGCTGAGGGCCAGGAATGTGGCCTTCAGTGCTGGGATTGCAGAAGACTTGAGAACAGCAAAAGCCAACTGGTCCCGAGGCAACCTGTTTAGAAAGCTAAACAGAACTACACAAAGAGGATAACTGGAAACTTTATAGACAGCAGAGATACACAGAGCCTGTGGCAGGTTATACAGTCAATCTTAGACTACAAACCCTCACCACACATTTGTAACAGTAACATCTCTCTGTTGAACAACCTCAATGGCTTCTTTGCCCGGTTTTAAGCACAGAACAGCACACGTCCACTCAAGACCCCATCCCCACCTCATGAACAGGCCCTGTGTCTGTCTGCAGCCAAGGTGAAGAGGACTTTCTCCACTATTAAAACCCACAAAGCTGCAGGTCCAGACAACATTCTTGGACAGGTGCTGAAAGACTACTCCGCCCTTCTTTAATGACTATTGCCCTCTCACATTCAGCGCCATCATCATGAAATACTTTGAACAGCTAGTCATGTCTCACACCAACTCCACCCTCCCCTTCACCCTGGACCCATTCCAGTTTGCATACCAAACTAACCAGTCAACTGAGGATGCAATATGTGCTGCTGTCTACCCTGCTCTCACCCACCTGGACACTAAGGACTTATATATAAGATATAAGAATGCTGTTAAGCATTCAACACTATCATGCCACAACAGCTCATCACCAAACTGGACTAGCTAGGACTCAGCATCTCACTGTGTAACTGGATGCTGGGCTTTCTCAGTGAGAGGCCACAAGCAGTACGGGTCAGCAGTAACACCTAAAGCACCATCACACTAATCACAGGAGCCCCGCAAGGTTGTGTGCTCAGTCCCCTACTCTTCACCCCGCTGACCCATGACTGCACATCAACATTCAGCACCAACCACATAGTGAAGTTTACAGATGATACGACTGTGGTGGGTCTCATCTCAAACAACAATGAGACAAACTACAGGAAGGAGGTCAGTCATGTGGTGCAGCAATAACAATCTACTTTTAAGACAAAGGAGATTGTTCAGGATTTCAGAAGAGGCCACACCAAAAACCTTTTACTGACCATCAATGATGCTGCTGTGGAGAGGGTGAGCGGCACCAAGTTACTGGAGGACCTGTCCTGGACAGTCGACTGCACATCACTGGTGAAGAAAGCCCAGCGGTGCCGCCACTTCCTCTGCAGACTGAAGAGAGTGAGAGCCCCCCACCGATCATGTTCACTTTTTACTGACACACCATTAAGAGCATCCTGACCAGTTGTGTCACAGAACAGAAAAACACTGCATCACATAGTGAACACAGCGGGGAAGATCATTGGTGTCTCACTTCCCTCTCTCCTGGACATTTATAAAACCCGCCTCACCCGAAAAGCAGTCAGCATTGTAAGGGACTCCAGTCACCCCTATCACAGCCTGTTTAGCCTCCTGACAGCTTCACCCACCAGGCTGTCAAAAAGCTGAACACTCTCCTACCTGCCACCCCCCGGGGAGGGGGTGCCTCCTACCTAAATGGTAAATAGTCTGTACTTGTGTAGCATTTTTATCCAAAGCGCTTTACATATACACACGAGCAATCTTGTTACACTTCAATGTGTAACGACAATAAAGGCTTGATTGATTGATTGATATATGTCACATTTACCCATTCACACACACATTCACGCACTGATTGCGGAATCTGCCATGCAATGCGCTCAACCACGACCCATCAGGAGCAATTAGGGGTTCAGTGTCTTGCCCACGGACACCTCGATGTTCTTGAAAATTTTCTATGGTAAAAAAAAAACAAAAAAACTAAAACTGCTGCTGGCTGAGAATCACGTAATTGCGTATTTTCTATGTACTCACGTTCTATAAAAATTGACAGTAAAAATAAAAAGCTTGAATCTTGAAAGGAAAATCCATCCACCGACTTTCAAGTATGTGGACGATTGAACTTCTTCCTGTAATACAGCCATGGAGTGTGAACCTTCTTTTTAAACTAAAGTGTCAGCCCTTAATCATTTTATTAATCCTGCTCTTGTTCTGTCAGAGGGCAGAGAAAGGAAAGAAGGGTTGTGGATTCAAAACGGCCAGAAAAAGAGGAGAAATAAACAGAGCCAGGACTGTTCATGAGTATACGGCAGAAAGATCAGCCAATGTGTGCTGAGCAAAGGCTGCCCTCCCCCCTACACTCCCCTGAATCTTGCAGAGTGCTGGTCCCTGTGCTGTAGTACGTGGAAGAGAGGGAGATCGAACGCTGCGTGAGAAATCGTCTATCTGTGTGTGAGCTGCCAACTTCTGCTTGCTCTGGATTGAAAGCATCTTTAGGAACCTGCAAGTGGGGATGCAAAGCTGTGCTTACTGAAAGTCAGAGAAAAGGCAGAGAGAGGGGAAAAGATAACTGGGCAGCTCTCTCAAAGACCTGCTGTGTGGAAGATACAAAAAGAGCATCTGTAAAACAAACAGGCAGATCAGAATCAGCGCTGTTTGGGAAGCATGTGCAATTCAGTATGTTTCGTCATCCTGTCGTGGGTGTTTGCTGCGCTTGTGTTCCCAGGTAAGACTTCTTCTATCTAATGTCTCTGCTTTGTGTTGATCATATTGAGTGAAGACTTTGTAGTTGTATAACTACATTGTAGCAGTGCTTTGACCAGTTTGCAACTTATTTCTTCTATGTGGCTGTTCAGCTCCTGTGAACACACAGGGGGGGGGCACTGTTGAGACATAGCTTAATGATCGCTTGCTCTTTTGCACATTTTGTCTAAAAGTCTTGTCAGTGAATCCATGTGAGGCTTATTTCTTGGGAAGATGAGTTGTGCAATTGTTACTACCTAAAGTCCTTAAAAAAAGAAAAGGTTCCCTTCAGCTCACAAACAGCTTGTCAGATTTTATAGGAAAACAATGTTTTGCCCCATAGTCAAGAAGTTTGTGAAATCTTCATGAAATTAAAATTCAGACAGCTAGATCTTGTTTCACTTGAGCACATGAATACATGTTTTTCTACCCCCTTGGGTTGTGAATTTAAAATCAGTTTATATAAGCTGAAATTTGAAAGAAGTGTTGAACAGTTAATCTTAAGGGTATGCAATGATCAATATTATTGAAGAGGTATGCTCCCAAAGAAGCAGAAATCATATTGAGTGAAGACTTTGTAGTTGTATAACTACATTGTAGCAGTGCTTTGACCAGTTTGCAACTTCCAAATCGAAGCGTTCTCTTTAAAACTGTTAGTTTCAGGGTGTTCACCATAGGATATTCATGACAGCAAATTAAGGATGTTTGTCAATCCAGGTCCTCTGGACCCTCTGCCCTGCATGTTTTAAATATGTTCCTACTCCAACACACTTGATTCAGATTAAATAAATTTCTTATTAAGTTCTTTGCAAGCCTGTTGACGATCTATTTATTAATTCAGCTTTGTTAAAGTAGTGTTACTGCTAAGATATGCAGGGCAGTGGGTTCTGAGGACCAGGATTGACAAACACTGGACTAGGTCATGCTGACCTACTTTCATTGTAATGTCACAGGGAAGCATGATATGCTGAAATAACACAAAATGCTCCTCATGTTTAAAAAAAGCTTGTGTGCACCTGAAAAGAGATCCCCTTGAGTGTTATATGAGGGATGACAGGGAAACAATTCAGTGCATAAACGTGTGCAACTGATCTCAGACCTGGAAACATCAAGCTAATCTACATTGCATTGGACTCTCCTTCTCTTACTATGTCACCTCCTTTCATTTAAAGTATTTGAACAGTGGTAGTACATGAAGAAATATGTGTAATAAAAAAAAGATTGATTTTAAATGCACTTTGTGAAAAAGAAAATACCAAAACATTAATCACAAACTGGGGGTGTTCAGTTCTTACATTTCACTTTCTGATTTGTGATGAACAAGATGGGAATTATATTTTAAAGGTAAATCTATGTAAATATCACATTTTCTTTAAGAAAAAACAAAAAAAATTGACGCATGTCAGATCTTGGGCTATATATTTAGCGAGCTTTTAGAACCCCCTCTTAGCAATTCTATTTTTCAGCAAAGCCAGTAGCAACAAATCTAGAGACTTTTTCTTTTGATATTGTAGACTATTGGAGGCTGATGTGAAAGCACGCAAAGTTTACTCTTCTCAATCAGCAGTGGTGCTGACTCAGGCCCCTCCCCCGTCTATAAACATTCAGCCTCGGTCCTTCGCATCCTTCAGTCCCAGCTCCAGAGCAGGGGATGTTCATTTCTGCTCCATGAGTTGGCTCAAAACTGCTGCCGGCTGATGCCACTCTAGCTTAGTCAGATTTTAATGCCTATTAATAAAGAATGTGGGCAAAAAACATTAAAAAGTTAAAAGCAACATGTTGTAGAGCCTTAATCTAACTTAAATTGTACTTTAGGTCTGTTAATTTGTGGCCAGGTTTTTTTTTGTTTTTGTTTTTTCTACTGTTTTTAATTAAAAATCAGGCTGTTTTTGTACTTTTGATTTGTAATAATTATTTTAAATAACTTAAACTAGAAAAACAACCACTGGATAAAAAAAATATATATATATTATTTTTTAATTTAATTTCTCTGATTTCTGTGACCCGGAAGTTGTCGTTTCCTGCTTTGCGTGTTGACCAAGTGGCACTATAGTATGGGCTCAGTGTGGTAGGGCAGTGGTTGCCAAACGTTTTGAGCCACGGCCCCCAAGATAACATATCATGGTTTTTTTTCAGATTCTTCCATAAAGCTCCAGTCACAATCATCCATTATGTAGATCG